>JANFCV010000058.1:0-1200000 GCA_024500475.1 Phthorimaea operculella | reverse complement strand
AGAAAAGTCATTCAGTCATGCATGTCACCCCTGCAGGTATGATGACGTCACAAATTGTCTGTGATCTTAGTCAATGTGCGCAAATTTTCTAAAATCGTATTTGGGTTTTTGTTTTCAATCAATGTTGCATGTTCCTACCTCCCTGTTGTGGCAAAGTGGTCCTGTTATTGTAGTTATTGTTATGTAATTTGTCGGGGACAGTTCCCAACTGACAAGTTTTGGTCGTATAATGGTCGGGACAACGTTATCGTTACGTCTTGAAGTCGGATAGTTTTGGTCGTATAGTGGTTATATAAACGTATATATGACGCGATTTGGGCACAAATTATAAGACTTTTGTCCGTATAAAGATCATATTAAGGTCGTATTAATGGGCTTAAGTCTGGTAAAGGTCATATACATGTCTATTTCGCGACGTATGGTCGAATAACAGTCGTATAAGTGACTGTTATTTGACCATTTAGCCGTGTAGTGGTCGTATTATTGTCTTTAAACCGATCAAAAGTCGTGTAGTGGTCGTATTACTGACAATTACACGACCTGAAATCGTGTAGTGGTCATCGGCGTTACTTTATCGTGCACGGACTTCAGTGTGCTATCAAACGAGTGAAAGTGAGGTTAAAGACAAACAAATCATTCAAAATAATTAATGTCTGCCATCTTTGTTATAGAATATAATCTGAAAAGTTGTGAATGGTGTTAGGAACTGTTTAGTGTTGAGTTTTCATGTGGGAAATTGTTTTATCGACTATTTTGTGTTATTATTCAAACAAAATTTTAATGCCCCCTACAAATAAAAACGATTTGAATTATTTTATTTATGTTATTAATTCATTATTTATTTATATAACGTTTATACAACTTTATGTCGTGATCGCGACTGTTAAAGGACACTTTACGACTAAAGGTCGGGTTATATGAATAGAAACCATTTTCTGTCCGCCATTTTCAGGGTACCGTTTAGAAAGTGAAAACCTTGAAAGACATTTATATTGTACAGCATAATACTGGCCGACAGTATAATGTTCACCACACCAGAGGACCACAATACAACATTATGGATGGAATCAAAACAATGTCGCCATCCTTCACCCCGTACCAAAAATGTACGGGGGTGTACTGCACGACATTGTGACCGGAGACATCACGTAAGTAGTAGCATAGTGATGTGACTTGATCGATAATTTTACATACATTGCTAACTAAATCGATATCGTTTTTATTTAAAATAATATAATTATGCAATGTTCTTTATTGAGCTTAGTCGGTCAATTTGTTCGCTCCAATTCTAACCTTACCTAACCTACTGTTTTGGAATTGTGTTAAAGGTGGTCTTTTATTGTGGGGGGCTGCGCCCCCCAAACCACCGTTCCACCTCCCTGGGTTGCCTTGTATGTTAGGTTCGAATAATGAATTTACAAGGAGTTAAGAAAAGTAGTCTGTCCCATCGTATAATAAAGTATGTTAAGGGTGTTCAAATGATTTTTTAAAAATATTTGGAGATAAAATTATTTTTGAATCTTTTAATCAAATAGTTCAACTCTACAACACAGAGCGCTTTACAGTGTATGTGTCGCAGTAAGATAGTTATAGCCGTGATATAATTATATCCCTAGGGAAATAGTTATGTGCCGGGACATAGTTATACGAAAACGATTCATTATTATCTCACTAGGAATATAATTATAAAACGGTCGAAGTTTAGTGATATAGTTATATCACTAGATTCAGTTTAGTGAAATAGTTGTCGGAGTGTGCGGCGCGGCGCAGGCGGCGGCAGTGTTGGGCAAAATGTAATCAGAATAATGATTAATGATTACGATTTCTTTTGTAACCTGATTGATTGACATGATTAATGATTAAACAATGTAATGATTTTTAATCGTTAATCGTAATCTAGATTAAATGATTATTGAGTGAGACTTAAAAATAACTATTTATTTTTAGAATATATAAATTTTTTGTCGGCGCGGGATGCTTGCGGTAGTTTACGGTAGTTTATGATAGTGTACGGTAGTTTACGATTGTTTACGGTAGTAACGGTAGTTTACGGTAGTTTACGATATTTTACAATAGTGTACGGTAGTTGACGGTTCTTTTGTAGAGAGTACGGTAGAATAAGATTGTTTACGGTAGAATACGGTACGTACGGTATGTACTGTCAATTACCACTCCAATAACTAAGTATGCACTGTTCCTTCACAGCGCGTAATAAGATCTACAACGGTGCAACCGTAGCTGAACGTGACAGTAACGATGTGCTCTATCACGCTCAGACCTAGGGTTGAACATTTCAATTTATTTTTTTAAATTAATTTTTATATAAAATATTTTTAATTTATTTTTTTAAACATGGTCAAGACTCTATGTTATACCTACGTAAAAGAACTTGTGGTTTAAAGGAACGTACTACTTTTCTTAACACCCTGTGTAAGTCGATTACAGCCAACACTATCACATATCTTCATTCGCTGTGACGTAACTTGTTTTGATTCTATTTGCAGCACTGTACACTATTAGTCTGGGCCCGTATTGTAAGCCTATCCATAATGAAGTACATTATTCTGTTGTACAATACGTTGTCGGGCATTATCGTGTTGAGCATTGAGTATATCGTGCATTGTATGTACTCCACGGAGGAAACGTGGTGAGACTCTCTCTCTCTCTTCGTGTGGGACACCGTGGTGAGACGTAAGAAAACATCTGTCAGACAAGTGATAGTCAGCCGTAATTGATGCGACGAGTCCCTATAGTGTACGTCATTGTATTGTACAGCATAACTATTGCTGACAGAGTAATGTTCGACATAATGAAGTACGATAATTATGATGAATGGAATCAGGACCAACTATAGCCCCGTACAAAAAATGTACAGGGGTGTACTACACAACATGATGAACTATTCTCAAGGCTAGCAGTAGTGATCTGATTTAATCGTTAATTTCACATACCTACTTATCAATGCCATCTTCCTGCCCTCATCCCAATTACCTGGGGTCGGCGCAACACGTTTTGTTGAACACAAAATCGTATTGCAAAGGATTTGGTTTAATTTTACGACTGTTTGTCCATTCGTCTATCCGTCCGTCCGTCCGTCCATCCATTCATTCATTCATCCATACATACATCGAGTCTGTCCGTCCGTTTGAACATATATTTCCTATCTGATTACCTACAGAACCATGGCCGCAATAATTTACACCACAGCGAGGTCAGTTAGTTGTGAAGAAGTATTACGTACGACTTCTAAACAATTAAAAGGTTTTTAAGAGTCATGTAAATAGCCTTTTTAGGACTTTTAGTCGTTTAATCGTTATGTTGCACCACGTTTATACGACATTGCGTTGTGCTTAAGGTAATAATACGACCATAATATTACTAATGATCAAATTACAGTTGGAGGCTTGACTGAAAGTCATATAAAGGTCGCAATGACGATTTTTATACGACTGTGCGGTTTATTAAAGGAAATAATATGACCTTTATATACCTAATGGTCAGGTAACAGTCGGTGGAATGACCAAAAGGCATAAAGCAGTCGCAACAGCGACGTATGTTTGATAATGCGGTAAGACCTTTATACGACCGTTATATTTTTAATGGTCTGCTAACAGTCGGTGACCTGACTAAAAGTTATCTTACGGTCGCAATAGCGACTTTTATATGACTTCGCGGTTTATTTCAGGTAAAATGACCTTTATATACCTAATGGTCTGGTAACAGCCGGTGGCATGACTAAAAGTCATATAACAGTCGCAGAGCCGACTGTTATACGACGTTTGGACAAGAGATTTATACGACTTTTATACAACCTTTATACAACTTATGGTCTGGTAACAGTCGCTGTCCTGACTTAAAGTCATATAACGGTCGCACTGGCGACTTGTATACGACTAAACGGTTTATAAAAGATAATAATACGACCTTTATATACCTTATGATCTAGTAACTGTCGGTGGCCTAACTGAAGGTTATATAATGGTCGCAACAGCGACAATTAGTCCTATAACTTAGTCGCGTAACGATCATTTATACGACCTTTATACGATGGTCGTATAATTAAGTCGTATAAACGTTTACACGACCAAATTATACGACTTTAGGAGTTTACGACTAAAAGGTCGAATAAGACACCACTACACAACTCAGTGGAATTCAGGTTACCACTATACGACCTTAACATCACCAAAAGTCGTTTAGTCTGATTTTTATAGGACCAAAATGTTAGTTGGGTTACGACCAAGTGCCAGAAATTACCGCAGTCGGGTTTTTGTTTTTAATCAATGTTGCTCGTTCCGACCACCCTGTTGTGGCAAAGTGGTCGTGTTATTGTAGTTATTGTTATGTAATTTGTCCGGGCACATTTACGACTATGTGCCAGAAATGACCGCAGTCGGGTTTTTGTTTCTAACCAATGTTGCTCGTTCCTACCTCCCTGTTGTGGCAAAGTGGTCGTGTTATTGTAGTTATTGTTATGTAATTTATCGGGGACATTTACGACCAAGTGCCAGATATTACCGCAGTCGGTTTTTGTTTTTAACCAATGCTGCTTGTTCCTACCTCCCTGTTGTGGCAAAGTGGCCGTGTTATTGTAGTTATTGTTATGTAATTTGTCCGGGACATTTACGACCAAGTGCCAGAAATTACCGCAGTCGGGTTTTGGTTGTTTAATAATGTTGCTCGTTCCTACCTCCCTGTGGCAAAGTGGTCGTGTTATTGTAGTTATTGTTATGTAATTTGTCGGGGACGTTTACGACCATGTTCCAGATATTACCGCAGTCGGGTTTTCGTTTTTTAATCAATGTTGCTCGTTCCTACCTCCCTGTTGTGGCAAAGTGGTCGTGTTATTGTAGTTATTGTTATGTAATTTGTCGGGACATTTACGACCAAGTGCCAGAAATTACCGCAGTCGGGTTTTGTTTTTTGATAAAGTTGTTCGTTTCTACCTCCCTGTTGTGGCAAAGTGGCCGTGTTATTGTTGTTATTGTTATGTAATTTATCGGGACATTTACGACCATGTGCCAGATATTACCGCAGTCGGGTTTTTGTTTTTAACAATGCTCGTTCCTACCTCCCTGTTGTGGCAAAGTGGTCGTGTTATTGTAGTTATTGTTATGTAATTTATCGGCACATTTACGACCATGTGCCAGATATTACCGCAGTCGGGTTTTTGTTTTTAATCAATGTTGGTCGTTCCTACCTCCTTGTTGTGGCAAAGTGGTCGTGTTATTGTAGTTATTGTTATGTAATTTATCGGGACATTTACGACCATGTGCCAGATATTACCGCAGTCGGGTTTTTGTTTTTAACAATGCTCGTTCCTACCTCCCTGTTGTGGCAAAGTGGTCGTGTTATTGTAGTTATTGTTATGTAATTTATCGGGACATTTACGACCATGTGCCAGATATTACCGCAGTCGGGTTTTTGTTTTTAACAATGCTCGTTCCTACCTCCCTGTTGTGGCAAAGTGGTCGTGTTATTGTAGTTATTGTTATGTAATTTATCGGGACATTTACGACCATGTGCCAGATATTACCGCAGTCGGGTTTTTGTTTTTAACAATGCTCGTTCCTACCTCCCTGTTGTAGCAAAGTGGTCGTGTTATTGTAGTTATTGTTATGTAATTTGGCCGGGACATTTACGACCAAGTGCCGGCCGTTTCTTACCGTTACCGCGGAATTCGGTTTGGTTCTGGTAGAAGTTAGATAAACGTAGTAATATAGGTACATACGTACGTACAAATGTTTTTCCAGCTAATAGATAAAATCCGAAATACCCCTTTTACACTGAGATACATTCATACCATGAAACTAAACAACTTCTCAACATTTCCGGTTTGTTTTTACTTTCCGTTGCGCCTGAATGCAGTCGGCTGATCGTGAATTTGTATAGGAGGTTGATTTTTCGTCGATTTTATTCTTTTTGGAAGTTGTTGCACCCTATCAGTACTCGGATAGCTATCTCTACCCTGTGTGTGGTTACGTACCTACCCCAAATAAGGACGTACGTACAGACAACGTACCCCGAATTGTGTTCGCCAAGACATCAACCAAACATCAACCAAATACTTAAACTAGTTTTTGATACAAATCGTAATAAAAACCAATACAAGTTCATTTGATCCCTAAATGAGTAGGTTAAGTGTTGCGGATAGTACAGTCATATGCAGAGTTACCTACCTGTTCCCGGTGTCGGGGGGTTAGGTAACTATGCAGCTGACTGTACCTAGGTATGTTAAATATTCCACCATATCCTATTGACATTCAGGTGTGGTGCCCATAAACCTCTGATTCGGTTGCCGTGATTCGATTGCCTCGCACGTGAGGGTCACACTTTATCGGAACTCTGATTTCAGATGACGCTAGTAATATTGCATTTGGGTAGGTACTGCTTATACACCGTGTTTCGGAGGAAATGCTATAATATGTTTCCTATACCTACGTCTGTAAAAGAGACAAAAATCTGATAGAAAACGTGATGGGAAGTCTTCGGTCTCGTTTACGCTCCGTTTACGCCGCTAGGGATAAAGGCGTGATGTATGTTTCTATGTATGCAGGTTTAAAAAGAGCGGCACGGAGTCAATGAAAAGCCAAATTAATCCTGGTACGAGTATCAGAGGTTATGGCAATTTTTTTCGTCAAATCCGTCAGAGAAACAAAAGATTACCCTAGGAACTAAGACGTACACCACGAAAATAAAACTTATTTCAAATATCTTATACCTATACAGGGTCTAAGTCATTAATATCACTGAGATACCGACCTTTCATTTAAATACCTCGGGCTTGTAAGTGATGGGTTGAACGGGTGGTGGATAAGTTCACGGCCATTTAAGAAAAAATATTGGACTAAATATCTACTGTGGTTTTATGAAATTCAGTATTTTAATATTCCATATTTATCAATATATTTCATTTGTAAACTGAGAGACCATTATCTCTTACTTTTATATCAATTTAGAACTATAACCCACTAAGGCGAGGAACACACGCAACGTCGGTTTGTGCGTAGTTCATTCGATTCTCAACCCTACCTGCATATGAATACGGTTTGTGTCAAACAGCATCGCACAACGCTGCGTTGGCTGTCAAATCGTTTGATATAAACCGTATTCGTATAAAAATAAGGTGGAAAATCGAACAAACGACGCAAAAACCGACGTTGCGTGTGTTCCTCGCTTAATAACTATTTTATTCTTTAATGCATTATAAACATAACAATATTTTGATAATGCCATATTGTAAACCGCACCAAGACCTTATTGCTCAAGCACAGTTCGATCCATCCTTTACGTCGAGAACTTATCGCCCACCCGTCCAGCCGTAATAAAGTTTGAACAGAACATAATATTAAATAGCTTTTAACATTCCAGTTGCTATCTTAATGTGTCCCCGAGACATTTATATTTAGCCAGATACGTGTTCAATGTTTACCTCTCTGCTTGTTTATCTGTCGCTTTTATTTTGTGTTTTTTTTTACGTCTGACGCTGGGTTTTTGGATTCCGCAAGCTGCGGTTTATTACTTTCGTTCTCTTTGGACATTTTAGACGTCTTACATTTATTAGTAGTCCACTTTTTCCAAGTTCTGCTAAAGACTTTCCTTATTAATACCTATAATTTTGGATTATCTTATTTTTATTATCTTTTGGTTTGGTTTAGTTTTTTGTTTGAAGTGATTAATACTGGACACTGGCAAGATTCCTAGTCTGGTCCAGACTGTCTGGAGGACTCTAATTTCCACTAAGTAATTAAAAAACATGTCAATGGATTTTGTATCGATAGTGAGTGTTTCGTAAGTAGTTTACAACTGTAAAGTTTAATCAAATTGTGTAAATAAGATGCAACTGAATGGCATTTGCGTAACGGTGAAATTAAAGTTCCCATTAATTACGCACACACATCATCACGCCTTCTTCCCTTGTAGGGTAGGCAGTGCGTTATCGGCCGTTAAATAGTCTTCATCGCCACTTTCAGCAAATATTTGAGGGTAATTTGAGAAAATCGTGTTCTATAGTGACAGTTTGTTAACCTGATACACATGAAGCTCTCAAGTCCCTCAGTTGCCATTATGACACCCACGGGAAAGAATGGGTGATGCTATTCTAAGTCGTCACCACACAGATTATAAAATAAGAGAAGATTTCTCGTCACACCGAAGATTTTTTAAAATGATACGGAACCTCAGCTACATTTTCGAAGAATCCCCCAGACCGGTCATCTTTAACAGTGATTTGTGAAGATTCCCCTCACATATTGAATGCTTTAAAACCTTTTAAGTTGGTTCAAGATAGTGCTGTTGTAAAATTGTAATTAATCGTGTGGCCCTTGTAGTTAGGTAGGTACTAATATTTTTATACGCCACCATAATTTGATGTTCAGTATATTTAGCCTAGCATTGGGCTTCCTTTGGCCAAATAGCGCGGTTGGTAGCGACTGGGTGGCGAACACGAGATCGTGCCTTGTTCCGTAATCTGGAAGAGGCCTACGTTCATGCTTTTTATATGTGCAAAGCTACACCTAAGTATTTGGTGGGAGCGAGAACTCACCCAAATGATTTGTGTGGCTGGTACACGCCAGTCCAAACGCTTCCAGAAAATGACCTCCTATTCTTTAGGCAGAAATTCAGAACAAATTATCTAGGACCTAAAAAGGGACTAGAATTTGCGGGCCTAGAATCTAGATCTAGTCCCTAGCTAGATCTTCCTATCTGTCTGTGGTTGCTCTAGCGACAATAAATCGCAAGCTCGTCGCGAAATAAAGTCCTCACGATACCGTATCGCGGTAGATTCGCGTGGAGACGTGGTTTACGACTGACCCTTCTTGACTTAAGGTTTGTGCATATTGTGAAGATTAGACTGATGAAAGGTTTTGTCCGCAGATACTCTACTAGTGGTCTATTTTCAAACATGCCCATGACTAATGGGTATAGGTATGATGGATAACCATAGTGCTTTCCATACAGACTTACAGACGTAAGTCTGTAAAAAGTTCTATGAGTAAGGAATGACTTCTGTGCCATTTCGATCATCTATTAATTCGCCCAAGTTTTCTGCAGTGTCGCATCGTCACGTCTCGTCGTGTCGCGTGCTGCTCCGCTAGTATGACTACACCTTTATATTTCAATGTCTAAATCAAGTTGGTGTTATCAATATCAGTGAGAGAGGAGTAGGGTGATTGCGCCAGTTATCGACCGAATAAAGTGTGAGTCAGTGAGACGTCGCGCTTGCGGCAAAGCGCGAGCGGGTCTCACATCTGACATCCGTTTGAGCAAGAGATAGGTATATTGCATCAACCCTAATAAGTGTTACAGAGAAAGATGTAAAAGCAAGGTTTTTCGGTATGGGAAATTCGAAATTGACATGCATCTGACAGACCCATACGTTACGGATGCGCTAAAAATACGCAACTACGAACGTCAGGTGCGAAACCCACCTCTGTAGACCTTCTTGTGTCCTTAGATTGTCTGGATGAATTGTTTTATGAGCAAGCAGTTCCTAATACATTTTCAGTATTTTATGTACTGATTTTTTTAGTCAAACCTTAACCTTCTATATTTACAAAACGTAAACACCAGTTTGTTTACAAAATCCATTTACATTTTTTTTATTAATATTGTATTTTGTATTTTGACTATGTTTTCAGTTCAATAAAATTGATTGATGGTGACGAAAAAAAAATAAAGAAAAAAAAATTTACATAATCCGACTGAATGTAGGTGACAGATATTTTTTTAGTAAACGGGAAACTTTTCGACCACCCATCCTAAATCATAATATTTAAGCCGTTTTTTTATAATTGTACTTAGGCTCCATAATAAAAGTCTTTCAGGTTTAATATTATGAATTTGATGGTCTGGATTTATGGTTTTTGGACACCGTCACACTCTACTCCTATTCCAATAATATCCGTCTCGGCATATTTTTCATAGGTAATTAGGTAAACATAAAAAGTGAAGTGACAAAGATTCTTGTGCTTTCATTAATAAAAATTACAAACTCGTCCACGAAACACGAAAACGTTACCGGGAAAAGTTAAGCCCACGCAAAATCCGAACTCATTTACGTCCAATAAGTTAAAGTTTAGCGGAGCAATAATAAATCATTTTTTATTCCATCTCTGCACCAATTTTTCTGAGTCTTTTTTCATCAATTTAACACGGACAAAAAATGGCACTGAGGTGAGAAACATACCTCACATCCACTTGTGCGTTATTTTTGCGCTGCGTTACGCAAAGTTTAGGGTAATACGAAATTCGACCTTAATCCTATACACTACAAATATTTGTCAAACAGTTTGACAGATGCACCCGTCAACGCAGCGTTATAGCGCATGCGTCTGTACTGTCAAACTGTTACAGTCTGGCTAAAAAGTCTCGACATGAAATAAAATAGCAATATTTTTTTTCATACATAATTAATTGTTGCCATTTATTGTCAATGTTGCTATTTAATTATACAATTTTATACAAAGTGGCGCCCTCATTTTTTGTCCACTCTATTTTGCTGGACTGTAACAAAAACCGTATTTGTATGAAACTAAGTAATATGGAAATTCATATTTTCCTGACGCTTGCGTTACGCGACGCTAAAATAGCCGGACGTCACATGTGTTTTTCGCCTTAACACAGGCAAAAAGTGGCACTCAATTGTAAGCCGGCGCCGCGAGCATCGAGTTTCTTTTTTCTTATCAACTCGTTTAAATGATTCCGACCAATCAAGGGCGTGGGTTGCCGCCCCGCCGCCCGCCGATTGGCCGACAGTTACACCGGATTGCGCTATGGCGGGAAAACGTTTAAGTTTAGGGCATCTCATTCTTGCGATAGCTAGTGACGTGGTAGAGGTGTTATGTTCGATATCGATGTCCATATATTTGAATTGTACTACACATAGGAAATCTTTCTGTAATCAAATGTATTGTGTTGAAATTATGCATGTTAAATAAATATATTTTCATTTTCATCGACTGACGACTTATTTATATCTTTAGTACGACATTCTAGCGATAGCTAGCAAAGATGGCTAGTGATGGGGTACAGAGGTGTAGCGGTCGATATTGACTGGCGACTTGTTGTATCGCTTTAAGACGACATTCTAGCGATAGCTAGCAAAGATAGCTAGTGATGGGGTACAGAGGTGTAGCGGTCGATATCGACTTGCGACTTATTGTAGTTCTTTAGGATGACATTCTAGCGGTAGCTAGCAAAGATGGCTAGTGATGGGGTACAGAGGTGTAGCGGTCGATATCGACTTGCGACTTATTGTATTTCTTTAGGATGACATTCTAGCGGTAGCTAGCAAAGATGGCTAGTGATGGGGTACAGAGGTGTAGCTGTCGATATCGACTTGCGACTTATTGTATTTCTTTAGGATGACATTCTAGCGGTAGCTAGCAAAGATGGCTAGTGATGGGGTACAGAGGTGTAGCGGTCGATATCGACTTGCGACTTATTGTATTTCTTTAGGATGACATTCTAGCGGTAGCTAGCAAAGATGGCTAGTGATGGGGTACAGAGGTGTAGCGGTCGATATCGACTGGCGACTTGTTGTATCTCTTTAGGATGACCGCACACCAACGATAAAACAGTTTCAAGGCAGATAGGGATGTTGTGCCGTTGTCGGGAATAAGTTCTAAGTGGGAATATTCCCAAGAGTAATTTTTTGCAGTTTGGGAACATTTCGAATTGCTGAGTACGCTTTTGGAAAAAAGAAAAACTATCAATAATTTAATTTTGTTATGATTATGCCTCTATTCACAATAAAACTGTAATAAAACTTCATTTAAAACTCCGCTCTTGTATTAGGAGAACGGTGGTTTGTAGGGTTAACCAGGGACAGTTCATGAAATTCCGCTAAAATTAAAATATAAAGGTTTTGCGCCACTATTGGTCGTCTTTTTTCAGCGAATGATGACAGCGTATTGGCATTTAAAAGATAATAAATACTTCTGTCGACTTTACTTTAGTTAACTTTATTTGGAAAAATATTGATTGGGTCTGATATGTCGTGTCCAATGTCTACCCTTATTCATAATTAAATTATCAATTCATTTATTTATCGACATAAGCTACGCGCAACCCTAAAGATTCTAATCTTATTGGAACTACAGACTACTACACAGCACACCGCAAATACCAAGGAATATGTTAGGAAAAGTCCTGCATTCACTTAAACCACGCGTCCTATAGGTATAATAAAGTATGTTTCCTTAGTATTGCTTAGATATTTTTATCGACTCATGTCCATCCCTAGTGGGTGTAATCTTGTCGGAGCTGCGGCGAGGCTGTCTACTGCAAATGCCTCTTAAATTCATGTATCGATAATCTATATTTTTATCGACCCGAGCTCATTCCTAATGGGTGTAATCTTGTCAGAACTGCGGTGAGGCTTTCTATCGCAGATGCCTCCTAAATTCATATATCGATAATCGGTATTTTTATCGACTCATGCCCATCCCTAGTGGGTGTAATCTTGACAAGACTGTCGAATGCAAAATAACTATTAAATCCATATATCGATATTTTTATCGACTCATGCCCATCCCTAGTGGGTGTAATCTTGACGGAGACTGCGGCTAGACTGTCGACTGTCGACCGCAAAATGCCTCTTAAATCCATATATCGATATTTTTATCGACTCATGCCCATCTCTAGTGGGTGTAATCTTGACGGAACCGACTGCAGCTAGACTGTCGACGGCAAATGTCTCTTAAATCCATAACATCGATATCGATATTTTAATCGACTCATGCCCATCCCTAGTGGGTGTAATCTTGACGGAACTGAGGCTAGACTGTCGACGGCAAATGCCTCTTAAATCCATACATCGATATCGATATTTTTATCTACTCATGCCCATCCCTAGTGGGATTTAATCTTGACGGAACTGAGGCTAGACTGTCGACCGCAAAATGCCTCTTAAATCCATATATCGATATTTTTATCGACTCATGCCCATCCCCAGTGGGTGTAATCTTGAAGGAAGCGCGGCTAGACTGTCGACGGCAAATGTCTCTTAAATCCATAACATCGATATCGATATTTTTATCGACTCATGCCCATCCCTAGTGGGTGTAATCTTGAAGGAAGCGCGGCTAGACTGTCGACCACAGAATGCCTCTTAAATCGATCCGACCGTGACAATTATTGCAAGCTTAGTGGAAACGACCAAGAACGACTCTATTTTAAACTTACGCTAGTGTTAGTTACATTACAGAACGGCTGTTCGAATAGGACGTATTTGATATACCTACATACATATAGGTATCACGCCTATACCGGGAGTAACAAAAAGGGTATTACAAGCCGAAAGGACGTGAAGGTACTCATGAAACTGAACAACTTTCCCTATGAAACATGGGTTGAAATATGAAAAAAAAAACCGGCCAAGAGCGTGTCAGACACGCCCACAAATAGGGTTTCGTAGTCAACGTTTAAATATCAGGTTTTTCAGCATTACAAACTTAATTTGTTGCTGGTTTGTTAGCAGCAGTATGATGACCAACCGCAAATAGAAAAACTCAATTTTTTCAGAAACCTTTAAGGGTACAATATCCGTTATAGTTTTCATTGTAACTTCAGATTGTAAGCTATATTCCATATTTATTTCAAATTTTTAGCGTTTATACTTTAGAAGTTACAGCTGGAACAAATTATGGGTCAAAAACGCCCTTTTTAAAAGCAAATATCTCGTGACAGAAACATTTTAGTGAATTTGCTTCAAAGAAACCTCACCTTAGTTTTAAAAGACCTATACAACGATACCCTATTCAATATTACAGAAGAAAAAAAATTTATTTGCCCCCCTTGCACTTGTATGGGAGGGGGTCCAAAAAACATTTAAAATATTTTTTTCTTAACATTTCTATATTTGGGTCAACACGATCTATCTTCTCACCAAATTTCATGTCGATAGCTCTAAAACTGACGAAGATATGAGGGCGCGGCATACAGACAGACAGACAGACAGACAGACAGACAGACAGACAGACAGACAGACAGACAGACAGACAGACATGACGAAACTATAAGGGTTTCTAGTAGACTACGAAACCCTAAAAAGAATTTGTACCTCCCATAGTAAATCAGTCTGCCTGCTAATCGGCGATTTTGTATGGGAGGTCCAAATTTTTTTTTCGTATTTCGACCCATGTTCCATGGGAAAAATTGTACTTTCACCTCCTTTCGGCTTGTTATACCCTTTTTGTTACTGCCAGTATACCTTGCTGGGTAGACAGGGCGTAAACGGCTGTAAAATAGCCATTTACACCACGTCTGACAAAAAATTGAGAGTCATTCAGAAGACTGTGTGTGTATCACTAATAATCGCCATGGTGGCAGCTTGTCAGCATGTCGCCTAAAATTGCAATACCTACACATCCACTCAATCCCTTAGTCGCTTCTTACGACACCTACAGGAAAGATATGGGGTGATGCTATTCTAAGCCGGAATCACATCACACACTCGGCAAACACTATGGCAAATAACTCCTAGATAACCCTTTGTATGAACAAAGTGATGTATTAGAAAACAAAAACCCGACTGCTGTAATTACAAAGTTGTATTTTGCGACAAAAATCCACCATCTTGAATTTATAATTTTTTAATATTAGCCAGTGTCACTCGCGCTTCTGTCAAAATCCAACTATCCGTTTGGGCTGTAGCCCGTGAAAAAGAATTTTCTTGTCCACATACATACATACCTACATACAAACATACATACATACAGTCGGGTAAAAACGGTCCCCTATATGGGAACGTTGATGTGCTGCCGATAGTACATGCACGTATTATTTACTCCTAACGATATCCATTTCTGAAAACGATTGTCGAACATGCTATAAAAGTAATAAAACTACTCTAAAATTACTCTTGAAAGTTAATACCGAAGCAAATGTAGCGATATTATTGCTTACGATCTTGAGATTTGTTGAAACTAAAGATGTGTTAAGAAGAAACTAAGATATAGAGCTACAATTCTTTTTTCATGACATTTATTTTTTCAAAAAGTAATGATGTAGAATATTTTCAAAGAATTTTTAAGATTTAGATTAAGGTTCTTCTTAAAGAACAGAATATTTAAGAATGATTGGTCTACCTACATGCATTTTTCTTGAAGAAAACAGGGGAATAGGTACGTTTGTATGAAGGAAAGGCTAGAGTGCCGTCTTAAGATAAAAAAAATAAGTATTAAATTTAAAATTAAATTTAATTGTATAAGTATAATTATAAGACGGAAGTCTTTCTATCACATTTTCGCATAATAATACAAATTATTTTCTAACCATCAGATTTATCTGTAAAAATGTGTCGCCACTTTATAAACATACCTAGATAGGAGCTTCTGCTGCAATAAGCACGTTTGATTTTTTTGTGGAGAAAATACTTAGGCGAGGAACACAGGCAACGTCGGTTTGTGCGTCGTTCATTCGATTCTCCACCCTACCTGCATATGAATACGGTTTGTGTCAAACGGCATCGCACAACGCTGCGTTGTCTGTCAAATCGTTTGACATAAACCGTATTCGTATAAAAATAAGGTGGAAAATCGAACAAACGACGCACAAATCGACGTTGCGTGTGTTCCTCGCCTTAATATTTTTTTATCATAAGCAGTTTTGCGACAAATTTACGTGTGCCTTCATCATTCCACATTTTTTTTTATAAAAAATTTGTTTAGCTCATGTTTTGTGTAACTCGATTGAAGTTCAGTTTTTCGTTTGCAGGGCGTAATGATTCTCCTTAAGGCGTTCCGTTTTCCATACAAAAGTTCAATGGAGTTATGTCTGTAAAGGAGACACAAGTCTGATTAACACGTTCAAAGCGGCGGCAATTTTTGGATACTTTCCGTTACTGCGGGACCAGGCGTATTTCACCTGGTGCTAAACTTTCCGTTGTGGCGGTACGGGGTCTGTTAAACCTGGTAACGTTAAAAAAACTTAAATGCTTTTTTTGACATAATTTAAAATGAAAAGCAAGAAAATATCATTTGACATCATTAATTATGAATTGATTTATATGAATCTGAAGGCGTACGTGAATAGCTAATTTGGTTTAGGAGCTGTAGCTAAAACAAAATACCGGATCTTTTGCACCTGGTACCGCACTGCACGCGGGCAGTTTTGCGCAAATTTTAGTGTTGGTAAATCAAAATATCGATAACTTTTTGTACATTTCATTAAAAAAGCAATTAAGTAAGTTTAATATTTTTCATTAAGGCATGGGAGTAGGTACTGATTTTCACACTCAACACATCTTGTAATTTTTTTTAACTTTTACGACTTCTTTGCGGATTAGTTTGGCTCTAAATTTTGCATAACACCCAACAAAATTACTTTTTACGACCTTTTTTAAATTGATCTTTTTGTGGGATCTTTTTTATCGTAGCCATAACGAAAAAAAAAGATCGCTCATGCATTTTATCGAATACTATCACAACACTGGCCGCGCGAAGCTCGCGCGTGGTGCGGCACCAGGTGCTCGGGGAAACCAGGCGTATTCTACCTGGTGCCGCACTGCATTTACATTTTAATTCTTCAGTGCGGAACCAGGTCTAAAAAACCTAGTTATATACTGACCACTCCTTCGATCTCTACTTTAGTAACACATCATAAATATATATTTGTCTCCTTCCCACAACGATCAAATCTAAAGTTATGCCCTCCGCACGACAGAGAAGTCTATACTTTTCTTAGCCGCACGCTAAGCAAGTCATAAACCACGTCTTTTTGACCTGGTACCGCACTGAACGTGTTAAAAAACTTGATGGGGAGTCCCGTGGGTACATAACATTTTCGCAAAACACTAAAAAGAATTTTTAAACCATCAGATTTCCCTGTAAAAACCGATTCGCCACTTTACGAAAATAGATGGAGCTACTGCTGCAATAAATACGTTTAATTTTATTGCGCAGTATATACATAATATCTTTAAACCATAAGTAGTTTTGCGACAAATTTACGTGTGCCTTCATCATTTAACATGAAGTTTTTTTAAAAATTTGCTCTACAACTCATGTACAACACGACTGAAGTGCAGTTTTTCGTTTGTATGACGTAACGATCCACCTTAAGGCGCATCGTTACGTCATACAAACGAAAATCTGAACTTCAACCGAGTTAAACATGAGCTAAACAACAATTTTATCTAAAAAACTTTATGTGAAATGATGAAGGCACACGTAAATTTGTCGCAAAACTGCATAAGGTAAAAAAATATTCAGTATTTTCTCCACAAAAAAAATAAACGTGTTTATTGCAGCAGTAGCTCCATCTTTGTTCATAAAGTGGCGTAACGGTTTTTACAGAGAAATCTGATAGTTAAAAAATTATTTGTTTTATTTTGCGAAAATGTTATAGAAGCGCGGGACTTCTCATCAAGTTATTTAATCATATTTTTGTCTCATTTAAAGACGTAACTCCATTTAACTTTTGTATGGAAAACGATCCACCTTAAGTAAAAATATTTTCAAAAGAATATTGTTAACATATCTCTTATTTGTCTCTATCTAGTGTTTTCCATCTAATACGATCATAATGACACCAGTTACGAATGATAGATGATACGCACGGCACAAATTATCCACTAACTGCATTATTTTAAAGGAAAATCAACCGTAACCCTAAGGTGATAGAAATGATATGAATGTGGTAATGATAAGTGTATTTTTTCTTTACTACGATTCTAATCATGTGTTTAGTTCGTGGGTAGAGTAAATGGGTGAAAATACCTAGTTGATATGTAATGTAAGTATAAGTAGGTACTCCGCGCGCGATCTGATGGCATTCGAAAGAGATGACAATAATTTGACATGTGATGTGACTGCCATCAAATCGCTCTCGGATTACAAACACATCAACCAACCAACCAACTTTTAAGTATTACCTTTTCATACAAATCTAAAACCAGTATAAGTTCATCCCCTAAAAAGATTCTGATCGAATACTTAGATAGTTCGTTAGATGCACGATTTCTGAAGTCACAGTTAAAAAATATCTAATGTTCTTCTGTCTATGTATAAAGATAAAGACATTTTTTTTACCTACTTACGATTCTGCACACAGCACCACTACAACCAAAATGCCTTTCAAAGTTTCAAACAACTCTGAAATTATGGCTAGGAGCGCCATCGCGTGAGGAGTAGCGGAACTATGATGTGGGTTTGTGTAACCTCCGCGACAGAGGTGTCATTTTAGTTACTCTACTTGAGTACAGGTGGCGTTAAACGCAAACAGTTGGGGCTAGGCTATATAGATGGTGTTGTACAAAAATCTCCTATCCCAAGCCAAGGCCCCCGTCGTAAATGAAGAAATCATTACAAATAACTACTTTTTCCCACAGAATAAGATACCAATGTTATTCAGGAAAAAAGTAACGTTGTCGCGGTGAAAAAAGTCATTATTATCACAGAAATCCGTCTGGTAGGCGGCCGGTCGTAAAATTCAGCCAAATCCTTTAGCAACACGGTTTTGTGTTCCACGAAACGTGTTGCGCCGACCCTAAGTAAATGGGATAAGGGCAGGAAGATGATGATCACAGAAATCCAGCTTGTTACTAAGTTTCTCATACACTATTGGCAGCAGTTCAACCTGCCCTTTAATACAACTAACACTGTTTTTTTCATGACTGTATCCGTAAGGTCCTATTAAATTCACTGCAAATATTTTAAGGGCCGCATGCCCATAAATATGTATAAGAAAAACATCTAAGGCATTAAAAAAAATCGACGCGCTATATAATTTTTTTCATTGCCAACAAACTTTTTAATTAATTACGTGAACATCCTTTGACTGACCCGACTGACGTTCCGCCACGTAGACAGGATTCATTTACACGGCACGCACACTTACAACCAACCAATCACAGCACCTTCTTTTGGCGCGTAAATTAAATTCATCGAAGTAGCTTTTTGTGGTGTGTTTCTAGGACAAACAGGGTGCACTTTTTTCGTTTTGTTTTTTTTTTTTAGTTAAATGCAATTTTCTCCAAAACTAGCGTGTAGATTTTTTTTAATTTGCCTAGTTCATGCTTATATTTTATTTGATCTGCCCCTAAAATATATGCAGTGCATTTAATATGACCTTACATACCTATTTATTGTTGACTCTTTAAAGCTATGGACAAAATATTAAAAAACTTCATTACTTAACTTCGTCACATTTTATTTTCTTTAAATATAATTTATTTTCTTGTAATATACAATGGAGCAATATTGTTGTCAACATTTAACAAATATTTAATAACTAGAATATACATAAGTAAAAATAAATAAATGTTATACATTCTAGTAATTCCATAATTAGTACTTGCATAATTTTCCACCGCAGCAGGCAGGATTTGAACGTGTGACCTAAAAGTTTTCCAAATAAACTGAACTTTTTGAACTAGTTGAAAAATATTGCAAGTTTTCCAAAAATTGCACACATACCTAACATGGGAGATGTTTAAAAATTTGGTATTCAACTAATAAGATTAAAATATTCTATGATACTAGGTAACTGCCTATCGCCAGCACGTCATATTAACCTACCATTGATGGGGCCAACTTCTACAGTTTTTCAAAGATAAACCACTAGTTTATGTGCTTTCGATAGTACGTTTGCAGCAACAACATGTATTTCAAAACTTGGCTTTGAAATTTTTTCGTACCCTTTAGTAGACTATGGTAGGTGAAAGATTAATAGTCCTTGTTGACAAGGGAAAGGTTTAAGTAGGTCTCTATTCGCCACTTTGGTCACGGTTCAAGAGACATGAATTCGATTTTCATTTTAGTTTCTTGAATCATACCTTAGTGGCACAATTTTTTATACTCACAACAATATTTCATTACAAACATAAATGAAAAAGTTAGATCCTGATAATCGATTAAGATCATTGCAAAATATCGAGTCGATGATTACGAAGAAACCTTTTCCAACTTGAAAAGAAAGTGCAGGTTGGAAAAGTCATTTTTGCTCACTCGATGAGACAAATTGATTTGAATTGCGGACATCCCATTCTAACTGATTTTTATTAAATTATTCGCCCTTTTTAAATACGTTTTGTTCGATAATTTATAATTTGAACGCGTTTTGTTTCCCTACCTTTTTGACTTTTAAATTTCGACTAAGTAGGTATGTTGATCGGAACATCATTATTTACTATTAGGTATATTTTAATAACTAACAAAGAATGCATATCCAGCCAGTTATGCATTCAATGTTAGTAGGCATTTAAACAAAAACATAATAAACCTAAGCTGTTTATCTGTTTATATGCAAAATATTTGCAAAAACTTTTTCATGCTTTGTACAATCTTGGATAGTAGTATAACAGTTATATTACTATCCAAGGTTACATAGTAAAACTACTTTACTATGTAATTTTAGATTAAAATGTCTATAATGTCTGTTTGTGTACTTTAATAAAATAAAATACATATTATAAAAAGCGTGAATACCTGGGTATATTAGTTCAGTCTAATGTTTTTCAAAAGTTAAAATCAAACTTCAGCACTGATTCACAGCAAGCAGCGATTAGACTACACGATTTATCTTGCCCGATTCAGTATACACTGCTAGTTATTTTATGGGTGACATTACTATAAAATCAAGATAACCAACAATGTACTTATACACCGAAGTGGTCACGGTCACCATAATTCGTATACTCTTTAAGGCGAAAAACAAACGCAACGTCCGTTGGTGCATTATTTTTGCGCAGTGCTAGGTAAGTATCTGTTGCGTTTGAAAAATAAGATTTTCAATCGTATTTTCATACAAATACGATTTACGAGTATTGTGAACGTAAAACGGTTTGAATGACGCATCCGTTGGCGCAAAAATATAGCACAACGGTGTGTTGACGGAAGCATTTGTCAAACAATTTGACATAAACCATATTTGTATGAGAATAAGGTCGACATTCGTCTACGGAGCAAATTTTGTCAGATACTTTCATTGAAATATGAAAAAGAAATTGGACCCTTAAATATTTGTGTTAAATTAAAAGTAATATACTCTAATCGCTGCTTTACAATATGCTTATGTTTACTCTAAACAACGTGTTCTATTAATTATTGGAAAGCGTCAAACAGGTCTGTATTGTGGTCGGTCTTGAAGCGTTTCGGCTGGTTGTCCTCGTCGTCCGCGAAGTCGCAGGGAACGAAGAACTGGAAACAAAAACATAAATTAGTACTTAGGTAGGTACGAGTATATCTGCTATCGCTAGTCAATTTGTACAACTTTGTTTTTCTAAATGTAGCGCTACCCACGTATACCGATACCACTGTAGTGTGAATAGGCCTGATTGTGCGAAAAGAAAGTTGGTTTCGCGGTAATCAGGTTTCCCGCCTGCCCTGTATTCTTTTTGCGGATATGAGAAATGACGTTGTGGCACTATCTGTTAATGGTGGACATGCAACTAGTCAGAGTAATAGGCAGTTGAATAGGTAACTGACATGTTCCTCTGGTCGGTAGACGACTCAGTATGCCACACTACGGGCGTCAGCTGCTCCATCTGGATTGTCCGAACGGATTGTACCTGGGTCATTCTTCAAAGGGTCGAAAATTTCGGTCACAGGGTTGTAAATGCTAAACTATACAAGTTTGGACATATCGATCGATTGGACATGATTTAACACTTCAATACCTATGTGGAATCGATTAAAAAGTCTTATTTTATATTCACTTAGTATTTCAAAACCCAGTCTGAAAGTTGAAAACGGGAGGATTTTTGGTGTTCTCCGCGTGTCACACCTCGCACTAACTTTTTACAAATTATGATTTTACTACTTTCCTTATATTTTGTACGTGTGTATTTATTGTATATCAAAATAATCGTCATAAAACAATATATTAGGTGAATGATGAAGAAAATATGTAATGCGCGTAATTTTAAAAATAAATCCGAATATGTATCGGTCATACGATTTCGGACAGTTAGCCCAAGCGTGGTAAAATCGGTCATAACTTCTAAGATTATAACCATATCCAGCTGAGATTTTGTTCCTCAAATTATTATGATATGCTTTAATAATCAAGCAGAGTGAATGGGCACCGCAGTGCCCAGAACTAAAAATATTTCCAAAAATAAGGGCTGACACAAGTTTTACTACCCTTGCATGTAAGTTACGTGGATTCAAATTTCTTCTAGAATTAATACTCTTAGAGATTCGTCTTTGGCAGGGCTGATTTGTAATATAGTCGGGACTATTGGTCTTTAATTTTATTTAGATTCAATAAAAGATGGCCGAGTTATTATCAAAAATACTCTGTTTCTGTAATCTGCGTGGAGTAATTTGCGTGGCAAAATACCCACGCAGCTTACAATCCTTCCCACGCAGATTACACAATGGTGTTAAGAGTTAAAAAAAGGTTGAAATAACCATTTCAAATACTATTACCTAATGTTCATTAAAAAACACATGAAAAGAATTCTTTCGGCAAAAATCATCAAGTTTTTGAGTTTTCATATCGTTATACTTGGACATGGAATTTTTACCAATTTTGATGGATTTGAGTGCATGTTTGTCAAAACATACTGAACGTTGGCTCTATTCAACCATCTAACTATGTCTCGCATAGCATAGCAATTTTTCGATGCCAGTGATCGTTGTATCATAAGCTTGATGTGTAGTTTGAGGCCAAAAGTCAAAACTGTAAGGTAGATCCGATAATATGCCAGCGACTGTATTGAGACATAGTGCTCCTGATTTATCTCTTGTGCTGACAATCTTGCTAAATTTATCTGCGCTTGCACTACCTATTTCTAAAAGAAGTACAATGCCAAAGCCCCCTTAACTTGCTAATGTCATATCATTGGTTCATAAACAGGGCGATAGCGTTAACTCGATTTACTGTTACGTCATGGTGAGGAAGAAGGTCACCATCAGACGCGTGTCATATAAGTCTAATGCAGCAAACACCTGCAGCTGACTTGTCTTTCTTGCGGATCCAGACAGGGAGGCCGAGAGGGTCGCATAGGGCTTAGGCAACCCTGCGTATTCCATAACCGTGTCCTGGGCGACACAATGTCTGTGGAGAGTCAAATCTTCCTGATATTATTTAAATCTACTGCAATTGACGCATTTAGGCCATGGTGAGTTAACTTGTTAGTTGCCCCTACCAACTGCGGCCGTCAATATGACTTTCACCTAAGACTACTGGGAATCTTTTTGCGTAAGCTTGGGCAAACGTGGCAAACTTGCCACTTCGATTGACATTTCGAAGGCTTTTATCTTGACAAGGTCTGGCAGAAACCTTGACCTGGCACCTCAGCAAGCTTCCTGTTTATGACGACCCAGCTGCTTTTTGTAATCAATAACAGCTATCTCTCTGACCTCATGGCCATTGATGCCTGTGGTCCTCAAGGTTCTAGTCTCTCGGCAATTTTTTCCTTCAGAACAGCTTTTAACTACTTCAGTTTGGTATTCATAGGTATGCAGAATACAGTACCGTCACAGAGACATTGTCAAGTCCAAATCGGCAGAGTGGAAATAGCGTTCTATAGAGAAAGCCCTGGTCTCATTCAATGCTACCACGACACAGGAGCTTTATTGCATCTGAAAGTAGTTCTCTCGACTAGACAACTACTTTTCTGAAGTACACTTATTTCTGTTATTGCGAATAGCTTGACTGGGCATTGAGTTGTCATCAATCCTGAAGTGATTCACTTCGAAGCCTAAAAATCACTACTTTCATAAAACTAAGCTCACCCTTGTAACTAAATTTAAGTATCACCAATTGTTATTTATTATGTTTGCATTAAAGAATTCATATAAAACTCAAGCCTGATCCTGTGTGTAGAAATCCGGTCACCCCTTGGATGACTTAGTCAATAAGCTGCTCTTGATTTGATGGAACTCAATACGACAGATATCTGGTCAATAATCTACACAGCCTTGCTTTTTGTCGCAAGATGGCCTGCCTAGCAGTCTTCATCATATTTTTATTCAAAATTATGCTGAACCAAGACCTCCACGACCTTATTTCGCCAGCTCCTTTCCACCATAGAACACCTGTTAGTATATTTGGCGGGATACCATCCATATTTAGTTGCCAATCTACCAATTCGGACTAAGCACTCTGAATCGTCCTTCATTATGCACACTGAAAGACAGGAACTAATTACCTGCATCTGTTGATTCCAAAATCATAAAACCTTATTATCTTTTTATGGTAATAGTGAATAAAGACTCATTTTCCATGACCTGTCTTCATCACAGACTCCATCTTTGCCTTATAACCTAGACTTAAGTCAAGAATAATCATGTTTCAAGTAAAACTTATAGAAATCTAATAGAAATACAAAGATAAAATTGGCTATGTAATCTGCGTGGCTTGATTTGTAATCTGCGTGGCACACAAAATTTTAAAATTAAATTTCTCGAAAAGTAATTGTGTAAGCAAGGAGCACCAAACTGTTCTATAATCGTGAAAGTATACAGAATCATATTTCATTGTCATCATCTTCAAATTGCTTAAATTAAAATTTGCCACGCAGCTTACGCGGAAAATCGAAATCTGAATAATGATGACCCACCTGAAGCGGTGCAGATAAAGTGAGTGAAATGAAATTCGCAAAAGTTCTCGCATTGCGGTTCCGTTCAGACAATCCGGATGACCCAGCGTTCGCGCTCAGGCTGTGGGCTGCGTCGCGCGGTTAGTTGTCCAAGCGGACGGTGCAGATGAAAGGAGTGAACTTCATACGATTCCTCGCGTTGCGGGTCAGCGCAGACAATCCATGTCATGTCTACATCCCTAAAAGAAGAAGAAATAAACTCTACTGGACCCTACCTTTTCGCTCAGCGCCTTCCCTTCCAGCAAATACTTCAGCTTATTCATCTGACACGGGCTGAGGATCCGCTCCAGATTGGTGGACAGCCCTCTGACGTCATCCTTCGCGTGGCCATCCCGCTTGCCATTGGTCCAGCCGCGGGAGTACTGGAAGGTCTGTGACGTCACGGAGGTCAGCGTGACGAAGATCAGGAATATGGTTATGTTCGTCACCATGGCGGCTTCTAGAAATGGAGAAGGTTTTCTTAGTATGATGGTGGCATCAAGGCATAGCTCTTTATATATGGGTACAGCAGCACATCACCCTACCCATTTAAGGGATCTACTTAGGTACTATAGGTACCTACTGTTTTTTTTTTTTGTATTTGCACAAAACTGAATATTTGGCTGGCGCCTATATCTCTATAAATTCTCTATTTTGTGGTATTTGTATGAAAATCTGGTATAGGTAAATATAAGATTTTGGGAAACTTGCAAACATTGACGCTGCAGACAGAATATTTGAACCTGCGTCTTTCGGCATTTGTACCTACTGCCTACGCCTCTACCAACTGGGCAACCGCGGCTGAATCGTAACGTGCGAATTAAGCATACTGCCACCCCTAGTCCACTCAGTGTGTTTCGTAAAAAGTAGGTACAATTTTCGGCCTCGGCTGAATATCTGTCAACTATGGTCAACCGCATGGTGGCGGTCATAGTCATACCAATTACAATAGCATTCCCAACGAGGGTTGACGTCAGGCAGGCGGTCGGTCATAAAACATTGCCAAATCCTTTTACTACATGATATTGTGTTCTAACAAAACATGTTGCGCCGACCCCAACTGTTTTGGGATAGGGCAGGAAGACGTAGGTATCTTAAGTTAAAGTCATGGGTAAGTTGATGTGCTGGTGATAGTACATTCTATTCAAGTCATGGCCACCGTTGTTTTGTTGACCTTTATTGACCTCGAGCTACACACACCGCACGAAATTGCGGTTTGTATCAGATAATAAAATGATAACCTGCGACAGCCGTAGTTTTATGCGGCGACGTGTGCATTGATTATCCGGTATTGGTACCTACTAACACGTCAATTATTTATGGGACCAACTCATACTGGTTTTTTCATACAAAATAATAATAAGTACTAAGAAAATCCTAAGAAGATCCCTGGATACAGTATTTATAGAATTTTGTAAACTCCTATTAGCTAAAAAACGGATACGGCATAAAACCGGCAAATCTTGCGGTGTGTGTGCAAATCGCCTCAATTTTAGCACGGGGGATAAATAAATTTTCACTTAAGAACGAAATAGCACGCTTGGTTTCAGAGATATCATTTAAAATTATGAGAAAACAGGGGATCATAGGTTTGGGAGTTTGTACCTACTGTTTCATTCATGATTACAGTTTATTGTGGTATGCGAAGGTGCGCCCACACTGAGACTTTCTTTTCGTGTGGGACACCGAGTCTTTCAACGACCCGATGAACCCTGGTGTCTGAGTTTTTCAACCTGCCTACTGCAAGTAGCAAGGCTCTGACCTGACATGGTTGTGTAACGACTGCCATCATAGACAGCAACCGGGACCGATGGCTTAACGTGCCCATCCGAAGCACGGAACCATCTTACTTGCGGACAAACAGGTTGGTTCAGCCTGCAATGTCCTAACCAGACTGGGAACAAATTCACAAAGTGATAAAATATCAACTTTGTGAGTGACCCCACCGGGAATTGAACCCGGAACCTTTGCGTGGCAGGCAGGCATACTAACCACTGCGCCATATCGGCTGTCGAATGAGTAAAATATACTCTTTATAGGGTGGTACCGATCGATCCAATGTCTCAAAAAACGCTAAGCTCAAAGGGTAAAATTGAACAATTTTCCCTAAGGACCAAAGGTCACAGCCAAATAAAATGGACCCCGCATAGAAAAAAATCTGCTGCCCGTATGCCAGAGTAATTTTCTATGGGAGGTGAAATTCTTTTTTGATTTCGATCTTTGGAAGCTGTTCTGTTTGACCTGACTGACTATACAGGGTGTAAGGGTCTGTGTAACGAAAACTTTGCAGGCGTTTTTTCGTCCCTTACACTTACACCCCTTATACCTACATAACCCTCGACAAAAAAATGGGGTGATGTTATTCTAAACCGGAATCACACGGCACAATTTGTAAAATATTCTTAGCGTTTTCGGGAAAGTCCGTACACACACACACACAAACACATATATTACGCATATATCCCTTGCGGGGTAGGCAGAGCATAAACGGCTCTAAAAATACGGCCATTTACACCACGACTGATAGTTTCAGAGTCATTCAAAAGACTGTGTATCACTATAGTGACAGGTTGTCAACTTATCGCCTTTTAAATTACAATACACTTCAACTCTTAAATCCCTAAGTTGCTTCTTACGATACCTAGGTAAATGATATGGGGTGATGCTATTCTAAGCCGGCACCAAACAGCTCATACCCATTTAAACAATCATCTTATAATGGTTTTTCTTAGTATTTGTATGAGGACCAGTATAATTTAGTCTCTTAAGTGGGTAACCACTACCACTGCATAATGATCATTTTGGATTAAAATTAAGTAGGTACTTTGGTATAATACGAGGAAGCAATTATCTTTTTCACTTTAGATTATGTGCCTTTTTTCTGATGCTACAAAAAAGTCACACACAATATACAGAGTATAATTGACGGTGTAACGAAAACTTTGCAGGCTTCTTCAGACCATGAAATTGAACAACAGGAGTACGAGCGGTTAGCCAACTTGCTCGTTTTACAAACCGGCGCGATTCGCCAAGTCGCTCTAACTCGCTCTGTGCCTAATTGCGTGTTAGGCTTACTTACGCCATTCGCCGACGAACAACATTCTCCATGGAAGATAATGTTGGTAAACGAAAAAATATTTGGACTTCCCGTACAAAGTCCGTCAGCTGATCGTGAATTTTGTATAGGAAATCGTTTTTTTTTCGTTTACCAGCATATATTCCATAGGGAAAGCTGTTCTGTTTCATGGTCTGAGCACGCCTGCAAAGTTTTCGTTACACCGTCTTTTACACCCTGTATACAGTAGACCAAGAAAGGTACAGGTATACCTAGATCGAAATAATCATATAGCAGCCGAGACCGTCGGGTCAACGTGCCCTCCGAAGCAAGGAATCATCTTTCTCTTCGGACAATCGGGTGGTTCAGGCCTGCAATGTCCTGACCAGACTGGGAACAAATTCAGAAAGCGATGAGTAGGAATCAAAATTACGAGTGACCCACTGATTATCGAACCCGGAACCTTTTAACGCTTTACACACATACCGTCCGTTTCGATGTATTTTGGCGCTGGAAAATGCGAATTTCCACCTAAATCCCAAATAAATACGACAACGAATACCCAACGGTGCGTTGACGGATGCGTCTGTCAAACTGGTTACTATTTCAACCACAACAGTCCACTGCTGGACATGGGTCTCCCCCTAATGGGGGGTATTGCCATACTCGCCACGCTTGAAAGTCGGGTTGGCGAGCGCAGTACAAGGTGTTGTAGATATACACAGGGAACGCTGCTGCCCATTCCCTGGACCCATCCTTTAGTCGCCTTTTACGATACCCACGGGTAGAAATGGGTGATGCTATTCTAAGCCGGCGCCACACGGCATACTGTCAAACTGGTTATTCCAGTCAAACTGGTTTGACAGAAGCATCCGTCGGCACTTATGTTATGAACTTATGATTATGAACTTATGATTGTACTTAATACTTTTACTGCCATTAAATAGCCAAGCACAGTTCTGCCAACGTTAGTTCTTTTTTTATGTCAGACAGACATCATAACAATTATTATTACGATCACCATCATAACAAACCCAGCCTGGTAATCAGCTGATTGAGAAAGACTGACGGTAAGGCGTTTTACCGTCCGTTGGTGCATTATTTTTGCGCAGCGCTATCCATTGTGTTTGAAAAATACGATTTTCCACCTTATTTTTATACAAATACGGTTTTTGTGAAACGGTTTGACGGACGCATCCGTTAGCGCAAAAATATCGCACAACGCTGCGTCGACGGAAGAATTTGTCCAATAATTTGACATATAAACTGTATTTGTATGAAAATAAGGTCAAAATTCGTATTGTCCCACCCAACGCATGCAATAACTTTATAATTTAAAAATTTAAAGCACGCCTGCTTTTGTGGAAAAACAATATTTCTATGCAAAATATAGCCTACTAGCTGCCCGTCAGCGGTTTCACCCGCTGCAACCTATTATTCCGCGGGAAAAAAGCATTATTCGCCAAGAGATGTCGCTGTTAGTTTTCGGCGAAAACGTTTAAAACGCGAATCGGCTCAGTCACGCCACCTATTTCAAAAATATTGGAAAATGCGTGATCCCGTGTGAATGAGACATTTTTCCGTGGTAAAAAGTATCCTATGTGTTATTCCAGATGCCCTTTTATATTTCTGCAAAGTTTCATGTCAATCTAATCAGCCGTTTTTGCGTGATGTCGTAACAAACACACACACAAACATCCGCCTTTATAATATTAGTAGGATAGTAGGATGACAATCGGGATAATGTAAGGATTCTTCTCACACAATTCCCAATCGAATCTGTTTAGTGGTTAAAGAGTTACAGTGGTTTAAAGAAACGCACATACATACAATATACAATAATCATGAACCCTAAAAACATCACACTCCTTTTTTAGTGGGCAGTCGTGTAAAAACAGTGCAATTTTTCTAAAAATTACTTTCATCAGTCTTACCATACCATAACAGCCACAACAGTCATGCAGTCTTAATTTTAATTAATTAAATCTTTATTGCACTCTCCTCGGAAGTACCTTATAGTAAGGCTATTATTGCTTGCTTAATTTACAGTTATTATTATTGTACAATAACACCACCTGTAAGCACCCTAATAATGTCTCATAAAACGAGCCATTATGAGCTTTAATTCATTGGAAGAAGAGTTAGTACGTGTATAATTCCAATAAAAAGAAGGTGGTAGTGACCTTTGCTTATTGCGTAGGAGTAATGCTACGTAGGTTTCGGATTGCTACGCGCTACGGCGTAGGCCCCCTACGCTACGCATCGTAGACCTTCTACGCGTCTTTCTCACACGGTAATATACGTTTGTAGTGAATAACCTCTCCATTTGTAGAGGTTTTCACTTACGTCACAAATATGTAGAGTATTACATGCAAAAAAAAACTGATCTGAAGGGTCAGAATAGGCGTGGATTGCCAATATTCATCTGAATATTATTTTGGTAGAGCGTGACTCTATGAAAATGTATGGAAGTAGACGCGGGCGCATCCAAATAGCAATCTCTACGGCTTCTAGCAAGTCCATAATAATTTATTTCAATAATCTCCTACGGCAGTATGCTGCCCTGGTACTTTTCCTTAATAAATATTACTAAATATTTCGTTATTTGAACGAAATAACTTTGGATTTCGATTCAATACTTTCTTTGGCGCTTATGCTACCCTGGTACTCCAACGAGGCAAAAGGCATTAAAAATGATAAGGCTGTATAGCTGAATTGCCTTTGCGCATCGCTTTTACTCTTTAAAAAGTATGGGACGGGGCTCGGCTCGAGGCTCGGCTAGACGAACGTGTTCGAAATTTGAATTAATGTTTTGCAGAAATTATGGCTGTATAATTCGGAAAGCCTTTGCTTTCCTCATTAAAAAGAATCAAGGCAACCCTATATAAGCCATACAAGCGATTTGGCGGGAATTCATTCTAGCTCTAGCTCTCTCTCGATAGACACGTACCTGTATTAGCTTGGGGCAAAATTCATTTCGATCGAAATAATATTTTTGATTTTTGATAAAAATTGTGAAATGTCATAGGCTGGTACTTATTAAGTACGGGCTGAGCTGTCTTCACAATTTTTGGTTAGGAAAAAAATCTGCAAACGTTCTTAGCTGGATCTAAAAAGTTTGGTTAAGTTGTTCGCAGATTTATATAGGGCTTAGTTAGTTGGTTCGGTCAGCGACTGGGCAGACGAAAGAAAACCTAGTCCCGCATCGAATCGCTAGCTTGAAATAAGGGAAATTATTGTGAGATTCATTCGATTGACGGGGTGGACTAAAAAAACCTGGTCTAGATGAGTTGCGCAATAATTTTCTAAATAAATATTGGGATTTTGGATTTTGGAGGATTGGACGTGTTTATCATAGGATTCGGATGCATTGTTCTATGGGTTTGTGTATCAAAAATCACGATACAGTAAACTCTATGAATAATGTGTTTGAATATTTAGGGAATGTAGGACTGCTAGGGCTCATAGGTAAATCTAGGAAATCGGACTTTGCCACTCCGTATTCCCATTTTTAGATTAGGTTCGATCATTGCACAATCGATCGACGTAGTTTGACGCCATACAAACTGACAGACCATATTATTGACTTCAATATTTTAGACTAGGAAAATCTTGGAGCGATGAGCTAGGTAAATCCATCTAGGATCTATTTTACAAAAATCACAATCGTGGGAACTTCTAATATTTAAAGTTTCAAAATATTTCGCGCGGGAAAAGTAAAATTTAGTTTGTAGTTTTCCACAAAACGTATGATGACTAGGTAAATCTATCTAGGACTTATTTTGTAAAATCACAATCGTGGGAACTTCGATATTTAAAGGTTCATAATATTTTGCGCGGGAAAAGTAAAGTCTGTTGGAAGTTTTGACAAAATGAATCGTTTTCAAAGTCTTAGTAGGGCGGGTTTCTGAATAAAATTGAGCCAAATCGTCATGGAAAGTTATTTTTAAAAGTCACAAAATATCAAATATTTTTGTACAAAACCGGGAAAGTTCGATTCTGTCTCGGTGTAAGATTTCAAACAATAATTTTAATATTTTATGCGGCTAAAAGATTTTTAAGCAATTTACTTAAAGAAACTTACTATTCCGGAAATATTTTGTTTGTTTGACTAGATTCATTTTTATCGAAAAGTAAATTGGAAGTAGCATAGGTTTGAGTAATTTACAAAACCAATTTCAGTAAACTTTTCGGGTTTTTGGTGGTAAAGTCTTCTGGACATTCTGGAATATCAAATCTTTTGAACAGATTCGAGAAAGTTCGATACGTTCGTGTTGTAAGATTTTTAAAATATTTCAGGCGGCTTAATGTTTGATAAGCATTTTTCTTAAAAGAAAAACTTTCAATTTGCAGGAATATTTTGTTTGTTTGAGAATATTTATTTTTATCAAAAGTCGATTGGAAGTAGCGTAGATATTTACAAAATCAATTTCAGACTTTGGAGGGAAAACTAAGAAAATTATCAACTAGATTTCATAGAACAGCTTCTGGGGATTTATGCAAACCTGGTACTTCCATTTACTTTGGTAGCAAATTATTTAGTTTTTTTACTGCACTCGCCATTCCGCAAGTCGGGAGTGCTTTAAAATTAATTAGATTTGCAACTGGGAAGGTCTTGTCCAACAGTGGACTGATGTAGCAGCTAGATACAATAGTTTGATCGCATTTCAAACTTGCTTCAAATACTTAGAGTTCCTTTTTGTACAATCCATATCGCGGATCGGTTTGAGTTGTGAAAATTTAAAGATTTTTCCGTCGGGTCAAAATATTGATAATTTCTTAAAGGAAAATCACATTTGTTTGAAAATGTTTCTTTTGTAAGATTCATTTTGTTTCGAAAAGGAAATTGCAAGTAGGTTTTTCAAATCAAATTCAATACATTTCTCAAGCAATCGCAAAGGAAAAATATTTTCCTGTAGGACTAAATCACGGAACTATCAAAAGGCGATTTGTATGAGGCTTAGTGAATGTTTAGCTCTTACGGAATACTGCTATCCTGGTACCTCAATACAAATAATTTCAGTTTTAAATTGAATAAATACTTAAATATCTCTATGGGTTTTGTGTGGGGCTAGTAAAGGCCAATCTCTTAGAGAGTTTTGCTCTCCTGGTACTTTCAGTGATTGAGATTTTGAAATATTTTGATTTTTATAGACAACTTCTACTGCGCTCGCCAATCCGAAAGTCGGGGATAGTTAGAGTGACATTGGGGAGGCGATGTCCAGCAGTGGACGGACTCTAGCTGTTAGCTAGACTTCAATATTTCGAATTTTGCTTCTAGCCATACATTTTGTATTGAAATATTTTCAGAGTCGGATCGGTTCAATTATCTGAAAAATCTCTCAAATAGCCTAAATGAACTTTTCTTACTGAAACCATCTCAGATCGATATCAGATTTTCGGAAATTTTGTTTTAAGGCATATTACGTTCTCGTATTGATTTTCTATTGCAAAATGCAAATCGCAAGACAGGTAGACTAGCGAGCGCCGTAGCATAGCGTAGGTCTTAGCAAATCGTAGTAGGTTTTTCAGCGCTTGTGGAATATTGAATGGATTTTTAATTCCTTAGTCTTCCTAGGCGATTTTGAGATGTAGATAATATTTTAATTTTTGAGATTCTTTTTCGCTTGCGAAACATTGACTGGATTTTATCCCGTAGTCTTTCTGTAGCATCTTACGAGTTGTAAGAAATATTATTTTTGTTTTCCGAGAACATTTTGAAACTTTGACTGGATTTTATCCCTTAGTCCTTTGTAGGAACTTTGTAAGAAATAATAGTTTTATTTATCGAGATTTTATAGATTCGAACCATTGATTGGATTTTATCCTTAGTTTTCTTTAGCAACTTTGAGTTGTATGAAATAATAATTTTTTTCTTTTTTGCACATTCGAAATAATGTCTGGATTTCATCCCTTAATATTCTTGGGGCAATTTTGAATTGTAAATATTACTTTTGTTTTCCGAGATTCTTAACATCCGCTTGAAAATTATTTTTCTTTCTAGTAACTTTGAAATTTTTATCGTAGTGTAGTTCTAGATCAGACCACTACTAAATAAAGTATCGCTGAACATTTTAAATTAGAACTCAAATAAAAAGATATTTCGAACTTTGTTAATGGCTGGGTGTTGGACTAAATATGATCCTTTCAGTCATATTTTTACACCTTTTTGATCAGTTATAATTTGAAAATACTATCTTTGAAATTTTATTTTGGGAAAATCTTAATAGAGGTTTTTTGAATAATACTTAAATAGAGTTAATTGATAAAAATGTGGATTCTTATAATTATAATAGAGTTCCACTTTACAAATTCCTCTTGACTTATCAAATTGAATTCATTTGCTTTAAAAGTTATGAAACATTTTTGAAGTTCTTATTAGATGGACGATTTGTTTCATGGTAAAGTTTTCTACCTTTGAAAGTAAATAGTTTGAATAAAATATATTTATGTATTTACTTTTATCACAAAACAATTTTGATATTTATTATCAGCCTTCTGGTTCTATCGCAACCATTGGAATTAAAGTAATAGAATTACTTGCATAGTACTAAAGACAAAAAGTATTATTGCTTTCAATTTCTTGTAAGTATGTTAAGATTCAGATGCTTACTAGAATGTAATGTTGAAATTGATTAAACTTTGGCCAAGAAGTCAGTGCCTCTATAGCTATTCTAAAAAATAAAAATGGAATGCTATCAGAAAGTTTGGTTATATTTTACCATTACCTTTTATGGACACATAGTTTGTTTTATAAATAACATTTGTCAGTCATAAATATAGACTGGAAGGTTGTAAATAAATACCTATTTTTGGCAGTGAACTACTGATGTGAGAAAAAGATGACTCAGTAGTAAATTCTTCCAAATTCAAAATTTTATGCATACACTGCACACTTTTGGCATTATTATTATAAAATCCTGGAGTGGTCAGGAAAGGTTCGAGGGGTTATATTTACGGTGGTGGAACCTCGGTATTCCCTTGGGAATACCGTCATTGTTAAACTTCTCACTCACAAAAGTAGTACATTACAGAGTTAGTCTTAGTCTAAATAGATTCAATAAGACTTAGCCATGAAGCAATCTTTCCAACCTTTGTTGTTCTATCGAGTTAAGTGCTAGAAATCGACTATTCAGATCGACTCTACATTTATTTACAGTATTATTCTCATTTTATACTAATAAACAAAACGAAATCAAAATAGTTAAAGTTCCAATTCAGGTTATAAAGTTCAAACTAAGCTGCTTTTCATGATCCTTTTAATATGTTTAGCATTTTGTTGACGTATTTTGTTTTGGGAATTTTTAGAGTAGGGAAATCGGATTAGGTATAATATTAGTAGCTAGAGTAAATGAGACTGCTTTCCTTCATTCTATTCTGGGTTATCGCAACGTAGGTTCCTAACTGCTCTGACGTTTTCACTGGCCATTTCTCAGATTAGTAGGACGCAATCGGTAGAGGTTTTTGAACATTACATTCTTCTGATTATTAGGTCGACGGTTTTAGGGTTAACAGGCTTGTCGTATAGTTAGTTATGAGATTAGTTGTAGGTTGGATATAGGAACTTTGTAGTACTTTGTAGTTAGGGTTATTTTTAAGCTTAGGACCCTTCGACGGTGCTTAGCTTTTAGGTTTCTTTAGGCTGCATAGGGTAGGGACGTTACAATTTGGTGGTGCCGCAATCCAGGATAAGGGCTGAGTTACTACGGAGGGTTCTCAGATTTCACAGATAAATTATTTATTGTGGGTAGAGTTATTTAGCTAAGGATTCATTGGTGGTCATATCCTTCTAGGTATGATCACAATTTGGTAACCGTGAAATGGATCGTTGAAAGGAAAGCAGTTCTGATTTAGCGTAGAATGGGATAGTTACTTATGGGAATTTTAGTTCGGGGGCTGTTTTATTTCTAGATTCTTTGATATCATTTTGCGATATAGGAAAATTAGTAATGAGATAGTTTCTCTAGGCAAAAGTCTTATAATTTGGGGGCTGTTTTAGGTGAATAATTGTCAAACTGTAAAATAAAGTCGAGAAAATCAATTAAAAGTAGTCAAATGGATAGGGATTTCAAATAAATATTAAAGTTTTTCGCATTTATAATATGGTTGACAATTTAAACAAACAGGATTAATTTTAACTTACTTTGATATTTTCTTTAAAACAACTTAGTAAACGTCAAGGATTAATCTACGAAAATGTATTTTTATCAACAGTTTTCTATTTGATCAGAAGCGTTTGAAATCAAGTCTAAGATAGTTAAAATTCGATACTTATGCAATAGCTAGAACATTTTGAAATACAATACAAAACAATAAGTTCCAAAATCAGTTCAAAAATTTCATTTAAAGTAGTAGGTAGAGTCTTTGAGATAGATTTTGTCATTTTCTTTTGGGGTATAGGTAAGTAAGTTTAAATAAACAAGTCATAAGACAATATATTGTTTCTTAAAGTTTTAAAATTAAACCTACCTACAGGCAGCAAAAATTTGTAAAAGAGATTGAGTAAAATAGTCCGGGTCAAAGAAAATCATTATTTAGTAAGCAAAGTTACATATATTACAGAGAACTGGTAAGGTAATTTAAAGAAATAATACAATTCGTCGTTATTTTAAAACGTTTTAGTAACCGACATAACTTATTTAACCATAATCTTTGTAAGATAACTGAAGAAGAAGTAGTAAAAATAATTATTTGTAAATTTTGAAACGTCATAAATGTTTTGTAGCTTGACTAAATTTTAAATATTGCGGGGAGTAACGCAAATGTTGGGTTAGGGTTAGAGCAGGAACAAACTGTTGTAATGGGAAATGCAATTTAAAAAAAAGTGGTACTTTTTGCAATAATAAAGCCATGCAATCATATTCTTTGTCATAGCTAGCGATCCGGGGGAAAAAAAAGTATTGTCGAAAAAAGTTCGTCAATCTCCTTAAGACTTTGCTATTTTGAGACATAAAATTAAAGTTTAAATAATTGTTAATAGTCATGCACTTTAGACAAGAAAGTGTGTATGTTATCCTTTAAATTTTGCACTCGTAAATGTTTCATAAAGTTACAAATTTTGCATTACGCTTATACCATTTTATTTAAATTCGTTATTTTTACAAAATTTTCTTAAATGATTTTTCTGGGGTATTGTCGTAGGTTAATGTCATTGACCTTGGGGTGTTAATATGAATAAAAGTACATTAAACTAAACCGCGATAAACAACACTTTTATTTTAAAAGTATACAAAACTAATTTCACTAAATAGGTCGCGTAACCCTTTTGCTACGCCGTAGCATTCGTAGCATTTTTCGTAGAGGTTATAAATTACGCAACAAATATTTCACAAAACAAAAGGTATTTAAAATCCGACATTTTAGTTGATAAAATTAAAACGATTTAGAATGATCTTAGTAAGATTCAGAACAGGAGATTACTTACGGGAAAACATAGGCAACTTTCTGTAGTTTATGTGGCTAGTTATTCCGCGATTTATTCGAGGGTTTTAGGAAAGTTATAAAGAATTTTTATTCTGCAGAGTATTGAATACTTAGATCTCATTTAAAAATGATATGTCATTGTGCGGAAATAAATAAATGTATTAACTTTTATTGTTTTGATAGGGAATATAGTACTGCAAGAAAAATAATGGATAGCAAGGAAATTTATAGGGATTGTAAGGATAGATTTCGTTAGACTAGGCTGAATTTGAGTTGATATTGAAGCTTGTTTCACAATTTACGTATTGATACTTGTGCGCAGTAATTGTGTGAATAACAATACGTGGGTTGTCATGTCATGTGGCGATGGTTTTCGATGAGTACAAAAGGTTACTTCTCGCAAATGCGATTCCTTTAAGTTTCTGTATTTCATCAAATTTCTGTTAACCTTGTTCTTGAAAAAAATAGGGTTTACTTTTTGAATAGCCAGTTGCTTTTTCATTGAAAATGAGTAGTTAGTTTTTCAAATTGGGCTAATAGTTTCAGAAGTAGCCGAATGTTTGTTTGCAGGGAAAAGGGGTCTCTGGTTCTCCTTGTCTGAGTTTTATCTCGGTAATTTATTAAAAAGCAAAAAAAAAAAAGTAAATTTAGGGATAGTTAGCTTTGGTAATGTTGGCATCAGTCTTCGAAAGTACGTTTTGATCTATCAAGGTTCTATTAAAGATTTCTATGTTTCACCTGTTTAAAGGTTATTAGAGATCATAAAGTATGTGGGATAGTTTATAAATCATAGACATTTTCTTGTTAGATGTTTGATATGAGCTTGTTTAGGTCTCTTTTATATGTAGTATAGGGTTATCTCGCGTATTGTCTAATTTTAATACCTTCAAATGTTGAGTAAATCCAATCCGTCGATATTCATTAATTATTTTTGTGTCAAATTAGTAAACTCATATTTTTTTTACAGAAAATCTGTTAATTGATTTGGGGTTGCCGTGTTTAGTAATTAGAATAGGTAGAATATGCGGTTTTTATACAACAAAGTATCCAGAATAGATTTTGGAAGAAGTTAAGATCAACTACATTACTAAGTTGCAAAAATGTTAGTTTAGCAAAAGTTAGACTTTGGTTTATAAAACAAGGTTATCTAAAACTTTTGAGATTGACAAAAGTAGATTAGGGAAAATTATTAATCCCGTTAAACTCGCAGTTGTTGGTATTTTTTGGTAACAAATGGGAGTGTGAAAACTAATGACGCAGGGTTATCTTGGGTCTGGGGGCTGTATAGGCTGTAAAAAAGATTAGTCATGTGGTGAACCATTCATAGTCAGGCAGGTCTCGGTGGTTAGTTATGCTAGGTTTAACTAGGTTCCGTTAAGACTACAATAGTAGTCAGAGATATTCTTAGATTTTTGCTTTTTTAAATGGAAATTTGGATATTTGATTAGTTCTTCTTTGAGACGTTTTATTATTTTGATAAATTCGAAAGATAAGTTTTAAAAGTTCTGAAATCGTGGGTAACACTTTAGGAAAGCAAATATTATTTAGTTTGAATGAGCTAGACGGCGCTATTAAATAGTAGCTTGGGCGCTTAGTTTTGTAAAAAAATATTTACTTTCTATCATCAATAACCGAATGCACGTGTACGTGTTTGTGAAGTCATTTTCATGTTAGGCTCAGAAAATCTGTAACATAAACTTTAGATGAGGTTCAAACTTAATCGTGCAAATAGAGTAGAATTGAATTTATCGGTTCGCGTTCGATTTTTAAAGTTAAACTACAGACTAAGTCTTAAATGACTCAATGAATATGCGTTTCCGTTAATCAATACGTAGCAAAGGCAAATATTATGTATTACTGAAATTATTCCGTTTCTCTGTAATAGACGGCAACGATACTATGTAAACTAGTTATCGGATTCATTACACGTTTTTTTTTGTCGGCGGTTCGATGTTTCAGACGCAAATAAAAAGAAGAATTAGTTAGATTACGGCATAGTTGAAATATTATCTAATATTTTATATAGTGATTGAAGGACGTTTTCAAACCAATTTCATTTAGATACTTTAGTTAAAAATCGGAATTTTAGCATTAGGTTTCCATTGCGGTGGTCGAAAACTTATCTGTTTTGGGGTACGTAGAGAACAATCAGTAAAAAGCGTGTGTAGTGACTTGGGCCATCTAAAGTATCTCTAAATTCTTGGGGTAGTATTTTGAATCTCAAACTTTAATTTGGGAGGTAGCATCGTTTTAAATTGCGAGTTCAAGATAAATTTAGGAAAAAAAAAACATTTGATCATTAGAAAATTACAGTATTGACTAGGTTGGGGTCTCAGGGATAGGGAAAATCACGTTGGGTGGATTCGTTTTCTACTTGCTTATCTGGGATATTTATGAATTAAATTATTTTTAAACAAAAACAACTGTTGTTTCAATTTTAAAGGCATAGGTTGAACATACAAATTGATGGGATATTTGCGCGGGGAATCTAAGAAACCTAGCAGCTATTTCTTTTTTCGAATAGATTATCGGGTCTTTTAAGTTTTAATCACTTGTGAAACTAATTATTAATGTTGACTATCGGTATACTAGTTGAGTCGGAGATTGAAAAATAATTTTACTTCAGCCTAACAATAGTCGTTTAGTAGTTATTTTATTTTTCTGATTGGCTAGAGAATTTCTGAGTCAAAATAAGAGTTCTCTGTGGGATAAACCTTCTCATTCATTTGTATTTTCAATCTACTTTTAGCGCAAATAAGGCGTAGTTTTTTGCAATTATGCGTAGAGCGTAAATTCAATTACTAATTGTACGTATTTTCGGGTTTCATTAAAATTACAAGCAGATAAACAGATTTCTTTGGGCTTAATGTTTTGCATAAATGAGTTGAATTTCGAGCAAAATCGAAATAAAGAAGTTCGACTTTTCTTTTTTGCTCTGTAAATATTTCTTCGTCATAAAATCGCAAAAATATTATGTTTGCAGTGGCGTAGATTACTTTAAAGATTTCTTTAAACAAATTGATAAAGTGGCAATTTTATACCGTAGCTTTGCAATTGGCGTAGGTTTACGTAGCATTTTGGCGTAACTATGTAGAAAACGTAGTTAGCTGATTTAAATAATTTCAAGGTACGGGAAGAAGATATTTGAATCAAGCGATTCGTATTTTCTTCTTAATCGGTAAACGGTAAAAAGGTATTTGATTGATTAAATGCTCAAATCGAGGAAAAGGTATTTTTTATGTTTTATTTCATATCCAAAGCTTAGATACCTCCTCGAATTTCTTTATAATTGGAGAATATTAAGATTCGCTATTTAAAAACTTATTTCAAAAAGCGCGGAATAGTAAATTTGGTTCAACCTTTTTTTACTGAAATTCACAATAGTAAAGCCTTGAGATTCGTGTGTGGCAGAGTGAATCTGAGATTGTGGAAGGATGAACGATAGTTTGAAGGTTTAGACACAAATTTTAAGCAACTGACTACCTAACTAACTTACTAACTAACTAACTTAATAACTTGAATTTTTCAATCAAAGGGCGAGGGTCATTCAGAATTTCATAAGCCAACTATTTGTGATTGCAGATATTGCGTTTCCGTTCAAAAGACATTATACTTACAATCGAATTGATATGAAAATTAGATGTTGAGGTGTAGGACAGCTGTCACTTCTGTTTTTATGTCACAGATGTTTCATATCAATTTCAGACTCACAAGCAGCTCTCAGGCTGGATGCTGAAAGGGCTAAGCTATTTTCCCCACACAACGCTTATAGTATAAAGTTTTGTAAGTGACTCACCTTAGCTGAGTTTAGATCTTATAGAATGACTATCGTAAGCAACATACATTAGGCTGGGTTGTAGTTTAAATAAAGACGACTTGGGATTCAGAGAAGCAATTTTGAACTGTGCACAATTAGATATCTGGCAATAGGGTTATGGTGGTTTTGGAGTAGAGCGATTTTCCTGGATCATTTTACAAATCATGATAAATCGAGTATTGACTTGATGCGGGAATGCTGTGTCCTTCTGACTGAGAGAATTCACAACTCTCTTTTCTACGCAAGGCTTCGATTTAACCCGTTGGATAGATTTTTGTTCATTTTCTTAAAATTGTTGATAACTTTGGATTTCATGGCGGATTTATGGAAGCTAAAAACTCAGCTTAGCTCCACACCACACAAAATACATTTTTGAATGGAAGTGTAACATCTTCTTTTAACATATTTGTGACATAAATTTTATTAGATTTTGATAACAATATTCTCCATTTATATTGACATTTCGAACATTGTTGGGGGCTGAATGTAGTGAATAACCTCTCCATTTGTAGAGGTTTTCACTTACGTCACAAATATGTAGAGTATTACATGCAAAAAAAAACTGATCTGAAGGGTCAGAATAGGCGTGGATTGCCAATATTCATCTGAATATTATTTTGGTAGAGCGTGACTCTATGAAAATGTATGGAAGTAGACGCGGGCGCATCCAAATAGCAATCTCTACGGCTTCTAGCAAGTCCATAATAATTTATTTCAATAATCTCCTACGGCAGTATGCTGCCCTGGTACTTTTCCTTAATAAATATTACTAAATATTTCGTTATTTGAACGAAATAACTTTGGATTTCGATTCAATACTTTCTTTGGCGCTTATGCTACCCTGGTACTCCAACGAGGCAAAAGGCATTAAAAATGATAAGGCTGTATAGCTGAATTGCCTTTGCGCATCGCTTTTACTCTTTAAAAAGTATGGGACGGGGCTCGGCTCGAGGCTCGGCTAGACGAACGTGTTCGAAATTTGAATTAATGTTTTGCAGAAATTATGGCTGTATAATTCGGAAAGCCTTTGCTTTCCTCATTAAAAAGAATCAAGGCAACCCTATATAAGCCATACAAGCGATTTGGCGGGAATTCATTCTAGCTCTAGCTCTCTCTCGATAGACACGTACCTGTATTAGCTTGGGGCAAAATTCATTTCGATCGAAATAATATTTTTGATTTTTGATAAAAATTGTGAAATGTCATAGGCTGGTACTTATTAAGTACGGGCTGAGCTGTCTTCACAATTTTTGGTTAGGAAAAAAATCTGCAAACGTTCTTAGCTGGATCTAAAAAGTTTGGTTAAGTTGTTCGCAGATTTATATAGGGCTTAGTTAGTTGGTTCGGTCAGCGACTGGGCAGACGAAAGAAAACCTAGTCCCGCATCGAATCGCTAGCTTGAAATAAGGGAAATTATTGTGAGATTCATTCGATTGACGGGGTGGACTAAAAAAAACCTGGTCTAGATGAGTTGCGCAATAATTTTCTAAATAAATATTGGGATTTTTGGATTTTGGAGGGATTGGACGTGTTTATCATAGGATTCGGATGCATTGTTCTATGGGTTTGTGTATCAAAAATCACGATACAGTAAACTCTATGAATAATGTGTTTGAATATTTAGGGAATGTAGGACTGCTAGGGCTCATAGGTAAATCTAGGAAATCGGACTTTGCCACTCCGTATTCCCATTTTTAGATTAGGTTCGATCATTGCACAATCGATCGACGTAGTTTGACGCCATACAAACTGACAGACCATATTATTGACTTCAATATTTTAGACTAGGAAAATCTTGGAGCGATGAGCTAGGTAAATCCATCTAGGATCTATTTTACAAAAATCACAATCGTGGGAACTTCTAATATTTAAAGTTTCAAAATATTTCGCGCGGGAAAAGTAAAATTTAGTTTGTAGTTTTCCACAAAACGTATGATGACTAGGTAAATCTATCTAGGACTTATTTTGTAAAATCACAATCGTGGGAACTTCGATATTTAAAGGTTCATAATATTTTGCGCGGGAAAAGTAAAGTCTGTTGGAAGTTTTGACAAAATGAATCGTTTTCAAAGTCTTAGTAGGGCGGGTTTCTGAATAAAATTGAGCCAAATCGTCATGGAAAGTTATTTTTAAAAGTCACAAAATATCAAATATTTTTGTACAAAACCGGAAAGTTCGATTCTGTCTCGGTGTAAGATTTCAAACAATAATTTTAATATTTTATGCGGCTAAAAGATTTTAAGCAATTTACTTAAAGAAACTTACTATTCCGGAAATATTTTGTTTGTTTGACTAGATTCATTTTTATCGAAAAGTAAATAGGAAGTAGCATAGGTTTGAGTAATTTACAAAACCAATTTCAGTAAACTTTTCGGGTTTTGGTGGTAAAGTCTTCTGAACATTCTGGAATATCAAATCTTTTGAACAGATTCGAGAAAGTTCGATACGTTCGTGTTGCAAGATTTTTAAAATATTTCAGGCGGCTTAATGTTTGATAAGCATTTTTCCTAAAAGGAAAACTTTCAATTTGCAGGAATATTTTGTTTGTTTGAGAATATTTATTTTTATCAAAAGTCGATTGGAAGTAGCGTAGATATTTACAAAATCAATTTCAGACTTTGGAGGGAAAACTAAGAAAATTATCAACTAGATTTCATAGAACAGCTTCTGGGGATTTATGCAAACCTGGTACTTCCATTTACTTTGGTAGCAAATTATTTCGTTTTTTTTACTGCACTCGCCATTCCGCAAGTCGGGAGTGCTTTAAAATTAATTAGATTTGCAACTGGGAAGGTCTTGTCCAACAGTGGACTGATGTAGCAGCTAGATACAATAGTTTGATCGCATTTCAAACTTGCTTCAAATACTTAGAGTTCCTTTTGTACAATCCATATCGCGGATCGGTTTGAGTTGTGAAAATTTAAAGATTTTTCCGTCGGGTCAAAATATTGATAATTTCTTAAAGGAAAATCACATTTGTTTGAAAATGTTTCTTTTGTAAGATTCATTTTGTTTCGAAAAGGAAATTGCAAGTAGGTTTTTCAAATCAAATTCAATACATTTCTCAAGCAATCGCAAAGGAAAAATATTTTCCTGTAGGACTAAATCACGGAACTATCAAAAGGCGATTTGTATGAGGCTTAGTGAATGTTTAGCTCTTACGGAATACTGCTATCCTGGTACCTCAATACAAATAATTTCAGTTTTAAATTGAATAAATACTTAAATATCTCTATGGGTTTTGTGTGGGGCTAGTAAAGGCCAATCTCTTAGAGAGTTTTGCTCTCCTGGTACTTTCAGTGATTGAGATTTTGAAATATTTTGATTTTTATAGACAACTTCTACTGCGCTCGCCAATCCGAAAGTCGGGGATAGTTAGAGTGACATTGGGGAGGCGATGTCCAGCAGTGGACGGACTCTAGCTGTTAGCTAGACTTCAATATTTCGAATTTTGCTTCTAGCCATACATTTTGTATTGAAATATTTTCAGAGTCGGATCGGTTCAATTATCTGAAAAATCTCTCAAATAGCCTAAATGAACTTTTCTTACTGAAACCATCTCAGATCGATATCAGATTTTCGGAAATTTTGTTTTAAGGCATATTACGTTCTCGTATTGATTTTCTATTGCAAAATGCAAATCGCAAGACAGGTAGACTAGCGAGCGCCGTAGCATAGCGTAGGTCTTAGCAAATCGTAGTAGGTTTTTCAGCGCTTGTGGAATATTGAATGGATTTTTAATTCCTTAGTCTTCCTAGGCGATTTTGAGATGTAGATAATATTTTAATTTTTGAGATTCTTTTTCGCTTGCGAAACATTGACTGGATTTTATCCCGTAGTCTTTCTGTAGCATCTTACGAGTTGTAAGAAATATTATTTTTGTTTTCCGAGAACATTTTGAAACTTTGACTGGATTTTATCCCTTAGTCCTTTTGTAGGAACTTTGTAAGAAATAATAGTTTTATTTATCGAGATTTTATAGATTCGAACCATTGATTGGATTTTATCCTTAGTTTTCTTTAGCAACTTTGAGTTGTATGAAATAATAATTTTTTTCTTTTTTGCACATTCGAAATAATGTCTGGATTTCATCCCTTAATATTCTTGGGGCAATTTTGAATTGTAAATATTACTTTTGTTTTCCGAGATTCTTAACATCCGCTTGAAAATTATTTTTCTTTCTAGTAACTTTGAAATTTTTATCGTAGTGTAGTTCTAGATCAGACCACTACTAAATAAAGTATCGCTGAACATTTTAAATTAGAACTCAAATAAAAAGATATTTCGAACTTTGTTAATGGCTGGGTGTTGGACTAAATATGATCCTTTCAGTCATATTTTTACACCTTTTTGATCAGTTATAATTTGAAAATACTATCTTTGAAATTTTATTTTGGGAAAATCTTAATAGAGGTTTTTTGAATAATACTTAAATAGAGTTAATTGATAAAAATGTGGATTCTTATAATTATAGTTCCACTTTACAAATTCCTCTTGACTTATCAAATTGAATTCATTTGCTTTAAAAGTTATGAAACATTTTTGAAGTTCTTATTAGATGGACGATTTGTTTCATGGTAAAGTTTTCTACCTTTGAAAGTAAATAGTTTGAATAAAATATATTTATGTATTTACTTTTATCACAAAACAATTTTGATATTTATTATCAGCCTTCTGGTTCTATCGCAACCATTGGAATTAAAGTAATAGAATTACTTGCATAGTACTAAAGACAAAAAGTATTATTGCTTTCAATTTCTTGTAAGTATGTTAAGATTCAGATGCTTACTAGAATGTAATGTTGAAATTGATTAAACTTTGGCCAAGAAGTCAGTGCCTCTATAGCTATTCTAAAAATAAAATGGAATGCTATCAGAAAGTTTGGTTATATTTTACCATTACCTTTTATGGACACATAGTTTGTTTTATAAATAACATTTGTCAGTCATAAATATAGACTGGAAGGTTGTAAATAAATACCTATTTTTGGCAGTGAACTACTGATGTGAGAAAAAAGATGACTCAGTAGTAAATTCTTCCAAATTCAAAATTTTATGCATACACTGCACACTTTTGGCATTATTATTATAAAATCCTGGAGTGGTCAGGAAAGGTTCGAGGGGTTATATTTACGGTGGTGGAACCTCGGTATTCCCTTGGGAATACCGTCATTGTTAAGAGCTTCTCACTCACAAAAGTAGTACATTACAGAGTTAGTCTTAGTCTAAATAGATTCAATAAGACTTAGCCATGAAGCAATCTTTCCAACCTTTGTTGTTCTATCGAGTTAAGTGCTAGAAATCGACTATTCAGATCGACTCTACATTTATTTACAGTATTATTCTCATTTTATACTAATAAACAAAACGAAATCAAAATAGTTAAAGTTCCAATTCAGGTTATAAAGTTCAAACTAAGCTGCTTTTCATGATCCTTTTAATATGTTTAGCATTTTGTTGACGTATTTTGTTTTGGGAATTTTTAGAGTAGGGAAATCGGATTAGGTATAATATTAGTAGCTAGAGTAAATGAGACTGCTTTCCTTCATTCTATTCTGGGTTATCGCAACGTAGGTTCCTAACTGCTCTGACGTTTTCACTGGCCATTTCTCAGATTAGTAGGACGCAATCGGTAGAGGTTTTTGAACATTACATTCTTCTGATTATTAGGTCGACGGTTTTAGGGTTAACAGGCTTGTCGTATAGTTAGTTATGAGATTAGTTGTAGGTTGGATATAGGAACTTTGTAGTACTTTGTAGTTAGGGTTATTTTTAAGCTTAGGACCCTTCGGCGGTGAGTAGCCGCTAGGTTCTTTAGGAGGCATAGGTTAGGGTCGCTTTACACGTTTGTGCGTCGTTTGTTCGATTTTCCACCTTATTGTCATTAAAATACGGTTTATGTCAAACGATTTGACAGACGCATCTTTCGACACAGCGTCTTGCGATGCCGTTTGACATAAACTGTGTTCGTATGAAGGAAATGAATGTTGTACTTGTTGGCTGTTATTAAGAAGCGTGCTTTATGGATTGGATTGGAACCCGTTAGATTTAATTTAACAATGATAAGTATGCAATAATAGAACTCATAGAATTTAATTTTTGGAAGCTCTAAGTAAAGAAACGTATTAAAAAAATACCTACATGGGTTTGTGTAGTTGGGTTGGCTATAAAGAAAAAAACTTGTTATTCTCTTTTTTTAGCAATCTAAAAAGCAGTTCATTTGTCTCCGCAGTGCGTCTAATTGAAGTAATTATAGGAAAGAAGAGTAGAAGACATCAAATTACTTAATTGGCACCTTCGGACGGTTTTTCTCAAAGATGGTGCAGCTTAATGTTACTGGCTACGCACTTTGTTTTTTTTTTAGTTACGAAATGCCTCTGTTTAGGTAGTATTGCCAGCATATCTACTTATGATGGTTTTCTATGAAAGTATTGGTTTATTAATCTATCAAAATACATAACAGTGTAGGTACAAAAAAATCAAGGATCAACATATACATATTGTATCCTGGTCTTTATTAATTATAAAGATTCGGGACAGCGACATCTATTGGTATCGCCGCTGTGGGATGTGATTCAATACTTGTGGGTTTGGTTCTGTTCTGTCAAGATTGGTATGGAGGTTCGGAATGCGGCTGAGAGATGGCGCTATGTGCGTGAAGCAATATTGAAATGTTTTGTTTATTTTCATTTTATATTGTTCATATTTGCAAGTCTAAATAATTTTGGATAATTAGTCTGATAGTTGATCAGCGTTTGCAGTGGCATTTATAATTTTTCGTGGCATTTATAATGATAGGGGTGTGTGACTGAAGTGAGGTTGGGTGCGCGAGGTGGTGTAATCTGCTGCCATCTATTGTCGAGTAGCGGCAACTGCAAGGTGTCACTTTAGACAGGGCCCTACTAGGCCATAGCGACTGAAATACCTAAGGTTTATTCTATTAGTCACACTTTCGGTTTATAGAAAATTGATGTATTTTCTAAAAATTCTATAAACCAACAATAAATGTTTAATAATATTGGTAAACCCATGATTTACTCAATATACACTAAAAGTTTTCTTGGATGTCAGGATGGGTCGTGGCCCCTTCCCTGAATTGGTGTCTGGCAACAAGTAGCGAAACAAGACATTCTAAAAAAATCTAGAATAGTCGAATGTCTTCTAAAATGTGTATGAAAGAGAGGAGAATATCTTCTTTCGTAATGAGTAGCAGATTTCGAGAACATTATTCTTCTCGTAAGTTCGAAGCTTTTGGTATAAAATAGCAAGCCATACGGCCTGCGGGCAGTTCAGTTCAGTTCTAATCGTGAAGTCTCCCAGGACAGAAAAGGAATACCTAGTGCAGTGATTAGTTTACCTATCAGTCCTGGTGAAGTCGCGCCGTGGACCAGAGAGTCTCGACGTTTGCCTGGTCACCCTCGATTCGCGAGTGTGTTTAGTTGGTGAAAAGTGCTTTGAACCCGTGTATGGTGTGTTGTTGGATACAGAGGATGCGTGCTTCAGCGTGCACTGGAATCGGCATTGTGGATGTCGTCGTTGTTGGTTCTTCGTGTGCTGGTGGCTTCAAGTTCCAGATGGATAAGTACAATTCATGCTTTCTTTCGAACCCTATCAGCAGTATATATTCCCTATATGAATGTTTACAAACATATTAATTACCTATGCTTGATAGTTCTGTATTCATTGAAAGCTGATAAGATTCGGAATATGGTCTTATGCTTTGGTTTTTAGTGCTAAGGTCATTTTATTGCAATAACTTTGTTTTGTTGTTGGGTCAAGATGTTTTAAAGAATCTGCGTTCTGATTGTTTCATATAAACTTTATAGTATCCACATCTAATCTTTAATTAGGAAATTTGGGCTATTTAGTGTGTCGGTAGATAGGTAAATTAGATGTTAGGAATAGGTAGGATACCCTATAATCCCATTACTCCTATTCCTTACTTGTCTATCTATCATGCCATATATATGACTTTAATAACCAAATTAATAACATAATTTATTATTGCTATGCGCTACTAGCATAAAGTTCCTGTGTTAAAACTTACATAAGTAGATATGGTTAGGTATCTACTTATCTATTAATTGCTGTGGTCATCAGTGGATAAATTACTATTCTATAATTGCTGAGCGATCAAGGATTTATTTGATAAAATTCCTGTGGTTAAAACATACTTACATATTGTATCTACTTACCTACTGTTTGGCTTGGCCCATCAGTGGACAGATTTCTATTTTAAGTACTATGGTTGCTGAGCGACTATGGACTTAATTGATTAATGTTTATGAAATATACATAAATAGATATTGTTAAATATCTACTAATTTATTGGTTATGTCCAACAGTGGACAAATAATCATTTACAACAGTATTCTTGTTATACAAAGAAAACAGACTTCAGTATTGGAATATGTCCGGCAGTGGACGAACATTTATTTATAACAATATTTTGTTATACAAACAAAATGTACTTCAGAATGGGAATGTGTCCAGCCGTGGACAATTTGTACTTACCACAATAATATTTTATGGTACTTGCTATAATATCTTAGTTAGTACTCTTATCTAAGAATATGTATGGCTGGTAGAATGGATAATATCCTTTCCTATCATCCTATCCTATAACAGATTCAGATGAATCATATCTAAAGTAATATTCTAGTCATGAAGTTCTTAACGTTCTTCTTATGACTGGCTAAAATGGTGCCCATCATAGTGAAACTATGACTACAACTTACCTACTAACTACAATGGTTGTCATCAAATGTCATGGGACAACTGTTATCATATCTTCATCGAATACCTATCTATTTCTTATCTAGCATTCGATATGGTTGTAATGGCAGCTTTTGGTCATGGAAGCCCATATGCTCTCAGGAAGTTCATGTGATCAACATATCCTATCTACTCTCTATTGGGATGGGCAAAATATTGCTCTCCCGTCTACAACTGATAGGAATGTATGCTCACATGTGATTTGGGACTTGCATAAAGCATTCTCATATTATATTCTGACTTCCGTAGGAGTTAAATGTGGGTGGAGACTGACTGACCAGTGCAATTTCATATTCGGTGCATTTACCGGCCTTGCCGGTACCTCTTTAGGAAACCTAAAGATAATTGTTGAAATCATGTCATTTGACTGATAACATACCTACTTACAACATACTTACTTACTTAACCAACTAGACACTTGGGTGTCAGTTTGGTCTGTCATAAGAATGTTTATTCTAAACTACTTCAGTTGTTCTGCAAAGGACGTCTGAATCTGATCACCTATCCTTCTTCGTGGTGCTTTTAAGCATCACAAGCGTCTGTGGCTGACGCATCTATTAGCAGAGACGCACGTCTCACCATATTTTATCCTTCTTCTGGGAATCAGGTAATTTACCATTTGTATTTGGTAAATACTCTAAGAGTTATCTTTACATACATAAATTGGTAATGTGAAGATGACTGCGGAGAGTTTATGAATACTAATAGGTATAGTTGGCGATGGATTCCACAATCCTCGGGCGATGCAGTTCTGGGGGCCCGTTTGGAGTTCAGTTTCCTGCCCTTTTCCATCTCCTGTTCATCAGAGTCACTTTATTTCAATAATTAGTACAGAGATGTCTCAATTACCTTTAAAAGAACTTATGGGTTACATATTACTTTATTTAAACACAACGTATGGGTCAATAATTAACTAGACATCACTTTTATATCACGAGCCATTATATACACCGTGCTTGAGGTATGGGTTTCTATGAAATTTAGAACTCAAGACATGATCTTCATAACAACAGAGGCCGGTGCCTTTAGGCGGAGTCCTTCATAGGCCCGGGGTCGGGTTTGTTACATTTGTTGCGCGTGACCAGAATAAAAGGTCCCAAAATTGAGACATTTCATGTGCATGTTGTGATTCTGTGAGCTGGCGAAGGTTTGGCGGGATTCTGGGTTCCGTGGGGTCCCTTGAAGACCGTTTTGAGTCATCGGGCATCCATTAACAAGCAATTTTGCAGTTATTTCCCTGAAAAATAAGAAATTATTAGTACGAACACGGATTTACGTATTAGAAATGTCAAAGTGGGGTGAGTTCGCACGACAAGGTTTCGTCTAATAATTTTGAAAACGTCAAAATTCAAACCAAGAAATTTCACGTTAGGAACTTTGCAAATTATATTTTCGCGTAGATTTTACAATATTTGTGTAAGAATAATCATTATTTAGGTTATTTTTATGCTATTATAATTTTAAATGGTAAATTTGTAAAACATTTTTCCATCTAAAAATAACATTGAGAAAAAGTTTTTGAACGAAAACGAAACGCAGCCTTGATACGTTAGCCTGATGCTTTATTTTTTCGCTTGATTAGCTAAATGCTATTTAAGAAAGAGACGCAGCCTGTCATACTAGTAGTATTTTTGTGTCTTGCTATCTCGCTCTGACTTTATGATTAAACTAAAATGTGTGGAAAAAGTACGTGTTTGTTTTGGTTATGTTTTGACAGTTCTTTGTAAAACTGCCGACGGGTTTCATAAATAAATTAGTTTTATGATTTCGCTAGTAGAAATCGAATTGAATTAAATTAGTTCGGCTCAAATCCATGTGTGCCGTGTGCATGGAGGCAAATACCGGTGGAAACTTTGTGTATTTAGTAGGTTTTTGTGTTGTGCAATGTTTCAGACCCAAAATTTATTTTGGGGATTTGTGATGTGCTCATTTAGTGATGTTATCGTTTGTTTTGTGAAGAACATGTACATGGGAGCACTAACAACATTCAAGTAAGTTTTAAAATAGGTTAAAATTACTCACTATACTTGAATTTCATTACAAAACTTTGTTGATTGATGGAGGTTTTAACCTCTTAATTTGATGTAATTTGTGCAAGAATTCCATAGAATGCAACTGAGCATTACATATTAAACAATGTTAGATATTGTAGGTATTATTTAAAGGCATAGGAATAATTTGAACTAAACATAACCTAGGTAATTGATTTAAGAAAGTTGGAATTTAAGAATTGGTACACATAGGAAAGATAGATACCTGCCATTCAATATGAAAGTGATTTGCCTCATGATAGTTACTTACTTACTTCGCTGACTCAGCGACCCAGGGTGGATCTTGGCCTCCGAAACAGGGTTTCGCCATTCTTCCCTGTCCTGAGCTGCTTGTCGCCAATCAGTTGATGTTTTTTTATTTATTGTTTACTTCATAACAAAATTAATAGGTAGGAAAAGATATTAGGGCGTTGCAGCTTGTTTTCTCATGGATTTGAAGATTTTGGTTTTATGTATCTAGCGTTGCTTTACCTTTTATAGTTGAAGAGACGGTACTCGTTTGAAGTTGGTAGTGCCTATAACAGGAAATATAAACCTGGTCTTGTTGCATACTATACAATATCATGTGAAGTAAAGTGTAGGTATCTTATACCCATTACATATTTTATCTACAATAGCAAGCAATGACATATCATAAGGTCCTAACATGTTTTGATTTGAGTAGCAGGACATGTGAACATACAACATGTTAACTTTTAGATGATTTAGTTGAGTTTAGGTATATAAATAGAAATCAAAAGGCTAGTTTTGCTTCTAACCAAAAACCTTTATTAGGTAAATCAAAGTAGGTAATTTATCATGATGACAATTTATTTGATATACTAGGGGGCGGAGGGAAATTTTATGAATTGTATTAAACATAAACTATCAGTGTAATTAAGTATAAAAATGAATACCAAGTTTTTAAATTATTTAAAATTACTAAAATTATGTATTTTTTTTTATTTGTTGACACTATTCGACAACAAAACAAATGTCATCATCATTTGCCTGCCATTATCCAAATTACTTACAAATTAGTAGTTAGGTATATAATTTGCCTGCTCACATTGTAAAAGATGTAAGTGTAATAGGTATGTATGTAAATTTAAGATGTTTATCTGCTTTTATTTGAGTGAAAGTGATTAGTATATTGATAATAACTAGTAAAATGAAGAAGAAAATCAAATATTTCTACCCGACTGCCTCGGTGGGAGGGTTGTATTTTCGAAAGTGTATGTGAGTGAGTATGTATGTGTGTACATGTGTAGTAGGTATGTATGTAATATGTATGTATGATTGAGTGATTATCTATACTGATGATAATAAGTAAAATGGAAAAGAAGAAGATAATTATCCGACTGCCTTCGAGGGGGGGGGTTGTGTCTTTTGGGAGTATGTATCTGAGTATGTATATGTATGTATGTGATCAGACGGGAGATTCTCTTCTGTGGGTTGCAGCCCGTGGTTTTGTTATAAAAACATCTAATATTTTTGGGTTGTAACGATCAAAGGCAAACATAAAAATATCACAAGCGACCGTCCAAATGATTATGTTATTCAATTTAATTATTTTGAATAAACTAAACTTAATTTTATCTTGCAGGTCTACTATCTGGGAGTTACTGATTATGTAGTAAGGGAAGCGGTGTCCAATTTTGTCTGGTTTAGGCGGTCTAGGATTTGATGATTAATTTACAGTCGAGGTCATATGCATGTGTCTAAGTCTAGGTTTTATCTAGTGTTCAAGCAGTATTGATGATAGATTGTAGTCTGGGAGCCGATGATTAAATAGAGGTCTGGGTCATTTCATCTATAGATCTAGGTCTAGAAGGTGTTAATAAGTACATTGCAGGAAACGGTGATGATAGTCTAGGAGGTAGTGATTATAGTCTAAGAGTTGGTGACTGAATATGGTTTAGTATAGGTATAGGTCTGGGTCTAGGTGATATCCAGTTATAGTCTAGGAGATAGTGATTATAGTCTAGGAGCTGGTGACTAAGTTTGGACTCGGTAGTGTTGTGTATAGATGAAGGTCTAGGTCTAGGGGATATCCAGTGATAGTCTAGGAGATAGTGATTATAGTCTAGGAGCTGGTGATTAAATTTGGGTTAGTATAGGTGTGGGTCTGGATCTAGGTGATATCCAGTTATGGTTTAAGAGAAAGTGGTTGTAGGCTAGGAGCTGATGACTGGATATGGTCTAGATGATGTTATATATAGGTGCAGGTCTAGGAGGTGATGACAAATTATAGTCTAGGAGATGGTAGTAGTCTAGGGGGTGTTGACTAAATTGTGGTCTAGGAGGTAATGATTAGAGAGTTATAGTACAAGAGTTAGTGTTTATGTTTGGGGTAGATATGATTCTATTGGTTCATTGCTTATTTAATAGGTTGTTGTTAGGAGATTAGGAATTGTCTATTGTTGTGTGATGAGATCAAGTGTAGGACTTTTGTTGGACGGAATTCTTAATAGGTTTTGGAAACAGTGACTCTATAGATTTGGGGGGCGAAATTTTTACCAAATTTTTAAAATTGAATAATTTGGGGGCGACATTTTGATAATGAGATATGCCTGAACTAGGTGGCACTTTTGCATGAGTGGTATGTTTGTTCTGCTCAGTTTGTAAGTGCCATAAGTTTATGGTGGTTTAATTAGCACAGAAGTTTTTTTTTACTTTCCTGAAAATCTGATTTACTTGCTTATAGATGTTTTACTTTGATAAAACACTAGAATTTTATCTCCATCCATGCCTGATATGGATTTATTTTTATAATTTTTAAGTAATTAGATAGAATTGTTATTTTCATATAAAGGTTCAGGATCAAATCATCTCACGACACTCTGTATTTACTTCTGCAGTGATTTAATAGTAGGCATGTTTTGTTAGCACAATGGCAAGATATGTTTGCGTAATTTCACTGTTAGAGGTAGTATTGCTAGCAAAACACAAAGGAAAAATACGAGTGTATTCTTCTTAACATGGTAATTTTGCAGACTGAACATTTAGGACCAGGTTGGTCCAAACACACAACATATGTCACGATTTGATCAGAACAGTTCTCTAATATGTCTTTTCTGGTTCTATCATGTCATGGATGTGAGTAGGGAACCTAATTTTAATTAAATTACATATGTAGTCTGATTTTGCGAATTAAGATCTTAGCTATTTTGAGTTAAGGTCTGATTTAAGCCAAATCATTCATTACTCTGTCATTACTGTGGCAGATAGCTGGCGAAGAGGCTGGATTTTTTGGGTCAGCATGAAGTCTAGCTTTCAGCTGGTTCGCTGTTTACGGTAATGTTGCTAGCAGAAATCCACAGCAGGTTTTCGTGCGAAAATCTGTGAACAAGGCAAATTTACAGACGAACAAGAGGTTGCAATAGGTTTCTGTTAGTAAATCTATCTGCAATCAACCTACACACAACAGATTGCACAAAGATTTGGTTTAAACGCTTAAATTCAATTTTTAACATTTTTCAATTCAGATTCTTTGTATAATTCTTTATTATGAAGCATCCATGATTTTCAGGAATGACAATAGTAATTATTGGCACAAGCACTTTGGGTAGAATAATCATATTAAAAGCACTTGGCTGCTTTTAGCGTAGTATTACTGGTAATAAAGCACTTGGCGTAGGCATAGTTGCATTAAGCGTAACCTGCGTAATTTTTTTTTATGCTCTTGGCGTAACTTAGCACATTGGCGTGAGAATTGTTAATTCTGCATTCAGCGTAAAATTGTGTAATTTGCAGCATTTGGCGTAGGTAACTTCATTAAGAGATGTATACAGCTTTTAGCGTAAATACTATTAGGCTCCATGACATTTAGTTCAGGCATACACATTTATGGAGTTTTGTAAGTGTTGGGGCGGGAAGTGTCTGATGTTATTGATATTTTATGTTCAATTTAGCTCCAAGTAGCTAAATTTTACATAAAATAGGGGGCGAATTGTAAGGCTTGTATCCTGGTCTTTATTAATTATAAAGATTCGGGACAGCGACATCTATTGGTATCGCCGCTGTGGGATGTGATTCAATACTTGTGGGTTTGGTTCTGTTCTGTCAAGATTGGTATGGAGGTTCGGAATGCGGCTGAGAGATGGCGCTATGTGCGTGAAGCAATATTGAAATGTTTTGTTTATTTTCTTTTTATATTGTTCATATTTGCAAGTCTAAATAATTTTGGATAATTAGTCTGATAGTTGATCAGCGTTTGCAGTGGCATTTATAATTTTTCGTGGCATTTATAATGATAGGGTGTGTGACTGAAGTGAGGTTGGGTGCGCGAGGTGGTGTAATCTGCTGCCATCTATTGTCGAGTAGCGGAAACTGCAAGGTGTCACTTTAGACAGGGCCCTACTAGGCCATAGCGACTGAAATACCTAAGGTTTATTCTATTAGTCACACTTTCGGTTTATAGAAAATTGATGTATTTTCTAAAAATTCTATAAACCAACAATAAATGTTTAATAATATTGGTAAACCCATGATTTACTCAATATACACTAAAAGTTTTCTTGGATGTCAGGATGGGTCGTGGCCCTTCCTGAATTGGTGTCTGGCAACAAGTAGCGAAACAAGACATTCTAAAAAAATCTAGAATAGTCGAATGTCTTCTAAAATGTGTATGAAAGAGAGGAGAATATCTTCTTTCGTAATGAGTAGCAGATTTCGAGAACATTATTCTTCTCGTAAGTTCGAAGCTTTTGGTATAAAATAGCAAGCCATACGGCCTGCGGGCAGTTCAGTTCAGTTCTAATCGTGAAGTCTCCCAGGACAGAAAAGGAATACCTAGTGCAGTGATTAGTTTACCTATCAGTCCTGGTGAAGTCGCGCCGTGGACCAGAGAGTCTCGACGTTTGCCTGGTCACCCTCGATTCGCGAGTGTGTTTAGTTGGTGAAAAGTGCTTTGAACCCGTGTATGGTGTGTTGTTGGATACAGAGGATGCGTGCTTCAGCGTGCACTGGAATCGGCATTGTGGATGTCGTCGTTGTTGGTTCTTCGTGTGCTGGTGGCTTCAAGTTCCAGATGGATAAGTACAATTCATGCTTTCTTTCGAACCCTATCAGCAGTATATATTCCCTATATGAATGTTTACAAACATATTAATTACCTATGCTTGATAGTTCTGTATTCATTGAAAGCTGATAAGATTCGGAATATGGTCTTATGCTTTGGTTTTTAGTGCTAAGGTCATTTTATTGCAATAACTTTGTTTTGTTGTTGGGTCAAGATGTTTTAAAGAATCTGCGTTCTGATTGTTTCATATAAACTTTATAGTATCCACATCTAATCTTTAATTAGGAAATTTGGGCTATTTAGTGTGTCGGTAGATAGGTAAATTAGATGTTAGGAATAGGTAGGATACCCTATAATCCCATTACTCCTATTCCTTACTTGTCTATCTATCATGCCATATATATGACTTTAATAACCAAATTAATAACATAATTTATTATTGCTATGCGCTACTAGCATAAAGTTCCTGTGTTAAAACTTACATAAGTAGATATGGTTAGGTATCTACTTATCTATTAATTGCTGTGGTCATCAGTGGATAAATTACTATTCTATAATTGCTGAGCGATCAAGGATTTATTTGATAAAATTCCTGTGGTTAAAACATACTTACATATTGTATCTACTTACCTACTGTTTGGCTTGGCCCATCAGTGGACAGATTTCTATTTTAAGTACTATGGTTGCTGAGCGACTATGGACTTAATTGATTAATGTTTATGAAATATACATAAATAGATATTGTTAAATATCTACTAATTTATTGGTTATGTCCAACAGTGGACAAATAATCATTTACAACAGTATTCTTGTTATACAAAGAAAACAGACTTCAGTATTGGAATATGTCCGGCAGTGGACGAACATTTATTTATAACAATATTTTGTTATACAAACAAAATGTACTTCAGAATGGGAATGTGTCCAGCCGTGGACAATTTGTACTTACCACAATAATATTTTATGGTACTTGCTATAATATCTTAGTTAGTACTCTTATCTAAGAATATGTATGGCTGGTAGAATGGATAATATCCTTTCCTATCATCCTATCCTATAACAGATTCAGATGAATCATATCTAAAGTAATATTCTAGTCATGAAGTTCTTAACGTTCTTCTTATGACTGGCTAAAATGGTGCCCATCATAGTGAAACTATGACTACAACTTACCTACTAACTACAATGGTTGTCATCAAATGTCATGGGACAACTGTTATCATATCTTCATCGAATACCTATCTATTTCTTATCTAGCATTCGATATGGTTGTAATGGCAGCTTTTGGTCATGGAAGCCCATATGCTCTCAGGAAGTTCATGTGATCAACATATCCTATCTACTCTCTATTGGGATGGGCAAAATATTGCTCTCCCGTCTACAACTGATAGGAATGTATGCTCACATGTGATTTGGGACTTGCATAAAGCATTCTCATATTATATTCTGACTTCCGTAGGAGTTAAATGTGGGTGGAGACTGACTGACCAGTGCAATTTCATATTCGGTGCACTTACCGGCCTTGCCGGTACCTCTTTAGGGAAACCTAAAGATAATTGTTGAAATCATGTCATTTGACTGATAACATACCTACTTACAACATACTTACTTACTTAACCAACTAGACACTTGGGTGTCAGTTTGGTCTGTCATAAGAATGTTTATTCTAAACTACTTCAGTTGTTCTGCAAAGGACGTCTGAATCTGATCACCTATCCTTCTTCGTGGTGCTTTTAAGCATCACAAGCGTCTGTGGCTGACGCATCTATTAGCAGAGACGCACGTCTCACCATATTTTATCCTTCTTCTGGGGGAATCAGGTAATTTACCATTTGTATTTGGTAAATACTCTAAGAGTTATCTTTACATACATAAATTGGTTATGTGAAGATGACTGCGGAGTGTTTATGAATACTAATAGGTATAGTTGGCGTGGGATTCCACAATCCTCGGGCGATGCAGTTCTGGGGGCCCGTTTGGAGTTCAGTTTCCTGCCCTTTTCCATCTCCTGTTCATCAGAGTCACTTTATTTCAATAATTAGTACAGAGATGTCTCAATTACCTTTAAAAGAACTTATGGGTTACATATTACTTTATTTAAACACAACGTATGGGTCAATAATTAACTAGACATCACTTTTATATCACGAGCCATTATATACACTGTGCTTGAGGTATGGGTTTCTATGAAATTTAGAACTCAAGACATGATCTTCATAACAACAGAGGCCGGTGCCTTTAGGCGGAGTCCTTCATAGGCCCGGGGTCGGGTTTGTTACAATACCTACTGTTTTTTTAGCATTTGTATGTTGTTTTTGTAGTTCATCAATTACTTGGGGTCGGCGCAACCCGTTTTGCTGAACACAAAATCGTGTTGCAAAGGATTTGACTCAATTTTACGACCGGCCGCCTACCAGACGTCAACCCGCCTTGGGAATGCTTTTGTGGTGGATTAACCGCCACCGTACGGTTGGCCCTGGCTGTTTGGGTTAGGTTTATCCCGCGGTCGCCTCCTACGACCCCCACGGGAAGAGAGGGGGTGGTGCTATTCTACTCTTCCGGCACCACACAGAACAGTAGTTGATTTCTTTAATGAGTAGGTTTAAATGCAGGCGACCATACTCATTTTGCAGTACCTTTGTGTAAGAGGCTTAAAAATGAATTATGAAGGGGACGTAAAAAAATATCTACGTCAGCAATAAGCTCTACAAAATTTTGCTTATTCCAAACCATAATAAATGGGAAATGGTAAAAACTGTTAAATATACTGGGTGAAATTTGACTAGTGACCGATAGCGAAAACTCGGAACCGGCTCAGACGGAACAACTTTCCCCAAGAAACAATGGTCAAACAAGCTGATCGACAATTTTACGTATGGGAGGGCCAACATGCTTTCGCTCTTGCCTTGATAAGGCCCAAGTTACTTATGTAGAGATATTTTTATTATCTTCTATATCAACAACAACTTTTTGTACGATCTATGGTTCTAAAATTCTGAATTGTCGCAGCCTCAATTGTCGTCAAGCTAGGCTGAACCAAGTGATTGTCCGAAAAACAAGATGGTTCCGTGCTTCGGATGGGCACGTTAAGCCGTCGGCCTCGGTTGCTGTCTTTGATGGCGGTCGTTCATCATGTCAGAGGCCTGCTACTTGCAGTAGGCGGTTGAAAAACTCTGACACCAGGGTTCATCGGATCTTTGAACGACTCGGTGTCCCACACGAAGAGAGAGAGAGAGAGAGAGAGAGAGAGAGAGAGAGAGAGAGACGCCTTTTACGTTACCCGCGATAAAGAAATGGAATATATGTATAATTATCAGAAATGAGGTCATTACGAAAACACAGAACCCGAAGCAAACTTCAACTATAGTTAAGTGTACAAACGTGTGGCTTCCTCAAAGTTGAAACTGGTGCATAATATTAGATATAGGTACCTACAGGGTGGCCCGTTGCATAATATATGATATACAGGGTGATCCGTTGCATAATATATGATTATAAAGGGTGACCCGTTGCATAATATTTGATATACGAAGTGTTACAGATTCAACAAGCAAATCAAAAAAGTATTAAAAACAAAAACCCGACTGCGGTAATTTCGAAGTTGTATTTTGAGTTAAAAACCGCCATGATGATGGATGATGTTAATGAAAATCATTTATTCTGGTTCATTTTGTAACATTATTGTACCGGGTGGCCCGTACCACAATTAAATAAATAATATCAATAGGTAAATGGAATTTCAGGGGAACTCATCAATACAAAATGTAAAAAGAAGACGGTTGCCACGAACGTCATACCTATTTCTTGGATTTTTGCTCAGAATCATATGATGTTCTTAATCTTGTATCAGATTTTACTGTTTTGATATTCTTATACATTGAGATTTTAGTAGCAACCCCGGCTATATAACAAATGACAATCGCAAAAATCCTGAATAGGGCCGAGTCGAGTGAACCTTCTAAGTGATGCAGTGATGTGTAAAGACAAAGCATCAAATGAGAGGTATCTAAATCACCCCCATGTATGGGGTGAAATTTTACTAGTGACCGATAGCGAAAACACAGAACCGGCTAGTGATAAGGAACAACTTTCCCCAAGAAACATAGGCCGAAATATGAAAAAAAAATTACTCTCCTCCCATAGCACCTCAAATCTAGCTAATCGGCAATTTTGTATGGGAGGTCAAATATTTATTTCATATTTCGGCCTATGTTCCTTGGGGAAAGTTGTTCCTTATCATCAGCCGGTTCTGAGTTTTTGCTCTCGGTCACTAGTAAAATTTCACCCTATAATTCCGATTTCGACGCTGTGGCACTGTGGTTTATTTTGGACTGAGCCCAAATTGTAAAACAAAAACTTTTGATAGAAAATTGTTTTTATGACTTTTTGACGTGTTAAGGCGACAATACAAAAACTTTTTGTACCTACATAATAAAGATAGGTATAACAAAAAAACACACTTCGGAGACGACGACAAAGATCCTATCCTAAGAAAGTACACGGCAAGTATAATTAATAATCTTATTCAAAAAGTAGTTACATCGCCAGCACATCAACTTTTAAGGGATTTAAAAGACCCATGGGATCAACTTATAGGTACTAGATTTTCTTAGTAGATAATTGTATGAAAAACAAGTATGCGGGATGTTATTTAAAATGCATGCCATAGCTGGATAGGGTAGGTATAAATAAAAAATATTTAAAAAATAACCGTCTTTTAGGAGAAATTTGATTTAAATGCCTATATCTTAGAAAAGATTCGTTTAAACTCAACGTTGATGTGACGAAAGTACTTGTATTGGTACTCTCTACCTACACAATAAAAGCGTATAAAAATATATTTCCAAAAAAAATCTATAGTTTTGGCTAAGTCCAAAATTATTCTTTTGTTTAGGATTGTATTAATATTTTTATGGCATCCTTTATTGATACTTAACGTTCCCTAAATCTGTGGCACGCATTTAAATTAACACCCTGTATATTAGCCCCTTAAATGGGTATGTTGATGTGCTGGCGATAGTACTTTAAATAAAAATAAAAAACAATACCTTGTTTAAAACTCCACGACGATAAATCCTGAAAATGACGTCACGGCTTAAATTCAAAAATGGAATATCAGAACTGTTTTGAATTCAGAACTCTCCGATTGAAGTCCGTTAACTCTGAAGGATATCGCTTGACTACATTTTCTTGAGTTAAGGGATGCCTTTTATACGGTCCTTCGGGTTGTTCCACAGTGGTTATGACATAAAATAATAGATGTTATAGTCGAATTTCTAATTGTATGCACCAAAATAACATTTGGTGGGTGGCCGCTAATTTGGGAAAAATAAATAGTGATATGCTAAAATAATTCTATTCAATTACTCATATAGTGATATTTTCATAATAATCAGATCACTAACTTCAGTTACAATATAAACAAGTACAATAATTTTAAGGGCGTTCACAACACTGAATAACATTTCTTAGAAACATTTCTTCAAAATATGTAAATAAAAAAATTGGATCCCATATCCGTGACACACGTTTTCAACATTTTTATATTCAGACTCAAAAAATTTAGTAGGAAATCAACAAATAAACAGTGACCTGAGTATGAGGTTTGAATGAATCAGCTCACCTAAACTTTAAATTCGAACTAAAGTACGCCACTAGTGCAGTTGGTGCCATTATTTTGTCGGCATGTGTCATTTTGGTGCATACAATTAAAAATTAACTATAGGAAAACCATTTTACCCTGGAAGTCGGGTCGGTGCCTTGTGTGGGACGTCACTTGCGTAGACACCTTGGCGCATTCCCACATCCCGTCAACCTTAATTAGGGCAGCCGCCGCGGCCTGCGCTGTTGAAGCTTTAAAAAAGAGAAAATATTTGGATCTTACCTGTTCCTGCCCTTCGTGGTAGAAACAATGGGTCCTTGGGGGCCGGAGGGCAACCTTTTCCTAAAAGACAATTATAAAAAGCATGAAAACTGTGTTTTAGTTATAAAATTAGAATAAAAAGTATCCTAACGAGATGCTCAATTATTAAAACGTGTTCGGAAGTTCGCAATTTTACTGCTACGAAGCCTCGGCTTACCCTTATTTATTATTTTCCAATCTGTTGATGTTCGTCTTGTTGCGACGATTAAAAAAGCGACAACTTAAACCTTTAGTTAATTCAGTATAAAAATCAAACCATTATATTTTATGATATAAAGCTAATACCAATAAATTTCGTTTATAACGTATTTTTTACCAAGAAAGATGATTTAGTTTTATTTAACGAACGTCAAAAGGAAAAGAAAAATGTTAACCGAAATTGGGACCACTGTGGAACAGCCCTTCTTAAACTAGGGGTTGGTTTCACTACAGGTCAGACAATGGCAACAGGTTGGAGAAATAAAAATATACAATGTTATTGATATTACAAAAAAGTTAAATGAGCATTTGGATTGGACAGTGTCTAAATATTATTTCTAGCAGGAATTTTCTATTTATATGCTGAAGTGTTAAGTAGAGAGCGCCAAGCTTAGTTGAAATAACATTTCTTTACTTATAAGTACGAGAATTCTGTGCTGCTTTATATTATTATTATTTTATTTTGTGTTTATTGCATTGTCATGCATTTTTTATTGTTTTTTGTGTACTTACATGACTGAAGTTTGAAGAAGTGTGTGAACTGTGAACGTAATACACTTGGTTTTGGTTTTTTACCTACTCTGATTTTGTGTAACTCGGCCCACACTTGTTGAGTTTCTTACCGGTGCTAAAATCTAACGGCGTATTGCATAGGTAATACTATCGCTAGCACGTCAACTAACCCATTGGAACTAAACTTAAGGCTAGTTTTAAGTTAGCCAGGACATAACTCGGCCCGAAAACGAGCCCAAAAAATTATATTCATAAATAGAAAAGTCTTAACATTATTTTAGTGTTTGAAATTAAATTAAAAAAGTACAATCATTTGAACATATGTACCTATAGAGTGTTAATTTTAATGTGTGCCATAGTTAGAGGTAGGGTCAGTATATATAATCCTGTAAAAAACTTTGTTATTGCAAATGCTGATATTTCTATTTTCAGGTAAAATTAACTTTTGACAAATATTTGCCCGACTGTACAAATTATGTTTTACGGGTCGTAAAATATCGAGCTTTTCCGGGCCGAGTTGATTCCGTCGACTTGAACCTAACTCCTAATTTGTACTGGTTTTTGATACAAATACAAAAACTGTATTTATAAATTGATTACTTTAATAGGTAGGTTGAGGTATTGGCGATAGTACCTACTTCCCATTTACCTGTTAACAATTTTTCAATTTAGTTTGATATCATGTTTATTATAATACCTCTACTACTACCTACTACCTCTACTAAGTTTTAAATTGCCATGTTGTTCTGTGGCAGTGCACCTACCTGCGACGCAGAAGGTTCCAGGTTCGATTCTAGGTAGGGAACTCTGGTTAAAACATTGCTTTGCTTATTGTGTTGTAGATAATTTATGTAGCACTGGTTTCGTAAGATTCGTTTTTTCCGATGTAATTTTTACCCAAATGCCTCAGAAGGAGGGCTATTTATTAATGTTGCACAGGGCCAAGCGGTAGAACGCCTTATTGTACCGTATCATCCATTATCTTCCTGCCCTTATCCCAAATTAGTTGGGGTGTTAGAACACTAAATTATATAGCAAAAGGATTTAGCGAAATTTTATGACCTACTATTGTAGGTAGTATCACCGCCACCATGCGGTTGACCATAGTCGACAGATATTCAGCCGAGGTCGAAAACTCTACGTTGCCTTTTACGAAACACCCTGAGTGGACTAGGGATGGCAGTAGAGTATAGGTACTTAGCCGCTACCACACGATCTTTATACAACGTGTTACAAAACAACCAATAAAGCTGAAAGGGTGTGGAAAGGTCCGTTGCAAAGAGTCAATTAACAAAATATTAGAGCCGTAGTATCGTTTTTGAAAACTACGAAAAAAATATTTTTTTATTAAATTACACTTATTTTTAATCGTGGTATCGCAGCACTAATTTTGACAGCTCAAAGTTCAAATGAAGTTCCCGACACGGCGAAACGCAGTTCGGTCTACATTGCTGGCTATTACATGTCATCAATACAAGAAACTAAGTCAACCAGCAATGTATGCCGAAGCGGACTTTGTTCGCCAGGTAGTGTAGCACCTGACCTAGACTAGTGATGTGATTATTTTATCGAATGATGAAAATGAAAAATATTCTTTTTTTTGGTTAGTTATGTAACAGGTTGTATAGGGTTACATTTAATTAAGTACAAATCTCTTGAGGGTGTGATCTACTCAAAATAGGTCCTCCCATACTAAGTGACACACTTTTTCTGCATTTTTGTATGGGAGGTCCAAATTTTTTTTTCATATTTCGAAGAATAGTTTCCAACAAAAGTTGTTCAGTTTTGTGTGTAGATTACACCCTCAAGAGATTTGTACTTAATTAAATGTAACCGTATATACCTTACCTACCTTATTCACATCGATTTCCTTGAAGTCAGTATTTGTTTATACAGGTTGCCCATGAGGACGAAAAATGAAAAAAACTGGTCCTCCCATATAATAAAATCGGGGATCAGCTGATTGATTTACTACATAATATGGGAGGGACTTATAGGCCGTGTGGTGCCGGCAGAGTAGAATAGCACCACCCCCTCTCTTCCCGTGGGGGTCGTAAGAGGCGACCGAGGGATAAACCCGACCCAAACAGCCAGGGCCATCCGTATGGTGGCGGTTAATCTACACTAATATAATAAAGAGGAAAACTTTGTTTGTTTTTTTGTTTGTTTGTTTTTTTGTATGTATGTAATCGATAAACTCCGAAACTACTGGACCGATTTCGAAAATTCTTTCACCATTAGAAAGCAACAACATTCCTGAGTAACATAGGCTACTTTTTACCACGGGAAAATTCCTCATTTCCACGGGAAAACGGTTAGCAGCAGGAAAAGCGGGAAATACACCGGATATTACCCAAATAAGCCAAACCGCTTTTCCGATCTTCGCGAAATTTGGCACTGATATTACTAGCATAGTAAAGATGGACATGGACTACTTTTTGTCAGCCCTCGAGGATCTGGAGTACGAGTACCTGATGAAGACCTCCAGCATCCCATCGAAACTATAAAAGATACGGTCATGGCTTCATAGAAAAAGTTGTTCACCATGACGGGCTGCTTCTGCTGGCACATGGTCATCGAGGATCTGGAGTACCTGATGAAGACCACCAGCATCCCATCTAAACTATAAGAGATACGGCCATGGCTTCATAGAAAAAGTTGTGCATCATGGCGGGCCGCTTCTGCTGGCACATGGTCATCGAGGATCTGGAGTACCTGATGAACATCACCAGCATCCCATCTAAACTATAAGAGATACGGTAATGGTTTTTAAGTAAAATATACTCAGCATGGCAGGCCGCTTCTGCTGGCACATGGTCATCGAGGATCTAGAGTACCCGATGTAGACCACCAGCATCCCATATAAACTATAAGAGATACGATAATGGCTTCAAAGTAAAAGTTATTCAGCATGACGGACCGCTTTTGCTGGCAAATGGTCACGAGGGTCTGGAGTACCTGATGTAGACCACCAGCATCCCATATAAACTATAAGAGATACGGTAAAAGCCTCAAAGTAAAAGTTATTCAGCATGACGGGCCGCTTCTGCTCGCACATTTACCTCTGCTGGATCGGAGTAATGGACTTTTTACTACGGGCAAAGATCCAATTTCTACGGGTAAACAGGTAAGTAGCAGCGGGTGAAACCGCTGGGCGGGCTGCTAGTCCACCATAAAATCATTCCCAAAGAGGGTTGACGTCTGGTAGGCGGCCGGTCGTAAAATTCAGCCAAATCCTTTTGCAACACGATTTTGTGTTCAACGAAACGTGTTGCGCCGACCCCAAGTAATTGGGATAGGGGCAGGAAGATGAGTTGTTCATTTTCATGACTTCCTCTCGACTTGTTATATATCTTTTTGTTACTATTTCTTATCTTCAATGTTTTTTTTATTACCGGTGTATCGGACCAAGCGGTAGAACGCCTTTTTACCTTATGCACATCGATTTCCGTGAACTGAAGTATAAGTTCATATGTTCGCCTTATTCGTTTGAAGCCCTACAGTACCTACTAGGAGAGCAATCTTAAACTTAATTAGCCGCTGAACTCATTGCAAATTAATTATAATACAGGGTGTTATTTTAAATGCATGCAACAACTTGGAAGGTTCAGTATCGATAAAGGAAGCCTTAAAAAAATATTTTTAATAAATCAAAATTTTGAAATTAGGGCCCATATGTGTTTTTTACTGTTATTTACTTAGGTACATGGACGCTTTTTTTTATGTAGCTTGCTCTGTGTCCCACTGCTGGGCAAAGGCCTCCCCTCTTGGACGCTTAGGGCTAAAATGTAAAGGTTAGTTGCAATAAAAATAAAAATTTGGAAGTAACACTGACTTTACCCTTAAAATATGACACACATTTAAATTAACACCCTGTATACTATCCGTACTGAGTTCAAAAACCGGGGCAGTTGATTACATAAATATGTTTTCCGTTTGCTTGCCTACTATGTTGCGATTTTGATAGCAAGTTTAGGTTAGGTCAAAATAGGTAAGTAGAGTCATTCGGGGTAAAACTACGCAGTGGGTAAAACTGCGCACCATCGATATTACGGAATTGGGCGCAGGGGCAGGGACGCTGATTTGCTGGGAACACGTGTACCTGAACCGCCATTTTAGGTCCAGACACTCAGTGCAGTGCGGATCGATTTCCTACCTATTAGAACCAAAAATACAAAAACGTGGTTAAATTCGGACTTTATTCGGTGCAAGGAAAAGTTTGTGGGAGTGTGGATTACGATCATGAAGAGCTTGGTTCTACTTTTTTATTTTCTATACATATTGAAGTTCTTTTTCGGAAACAACATTTCAACCGTGCCTAAAAAGTGTCAAAGTTACGATGAATTGTTTTGAGTATAGTCTAGTAACTAACGTCACAGCTATTCGGATTGACCCATGAAGCTGAAAATCGGCATGTAGGTACTTCTTGACCTCCTGATCAAAATTAGACATGGAGCCCAGCGGGCACCCTTAACCTTTTACCACCCCCCCTCCTTTACAAGGCGTAACTTTTGAAGTAATTGACTAGGAGGGTAGTTTTTGTTAGTTGACACCTCACTTGAAGCTTATTGTGCCCTCAAAATGACCCTTTAGCTCTCCGGGGGGGGCCAAGAGCCCGAAAAGTAGGGTGTCCCGTTCTTATACGAGATTTTCTTATTTTCAAGCTATCGACTCCCAAGAGGTATCAAAAGTTACGTAAGCGTAATTACACACAGATTGCAAAAAGCTTAATGTATCTTTAAATAATATTTATCTTTAGGGCTCTATCGATCGTTAAAGTGTTGTGACTACGAAACCAACATATTATTGTTTTCTAATGTTTGGCAAAGCCCTAAACATAAATATTATATAAAAATATTTTAGGCTTCTTGCAATCTGTGTCTGATTCCGCTACTTTTGATACCGCTTGGGAATCGATAGCTTGAAAATAGGAAAATCTCATACAAGGACGGGACTCCCCACTTTTGGGGCTTTTGAGCCCCCCGGGGGGCCAAAAGGGTAATTTTTAGGGCACAATAAGCTTGAAGTGAGATGTCACGCACGATATGAAATAAAAACTACCTTCCAAGTCAATAACTTCAAAAGTTGCGCCTTGTAAAAGAGGGGGGGCGGTAAAAGGTTAAGGGGGGTGGTGCCCGCTGGGCTCCATGTCTAATTTTGATCAGGAGGTCAAGAAGTACCTACATGCTGATTTTCAGCTTTATGGGTCAATCCGAATAGTTATAACCAGCTATTGACGTTAGTTACTAGACTAGTACTCATTGAATGGGGTAAAACTGCGGGGGTAATAGTACGCACTTGACGTATGTGGCTAGATGTGCGCAGTTTTACCCCACTATAGTGATATTTAAAAACGCATTTCTGTACAGAAATACCTATTTTATATAAGATCTTTCTTTTTTATTGTTTTAGACTATAAAATGCCTCGTAATTATAAAATATAAACATCTGATAAGATCTTAATTATTGTGAAACCCTTGTGCGCAATTTTACCCAACACACCGCGTAGTTTTACCCGCATCACGGGGAAGAAGTGCGCACTCTGACTTAGTCACTGTTTTTTTAAATATATGAAAAACCACAGATTACATCGCAAGTTGTTTGTTTGTGTTTGAGAGTCAATTATCCAAGATATAAGACAGCACATACACTGTGTTTTAAATCGCAGTAGTTTGGGAGTTATGAAGTGAAATATCCAAAAGTGCGCACTTTTGCCCCGAATGACTCTACTAGTAAAAATTCTGAAGGCACGTTAGTGCGTCCGCCAAGACAACGAGACTACCGAAGCGCATGGCCGTTACACCACACCTACCTTTTTTCGATTTTCTAAAACCTCATCAAAGATTTTTGTGAAAGATTTTGCGCATGTTGTTGTACAGGGTGTTAATTTAATTTAAATGCGTGCCTTAGTTCTTTCTACACGAACTGACCTGGTCGGCCAAGAACACATTTGTTCGGTATGTAGGAACAATTTCGACTTTTCTTGAAGAATGTCATTTAGTTTCATCGACTGGTTTATATGCACATAAAAAAATGATCCTGATTCATTTACATTTTATTGCCTAACATAGATTAGCAGCTTGATAATCCTTTGGACAGATATTGAGGTTTTCCCGTATAGGGAGTCCGGCTTAATTGTACTCATGTACATAATACAGAGAATGAAAAGCTGTTTAGTTTCATAGTCTGAGCATGGCTGCAAAGTTACTATTTTCTGATGTAGTTGAACTAGTTTGAACTTTTACACACACCAGCCAAGATATAAGCACATCAACCAGTAGCTGCTCGCCGATTATTAAATAATAATAATAATAGTTATGCATAGATGATTTTACCATGGGTTTCCCCTTATCTATTCCTGTTATTCGCTCTCTTTGGTTTTCAATGAACATGTTTTCAAGGTCACGACACCATCCTTTGTGGGGAGAGGAACCCCTTTGAATAGATAATTAAGTACATTTTATAATTACACGGTGGTCATAATTGGGTATATCTCTAGACAAGATCGAAAAGAGCTGCGATTTAAATATTCTGGAAGGGGCTTGGATTCTGCAATACCTAAGTACCTACATTTATAAATTTATTTAAGTGTCAATTTTCTGAACACACACTAACTCTACCAACCTTACCTACTCTTACTACTACACTAACTTTACCTACATCTCAATCAAAATGTATGGCTTGAAATATTACATGTTTACATAGCACTAAAACGTTCGTTTTGCTTTTTGTGTTGGTAACAGAAAGATGAGGATTGAAGCTGTATCCATCTACATTTTGAATGGAATGTATAGATTGTGAAATTAGTGTATGTGAACATTCAGATCTACATAGAGATCCCATATCCTTTTTACCTGCTAACGGCACTGGTCTTGGAAACTTTTACACGAAAATATTTTTGGATCTAATCTAGTCTATCTACATCCATGTTTTTAGAGTCTGTCATACGCTCGACTACTAATCAGTGCTTATAATTTGACCGCGTAGTCAAAGATGGCTGATTACTGGCTTAAGCTCAGACTTGGCGTAAGACGCTCCAATCTCCAAATCGCGTGGGCGAAGGTCACAGTGGCTTCTAATTGTCGCATTAATAATTAGAGAATACCTTATAATTATTATTAAAGTAAGCAACATTTACTATGTGTCTGAAAAAAATTGGTAAGGGAAGTTGTTCAGTTTCATGGTCTGAAAGCATATCTTTATGGCCTATTATTTTTATAATACCTATACCGGGAGTAACGGAAAGGGTATAACAAGCCGAAAAGAGGTCAAGGTACTCTTAAAACTGAACAACTTTCCGTATGGAACATGGGTCGAAATATGAAAAAAAAATTTGGACCTCCCATAGTAAATCAATTAGCTGATCGGCGATTTTATATGTGAGGTCCAATTTTTTTTTTTCATATTTCGACCCATGTTCCATGGGGAAAGTTGTTCAGTTTCATGAGTATCTTGACCTCCTTTCGGCTTGTTATACCCTTTCTGTTACTCCCTGTATAGTCAGGTTAGATCTTCAATTATTTTTATACAGGGTGTAAGAGACAGCTCTCCGAATTCTTATAGGGTGCATTCAGAGGGAGCTGCTTTTACATCCCTTAAACCGGGAGTAACAAAAAGGGTAGGATAAAAAGCCGGAAGGAGGTCAAGGTCCTCATGAAACTGAACCACACTGAACAACTGAGTCGACATATGAAAAAAAAACCTTCCATACAAAACGCCGATCAGCAGATTGATTGGGAGGTCTAAATTATTTTCATATTTCGAACCTTGTTCCGTGGGGAAAGTTGTTCAGTTTCATGAGTACCTTGACCTCCTTTCGACTTGCTACATCCTTTTTCTTACACCCTGTATACTTAATCCATACGATGTGAATGTGACACGTCTGAATTCTTACAGTACAGTCGTTTGAATAGGCCATATTTGACAGCTGTCATAATCATGTTTATGCTATGACATAAGGTCTATTTTTCTTTGTTGACAATAGTTGATATGTCCTTCTAGTATGGGTTTGATACATAATTTATAACAATTATAACTACTAAATTAAACATTTTTATGCTGGAACAACCACTTTTATTACCAAACTTCAATAACAAAGGAGAAAACTACAGTTACTGTCTTTTGTTTTACAAGCGTTGTTCTAACAAAATTCAAATATTTGAGACCCGAAGGCCGGCTGGCTGGCTAGCTCACAGAATGAGTAGTTTATATGTCTATGGTTTGATAGGTGTCAAATATGGCCTATTCGACTGCACTTTAAGGTAAGTCTCTCTTCAGTGCATATCCTTCGTTCCACAGATGAACTTAAATACACTTCCCATCAAAAAAATCGAAACACCTCGGTTTTTGTTGCTTTCGGCCGAATTAAACACCAAAAAGTATTGTTTGCATTAAAAAAATTATATGACTGTGTAGCTGGCAGTTTTGTCTTTTCAGTGTGTATAAAAAAAATCAAAATTCAAAATTGGAACCCCACCTGTTTGTTCTGTAAATGAGATGAATGACTGAGACACGTTTGCAGTTAGCGCCTTTTAACGATTCATAACATTTTCGACATTAAAATTTAGAGCTTGTCTTATCTTATCTTAAAACTTTTGTTTTTTTAATTGTTTACTGTGACTTTGGATCGCCTAAAAAAAGTTAGATTTTATCTGAGTCATGGGTATTTTGCCCGTAGAAGCCGCCCAAGTGGTGACATTACCAAATTTTGGACTTGGTCATCTTTTTGTGGCTGAATGTTTGCATTTAAGCCTCACCTTTGTTCATAAAGCTTACAAACGCTATCAGAAGACTGGTTTGTTTACGCGACGTTCAGAATCTGTCGGAAATCGGGTCAGTTCTGACCGACATGATCGAAATAATGTTATGAGTTCTTTGCAAAATCGACGCCTTGGCGCTTTTCAACTGCGGCAAAAGCTATCAAATGTACAAAAGGTGGCTGAAAGTGGCTCTACAATCAGAAGAAGGTTAAAGGAACGTAGACTGGTACCGCAATAGCCAGGAAACGGGCGCAAATCAACTGCAGACACGAAGACAAAATCTGTCATGTCGTCGGCGCTGATTCCTTCCGAAACCGTTCACAAACTGTCACCATAACTGACCTTTTTATCAATGCAGCATTGTGTAAAGCATTTTTAATCCCTTCTGTAAACCATAGTGCTTCCGTGGTTACCATTCAGTGTAATTCTACACTCAGAAGAAAAGAGGAATTTGATCCACTGGGTATACGACCAGTTTAGGTGCTCACTTGCAAAGTTAAGGTGCGCTATTTAATTGTCTTCAGTTGATTTGGGCCCGTTTCCTGGCTATTGAGATACCAGTCTACGTTCCTTTAACCTTCTTCTGATTGTAGAGCCACTTTCAGCCACCTTTTGTACATTTGATAGCTTTTGCCGCAGTTGAAAAGCGCCAAGGCGTCGATTTTGCAAAGAACTCATAGCATTAATTCGATCATGTCGGTCAGAACTGACCCGATTTCCGACAGATTCTGAACGTCGCGTAAACAAACCAGTCTTCTGATAGCGTTTGTAAGCTTTATGAACAAAGGTGAGGCTTAAATGCAAACATTCAGCCACAAAACGATGACCAAGTCCAAAATTTGGCAATGTCACCACTTGGGCGGCTTCTACGGGCAAAATACCCATGACTCAGATAAAATCTAACTTTTTTTAGGCGATCCAAAGTCACAGTAAACAATTAAAAAAACAAAAGTTTTAAGATAAGATAAGACAAGCTCTAAATTTTAATGTCGAAAATGTTATGAATCGTTAAAAGGCGCTAACTGCAAACGTGTCTCAGTCATTCATCTCATTTACAGAACAAACAGGTGGGGTTCCAATTATGAATTTTGAATTTTTTTATACACACTGAAAAGACAAAACTGCCAGCTACACAGTCATATAATTTTTTTAATGCAAACAATACTTTTTGGTGTTTAATTTGGCCGAAAACAAGAAAAACCGAGGTGTTTCGATTTTTGTGATGGGAAGTGTATGTAGACTAGCTACAGATACGACAGTCACTTGTCCCACTACCACAGATTACATATCCCACTACATTATTGTTCATCTCTTGGCGCTAGTGTCGCGCATTAACCATAGATGTTAATTAGGACTATAAGGAGATAGTAAATCCAAAAAGGTAGTATAATTAATAGTGCTGTCCATCGAAACATTTATCGCCATCGATTATTAGTGCTGTGCGGTCATTATCGATAAAACTGCGGCATTCTACTGTAGGGTATACCGTATTGATGTTGATTAAATTAATAAGAAATTGTGAATAAAACTTCAGAAAATGGGATTAAATTGTCAGTTTATTAAATTTTTAAAATACATTCATTCAAAGTAGTTTACAAACTTACCATATTACCACTTACAAAGAGTTTTATCGGAAATTTCCATTGCGATGTTTGATAAGAATTAATTCAACATACATGATAAAGTTATTTCGGCCTGGCGTTTTAGGTAGATGTAGAAGCTTGTACAGTGTTCACAAAAATGGGCGAAGGTTGCACATGAATATTTGCTTTTCCCACAAATTAGGTAAGGTCAGAATCATCATCATTATCATAAGATCGGGTCTTGAAGTAATTATGATCTGAAAGGAAAAACCCTTCATGTTAAATAAATAATTAAATGCAGCAAATTATACACAAAAAATTGCTCTGCTCACTTATGCACACACAAAGAACCACGAGCAACCATATCCAAATGAAGAATCATCATATTTAGGTAATCACCCCGTAACCTAAAAAGGTACAGCTTACCTACCACGTTTCAGGTCATGGTCCACGCCTCAGGTCCAGTTTTGCGAAGGTAGAATCTCTTATCAACAACTTGAGAAATAAATAATGCGCGAATCATGATGCGATGAATCAACTCAAGCATTCATTAATGCGAGGACTACTCATAAAATTTCGTAAATTTCACCGAAAATTTAATCAACAACAGACGCCACGTTGAAATTTTGAATAGTCTTGTCATAGAAGTGTCTTTGTCACAGATGAATTGACTGACAATAATTTTTTTCATTCCAAATTTAAATTCTGCCGCCACAGTCAAATAAGCAATAGATAGCAGCGACGAGCGTCGAAATTTGGAACTACAACTGACACCCCCCTGACTAGCTACTTCGTTCGTTCGCAAAAATTCCAATTACGCAGTTTCAATTTGGTGATAAATTAACATTGCAAAGGTTCTCAATGTTATTGTTATTTTAATCAATGAATTACTTTTATTTTAATCGATTAACATCTATCGATTTAGGTTGGTACTAGCTAGCTGATAGATATTATTGTTATTGATCAGAGGTTTTCACCTCTCCAGTGTCAAAATTTTTTTTAAGTAGCCATTTTTGTGTCCCGCTGCTACATTTATGGAAGAGAAAACATGTTGCACCGACCCCAAATAATTGGGATAAGGGCAGGCAGATGTAACTAGGAAGGAACCTTAACAACCTCAAATTCAACTGCTCTAAGTATATGGGCCTAGAACTATCGGAGGGTATTGCCATATTCACCAGGCTTGGCTGGCAGTCGGATTGGCGAGCGCAGTGCAAGATGTTGCTGCCCATTCGCTGGGCGATTATCCCTTTGTTACGACACCCACGTCAGGTTTCAAAATTGCAACAGATTAGATTAGATTATTAAACTAAAAACTAAACTATAAATAAAAATGTCAAAGTATAATGTGATCGTCAAAAATAATAAAAATGTCAAAATGTTCTACAATAGTAGTATAAACAAGTACCTACACATCAACTTTCAAATTCCTTAGTCGCTTCTTACGGTAGGTACCCACAGGAAAGATATGGGGTGATGCATTTTACGACCTTCCATCCATTCCATCCAAACTTTTTCAGGGCTTCCTCTCCTTAGGCTCCCAGTTTCCTATACTTACGTGTTAATGACAAAATTTCGTTCGTTCAAGTTCAAGGGCATAAGAAGGACCAAATAGGTACCTACGGGTTCAAAATGGAGGACCTTAGGGACACATAATTCATTCACATAGTTGTGTGGTATCGTATGAACAAAATGTACGTATTTTACCTGATTATTTCATAGGTACTCGTAGTTTGTACGATAGTGAAACGAGTGAACACGATTTTCCTGAAAACAACTATTTGTCAGACGTGGCGATAGCAAACATATTTTTACGGCCGGCAACCCTCTACCTACACCACAAGAGAAAATGCGTGATCTCTCTCTCTATCTCTCTCGACGATGATGACTTTAAATGACTCTACCTCTACTAGTCTTATAGTCAACCTTATAGTCAAGTAAGAGTTCTTCCGAGTAAACTAACGCCAATACCACAAATTAGGGAAAACGCGGTGCCTAATACCGTGTGGTGCCGGCCGGCTTAGAATAGCCACATAATAAGTACATACCTACATAAATACTCTTGAAAAACAACCTTTCTTCTCAGACAGTCGGGTAAAAATAAGGGTGGATTTGTTACGTATCGACTGTCTGTGTAGTCTAAAAATATGGTATATATGATATGGTGTAGGTAAACGCCGTATGTAAGTGATACTGTTGCACCTCATAACAGATTTATAACAAGATAGTTATTTTCTTTTTGTGAACACAACACCAGTTATTTTGCATTTTCACTGAAAGACGAGATGTAAAGAGAGAATTTATTGAGCTAATAAACTAACTGAACGCTGCTGGCTTAGAATAGCATCACCGGGTGAATGTCGACAATTGCGTTTTTTGTCTCATTTCGGAGGATTTTTTAATTTTTCCGTTTTTAAGAAATGTTTTTACATAATTTTAATCTTTATGGTGTTTTATTTTAACTGTGTAAAAGTGCTAGCAATATCTTTATCAGAAGCTGAGATATTCGAGTTTGAATTTTGAAAAAGGCACCGAAATGAAAACAGTCCTCCGAAATGATAATAAGTGTGCACCGAAATGAAAATAGTCCTCCGAAATGATAAAAAGTGTGCACCGAAATGATAATAGTCTACCGAAATGATAATAAGTGTGCACGGAAATGAAATATGTCCATCGAAATGAAGTGGTCAAGTGCGAGTCTCTCTAGTCAGACAGTGTTCTGTTTCTGTATGGTAATTTTTGATAATATAACCAATAGGCAAAAATAAGCCTGGGAAGGGATTAGCGGAGAACCAAGGTAACGGGTTCAGCAGAGTATGACGACTGTAAAACTGGTGACTACAGAAGAGTGGGACGAATGAGGAACCGATGATAACATCCGAGTGAAACGAGTGAAGAACTGGTGATTACAGCAGAGTGGGATGTGGGAGGAACTGGGGACTACAGCAAAGTGGGACGAGTGAAGAACTGGTAACTACAGCAGAGTGAGACGAGTGAGAAACTTGTGACTACAGCAGAGTGGGACGAGAGAGAAATAGGTGACTACAGTAGAGTGGGATGAGGGGGAACCAGTGACTACATCAGAGTGGGACGACTGAAGAACTGGTGACTACATCAGAGTGGGACGAGTGAGAAACTGGTGACTACAGTAGAGTGGGATGAGGGAGGAACCAGTGACTACATCAGAGTGGGACGAATGAAGAACTGGTGACTACATCAGAGTGGGACGAGTGAGAAACTGGTGACTACAGTAGAGTGGGATGAGGGAGGAACCGGTGACTACATAAGAGTGGGACGTGGGAAGAACCGGTGACTACAGCAAAGTGGGACGTGGGAGGAACTGGTGACTACAGCACAGTGGGACGAGTAAAGAACTGGTGACTACAGCAGAGTGGGATGAGAAAGGAACCGGTGACTATAGCAGAGTGAGGGTGTAGATGCGTATGCAGTGTGCGTGATCTCTCATAACACACGGTAGTAGAGTAGTAGGTAGGTAGTAGGTAGGTAGTAGGTAGGTAGTAGGTAGGTGGTAGGTAGTAGGTAGGTAGTAGGTAGGTAGTAGGTAGGTGGTGGTGGGTGGTGGGCAGGTGGGTGGTAGGTGGGTGGCAGGTGGGTAGTAGGTAGGTAGTAGGCAGGTAGTAGGTAGGTAGTAGGTAGATAGTAGGTAGGTAGTAGGTAGTTAGTAGGTAGGTAGTAGGTAGGTAGTAGGTAGGTAGTAGGTAGGTAGATCTGCTCACCAACTAACACACATATTTTCCGGTAGATAGACGGTTACGCGACGTGCTAGCTCTCTAACACACCTACCTACTAGAAGATGGGTACGCAGCGTTTGCGCTCCCTAATACACCTACCTATTAGTAGGTAGGTAGGTTTTACTTACCTACGTACCAGATAGTACGAAGGGGGTAGGTATGCTATTATTGTGTGGGCGGTTTACATTTGTCTAGCGAGGTTTTCATAATAATTTCGTAAATTAAAAACCCTACCTTCGAATTCAACAAGGAACCCTAAGGCAAGGAGCCTGTCCAAATTTCCGTGGGGTGTTATCATTTCTGAGGGGTGATATAGACATTTCAGCCCACCGAATCCTCCGAAATGAGAACGCAGAAATGAAAAAAAGATCAGTAAATTCCAAATATTTTTTTAACTAAAACGATTAAAGTAAAATCAACAGCACTCAAGTCAAACAGTTCCTAAAGCACATAAACATAGTAATTTTGGGACAAAAAGAATGAGACATACACGAGCTACAAGAGACACCGAAATGATAAAAAAAATGTCGCCACACCACAGAAATGAAATATTTTCGTTAATGGTGGAAAAACAAAGCGACATAGCTCCCGTGAATCTGCACCAAGCTTTAGGGCAAGACTAATAGAAGGCGACGAAGGGCAATCGGAGTGCGTAAGCGCAGGGAGTGAGGAGCTATTGTGCAATAAGTTTTTACCCTCCGGAATGAAGGGATTTCGTCGGACACATGTGTTCAGGTCTCTTAAACGTGGTACATTATAGCTAAAGAGTTGGGTGATGGTTATATCGATTCATTGGTTCACTGTTTATAAAAAATATCTGTAATTTCATGTCTATATGAGACCACTTTAGCGTTACAGGGTATTTAATAACCAAAAATGTAAACCGGACAACCCACCGCGATGAAAAAATGGCACTTTAATAATTTTTTTATGTGACTTATAGCTTTTCAAATTAAATAATATTTATTGTACCAGGTAGTTCACGACATATTCTACCCAAAAAAAAATTGCGTCAGAAGATATCTACGCGATACACCCTCGTTATCAGCCCGGACACTCAATTTTTAGGCTTGGGATATTCACCCCACCCCATATCTTTCCCGTGGGTGTCGTAAGCAAATCGTAAGAAGCGAAGGGATTTGAGTTGTCCAAGGATTTGAGAGATAATGGGGGTGAATCTTTGAGAGGTCAAAATTTGCGGTCACACGTTAATTGTTTCAAAGTTATAAGACTTACAGAGTTTAACTAATTTTTATATGAAAGAATGTTTAATTGGCTATCTGGAAAATTAAATTCCATCCACAATATATAAAATATTCCATCCACAATAACTAAAACTTGATTTGAAACCTGAAATCGGGGGTAAAATACGCGTTCTTCGCGTGTCACACTTAGCTGTTCCAAAATTCAAACACGTGTAGAATTTTATCTAGGACATGATGGAATATTTTACCTATTAAAATAATCCTTATATAATGTAGATTTGTAATAAATTATAAATAGTACAATATTTAACTGTGTTCACCGATAAAACTGTCTTTTTATGTTGGTCACACGTTTTTGTGTTTTCCGAACGCGTGGTCTTAAACGACTCGTATGTTGCAACTAAGAGAACTATTAGCTAGGTCTTGTTTCCTCCTTCTGCCAGGAACTCTTCGTCATCTCAGGAGAGGAAACAGGTGGCTCCTTGGCACTCTCAAAATAAAATAGGAGGTTTTCAGTTTTCGGGTCATATTTTTATACTTGCGTCAGGTCCTTTCTGGGCATGTTTTCTAAGTGAAAGAGTTATTACAAAGAAATTATTCTTTGAACATAATGTCACATATTTCATTGAGATTTAAGATTTGTTTACAAATTTTGATCATATTTAATGGTTTACGAATAAGTCACAAAAAACATAAAATTCGGTCCTTTGACTGGCGCCATTTGACTGGCATTTTCTCCAGTCAATGGACATTTCTTACCAAAATAACATGTGTCCTTTTCTTGTCAAAGGACACATGTTATTTAATTGATTGGTTTTGTACTCTTTGTGCATACTTTCGTGTTTTGTGGCGTGTCTACAGACATGAATAGCACCACCCCATGTCAGCCCAGTTTCTGTGGATATTGCTGGTGCCCAATGGTCGTGGATATTAAGGGTTTCTAGGAGGTGAGCAGCACTGTTTGCCGTGTTGATAGTCTGAGACACTCATCAATTCTCAAGTGTTTGGTTAGTTGCTTTGGCTGGCTGCGTTATGTCTCAGGCTGATTGAATTGTCTCTCAGGGTGAATGTGTCATCTTTTAAGCTGACATCGTCGTATCTTAGGCTGGCTGTGTCGTGTTTCAGGCTCATTGCATCGTCTTTCAGACTGACTACGCTGTGTCTCAGGTTTATTGTCTCAGGCTGCCTAGTGTTGTCTTGGACTGGCTGCATCATATCTTAATTTGATTACATCGCCTCTTAGACTGACCACGTCGTATCTTTATATTAGACTGACTGCATCGTGTCTCAGGCTCATTGCGTCATGTCTCAGGCTGACCGCGCTATGTCCCGGGCTGATTGCATCGTCTCTTAAGCTGTATGTGTCGTCTTTCAAGCTGACTTCGTCGTGTCTCAGGCTGGCCGCGTCGTATCTTAGGCTGATTGCATCGTCTCTCAGACTGACTACGTCGTGTCTCAGACAGCCTAGTAGTCACTTGGGCTGGCTTCATTTTGGTGCTCGTTGTACCTACCAATGTATGGTTTTTACCTATGTAGAGCTGCACAACTTTAGTCAAATCACCATAGTTACAGAATTACACGTGTGCTTGCTAGCAAGACGTTTCTTCATGTATAACTGACTGTATATACACTGCATTATTACGATGAAATTTCTGCATTTGATTGCTCTAGTTTTGCACAAAACCTACAGCCAATATACGCTTCATTGTGTTTTAGCTGTCTCCTTCATGTCTCAGGCTGGCTAATTCTTGTCTCAAGCTAGCCTCGTTATGTCTCACTGACTGCGCTGTGTCACAGGATGCCTAGTAGTCACTCAAAATGGCTGCTTCTTATCACAAGCGCACTTTATTGTGTTTCAGGCTGGCTGCATCGTTTCTCAAGCTGTTCGCATCTTACCTCAGGCTGGCCGCGTCGTGTCTCAGACTGACCGCGTCGTATCTCAGGCTGACCGTGTCATGACTCATTCAGACTGACTGCGTTGCATTACAGGTACAGGCCACTCGGGCTGGCGTCTTGTCTCAGACTGATGGCTTTGTGGCTGTGGCTGTCTGCGTGATTTCTAAGGCTGTCCACATCGTATCTCGGGCTGGCCGTGTCATGTAGCAGGCTAACCGTGTCATATCTCAGGATGATTACATCGTCTCTCTGGCTCATTGCTTTGCCTGTCAGGCTGCCTATTGGTCTCTTAGGCTGGCTGCGCCATATCTCAAGCTGGCTCGTCATGTTTCAGGTAGCCTCGTGGTGTCTCTGTTGTGTGCCTGATTGGCAGCGGCGTCTTTTATTTCAATTCTAGTTAGTTAAAAGCAAATTTTAAGAGTTTCAGCTCATTTTGTCCCTTGACTGGCGCAAAATGTCCCGTTGACTGGCACCTCAAATTTCAAAATTGAATTTTGATGAAACGTGTGGTTCGATTTAAGTGATTTTTCACTAATAACTTCGAATTAAGGTCTTAATAATTATGCAATATTAAAATAACCATAAAACGAAAATAAAAAAATCGCCAGTCAAGGGACCCGAAGAACGGTTTCCAAATATTGACCCATGGGTATTGCATTTGCAATTTGAGGCAACAGACTGGCATATTGTCACTATGGTAAGTGACAGTCTTCTGAATGACTATCAAACTTTTGTCAGACGTTGTGGTGCAAATGTTTTTACAGTCGCCGTTTACGCTACCCCCTGTGGCTACCCCGCATGGGATAGGAATTAGGATAGGTACATAAGCGTCGTGATATATATAGGGTGCAATCTTATTAGTGGCGGATCCGTTAAGGGTGTGTCCTGTCAATGAAACTGAACAACTTTCCCCAAGGAACATAGGCCGAAATACGAAAAAAAAATTACCCTCCCATACAAATTGACCCGGCCGGCCAACACACTTAGTATGGGAAGACCAAAAATTTTTTTCGTATTTCGACCTAAGTTCCTTGGGAAAAGTTGTTCAGTTTCATAGTCAGAACACACCCTTAATGGATCCGCCACTAATAAAATTTTATCCTATATATATCACGACGCTTATGTACCTATCCTAATTCCTATCCCATGCGGGTAGATGTACCTATAAGTAGATGTACCTATGCATTATATGACAGCCGATGTGGCGTAGCGGTTAGTATGCCTGCCTGCCACGCAAAGGTTCCGGGGTCAATTCCCGGTTGGGTCGCTCACAAAGTTGATATTTATCATCACTTTGTGAATTTGTTCTCAGTCTTGTTAGGACATTGCAGGCTGAACCACCTGATTGTCCGCAAGTAAGATGGTTCCGTGCATCGGATGGGCACGTTAAGCCGTCGGTCCCGGTTGCTGTCTATGATGGCGGTCGTTACACAACCATGTCAGAGGCCTGCTACTTGCAGTAGGCGGTTGAAAAACTCTGACACCAGGGTTCATCGGGTCGTTGAACGACTCGGTGTCCCACACGAAAAGAAGAAGATTATATTCAGTGCAAATATTTTCAGGGCGAAACTGAAAAACATTCCTATTATTTCGAAATATGAATTAAAAATATAGTGAGATTTGTTTGGAACATTTTTAACGGGAGGTCCAAACCTAGTAAGTTGCCTAGTAATTTAGTACTAATATGGCATAATATGCCCGTATTCCATCCTTACATGGAAACATGTCAAAAAAGCGGCCAAAAGCGTGTCAGACACGCTCATAAATAGGGTTTCGTAGTCAGTCAACTCATAAATCTTTCAGCGTTACAAAGTTAATTTTGTTGCTCGTTTGTTTGCAGCTGTATGGTTACCAACCGCAAATTGAAAAACTTTAATATTTCCTTAATCTTAAGTGGTACAGTATTCGTTATAGTTTTCATGGTAATTTCATATTAAGAACTATATTCCATATTTTTTTTAAATTTTTAACATGCATACTTTAGAAGTTACAGCTGGAACAAATTATGGCTCAAAAACGCCCCTTTTAAAAGCAAATATCTCGAGACAGAAACATTTTAGAAAATTTGTTTCAAAGAAACCTCCCCTTAGTTTTAAAACATCTATTCAACGATTTCCTACTCAATATTACAGGTGGAAAAAATATTTTTGCCCCCCTTTCACATGTATGGGAAGGGGGTCCAAAAAACAATAAAAATATTTATTTCTCAACATTTCTGAATTTGGGTCAACACGATCTATCTTCACACCAAATTTGATGTCGATTGCTCTAAAACTGACGAAGTTATGAGGGCGCGGCATACAGACAGACAGACAGACAGACAGACTTACCGAAATGATAAGGGTTTCTAGTAGACTACGAAACCCTAAAAATTGCTTTGAAAGTTTGTTCTGGGGCTCTATGAGCTTTGAGTTGATCAATCGGCCCCTGTTGAAATCTGATTATAGGGCAAATATATACCTACTTAAAAATTATCATGGAAAAAGAGACTGCGGCAGTTGTGTTAGGTAAGTAGGTAGGTACTCTCTGTCGATAGCTCCAAAACTGACGAAGTTATGAGGGCGCGGCATACAGACAGACAGACAGACATACAGACATACAGACATACAGACATACAGACATACAGACATACAGACATACAGACAGACAGACAGACTTGACGAAATGATAAGGGTTTCTAGTAGACTACGAAACTCTAAAAAGACGTTGTTGTTTCAACGCTGACACACAGATGGCGTTAGTTATGCGTTTCCCTTAAGGAAGCTCGAGTTTGGTCTCTATTAACCAACCTCCCATAAATAATAGTAATCTGTGTTTGTGTTTCTTGTGTTGTTGTTTTGATTTGATCTTGATTTTTATACAATATTCCGTGATAATGACGGTGGAAACTGCTTCAAATGTGACTAAAACCTTCCGATTTTCCTACCCGACGTGTACCAACGAGAACATGTTGTTTAAACTGGAGGTTCCTGTAGAAATCCCACACGATGGCTCGACGAGGGAGCTCGTACAAAGATTGCTCAATATGTTCCGGATCCCAGTGTATTTGGAAGACGGTGAGAAGATATTTTCATTGTATAACTATAACAACCACAACAGTCCACTGCTAGACATGGGCTTCCCCCTAAAAGGGAGGTATTATTAGCCATACTCACCATGCTTGGTAGGCGGATTGGAGAGGTGTTTTATTTACAAAGAACGCTGCTGCCCATTCCCTGGATTCATCCCTTAGTTGGTTTTTACGACACCCATCGGTAAACATGGGGTGCTGGTATTCAAAGCCAGCAGCACACGGTTTCAATGTATAAACGCCTTTTAAACCTTTGTTCTAATCTCAATTTGCAGTCATAATTACCTATTTACGCTAAATTCATGCCCCGTTTGTTGACGGTACGTATTCATTTAGCAACATTGTTTGCAAACATCTACAAAAGATGTGCTGCTTTGGTAGCCAGGCGACTATATTTCATAACAATGTATCTAAAAAACATAAACCTATCCACACTAGTTCAAATGTAGATACATTGTTTACTAACATGGAAATGGTCACAGGCAACACCCGTTAAGTTGCCGTTGGAAGTTGTTGATATACAATGCTGCTAAACAATGACACTAAATGAATACCTGCCTTAACATTCCTATCGGCATGGTCTTAGCTCTGCTCTTCCGTAGGAAGGTACTATGTAGGTAGGTATAGTTGTTCAGAGTAACATTAAGAAATACTAAAAATGAATGTGTTTTTAATCAAAAAATGGCATTCATCAAACCAAAACATATTCATATAAAAAAGTTCCTATTAGAATAGAATAATAGCATTATAAAAATATACAATGTGTTACAAAACAACCAATATATCTCCCATACAAAGTGAGTTCATTTTGTATGGGAAGTCCAAATTTTTATTTCATATTTCGACCCATGTTCCATGGGGAAAGTTGTTCAGTTTCATGAGTACCTTGACCTCCTTTCAGCTTTATTGGTAGTTTTGTAACACCCAGTATAGATTATTCAATTAATTTCCTAATAATACTTAATAATAATTGTCTTTACAGTAGTGCCCCAACAGGGTATCATGTGTGATACTATATTCATACATAATATATATCACCTGTAATGCCATGTGAAAGCAATAAAATTTTATGATGATATATGATTATGACCTTTCACAGAATTGAATGAGAAGCTAGCAGCATTTGTGGCTGAGGAGACAAAGACATTCCACGATGAGAGAGATGCTAAGCTCCTGGATCAGCTGAAAACATCAGAAATTGATGTGGACGGTATCGTCAAGGGATGGGAGAAGCAGTATAGGGTATGTTGTGTACCATTTATTATAATAGTACCTTAGAACTGTTTGCAATAGTCTGTGATTGAACCTATAATAACTTTGAATCTTTTAGGATATGTATGTATAGTCCAGATGGACTATGAATGCGAATCTAGGAGGCATCGGTCTCACGAGTGTCTTGCGAAAACTCTTGTGAGTTTCGTCCCCTACGATAAGCTACTTGGAACATTACAGTGTTATCCTTTTTCACTTAGTCAGCATTTAAGCTGAAGCGACTGGACTATACATATCCTAAAAGGTTGTTGTATGGACAGCCTAGCCTGGCCAGCCCCGAGGCAGTGCCTTTATTTTTATTTTTTTATCCCGCCCGAGCCGCGTCTACACTAGGACCTCAAAATTGTTATAAGAAAAAGAAAATTGTGTCATTCAATTTTCTTTTTTTTACAATGACTTATCATTATTTTGTAATGACTATCAATAAGTGATATTTTTTGTATCCAACATTGAATAAATATATTTCATTTCATTTCATTACACTTCCATACCTGATGATCCGAAATGAAGGTGAAACAACCTGGACCATTCGCCATCGGTGTTTCGGCACTCATCGCTTCAGCTTAAATGCTGACTAAGTGAACTTTGAATCTGTTTTCAATTCTCTATATCTTCAGGAGAACGTAGTAGATTTCGCGGAGCAAGTGGGCACTTCAGACGAGGAGGTGTTTGCAGCGGCGTACCACCGCCTCGTCCACTCCCCAGCCCTGGACACCATCCTGCAGGTGGAGGCTTCGTACGCGAGGACCACTCGGAACACCCTGCAGGCCAGGGATCATGATATAGCTACACTCACACAGAGGTGATTGACCTTGTTTTTACAGGTATGATTGTATGGATAACATAAATACAGGGTGTTAGGGACGGTGTACCGAAAACTTTGTTACACCGTCCCTAACACCCCGTATAGAGACATCTGTTGAAGAACAAGGTTTTTCTGACCATAAAGGGGTATTTGCTAAGCTCAATGTAAACTCAGTATGTTAAAAATTAAATATTAGAGAAAAGGTTCTTTAGCGAAAAAAATATAGAAACCTGTAAAAAATTCTCTACTTAATGTACAGTCCAGCAAAAAAGAGTAGAAATTAAATAAAATGGAACTAAAAATTTTTCATACTAAATTGTTGCCATTCATAGTCAATGTTGCCATTTAATTTTGAAATTTCATACAAAGTGGCGTCCTCATTGTTTGTCTACTGTAAATTTGGATGACCAAATAAAAGATTTATTTAAATTGACAAGGAGGCGACTTTATTGGAAGTCGATCGGACGTGAACAGAGAGAAAATATTAGTACATAATGAAAATATTAGTAAATATTTTATTTTTTGCTAGACTGTACCACAATTTCAACAGTTATATTTTCACCTAAATTTGCTTGACAAATTAGGAATTTACACTCAGAATAATAATAAATCCGTCTAGGCCAGACAAAGTATTTCACATTTTGAGATATTGGTTGATGCTATTCTAAGAAGTACATGATAAATTATCAGATATTTTGTAGCCCCTTTCCCTTTCAGACAAGCCAAAGAAATGGAGGAAGCGGTGCGCGTAGCGAGCGCGACGCAAGATGACGCGGCAGAGGACGCGGTCAGTGCTTTGGCAGCGACACACTTAGAGCAACAGGCGCTTGCGGCCGGCAGGTGCGTACCCTCCGAAGCACGGAGACACAAGATGACGCAGGACCCGTTAAAGTAACCGTTATTCTTATGTGTGTTTTGTGAATATGTCCGCAGATGGGGCTCCCAGCTCGACGCGCTGCAGCACGCGCAGCGCGCCGCGCACCGCGCCTGGCTCATGCAGACCTTAGACCACCACACGGCCGACACAGCGCAGCCACAGCCGATACACACACCCAGGTAAACGAGTGTGTTCATCATCCACTCATCAATATTTTTGATAAATCACTCAAAAAATAAATAAGAAACTGCTGTGGATTAACTAAGTATAAAGTTGTAATAAGTTTTTGTTAATGTTCATGTCGTTTGCAGCGATTCTCCGCTAGGTTCGTTCCCGCCGGGCCCTCTCGGGGACATGTCCGAACTCAGCTCAGCGCTGCAGGAGTCCCCCCCTCCCCCCTCCGCCGCCGCCGCCGCCGCCGCCGCCGCCGCCGCCGCCGCGCGGCTGGAGGAGAGCTTCACCATCCACCTGGGCTCGCAGCTCAAACAGACGCACAACATCCGCATCGCCGCCATCGACCTGCTCGACCTCTGCACCAGCGACGACTTTGACAAGTTAGTTTGTTGTCACATTAAATGCTTGACTCCCCTTAGTTTATTGTTATTGTGCCATTAAATGCTCGACGCCTGTATACTAGGAGATGTATGTGGCACGCTGGTGTATGCTAGCTCCCTTCGGGGGTCAGAGGTATATGTGGCACGCTGGTGTATGCTAGCTCCCTTCGGGGGTCAGAGGTATATGTGGCACGCTGGTGTATGCTAGCCCCCGTATGTGACGAGCTGATGTGTAATATCCTTTATCAGGGGCAAGACGTTGTCCTTTCATCTAACAAATTGTTTGCTTCAACTTAGAAAGATCACAGAGAGTACCAGTATTTTTACCGCTTTTCGTCACCAGAGGCACTGCAGCTGCTCTGATGATTGCTCGGTGCCAATAGTTTGCTTACATAAACTGTGTTTTCTCGACTCCTGCTGCCACCTGATGTATGCGTGTGGTCGTGCAGTCCGACGGAGACGTCCCGGCGGCTGCAGACGTCGGTCGGCCTGTACGGCAGCGAGCTGTCGGCGGTGGTGGTGCTGTGCGAGGGGGGGGCCGCGCGGGCGGGGGCGGGGGCGGGCGGCGCCACCGCGCGGCTGCTGCACGCGGCCGCCAGCTCCACCGAGCACCACTTCCCGCACGCCGAGACGCAGCTACGTACAATCACGGAGCGAGTCACCGACCCGGTCAGTTATTTCATTATTTTCTCAGCCTCTGTGCTTCTTAGCCTCTCTTTTAGTGACAAATCTCGGTTCGTTCGCAACAAGTTCGCTCGCAATACCTTACGTGTTAGTGTATCGCAGTGAAGTGAGGAGCTCGCTTCTTTCGCAATACGTTTAGTGTAGCGCAGTTTACTTTATTACTTGATAGTAAATGACGAGCTCGCTTCGCTCGTAATACGTTTGCTATGCATGTATGCAGTCTATTTGTAATTTATTTACACAAAATATGAGGCCATTCAAACAAGCGTTTGTTTCGGTGATTTCTCGGCGGAACTTGATCGAGGAGTCTAGCGACGTGCACGTTGCTATTTCGCTATGAATTTTCCGCAAATAAAATAATGGGAAAATTGAAAAATTCATCAGCGACCGCCAGGACTTGAACCCGGGACTGTGGATCACCGTTCCACCGTTCTACCGACTGAGCTACGGGCGCCTAGCGGACCCTGGTGAATCTTTCAACCCGGCGGCCGTTGATGAATTTTTCAATTTTCTCATTATTTAATTTATGAGAATAATATTGCGCTGTGAGTGCATTGAAAATTCCAATACATTTTTCAATCGCGGTTATACCGCCGCGTGATGGTGGCGTCTACGAACGGTACCGACAGTGAGTTCAAGAAAATACGGCGAAATCGTAGCGTGCACGCTGCGAGAAAAATCCGCTCGTTTCGCTCGCAATATGTAGTATTTCTGTTTCCAAAAGTTTTACGTCAGTATTCATGAATCGCAGGTTACAAAGCGCAACCTAGAGCGTCTCAAATCGGACGGGAGTACTACTAGACCACGGGGTGGTGTTAGCGGGGGTGGAGGGGGGCTGCAGTGCGGGGACGTGTTCCTCACGCGGCACTCCAACCTGCCGGACGTGCACCTGGTGTTCCACCTGGTCGTCGACGATACCCTCAAGTCTGGTGAGTGACACATCTATTAGCGGGGTTGGGGGAGGGGGAGGGGGAGGGGGGCTGCAGTGCGGGGACGTGTTCCTCACGCGGCACTCCAACCTGCCGGACGTGCACCTGGTGTTCCACCTGGTCGTCGACGATACAATCAAGTCTGGTGAGTGACACATCTATTAGCGGGGTTGGGGGAGGGGGAGGGGGGCTGCAGTGCGGGGACGTGTTCCTCACGCGGCACTCCAACCTGCCGGACGTGCACCTGGTGTTCCACCTGGTCGTCGACGATACAATCAAGTCTGGTGAGTGACACATCTATTAGCGGGGTTGGGGGAGGGGGAGGGGGGCTGCAGTGCGGGGACGTGTTCCTCACGCGGCACTCCAACCTGCCGGACGTGCACCTGGTGTTCCACCTGGTCGTCGACGACACCCTCAAGTCTGGTGAGACATACATCTACTTTATTAAAAGTGATCTTTAAGAAACTGTTTCTCCAACACACGCAACAACAGTGCATACAGCGCGCGACAAAATGTCGCCTGTTTACACTGGGTCTAAGTGTAAAAAAAAATATCTTTATTTCGATAGCAAATATTTGGGTAATTGTATAGTGATCGTAATCATCATTTAAGCAAATAATGCCTGTACTAGATGATTACGCTCTTCCACTTATTATGTAAGGTTATAATTTTATCAAATAAGTTGAATTAATCTGGGGGCACGGCAGTGCCCCCACCAAGTCGAGCTGAAAGCGGCACGGCCGTACCATCCTTTTCTCGAACCAGTTCGGGCCATTTTCGACCCCCCCATAACTCCCTTGTCGATAAGTTTAAAACCCTCATTTTAAAATATCTTATCAAGCACTGCATAGACACGATACATTTCAAATTTCATCTAATTTATACCTGCAGTTCAAAGTTATAGTTACTCAAAGTTCCTTAATTTTCTGCCTGACTGACTGACTGACCGATCATCAAAATTCTAAGGTACTTCTAGCAGACTGAGGAGCTTCAAACTAAAAATACAACTTGTATTTAGTGTATGAATAAAGGGAAAACTATAACACTCTGCAAATTCAGTTGCAACCGCATAATTAACTTTGTATTTCCATACAAATGTATAGGATTACAAAGTTAACATTGCGGTTGATCTGTAGCTGAGGCTCAAGAAGTAGTTCCAAAAAAGAGAAAGAGGAAGACTACCTACAAAAAGAAATGAGATCCCACCAAAAACATTCACTTGTAAAAAGAACCAAGTCTCGCCTCTCAGTGCTTCTACTGTAAAAAGTTGTGATATCCATGTGATGCCAAGTCGGTTATTAATTTATTCAAGGACTACTTCAGGGAACTTTCATCTTAAGCTATTGCGTAATTAGGTAACAGACATCGTCTTATAGAAACCATATCGATATTTAAAAACTTTAATATTTACAATAACTAGAATGGCTTGGCAATCGCACACTATTTGCTTGGGAGATACTATGGTCTGCTGCGATGGCCGGTTCATTCTAGTTATTGTAAATATAAAAGTTTTTAAATATCGATTTGGTTACTATAAGGTGATGTCTGTTACCTAATTACGCATTAGCTTAAGATGAAAGTTCCCTGAAGTAGTCCTTGAATAAATCAATAACCGACTTTGCATCACATGGATATCACAACTTTTTACAGTATAAGCACTGAGAGGCGAGACTTGGTTCTTTTTACAAGTGAATGTTTTTAGTGGGATTTAGAATTACAAAATTAAAAATTCGTTTTGAATTACAAAATTAAAAGTGTATCGCAGTGGCTTGTAATTTAAATCGTGAACGTGAAATAACGAGCTTACTTGATGTAACGTCAAACGAATAACTCCCTTCAATACACATCATGTCATTTCTATACCGTGTGACGAGTAGCTCGCTTCGCTGGCAATACACATCATGTCATTTCTTTACCGTGTGACGAGTAGCTCGCTTCGCTGGCAATACACATCATGTCATTTCTTTACCGTGTGACGAGTAGCTCGCTTCGCTGGCAATACACATCATGTCATTTCTTTACCGTGTGACGAGTAGCTCGCTTCGCTGGCAATACACATCATGTCATTTCTATACCGTGTGACGAGTAGCTCGCTTCGCTGGCAATACACATCATGTCATTTCTATACCGTGTGACGAGTAGCTCGCTTCGCTGGCAATACACATCATGTCATTTCTATACCGTGTGACGAGTAGCTCGCTTCGCTGGCAATACACATCATGTCATTTCTATACCGTGTGACGAGTAGCTCGCTTCGCTGGCAATACACATCATGTCATTTCTATACCGTGTGACGAGTAGCTCGCTTCGCTGGCAATACACATTTACACATCATGTTATTTCTTTACCATGTGATAAGTAACTCTTGCCGTGAAAAAGAGGTTTTTTTAATGTTTCAAGGTCATATATTAGGTATACTAAGCTCCATATATTAATGCCGGATACCCTTTTCAAATTCGTCTGTTAATAGGTGACATAACGTCGCGGCACCCGGCCATATTGGGACTGCGCAACATCTTGAAGGCAGCTTGCAGCAATGATGTAACCAGCATCGCCCTACCCTTGCTGCTAACACACGAACATACTGAGGTATTTCATTTCATTTATTCATGTTAAGGTACAGTGGTGAGCAGAAACATAGTGGCAAAAAACATAAGAGTTCAGTTTTGATGGCCCCGGGGAAAAAAACATAAGAGTCCAGTTTTGATGGCCCGGGGCAAGAAGAGTCCAGTAAAACAATAGTAGTTTATGCAACTGCCTTATAATGAGAGACTTTCGGATGTGATTGTCTGTTGATGGATGTGATAATAGTTTGACACGAGCATTCTAAAGCCTAATTATATGCAGTTGCATACACTATTTTGTGTACACTCTACAAGAAATACTATGAAAAATAATTCAAACCTCCGCACTGCACTATGGCGATCGCAAGCCTATCTACTGAACCACCAACTGAAAAACTTTTGTACATAAGTAACTTTTTAATTAAACGTTAAAATGGAGGCTCATAAAAAATGAACAACTTTTAAAATTAAAAAGTTTTAAGATCAGTAAATTTTAATTCGAAAAATGATTTGAAGCAAAGATTTAATAATGAATAAGTCCTCATAATTTCAAATGTCGTCCCGCCCGGGTGACATTTGTTTTTTTTTATTTGACTTACTGTTGGCTCATTAAATAAAAAAGCGGCATATTCGTTTAGATTTTTTTTAATACTTGACATTACGTTCCATTAAGGGGGATCGTTACGTCATACAAACTAAAATCTGAACTTCAACCGAGTTACACATGAGCTAAACAACAATTTTATCAAAAAATCTTTATGTGAGATGAGGAAGGCACACGTAATATGTCGCAAAACTGCTTAACGTAAAAAAATATCAAGTATTTTCTCCACAAAAAAATTAAACGTGTTTATTGCAGCAGTAGCTCCATCTATGTTCATTAAGTGGCGACACGGTTTTTACAGAGAAATCTGATGGTTAAAAAATTATTTGTTTTATTTTGCGACAATGTTATAAAAGCACGGGACTTCCCATCAAGTTTTTTAATCATAATTTTGTCTCATTTAAAGACGTAACTCCATTTAAATTTTGTATGGAAAACAATCCACCTTAAGATTCAATCTTTAGTATGGGAATTATTTTATTTTATTAAGCCTTAAAAAATATTATTTCTTAAAGCAGTTCATAACGAACCTACTTTCGATTCTGTAAAACGAATATTACGAAATGAGTGTAGATAACCTTACCTTAACAGCCACAACAGTCCACTGCTGGACATGGGCCTCCCCCGTATTGGGGGGTATTGCCATACTCACCACGCTTGGCAGGCGGATTGGCGAGCGCAGTGCAAGATGTTTAATTCACAGGGAACGCTGCTGCCCATTCCCTGGATAATTATCCCTTAGTCGCTTTTTACGACACCCACGGGTAGAATTGGGGTGATGCTATTCTAGGCCGGCATCACACGGCTAAATGTAAATAATTATGTTTTCCCAGGAGATGACAGTGGCCTGGTGCGTGCGCCGCGCCGAACTCGTGCTCAAGTGCGTCAAGGGGTTCATGGTGGAGGCGGCGGGCGCGGGGGGAGCGGAGTTGAGGACCCTCACCGCCGCCGCGCCGCAGAATACTGCCCCACAGCTGTTCCAACATCTAGCCACCCTAACGCCAAACATATTCAGGTAATACACGGTAAATACACGGTAAATGCACGCAATACACAGTGTATTCTCGCAATTCACAGCATATTCTCGCAATACACAACATATTAACGCAATAAACAGCATATTAACGCAATACACAACACATTAACGGAATACACAACATATTAACGCAATACACAGCATATTAACGCAATACTCGGCACATCAAGTGCGTCAAGGGGTTCATGGTGGAGGCGGCGGGCGCGGGGGGAGCGGAGCTACGGACCCTTACCGCCGCCGCACCGCAGAATACGGCTACTCAGCTGTTCCAGCATCTAGCCACCCTAACGCCAAACATATTCAGGTAACACATAGTATATTCAGGTAATACACGGCGTATGCTGGTAATAAACGGCACATTTAGGTAGTAAACGGCACATTTTTCTTATTTGTTTATTACATTCAGGTAAAACACAGCGTACTCAGGTAATACACGGCGTATTCAGGTAATACATGGCATATTCACACAATGTTTTATTGAGACGCGCGTCGCACGGATATAGACGGCGTCTCTCCTGTTTCATAGATTTTGTGTGAAAACGGGTTCGAGCATTGCTAAGTCTCACGTCTCATTTGTGAAATTAAGGCCTAATGCCTTATTATGTGACAATGGTATAAACTTCTTCTTCTTCGAGTAGGACACCAAGTCGTCCAACGACTCGATGAACCCTGGTGTCAAAAGTTTTTACCTGCCTGCTAAAAGTAGCAAGTTTCTGACACGGTTGTGTAACGATCGCCGCCTAAGTGATTGTAGACAGCAACCGGGTCCGGCGGCTTAACGTGCCCTCCGAAGCACGGAACCATCCTTCTTTTCGGACAATCGGGTGTAAAGATAAAGATAAAAGATAAAATATGATACTTTAATGCACAAAAAATACTAATTACATAAACAGACAGCAATTTGAATAATTTCTACAAATGGCGGCCTTAAAGCTAATGTAGCTATATCTTCCAGGCAACCAGGCAATAAAGAAACAGCAAAGAAAATATAAAGATGATCCGGGTGCAACAATATACAGGGTGTAAGGGACAGCTCTCCGAATACTGATAGGGTGCACTCAGACCATGAAACTGAACAACACCCCGTAAGCAGACAGGAGACTTAAAAAGAATTTTGACTTCCCATAGTAAATGCAGTCAGCTGATCGTGATTTTGTATGGGAGATCAAAAATTTTTTACGTCTCCTGAAAAAATTACTAACGGGAAGTTGTTCAGTTTAATGGTCTAAATGCACCCATCAGTATTCGGAGAGCTGTCCCTTACATCCCGTATAATTACAAAAAAATAATACATGTACAAACTACTATAGGCATAAACTAAAGTGTAAATTTTTTTCAGGTTATCCAACCCGGTGAAATTCAAACCGTCTTCATCGAGCGACCCCTCGTCAACAACCGTGTCTCCGGGCAACTAGACGAATATTACAAAATCCTAAGAGTATACAGCATGTAAAAAAATCAACTGCAAATAGTTAAAGGGGTGAACCAGCCCATGAAACTGAACAACTTTCCTCAAGGAACATAGGTCGAAATATTACAAAAAATGTTGGACCTCCCATACAAGATGTACCAGCCGACCGAGTCAATTTGTATGGGAGGTCCAAAAATTTTTTGCAGATTTCGACCTATGTTCCTTAAGGAAAGTTGTTCAGTTTCATGGGCTGATTCACCCCTTTAAATATTTGCAGTCAATTTTTTTACCTTTCGGCTTGTGATACCCTTTCCGTTACTCCCTGTATATAAGCAAGCTATAGAGTGCGCCTAAACAGTTAGAACTGTTAGCAGTTCTCAGAACACAACCACTCTGTCCATCAGTAGCAAAACGCCAGTGACAACACTATTCAACCTCTATTACTTCTCATACATTTGACGTCTGTATCTAGGGAGCAACTGCTTACGCTTTGACAGTACGTCGCGGGCCGATATGCGCACTCTATAGCTTGCTTACACCGGGAGTAACGGAAAGGTTACAGCAAGCCGAAAGGTGATCAAGGTACTCATGAAACTGAACAACTTTCTGTATGGAACATAGGATAAAATATGAAAAAAAAAATTGAGCCTCCCATACAAAATTGCCGATCAGCTGATTGGTTTACTATGGGAGGTCCAATTTTTTTTTTCATATTTCGACCCATGTTCCATAGGGAATGTTCCATGAGTACTTTGACCTCCTTTCGGCTTGTTATAACCCTTTCCGTTACTCCCGGTATATACTCTAAGACAAAATCTAAACTAATTCATACGTACAGTCTCTACCGCTCACTCATGAACAACCCAGAATTTTAGGTTTCTTTTTTTTTCAGACATGCCAAAAATGTCATGATTTTAGAGGGAAACACTTCGTGTACTCTTTTCATATACAGGATGTAAAAAAATCAACTGCATATATTTTAAGGGGTGCCGGGTGAATCAGCCCATGAAACTGAACAACTTTCCCCAAGGAATATAGGTAGAAATATGAAAAAAAAATTGGGCCTCCCATACAAATTGACTCGGCCGGCTGGTACATTTTGTATAGGAGGTCCCTAATTTCTTTTTTTCATATTTCGTCCTATGTTCCATGGGGAAAGTTGTTCAGTTTCATGGGCTGGTTAACCCCTTAAAATATTTGCAGTTGATTTTTTTACACCTTTATGTTAATACTTGCAATTGTCGGCGCTTGATGAAATTGACTTGATTCCAGTTACTTGACTGAGACGTTGACACTTGTAATCTTCAGTCGACCAAAGTGAAGTTACTAGCTGGATTAAGATTGTCTTGTTATAGTGACACCTTGCGTATTTAGCCGGTTTATAATAAACCTAACTACAACAGACAAGGTTTATCATGGTATAATAAGATACTCCGCCTGGTATTCCATTCCGAGACTCGTGAGCCACGTGACTGACACTTGCCTACGTCATCATGCTTGTGGGTTATCAGAATTACCCACTCTTATGATTTTTTTTGTAAATCATATAAGATACGGTCAACAAATAAATACAATTTAAGTGTTGTTGTAAAGTTCAAGTTAATGCACACGTAAATCTAAATTATGAAATTATTAAGAAATATTTTAACTCATTGTTATGAGATTGAATTTACCCCATAACGTATTTTATTGAAATAAAGTGGCAATACTAGTGACGTAGGCAAGTGTCACTCTGGGAATGTAAGACCATGTTTTATTAGACTATGGGTTTATCATGGTTTCTAGAACTACATCCTTATTCTGTGGGTCGGTACTACACTTTATGAATGTAATAAATGTAAAATATAAATGAAAACTAGATACTAAACAAAAGCACTATGAGTGCAATACATATGTAAGTTAATTGTAAGTAAATTATTATTGTAAGAATATTTACTATTTTAACCAAATACAACTCTAATAAACAGTATGTTTATCTTTATTTTAACCTTTATATTAAAATCAACAATGCTTAGCAACATTCCTTTAAATATTTTTTTACAGTGGCGCAGTGTAATAATTGCAAAAAGCCATAGGTAATGGCAAAATGTCAACCATTTTTGGCATTACGTCAAAATTGCACTCAAAGTGGCGAAATGTTAAAGAAGCAGAAAAGTAGCGAAGTGCCAACGTGGCAAAATGTCTATTTGGAGGAATTTAAAAGTAGCAGAATCATGCAGAATGTAACATAATAGGAAAGCATGTAGTGTCTGTCATTTAGTGTGGACAGCATTGTAAACCATAACTTTTATGGTGTGAACTAAGTGTTTAATTAAATACTTTTAATAACGAAATCCTGCGACCTACTGGATGGTACCCAACGACCCACTTTCCCGGAACCGCTAAGCTCTACAGGTCAAACTGAACATCTTTCCCAGCGAACAAAATGACCTACAAACTTGAAATTGTGGTTTTAAAGACGTATGTAGTTATATCCTACTTGATGACGAAAATATCTGCGTTCTGTTCTTATCCAAAGGTTCTCAAATAGGCTTCTGAAAATGCTTCGAAATGGTTCCAGTAAAGGATGGTACGCAGTGTTTTCTTTGCGCTCGACTTGACTTGGCCGTGCTCCGAGATGAAATATTTTAATCTCGATCTTGAAAGTTCGAGACCTCGACCAAATAATCCAACGAGATCTCGAGTTGGCTAATCTCGAAATCTGAGTTCTCGACTCGACCGAGATCTCGAGACATCAATCTGGACTCGAGAATGCATTAGTCGTACCCTCCCTATACATTGTGTTACAAAACTAACAATAAAGCCGAAAAGAGGTCGAGGTACTCATGAAACTGAACATCTTGGGTGTCGTAAGAAGCGACTAATGGATTTGAGAGTTGATGTGTATTGCAATTTTAGGCCACAGGCTGACAATCGGTCAGTACCTATAGTGATAAGATAAGTGATAGGTACATAATCTTCTGCGTAACTATCAAACTTTTGTCAGACGTGGCAGTTTTTTTTCGCCCTGCCCACCCCGCAAGTGATATAGGCGTGATATATGTAGGTATTGTTATCTATCATCATACTTATCAGTCTTGAAAACAATAAAACTCATACATCCATACTAATATTATAAATTCGAAAGTAACTCTGTCTGTCTGTCTGTCTGTCTGTCTGTCTGTCTGTCTGCTACGCTTTCACGCCTAAACCACTGAACCGATTTTGATGAAATTTGGCACAGAGATTGCTCATACACCGAGAACGGACATAGGCTACTTTTTCTTCCACTTGAGGGTCTGGAGTACCTGATGTAGACCATCAGAATCACCACCAGCAGCCCAGCTAAACTATAGGAGATACAGATATGACTCCAAAGCAAAAGTTTTTCTGCTTGATGGGAGGCTTCTGCTGGTGAAAAGACATAGAAGGTTTGGAGTACCTCATGTAGACCACCAGGTGCACCAACAGGAGCCCAGCCAAACTATAAGTGATTCAGATATGACTCCAAAGCAAAAGTTGTTCAGCTTGATGGGTTGATTTTGCTAACGAATAGACATCGAAGGTTTGGAGTATCTGATGTAGACCACCAGGTGCACCAACAGGAGTCCAGCTAAACTATCGGAGATACAGATTTGACTTCAAAGCAAAAGTTGTTCTACTTGATCGAAAGATTCTGCTGGTGAAAATACATCAAAGGTATGGAGTACCTCATGTAGACCACCAGGTGCACCAACAGGAGCCCAGCCTAACTATAAGAGATTCAGATATGACTCCAAAGCAAAAGTGGTTCAGCTTGATGGGACGCTTCTGCTGGCGAATTTACATCGAAGGTTTGGAGTATCTGCTGTAGGCCACCAGGTGCACCAACAGGAGCCCAGGTAAACTATAGGAGATACAGATATCACTGTAAAGCAAAAGTTGTTCGGCTTGATGGGGCGCTTCTTCTGGCGAATAGATATCGAAGGTTTGGAGTTTCTGCTGTAGACCACCAGGTGCACCAACAGGAGCCCAGGTAAACTATAGGAGATACAGATATGACTCTAAAGCAAAAGTTGTTCGGCTTTTTGGGGCGCTTCTGCTGGAGAAAAGACATTGAAGGTTTGGAGTACCTGATGTAGACCATCAGGGATGTAGACCATCAGGTGCACCAACAGGAGCCCAGCTGAAACATAGGAGATACAGATATGACTCGAAAACAAAAGTTGTTCAGCCTGATGGGGTGCTTCTGCTGGCGGAAAGACGTCGAAGGTTTGGAGTACCTGATGTAAACCATCAGGTGCACCAACAGGAGCCCAGATGAACAATAGGAGATACAGATATGACTTCAAAGCAAAAGTTGTTCAGCTTCAAGGGACACTTCAGCTGGCGAATAGACATCGAAGTATTTGTACTTGATGTAGACCACCAGGTGTACCAACAGGAGCCCAGCTAAACTATAGGAGATATTGAAACGGCCCCAAAGAAAAAGTTGTTCAGTATGATGGAACGCATCTGCTGGCATCTGTTGGCAATGCGATTATGGTTTGAGAAATGTAGTAGGTACCAACAATATTAGCGTAATGAATATCCAGAGACACTTTATTGCTCACATTAAAACATAGATACAAATGATTTAATATTTTTTAGGATGCTGGTAAGGAAATAAGAATTTTGCAAAGGTGTAAGGAATGAAACGAAACGAAGTTCGCGGGTACCAGCTAGTTACTCATCATTTTACGTGCCAGGTAAATAGGTACCTAACTTAATTTAATTCATTACTCACTTAATTAAAATCGTGTTTTATGATTGATTGGTAGATAAACACGAACTTTTAGGGTTACGCAACAGACATGCAACCCTCCCTTTTCAACGAAACTAAAACAGGATGGATGAGGAGAAACAAGCAGATGTCTTAACCCGGCGCCATCCACGTTGGGTCAAATTGACCCGTCATTTTTTATTTTGCCGGTATTTTCGAGATAAGTTGTACACAGATGTTGATTTTTTTAGTAGCTGGAGATAAGACTTTGTTTTATTCATTAGACAGTGCATCGCAATCGTCGTGTGACATTTACGAGAGATAGACGCCTGCAAAGTTCAAAAAGGTATATTTGACCCAACGTGGCTTTCGATGTCATAATTTTATGCCATTATAGCGTGACAACTTTTTTAATTATTTGGTCGAAGAATCGCCACCCAAGCTTCCAGGTGTCCGCAAAAGGTGTCTAGAATGTCCAGCACAAAAAGACAGGAAGACCACCAATACCTGTCATGGATGTCAAAAGTTTATCTGCCCGCAACACATCATTCTGATGTACGCAACATATGCAAATTTGAGGACTAAAAATAATTAATGTTACAGAATATTCTCTCATTATAAAATGTACTATTTACATTAGGATATAAGAAAGCCTAGCCGTATTAACTAAAATAATTGTTAAAAAAACTATATTTTCATACTTTAAAGGGTCTAAAAGAGTTAACCTATTTTATTTGTTACAGTTTTTGAGTGATTTATAAAATCTGATAATAAAAGCTGTTATTTTTGTATTTCGATGTTGTTTTTATTTTTCAGGCAAAATATATGAATAATACCATTCATAAACAAAGATTTTTATAAATATTTTCAACTAGTTTCCAAAATAGACCATGATATAAATACGGGTTTTTTTGACCCAACGTGGATCTTAATGTAACATTTTCCCACCTGGACGACGCCGGGTTAAAAATCAAAATCCCGGCTGCGGTAGTTTCAAAGTTACATTTTGGTCTTAGCGGCTCGCAGCCGAAATGTTTAACATGCTGCACCTGCGGGGTGACTTCTGAAATTTTGTAGGTAGGTACTAACTTTATCTTTAAGAAGGAATCTATTTATCTTTATCTAATAAAAGTTGTTCAGTTTTATGAGTAGAAGGGTTTCTATTCTACTTAATTAAATTAAACCCTATAATATCAGCGTGTCTTACCCAGTCTTGGCCGCAATTTTTATTGTTTTTTTTTAATGAGTTGTTTATTGCCTGTGGAATTCTTCTAATCCCATTGTTCTTTAAAAACAGATTCTTCATCATGTACATTATTGTCGTTTGCTTCCATTTAGTGTTATTTTTAATTAACTATGAGGTTTCTCCGTGTAAGTCATTTATTATTATCTCTTTCTCTCTTCATGTGGGACAACGAGTCGTCCAAAAACCCGATGGTCCCTGGTGTCGGAATTTTATCACCACCTACTTCTTACAAGTAGCAGGCCTCTGAAATGGCTGTGCATCGCTAACGACCGCCGTCTAGTTAATAAAATCATAGACAGATCTCGCCAGATCTCGAAAACATTGAGATCTAGACCTAAATCTCGAAAAATATACTCGTTTCAGAAAAACTTACGCCACTCGAAAGTATCCGTCCTGATTAATGTAGGTACGAGATTTCGAGGTTGAACTTGCAGGCATTGACGTGTTTATATAAGGTCCTATTAAATTCACTGCAAATATTTTAAGGGCAGATCAAATAAAATATAAGCATGTACTAGGCAAATTTTTAAAAAAATCTACACGCTAGTTTTCGAGAAAATTGCATTTAACTAAAAAAAATCAAAACGAAAAAAGTGCACCCTGTTTGTCCTAGAAACACACACTTCGATGAATTTAAATTACGCGCCAAAATAAAGGCGCTGTGATTGGTTGGTTGTTAGTGTGCGTGCCGTGTAAGTGAATCCTATCTGCGTGGCGGAACGTCAGTCGGGTCAGTCAAAGGGTGTTCACATAATTAATTAAAAAAATTTTGAATGCCTTAGATGTTTTTCTTATACATATTTACGCATGCCCTTAAAATATTTGCAGTGAATTTAATAGGACCTTATAGATATGCGTTTACGTAGTTTCCGGTGTCTGCCGGTCTAGGCCCAGCGCATTACTTATTCAGCTGGAGGAGACTGCTGTTGTTGGATAAATGACCAACGAATGAGATGGTGAAGGAATACGGTATCAGGAGACAGGATATAAGAGGTGGAAAATAAGCAAAATCTCGATCTCGAAAGTTCGAGATCTCGACTTGGTCAATATCGAACCCTGAGATCTCCAGTCGTCACCGTCAGTCTCTGCCCGAGATTGCATTCCCTAACCAAGAACCAACGAGTTAACATGCCCTCCGAAACACCATCTTTCTTTTTCGGACAATCAGGTGGTTAGGATCGGACTGCAATGTCCAAACCAGAATAGGAACAAATTCTTTGTGAGTGACCCCACCGAGAACCCGGAACCTTTTGCGTCGCAGACAGTAACACTAGGTACCACTGCGCCACATCGGCTGACATTTATTAAAATTATCAATTATCATTATCACATCACTGTTATTCTATTATTCACTAAGTTTATAGTCTTTATTATTTCGAAAACTCTGACTACTTAGATCAATTTTGTCCAATTTCCCAACTTATCCTGCCCCATTTATTCCCACTGTCTACCCCCCTGTCGTAGGTACTGTGGGAGCGTAGCTGGTGGAGGCTTCGATAAATACATGAAAACGAATGTAAACTATAACAAATATTTATTATTTTGTTCTAGCAATACCTCCTGCAATATGTTTCGCACCATTCAGATGGCAAGACTGTGGAAGACCACCTACTCCAGTAATGTACTACTGGAAACCAGGTAAACCATTCTATGTTACTGTCAAGCTCAAGCTGGCTTCGACCTTTGGACTTCTCTTATACTACCAAGTACCACAAAGTAAGTAAGTATTGGCTAGCTAGCGCCAATCCAGAGAGCCGGCTTCATAGTCCTAGCGGTAGTTCAAAACGTGCTGCACCTGACAGAAGAGTTCTGACATTTGGTACCTACACTTAATCTCTAGGGTAAAGGAATAGATTTGACCCGTAGTACACAATTTTAAAAAATCCTGCGTAGAGTTATGACATCTTTTTTTTGTATGGAATATAAATTGTTTTAAAACCTATCGTGCGTGGTATCAAATTAAAGGTCTTGCTAACCCGATTCTAAAAATGTATCACATTATTAAATTTAAATCATTTGTTTCAAATTAAATAGGAAATATTTTCGAAACATGCCAAGTTTTTGCTCCTCCAGATATGATACGACTGAATCACTGCTAATTAAATATACTTATGATGTGCAATATCCTCAATTCTAACCTCAACAAAAGGTACTACGGATTTTCTTTCATTTAGTAATCTTCACACTAGATTTGATGTTGATAGCTCCAAAACTGCCGAAGTTATAAGGGCGCGGCATACAGACAGACAGACAGACAGGCAGACTTGACGAAATGATAAGGGTTTCTAGTAGACTACGAAACCCTAAAAACATTACTTCCAGCAAGAAATACTTTTATTTTTGCAGGCTCCCGGTGTGAGGTAGGTCTTTGGAGAGGCTGTCTGCCAAACTTGAACATGTTTAAAGACGAATACGAATGCGTCTCAACGTGTATATTCTCAGCGAGGGCAGGCGACGAAGACTATCACAAACTCAACCAAGTTAGCGGCGAGATAGACTACCAGGAAGATTACGACCAAAAGTCTGACGAAAATGAAACACAATCTGACACTGATGACACCGGAAATGATGCTGCTGAAACTAGCACTGATGATGGAGACGCTAAGACTACAGACGCTGTAGTCGAAAGTACAACTGGTTCAAATAATACTGAAGAAGCTCCATCTGATGATAATCATACCACTGCTGATAATACTACCACGAATGATAATGAAACTACTGATACTACTACTATTGCTGCTACTGCTACTACTGTTGCTGCTACTGCTACTACTGTTGCTGCTACTGCTACTACTGTTGCTGCTACTGCTACTACTGTTGCTGCTACTACTACTACTACTACTACTACTACTACTCCTAAAACTCCTGGAGGCGGCAAGTAGGCGGCTGCGCTGTAGTCAATTCTTTGTTTGGAGACACAAATAAAAAAGTAACACTAGATTAAAATTTTATTGTCTAGTTTGCCTAGGTCTTATCTTTTATATTATATTTACTACAGTCAGACAGTCCACTGCTGGGCATGGGCCTCCCCCGTATTGGGGGGTATTGCCATACCTACTCACCACAGTTGGCAGGCGGATTGGCGAGCGCAGGGCAAGATGTTTAATTCACTGGGAACGCTGCTACCCATTCACTGGATAATTAACCCTTGCTCGCTTTTTACGACAGCCACGGATAGAACTGGGGTGATGCTATTTAGGCATCACACAGCCGGTTTAAGTCAACTTCGTCAAATTCCCCAACTTGTCCTGTCCGCTTTATTCCCAAGCGTCCTTCTCTCTCTCTTTTCGTGTGGGACACCGAGTCGTTCAACGACCCGATGAACCCTGGTGTCAGAGTTTTTCAACCGCCTGCTACAAGTAGCAGGCCTCTGACATGGTTGTGTAACGACCGCCATCATAGAAAGCAACCGGGACCGACGGCTTAACGTGCCCATCCGAAGCACGGAACCATCTTGCTTTTCGGACAATCAGGTGGTTCAGCCTGCAATGTCCTAACCAGACTGGGAACAAACTCACAAAGTGATAAATATCAACTTTGTGAGTGAGCCCACCACCGGGAATTGAACCCGGAACCTTCTGCGTGGCAGGCAGTCATATTAACCACTGCGCCACATCGGTGGTCGCGTCCTTAACTTCGCGTCCTTAACGCCGCCGAGGTAACTTCTTTTAGACCTACTGCACACTATAGAGAAAATAGTTAATTATAAGTTGAGAATACTCTCAGAATGAAGTTATGTTGGCACTTACTAAATACCTCAGTTTTGCAACCAGCCCCAAGTATACAGAAATTATTTTCCATAACGTACAGTCGGCAAAGGTGTTAGGGTGCCGGCTAACAATAACAAAGATCTTTGCAAGCACCGCCCATTACGTGTAAATACAGCACATAATAGTTTGAACATATTGTATCAAGCACATCCGAACTTTCGAGATCTCGACCAATAATCTAACGAGATCTCGAGTTAGTCAATCTCGAACCCTAAGATCTCGACCGAGATCTCGAGTCGTCAATCTCGGCTCGAGATTGCATTCCCTATGTGTGTACAGTCCTAGAGTGCGCCTAAAAAGTTGGAAATGCTTACTACACGCTTTGACACACTATAGCTAGCTTGCTTACATAGATATATACTATACCGGGAGTAACGGAAAGGGTATAACAAGCCGAAAGGAGGTCAAGGTACCTAATCATGAAACTGAACAACTTTCCCCATGGAAATGTGTCGAAATATGAAAAAAAATTTGGACCTCTCGGTTATAAATCAATCAGCTGTACGGCAATTTTGTATGGGAGGTAAAAATTTTTCTTTCACCTTTCGGCCCATGTTCCATGGGGAAAGTTGTTCGGTTTCATGAGTACCTTGACCTCCTTTCGGCTTTTTATACCCTTTCCGTTACTCCCGGTATACTCTTTAAGAGTCCAGCAAAAAAAGTAGACAAAAAATGAGGGCGCCACTTTGTATGAAATTTCAAAATTAAATGGCAACATTGACTATGAATGGCAACAATTTAGTATGATTTTTTTTTAGTTCCGTTTTATTTAATTTCTACTCTTTTTTTCTGGACTGTTTGTGGCTGTTAAGGAGGGGAGTTTTATGCAAGGATGTTTCATCCATGAAAAGGACCCTTTTTTGGTTTCACAGGGTCCATACTAAAATATTGGTTACTTTTTCTCTTTTTTACCGGACTGCCTCAGAAGGAGGGTTATGTTTTTCGAGAGTATGTATGTATGTATGTATGTGGACAAGAAAATTCTTTTTCACTGGCTACAGCCCAAATGGATAGTTGGATTTTGACATATGAGGTGTCGTTAGATTCGTCTCAGTAGCGCGAGTGACACTGGCTAGGTATATTAAAAAATATAGATTCAAGATGGCGTATTATTACAGCAAAATACTACTTTAAAATTACCGCAGTCGGGTTTTTTGTTGTTTTAACACATCTACTTGTTACAATGACTAATCTATTTCTGTGTAATGAATGACAATCAATGGGTAATATTTTATATTGTCCTACATTAAATAAAGAATTTTGAATTTGATTTTTTGTAAATAAAACAATCATCTATCGAACAGCTTCATAAAATAAGTGCTTTATTGATTTAATAAAATTAATCGATGTCAATCTCCATGGCAAGCCCCATGTGGAAATCTATTGCTTTTGAGTATGTGAAATAATTGGCGATAATTTGTCGTAAGTAGTCGCACAAAAAAAACTGATTTTGTCGGGACACCATTTAGAAATGACGAAGCCAAATTTTTTTTTCGTATTTTGACCTATGTTCCTTGGGGAAAGTTGTTCCTTATCATCAGCCGGTGCTGAGGTTTCGCTATCGGTCACTAGTTAAATTTCACCCCATATAGCGATGGTATAATCCAGCCTTGGCAACGCTATGCGGTTTCCGAGATCTAGCTGATGCTTGCTATAAATGCTCTTTACAGCACGCAATTATTTTTCCTTATTTCTAACAATGGTGTCCCGACAAAATCCGTTTTTTTTTGTGCGACTAATTACGACAAATTATTGCCAATTATTTTCGTATAGGTACTCAAAGTAATAGATTTCCACATGAGTCTTGCCACGGAGAAGCACACCACAATTAATAGGTACGTTAACAAAGTAAGGGTCGGCGTACAGCCAGCGGGTTTGGCGTGCGTCAAAATGTACCAGATGTGCGCCGGCCCTAAGCCGCCAGTGGCCGCCGCAACGAAACTACAGGCTACAATTCTACAGGTGAAATTCGATGTACATTGCGTACCCGGAAAGCCATTATTAGCCTATCATTAAACCGGCTACGCAATGCACATCGAATTTCGCCTGTAGGATTGTAGCCTGTAGTTTCGTAAAATCGGGCACAGGAGACCGGATCTAGCTCAAAAATGGAAGAATATACCAACTACAATATTTACACGGTTTTGGTTTAAATATATCTCCCATACAAAACAAAAAATATTCATCCGAAAATGTTCGTTCGGCACAAAATGTGTAGTACTAGTACAGTCCAGCAAAAAAGAGTAGAAAGTAAATAAAATGGAACTAAAAAAAATCATACTAAATTGTTGCCATTCATAGTCAATGTTGCCATTTAATTTTGAAATTTTATACAAAGCGCCCTCATTTTTTGTCTACTCTTTTTTGCTGGACTGTAACTAGTTGGCGACAAAGTCATCTTAGAGCAGGATATAAATATGAAGTTCGCCTAAGTGTGACAAGGTTAGATAGATTGTCACGAAATTTCCTAAAATATTTACTGCATATTTTGTGATGAACATTTTCGGTTGAATATTTTTAACGGCTCAATCTGTATGAGAGGGGCAAATTTTTATATTCCTATTCCTTGGGGAAAATTGTTCAGTTTCATGGACTGGTTCACCCCTTATAATATACATGCAGCTATTTTTTACAGCTTATACAACCAAAAAAGAATAAATATTAAATCCTTTCTGTACATTGTTTTGATTATTGGTAATTTTCAACTTTTCTGTTTTTGATGTTTTACATTACTGCACAATGTATAGAAGTCGTCAATACAACATGTAACAAACAAAAAGGGTAAACATTAGTAGTTAGTAACCAATTATCAGGTTTCTGGCATGTTTATTAAACGACCACCATCTAAGTAATTACATACAAGCAGAAGCAGTTGCAGCTAAACGTGCCCTCCGAAGCACGGACTACAACTCCTACAACTACAACAGTCCATTGCTGGAAATGCGCTTCCCTTCCCCTAGCTAGCCTACTACAAGGTATATTCTATACTGTTTACGCTTAGCAGGCGGATTGGCGAGCTGTAGATATTCACAGGGAACGCAGATTGCCCATTCCCTGGATTTCCTTCCGGAACGTAATGTTGAATTCTCAAAATATTAAACGAAATTTTTCTAAGTTCCTAATCGTCTTACAAAAGTCGTTACGTCACGCGACACGTCATACAAACGTTAAACTGAAATTCAATCTACTTATACAGGGTGTTAATTTAAATGCGTGCCATAGCTTCAGGGTAGGTTAAGTATAGATTAAGGATGCCGTAAAAAATATTGAAAAAAAATCGCAGTTGAAAAATTTTTTATTTAATTTGTCAAAACTTGCTTTTGAAAATACTATTTTTGACACTGTTGTTGTTTAGAGAGTGCCCATACAAGTACTTTCGTCTAAACAACAACGTTATTCGTTGTTTAGACGAATAATTCGTCTAATGAGATTGAACGAATTTCTGCTGACATATAGGCATTTGAATCAAAAGTCAGGCAAGTAAAAAAAATGTGACTGGGAATTTTTTCAAATTTTTTTACGGCATCCTTTATCGATACTAAACCTATCCTAAAGCTATGGCACGCATTTAAATTAACACCCTGTATAAGAGTTGCATAACAATAAAAAAAGTGAAATGATGCAGGCACACGCACATTAATTTGTCGCAACGGTGCCGTGTGATGCCGGCTTAGAATAGCATCACCCCAATTCAACCCGTGGGTGTCGTAAAAAACCGACTAAGGGATATTCATCCAGGGAATGGGCAGCAGCGTTCTCTGTAAATGCATCATCTTACACTGCGCTCGCCAATCCGCCTGCCAAACGTGGTGAGTATGGCAATACCCCCCGATAGGGGGAGGCCCACCCATGTCCAGCAGTGGACTGTTGTGGCTGTTATAGTTAGTTAGTTATAACGGTTAAAAGATAACGAATATTTTCTCCACAATAAAATCAAACACATTTATATCAGGTTGTAGCTCCATCTATTGACGTAAAGTGGCGAATTGGCTTTTACAAACAAATCTGATGTCTAAAAATATTTGTATTATTTTGTGAGAAATTCTATATAGGGTTACATTTAATTAAGTACAAATCTCTTGAGGGTGTGACCTACTCACAAAACTGAACAACTTTTGTATGAAACTTTTCTTCGAAATATGAAAAAAAAATTTGGATCTCCCATACAAAAATGCTGAAAAAGTGTGTCACTTAGTATGGTCCAAATTATTTATTCATATTTCCAAGAAAACTTTCTAACAAAAGTTGTTCAGTTTTGTGAGTAGATCACACCCTCAAGAGATTTGTACATAATTAAATGTAACCGTATATAAACTCGAGAATTCCCATCCAGATTTTTAATCAGACTTTTGTCTCTTTTACAGACCTAAGTCCATTTAATTTTTGTACGGTAACCCCCGTTTACGAAACCCACAGACAAAAATGGGGTGATGCTATTTTAAGCCGGTATCACACGACAAAATACACGCCCCACTTACGAAACCAACCAATCACTATGAGTTTTTCGTATGTTTTTGTGGTTATGCCTTTTCTGTTACATGCTGTATTTGAAAACAATATAAGGTCCTATTAAATTCACTGCAAATATATTTTGGAAAAATATTACTAAGAAAAGTTGTTCAGTTTTACGAGTAGAAGTATTAGAACATACCCTGAAAATATTTGTAGTGAATTTAATAGGCCCTTAAATAGTTTCCGAGTTATTTAACTTTAAAGGTTGTATGGGTAATTGGGTAGTACTTCTTTCATAGCAGTATGTTTGTATAGCATTCTCTTGATGATTTTTACTTACTCATCATTACCTTCTGCCAATTAGGTACATAGAGTCGGTGCAACATGTTTTGTTTGAACACAAAATCATGTTGCAATTGGACTTGGCATGATTTTTACTACTATCGTAAGAAAACCTACCAGTTATTTTTTTATCCATATAACTTTTAAAGTTGAATAAAATGTTATCTTTTGACATAACTTCTACGTACTACTACGTCCACCCCGTTTTACATAATTTGAAATATAATAGACCCGATTTGAAACGTTTCAAATCTATAGATTTTATAGACGCGCGTGCGAGCGAGAGGCACTTACAACTTTTGTCTTTCTTTACCGATTTTTTTGACGTTTGTATTTCATCTCAGTTCCCTAGGCGGCGCCCATGAAAATCCATTATGTATAACTGGTGCAGATAAAGAACGGCAACATTATTATTGACATCCTGCTCATATGTCAAATAATAGGATAGATAGGCAAACGATAATGTTGCCAATTTGGGATCCATACTTTATTTGCGCAAATTCTACTAAGCCAAATCCTTTTGTAACACGATTTTGTGTTGATGCAAAAAATCAATCATTTCACTTTTTTGATGGACGTTCCCTGCACAACATTTTAAAGTACGACCGCTCGAATAGGCCATTAATGACAGATGTCAAACCCTAGAAGACATGTCAACGGAGAAAAACAGACCTTATGTCATAGCATTAATATGATTTTGACAGCTGTCAAATATGGCACATTCGAACTGCCGTACTGTAGTAGGCAAGAAAAGCTCGGCCAGAATCTGTTTTTATTAGAGATAATTTTTTTACAACCGTAGGTTATATTGCACAAATCATTATAATATCAACAATAAGTTAGTCAAATTCTCTATAAGTTGCGTTTTTTTAATAGTTTAGGTATTATTGGAATAGTTTCTTAATTGCACCTACAGTAGGGTGCTTTTAATTAGTGACCAATACTTGCTGAAAAACAAAAAAATGTGGGCCAAAATGCGAAAAAATCAAAGTATAATTGGTTACTTTTAATAAGTAAAAATATTTTTAAGGGCGTGTTCTACTAAAAAAAAGCATAACTCAAAAAAAAATATTATAGTCTGATTTTTATTCAGATGGACTGAACTGACGTTTGGTGGGTTGCCACGTTTTTTTATTTTAAAATATTAAAAAAATAGTGTTGTACCCAAATGATCAAGTTATGTGATTCAAAGATTGTGATTGATTCTTTATGAAAATAAATTTAGTTTATTTCAATTTTCAATATTAAATTGGCCTATAAGTCGAACATACTACTATGTGTATAACAAACTAACTTCACATTTATTTCCTGTCTGACGAAATTTTTATTTGAAAGCTAATGAGAACATAACTAGTAACAGTCTGATATCATTAATGTGAATTTATTGAACAGTACCTACATTTTAAATTTCAATATTATTCATTTTTGAATTCTATAAACTGAACGAAAACTTTGCGTAAAGTATGTAGGTACGTAATAAATACGAAATTATTTATTGGGCATATTTACAAAAACAAATACATCGAGGAATCATGGGACAACAGTTCAATGAATAAAATGAATGAGTCAAACCACAACACTAGCCTGATGCTTGCAACATTTTAAAAACAAAAGGCCGATCTCAGCTGTCAGTTCAGTCCATCTGAATAAAAATCAGACTATAGACATTTTTCTTCGAAATACGAAAAAATGTTAATACAACGAATTATAGATCCGTTGCTCCCATCAAATCAAATACGCTGTAAAAGTTCATATGGGAGGTCCAAATTTATTTTTCATATTTCGATGAAATATTTCTAATGAAAGTTGTTCAGTTTTGTGAGTAGAACACGCCCTAAAATATCTGTACTTTACTAAATTTAGCCCTGTATACAAATCATTATTATATCAGTTTGAATAAAATACATATTAGGGGAAGTTAAAGTATTTTTTTCATAAGAACCACCCGCTTTGGTCCTTCACAAAAAAATTGACGCGAGACGTTTTTTTACATCTATCTTTTATGTGGCAAGGCCCTTAGGCACTAACTCCACAGACAAGACGTAAGACATAAGACGGAGACGTGACACGTGCGACATCGCGACGATTGAAACCGTCTTTATATAAAATGTATGAAACTGAAGAAACAAAGCTACACACGTGAGACGTGCGTCGCATCGATGACTGCCGACGATCGCTTGTATGACAGATGTCATTGATCTCACGTCGCACGTCTTTGTGATTTCGCGCCTTAAGGTCACTACTAAAGTCACCCTAAATAAAATTATTTATTTATTTCTATAAAACATATTATTTGTAATGTTAGCTCGTGCGTACAGCGCCTTAGTATTTGTTGGTATGTATAACATGATCCATAGACGAAAGGGACCCGAAATGGCAACATTGTCGTTTGCGTCTTTTTCATATTACATTTAAATTAACATTTCAACAAAAATGTTGCCATTTCGGATCCCCTTCTTCTATGAATCATGTAGTATTACATCTATCACTTCGCTAAATTTAATTAAGAATATCACATAGCAGCTATGATAATAAAACACTAAAAACCCCATAAAGAAAAACAATTTTAAACTAAAATGTGTGTATACAGTAAGATTGTGTACTTATCAATCATTGAAAATACATACGTAAAACTCTGTACCTACACATAAATGTAATTTTAGTAATTAATATACATGGATGTCTCCGAGAAAAAAAATCTGGTACACGATATCGAATGACAACTATCTTATTATTATTTGACACAATAACAAATGAAATTTATATACAGGGTGGACCATGGAGTGACGTCAATAAAAAGAAATTAGATTCCTCAATCTTTGGGTATTCGAAAATACTCCATGTATGTTCCGCGATTATTTCCAAGTTATTCAACTTTTAAAGTTGTATGGGAAAATCTCGACTGGCACAAATTTTTCCTTGGGCGGTTGATTTCCTTGCACAATCTTTATGATTTGTACTTTTTTTTTTAAATAAGCGGTATTTTCGAATACCCCAAGATCTGAGGAATCTAATTTCTTTTTGTTGACGTCACTTCATGGTCCACCCTGTATAATGATATGATATCACATGACAACTATCGTATTTGCCACGATATCGTATGACAACTATTATTGTTATTTATTTATTAATATGGACTTCTACCCAATTAGGGTAATTCTGGCAGTGTCAGTATAATAAGATTCCAGCGCTGCTGCGCCGGACGGCGGACGGTTGGCTCCAGCAGAATGATGATAGTGTCTTCTACAGGAACCAGGGACATCCTCTTGGTACCATCCGGAAATGTAGAGTAGGTTCTTCAATTCAAGTTTTCGATTCCATGTTTACATTGGGCACTTGACTGATTAAATTACTCTCAAAAATAATCACTGAAAATACAAATAAATCAGATGACAACTTTACTATCATATGATCAAATGACCAGAGATCACATGACATTTTGTTTATTTTTACTTTTATCCCGCTCGATCCCCGTTTATACTAGGAACCCAAAATTGCTATAAAAAGAAATTTGCAAGACATACTTTTCTCTCATTTTAAGTATTGAACCGGGTCTATCGCGATAATATTTAGGTAAACCTTTATAATTTACCTGTGTCCCGACGTTTCAGCACAGTTTCATGTGCTGTGGTCGCGGGTTGACTAGGTTTACCTAAATATTATCGCGATAGACCCGGTTCAATACTTAAAATGTGTGAAAACAATCGCGAGTGCTTCAAAAGTTATACTTTTCTCTTTTATTAGACTAATCCATTTGAATAAAAAAAAAAATTATCGTACTTGTTACTGTGTCAAATGAAAAATATTTGAATTTCGAACGGGACGGAAGATGCTCGAAGAATTTCGCGAATAGTTAGTTATTTTACCCAACTAACTATTCGCCGAATACAATAAATAGGATAGTTAGCATTTAGTGTCGTGACAAATATGATAATTGTCGTTTGATATCGTGGCAATATTATGGGTGTCATTTGATAGTTTTCTTGGGCAATAATGATAGTTTTCTTTCGACATTGTTTCTTAAAGTGCAAGTTCACAAAGTAGACGTAAGACGTAATGGAATATGTCAAACAAGTGATCGTAGGAGACGTGAGAAATGTGACATCGCGACGCTTGAAACCGTCTCCATTTACAAGTAGATGTGTTAAAAGTCAAAAAAACCCGACTGCGGTAATTTTAAAGTAGTATTTTGCTATAAAAATCCGCCATTTTGTATCTATATTTTTTTTTATATAGGGTGTATTTTTATTAGTGGCGGATCCGTTAAGGGTGTGTTCTGTCAATGAAACTGAACAACTTTCCCCAAGGAACATAGGTCGAAATACGAAAAAAAATTTTGGTCTTCCCATACTAAGTGTGTTGGCCGGCCGGGTCAATTTATATGGGACGGCCAAATTTTGTTTCATATTTCGACCTATGTTCCTTGGGGAAAGTTGTTCAGTTTCATTGACAGAACACACCCTTAACGGATCCGCCACTAATAAAAATACACCCTATATAGCCAGTGTCATTCGCGCTGCTGAGACGAATCTAACGACACCTCATATGTCAAAATCCAACTATCCGTTTGGGCTGTAGCCCGTGAAAAAGAATTTTCTTGTCCACATACATACAAACATACATACTCTCGAAAAACATAATCCTCCTTCTGAGGCAGTCGAGTAAAAATTTATGAAACAGAAGAAACAAAGCTACACACATGAAACGCGCGTCACATCAACGGCTGACGATCGCTTGTCTGACAGATGTCACGTTGCGCGTCACATCGCTTGTCTATTTTGTTGAGCTTGCCCCTATGAAATTTATAGTTATATATTATTTTGATACACTTCTGTTCTCGTCATAAAAATCGAGACACTTTAGCATGTTTACGTTTTATAGGGATCACGTTATCTGAGACATACCTATGTTTATTTTGGAATAAATGTCTAATGTAATTCAATTGCGAGTATACGACGTTTCAAAATCCTAATGTCGATTTTCTACATTCAACTTTTTATTTCACAGATTTTATACCGCGAGTAACAGAAAGGTTATAACAAGCCGAAAGGAGATCAAGGTACTCATGAAACTGAACAACTTTCCCCAAGGAACATGGGTCGATAGTTGAAAAAAAAATTGGACCTCCCATAGTAAATCAATCAGCTGATCGGAGATTTTGTATGGGAGGTCCAATTTATTTTTCGTATTTCGACCCATGGTCCATGGGGAAAGTTGTTCAGTTTCATGAGTACCTTGACCTCCTTTCGGCTTGTTATACCGTTTCTGTTACTCCCGGTATTTCGTTTGACTATGAAAACGAAAGTGTCTCGATTGTTTTGTGGAGGAGGAGTTTAGATAGCTATGTATTTATGTGTGTGTGTGTGTGTGTGTGTGTTACTCGTCGTCGGTGTCGGGGTCGGAGGAGAGGTCCGCGGGGGTGAGGTGCAGCCGCGGGGGGAACGGCCCGCGCGTCTGCTGACTGAAACAACAAAACAGAAACGTCTATATAGGGTGCAATTTTATTAGTGGCGGATCCGTTAAGGGTGTGTTCTGTAAATGAAACTGAACAACTTTCCCCAAGAAACATAGGGCGAAATACGAAAAAAAAATGTTAGTCTTCCCATATTAAGTGTGTTGCCCGGACGGTTCAATTTGTAAGTGAGGGTCAATTTATTTTTCATATTTCGACCTATGTTCCTTGGGGAAAGTTGTTCAGTTTCATTGACTGAACACACCCTTAACGGATCCGCCACTAATAAAATTACACCCTATATAACTTGTTCACTTTTCCTTTTCCTCTTTTCCATTCCTTATTTTTCCTTTCTTATTTTTATACGGGGTGTTAGAGACGGTGTAACGAAAACTTTACTGGCGTGCTCAGACCATGAAACTACTTTTACTATGGAGCCAATGGTGGGAAACGAAAAAAAAATTCCGATCCCATACAAAGTCGGCTGATCTTTTGTATGGGAGGTCGAAAAAAGTTGTTCAGTTTAATGGTCTGATCATGCCTGCTAAGTTTTCTGTACACCGTCCCTAACACCCTGTATTCCCTTTCTTTTCTTTCTTATATCCTTCATTCTCCTTATTTCTTTTCCATCCCGTTCACATTGTTTCCCGTTCTTTTTTTTCTTTACATTTCCTTGTTAATCAATTAATAAGAAGGAAACGTAAGGAAAAAAGAGAAGGAAAGGAAGTGAAAGGGATGGAAATGAAAGGAAAGAAGGAGAAAGCGATGGAAAAGCAGTGAGGAGAAAGAAGTGGTGTGTACGGAAAAAAAGGAAATTAAGATAAGAAAAAGAAAACAAAGATAATGAACGGAAAAGAATGGAAGATGAAGAATGTAAAATAAAGGAAAGAAAGATAAGGAATGGAAAGAAACGAAAGGAAAGATAAGAAATGGAAAAGAAAGGGAAAAGAAAAACTAAACAAGTACTCACGCGAGGCGGCGGTAGTGGTTGAGCCACTCCTCGCTCATCTGGGCCACCAATAACGGTCTGGCGTGTAGCGTCTGTCTGGCGGCCAGGGCTCCGCCCCCCGCGCCGGGGGGGTCCGCCCCCCCGCCCACGCAGTGAGTCCAGCGCCGCACCAGGGCCTCTTCTGAACCTTCCTGCAAAAACATAGTAAAATTGTTAGGAATCTAATACACACTTGCGATTAAAGAACATTACTGCCATGGCTAATAAGAGTTCAATTTGGAAAGACGAGACGAAGTCAAGAACTTCCCAAGTGAACGAGACCGAAATTAACATATTGGCCGAGGCTCATATAGTACTTTTCTTCCAATTTGCGAGGAATTAATTATAAATCCGCATTTTAACACACCCATATGTTCGTTTGCTATGGCAACTGTGTGAGAGGAAAACGGCTACTATTTAGTCGCTCTTTGTCAAACGCCGTATGAGTAATACCAAAGCAAAATCAATAGTATTTAGGTCAAGCTGATCCCGGATTACTTTTTTTTTATTGTTGCACTGACAAGTACGCCGACTTAATCTACCGAGCACAGCCAGGCAATTCTTCACCTAAGCTAAAAACGTAAAATAAACGAACGAAATTCAGGATCAGCTGAATATTTTTTTATGTTTATTAAATAATAACTGCTTGAAAGGCATTTTCAATCAAATATGACAGAAAACAGTAAGTATATTTTGTTTGTATTTCAATGCCTTGCTTACCTCGTCCGGTAAAAGGAAGGGTACGGGCAGTAGTTTCCCGTCCGCGTCTGTTAGAGGTAAATATGCCACGTCATCAGTCTCTAACTAACAGCAGTGGACTGTTGGTGTCCAGCAGTGGGCTACATTAATGCTTACCTCGTCCGGTAAAAGGAAGGGTACGGGCAGCAGTTTCCCGTCATCAGTCTCTTCCTGTCCAGCAGTGGACTGTTGGTGTCCAGCAGTGGACTGTTGGTGTCCAGCAGTGGGCTACATTAATGCTTACCTCGTCCGGTAAAAGGAAGGGTACGGGCAGTAGTTTCACGTCATCAGTCTCTAACTGTCCAGCAGTGGACTGTTGGTGTCCAGCAGTGGGCTACATTAATGCTTACCTCGTCCGGTAAAAGGAAGGGTACGGGCAGTAGTTTTCATCAGTCTCTTTCTGTCCAGCAGTGGACTGTTGGTGTCCAGCAGTGGGCTACATCAATGCTTACCTCGTCCGGTAAAAGGAAGGGTACGGGCAGTAGTTTCACGTCATCAGTCTCTAACTGTCCAGCAGTGGACTGTTGGTGTTCAGCAGTGGGCTACATCAATGCTTACCTCGTCCGGTAAAAGGAAGGGTACGGGCAGTAGTTTCACGTCATCAGTCTCTAACTGTCCAGCAGTGGACTGTTGGTGTCCAGCAGTGGACTATTACTGTCCAGCAGTGGGCTACATCAATGCTTACCTCGTCCGGTAAAAGGAAGGGTACGGGCAGTAGTTTCACGTCATCAGTCTCTAACTGTCCAGCAGTGGACTGTTGGTGTCCAGCAGTGGGCTACATCAATGCTTACCTCGTCCGGTAAAAGGAAGGGTACGGGCAGTAGTTTCACGTCATCAGTCTCTAACTGTCCAGCAGTGGACTGTTGGTGTCCAGCAGTGGGCTACATTAATGCTTACCTCGTCCGGTAAAAGGAAGGGTACGGGCAGTAGTTTCACGTCATCAGTCTCTAACTGTCCAGCAGTGGACTGTTGGTGTCCAGCAGTGGGCTACATCAATGCTTACCTCGTCCGGTAAAAGGAAGGGTACGGGCAGTAGTTTCACGTCATCAGTCTCTAACTGTCCAGCAGTGGACTGTTGGTGTCCAGCAGTGGGCTACATTAATGCTTACCTCGTCCGGTAGAAGGAAGGGTACGGGCAGCAGTTTCCCGTCCGCGTCCGTCAGTGGTAAATACGCCACGTCATCAGTCTCTTCCACCGACCTGCAATAAAAACATACTATTATAATTATGAACATTACACAAAAATATGTATACAGGGTAAAAAAAATACACGCGAACCATAGCTTTATCCTACTAATATTATAAAGGCGGATGTTTGTGTGTGTGTGTTTGTTACGACATCACGCTAAAACGGCTGATTAGATTGACATGAAATTTTGCACAAATATAGAAGAGGATCTAGAATAACACATAGGCTACTTTTTACCACGGGAAAATGTCTTATTCCTATGGGATCACGCATATTCCAATATTTTTGCAAAGGTGGCGCAACTGAGCCGATTCGCGTTTTAAACGTTTTCGCCGAAAACTAACAGCGACATCTCTTGGCGAGTAATGCTTTTTTCCTGCGGAATAATAAGTTGCAGCGGGTGAAACCGCTGACGGGCAGCTAGTACTTTAAAAGTAAAGGTTAATAAAGGTTCAGTCATCCATCATCTTCCCAAATCTATGCTAAATCAGTTGGAGTCGAAATAACATGTTTCTCTAGAGCACCAAATCGTGTAGCAAAAGGATCTGGCAATGTTTTATGACCGGCCGCCTGCCTAAGATCAATCATCTTTGGGAATACGAAAAAGGGGCATAAAAAAAGCGGCCAAAAGCGTGTCAGACACGCTCACAAGTAGGGTTTTGTAGTCAACGTTTAAATATCAGGTCTTTCAGCGTTACAAAGTTACTTTTGTTGCTGGTTTGTTTACAGCTGTATGATTACCAACCGCAAATTGAAAAACTTTAATATTTCCTTAATCTTAAGTGGTACAGTATTCGTTATTTTTTTGTGGTAACTTTATATTAAGGACTATATTAAATATTTTTTTAAATTTTTAGCTTGCATACTTTAGAAGTTACAGCTGGAACAAATTATGGCTCAAAAAAGCCCCTTTTAAACCAAATATCTCGAGACAGAAACATTTTAGAGACTTTGTGTCAAAGAAACCTCTCTAGTTTTAAAATACCTATTCAACGATACCCTACTCAATAATATAGAAGATAAAAAAAATTTGCCCCCCTTTCACTTGTATGGGAGGGGGTCCAAAAAACAATTAAAATATTTTTTTCTCAACATTTCTTAATTTGGGTCCACACGATCTATCTTTACACTAAATTTGATGTTCATAGCTCTAAAACTGACGGAGTTATGAGGGCGCGGCATACAGACAGACAGACAGACTTACCGAAATGATAAGGGTTTCTAGTGGACTACGAAACCCTAAAAAGAGTCTCACCAAAACGTGATAACTTATAATAATATTACCGTTCAGGGCAGATGTAAGGGTGTTGCCGGCGGTTTCTCACGGTCACCAGCGCTGAGAAGTAACCTCGCGTGTATCCCACGCATAACGGGGATTTTGTAACATAACGACAAAGATAGATTACCAATACAGTATCGCCGCTGGAGTAAACCATATTTAGCAGTTGTCAAAATCGTTCTAATGCTATGAAATAAGGTCCATTAATCTTTACTGCCATGTCGTCTAGTATGGGTTTGACTAGTATCAGTTAGTACCTTTAAAACTAAATTAAAATTACATTTAATTGATGTACAATCGGTTGTTCCACAAGCGGTTGCACTGGGACAAACAATAACTATGTTCCTCTAGCTGTATTTTTTCTGTTCTCTTGGATGTACAAAACGAACCACTCAAATGTATGTATATTACAATATAAGCATGTATAATTTTCTTTCTTTTTTTAATGTCCATATCCTATATATACCTAATAATATAAAAGATGCCTTAAATATTTATATTGTTATAGTTGTATAGTTTATAAGTTTCAATACAATAAGATTATTAGATATTTAGAAATAATTTATGTGTTCTCCGTCCACTGTTAACCTAAAATGGTCTCACAGAATACCAGCGCTGTAGATAGCTACTGCTATCTGCCGCACATGCTGAGTGAGGTCCATTTTCGGCACGTTTGCGCAATAACTTGTAATTTGTCAAGATTTTAAATTTAATTGTTGATCTTCTTTGATTGTTGTTGTGCTATGTGTGACCGAAATAAATTTATTTTCTTTCTTTCTTTCTTTCTTTCTAACTGTCAAATTTGGCAAAATTCAGCGGCGATACTGTAAGACATGTTTTATCATTCTCACCGTTCAGGGCATATGTAGGGGTGTTGCCGGCGGTTTCTCACGGTCACCAGCGCTGAGAAGTGACCTCGAGTGTACCCCACGCATAACGGGGATTTCGAACAGAAGTCGGGCTCCCACAGTAGGGGTAGGTAGATACCTGTGTGAAAATATACGGGGTGTTAGGGACGGTGTACCGAAAACTTTGCAGGCATGACCAGACCATCGAGCTGAACAACTTTTACTATGGAGCCAATGGTGGGAAACGACAAAAAAATTCCGACCTCCTATACAAAATTCACGATCAGCTGACTGACTTTGTATGGGAGAACGGAAATTTTTTTTTCGTTTCCCGCCATTGGCTCGACAGTAAAAGTTGTTCAATTTCATGGTCTGAGCACGACTTAAAAATATCCATCTACCACACAACGTTAAAAATATTCATTGTCAAAAAATATACATAACCTAAACAAAATCATCAAAAGAATTAAAAATAATAGAAAAGATTGTATTCGGAAAGAAATAAAAGATCATCATCTTCCTGCCCTTATCCCAATTACTTACTTGGGATCGGCGCAACACGTTTCGTTGAACACAAAATCGTGTTGCAATGGATTTGGCTTTATTTTACGACCGGCCGCCTACCAGACGTCAACCCTCCTTTGGAATGCTTTTGTGGTGGATTACCCGCCACCATACGGTTGGCCCTGGCTGTTTGGGTCGGGTTTATCCCTCGGTCGCCTCTTACGACCCCCACGGGAAGAGAGGGGGTGGTGCTATATTCTACTCTGCCGGCACCACACGGCTAAATATAAAAGAAATAAAGATATCATAAGCAATTGGCAGCCGGTGGTGTAGCAGTTAGTACGACCGCTAATTAGGAAAACGGCGCTGTACGACTGTCCGCGACGCAGAAGGTTCCGGGTTTATTTCCCGGTGGATTTACAAAGTGATAATAACTTTGTGAATTTGTTCCCAGTCTGGTTAGGACATTGAATGCTGAACCACCTGATTGTCTGAAAAGTAAGATGGTTCCGTGCTTCGGATGGACACGTTAAGCCGTCAGTCCCGGTTGCTGTCTATGATGGCGGTCGTTACACAACCATGTCAGAGAACTGCTACTTACAATAGGCGGTTAAAAATCTCTGACACCAGGGTTCATCGGGTCGTTGGACGACTTGTTGTTCCACTTGAAGAAGAAGAATAAGAACAGAAGTCTCTAAGAGTGCGCTTACCCCGGAATTTTGCGAATCCGAGTGGTTCACCGCGGAAGGAGCGTACCACGTTCACTCCGTACACGATGATAGGGCGACGCATCACATGTACTACACTAGATGCTCACAAGATGGAAAATATCAACATTGTGCTTGCCCCGCCGGGGATCGAACCCGGAACCTGTGCGTCATAGGCAGATAGACCACCTCTGCGCCAAATTGGCTCTAAGAATCCGTTTTGAAATAAGCGTATGCTTATTACTTACCCTAATTTATTGCTTATTACTTACCTTACTTTGCGTCCGTGTGATACCGGCTTAAAGTATGGCCAACGAAACGAGATAATTAATGTAAACAACTTTTGTATGAATCGGTGACAGTTATTACAATCTGTCCTTATCTGTCATATGGTATAATGTCAGCTGTCTCTTTTAGATTTGTTTACACTTTTTATCTCGTCTAGTTGGCCTTACTTTAGAATAGCATCACCCCAATTCTACCCGTGGGTGTCGTAAAAAGCGACTAAGGGATAATCATCCAGGGAATGGGTAGCAGCGTTCCCTGTCAATGCAACATCTTGCACTGCCAAGCGTGGGAGCCCATGTCCAGCAGTGGACTGTTGTGGCTGTTATGGTATGGTTATTTATTACTTACCCCGGAATTTTGCGAATCCGAGTGGTTCCCCGCGGAAGGAGCGTACCACGTTCACTCCGTATACGATGATGGGTCTCCGCATTACATGTACTACACTAGATGCTCACAAGATGGAAAATATCAACATTGTGCTTGCCCCGCCGGGGATCGAACCCGGAACCTGTGCGTCATAGGCAGCTATACCACCACTGCGCCAAATTGGCTCTAAGAATCTGTTTTGAAATAAGCGTATGCTTATTACTTACCCTTACTTATTGCTTATTACTTACCTTACTTTGCGTCCGTGTGATACCGGCTTAGAATAGGACACCCCAATTCTACCCGTGGGTGTCGTAAAAAGCGACTAAGGGATAATCATCCAGGGAATGGGTAGCAGCGTTCCCTGTCAATGCAACATCTTGCAATGCCAAGCGTGGGAGGCCCATGTCCAGCAGTGGACTGTTGTGGCTGTTATGGTATGGATAATTACTTACCCCGGAATTTTGCGAATCCAAGTGGTTCCCCGCGGAAAGAACGCACTACGTTGACACCATATACGATGATCGGGCGTCGCATTACATGTGCTAGTGCGAATACGTGTAGCTGCAACAAATAATAAATCATCATCTTCCTGCCTTTATAAGTTTTTAGATTTTCACGGTTGTTCACAACACTTAAATTATTGTTTAAAACGGGATTATTACCCTTCCTGCCTTTACCCCAAATCGATTGGGGTCGGGGCAAAATGTTTTGTTAGGGCACAAAATCGTGTAGCAAAAGGGTTTGGCAATGTTTTATGACCGGCCGCGTGCCTGCTGTCAACCCTCTTTGGAAATACTAATGTAGCTGGTATCACGGTTGACCATAATCGATAGATATTCAGCCGAGGTCTAAACATTATGTCGCCTTTTACGAAACACCCTGAGTGGACTGGGGGTGGCAGTATTCTTAGCAGCAACCACACGGATAATACCTATAATATCAGGCGGATTATTGACAAAATATCAGGACGGTCATTGAAAAAATATCAAGACAGAATATTGAAAAAATATCAAGCGGGTTATTGAAGAAATATCAGGCTGATTATTGAAATAATATCGGACGGAATATTGAAGAAGTATCAGACGAATTATCAAAGAAATATCGGACGGATTGTTGAAGATATATCAGACGGATTATTGAAGAAATATTAGGCGGATACATTGAACGAGATATTGATGAAACGTGGGGTGAATTAAAAACTAAAACAAAACAGGTAGCTCTAAATTTCTCAATGATGACCGAGGGCAACTTCATTCCTTTTAGGCTAAGTCTGTAGCCATTAAGCCGCGCTAGGAACTTTGTTTCGCAATATTGTATAAATGCGTCTTCATTGGAAACATTTATTGAGGAACTTTTGTTTAAATGTAATTTTGCGAGACTTTGTCCCCGAAATGTCCCCGATCTTAGAGTATCTATAAGCAAGCTATAGAGTGCGCATATCGGCCCGCGCCGTGCTGTCAAAGCGTAAGCAGTTGCTCCATAGATATAGACTTTAAATGTATGAGAAATCACAATGGTTCAAAAGTGTTGTTACTGGCGTTTTGCTACTGATGGACAGAGAGGTTGTGTGCAGACTACTACTGCAAACCGTTCTAACTTTTTAGTCGCACTCTATAGCTTGCTTATGTGTATTGTAAGGGTTGGGTCCTTAAGGTCATCATATACCTGGTGCAGCGGCGCGTGCGGCGTGCTGGCGGCCTGCCGCAGCCGCGCCCAGTCCGCGCGCAGCGCCGCGTCCGCCGGCTGGTAGCGCAGCGCGTGCGCGTCGCGGATCTCGCGCGCTAACCACCGCTCGCCTGTCTCTTCTGTTTCCATACAAAATGTATGAAACAGAAGAGACACAGCTACTAGGCTCACGTGGTGCGTCAATAATGGTTCGCGCGTCTATTCAGTAGAGTTTGCTTCTAACAGACGACGCGTCAAACAATATCATCGTTACTGATATCGGGCATGACGTTTCGAACTAGTTATTAGTCGGATGAATGAAAAAATATCAGGAGGATTATCGAAGAAATATCAGCTAGATAATTGAGGAAATATCAGGTAGATAATTGAGGAAATATCAGGCGAGTTATTGAAGAAATATTAGATTGATTATTGAAAAAATATCGGACCGAATATTGAAGAAATATCAAACCAATTAACAAAGAAATATCAGGCGGATTACTGAAGAAATATCAGGGGTATTATCGAAGAAATATTAGGCGGAATATTAGGCTGGTACATTGAACGAGATATTGATGAAACGTGGGGTGAATTAAAGACTAAAACAAAAATGGTAGCTCTAAATTTCCCAATGACGGGCAAGGCCAACTTCAGTACATTTAGGCTTAGTCTGTAGCTATTAAGGTGTTGTGATACCTGGTGCAGCGGCGCGTGCGGCGTGCCGGCGGCCTGCCGCAGCCGCGCCCAGTCCGCGCGCAGCGCCGCGTCCGCCGGCTGGTAGCGCAGCGCGTGCGCGTCGCGGATCTTACGAGCTAACCACCGCTCGCCTGTCTCTTCTGTTTCCATACAAAATGTATGAAACAGAAGAGACAAAGCTACACACCACGTGAGCCGCGCGGCGCATCAATAATGGCTCATCGCGCGTCTATTCAGTATAGCTCGCCCCTAACATACGACACATTAAACTACATCATCGTTACCGATATCGGGCATGACGTTTCGAACCAGTTATTGTATTGTATTGTATCAGACAGGTTTCTAATGAAATATCAGGAGGATTATTTAGGAAATATCAGACGGATTATCGAAGAAATATTAGAAGGAATATTAGGCTGATACATTGATGAAACGTGGGATGAATTAAAAACTAAAACAAAAATGTTAGCTCTACATTTCCCAATGATGAGCTAAGGCAACTTCATTCCATTTGATGATGATGCTGATGATGATCTCTCCGCCCACTTTCTGCCATGGCGAGCACTTCTACTCCTGATCAAGTCGGCGCTGATGCGCTCCGTACGTAGGTGAATATTGTAGCCGGTTTTTATTCCATTTAAGCTAAGTCTGTAGCTATTAAGGTGTTGTGATACCTGGTGCAGCGGCGCGTGCGGCGTGCTGGCGGCCTGCCGCAGCCGCGCCCAGTCCGCGCGCAGCGCCGCGTCCGCCGGCTGGTAGCGCAGCGCGTGCGCGTCGCGGATCTCGCGCGCTAACCACCGCTCGCCTGTCTCTTCTGTTTCCATACAAAATGTATGAAACAGAAGAGACAAAGCTACAAACCATGTGAGCCGCGCGGCGCATCAATAATGGCTCATCACGCGTCTATTCAGTAAAGCTCGCCCCTAACATACGACACGTCAAACAATATCATCGTTACCGATATCGGGCATGACGTTTCGAACCAGTTATTAGTCGGATTAATGAATAAAATATCGAGCGGTTATTGAAGAAATATCAGGTAGATAATTGAGGAAATATCAGGTAGATAATTGAGGAAATATCAGGCGAGTTATTGAAGAAATATCAGATTGATTATTGAAAAAATATCGGACGGAATATTGAAGAAATATCAAACGAATTATCAAAGAAATATCGGACGGATTGTTGAAGATATATCAGACGGATTATTGAAGAAATATCAGGCGGATTACTGAAGAAATATCAGACGGATTATCGAAGAAATATTAGGCGGAATATTAGGCTGATACATTGAACGAGATATTGATGAAAGAATTAAAGACTAAAACAAAGACGGGCAAGGCCAACTTCAATACATGTAAGCTAAGTATGTAACCATTAAGCTCAGCTCATACCTGGTGCAGCGGCGCGTGCGGCGTGCTGGCGGCCTGCCGCAGCCGCGCCCAGTCCGCGCGCAGCGCCGCGTCCGCCGGCTGGTAGCGCAGCGCGTGCGCGTCGCGGATCTCGCGCGCTAACCACCGCTCGCCTGTCTCTTCTGTTTCCATACAAAATGTATGAAACGGAAGAGACAAAGCTACACACGACGTGAGCCGCGCGGCGCATCAATAACGGCTCACGATCGCGCGTCTATTCAGTATAGCTCGCCCCTAACATACGACACATTAAACTACATCATCGTTACCGATATCGGGCATGACGTTTCGAACCAGTTATTGTATTGTATTGTATCAGACAGGTTTCTAATGAAATATCAGGAGGATTATTTAGGAAATATCAGACGGATTATCGAAGAAATATTAGAAGGAATATTAGGCTGATACATTGATGAAACGTGGGATGAATTAAAAACTAAAACAAAAATGTTAGCTCTACATTTCCCAATGATGAGCTAAGGCAACTTCATTCCATTTGATGATGATGCTGATGATGATCTCTCCGCCCACTTTCTGCCATGGCGAGCACTTCTACTCCTGATCAAGTCGGCGCTGATGCGCTCCGTACGTAGGTGAATATTGTAGCCGGTTTTTATTCCATTTAAGCTAAGTCTGTAGCTATTAAGGTGTTGTGATACCTGGTGCAGCGGCGCGTGCGGCGTGCTGGCGGCCTGCCGCAGCCGCGCCCAGTCCGCGCGCAGCGCCGCGTCCGCCGGCTGGTAGCGCAGCGCGTGCGCGTCGCGGACCTCGCGCGCTAACCACCGCTCGCCTGTCTCTTCTGTTTCCATACAACATGTATGAAACAGAAGAGACAAAGCTACACACCACGTGAGCCGCGCGGCGCATCAATAATGGCTCATCAATGTCGCATCAATAGAGCTGGCCCCTAACATACGACACGTCAAACAATATTATCATTACCGATATCAGGCATGACGTTTCGAACCAGTTATAAGTCGGATTAATGAATAAAATATCAGGCGGACTATTGAAGAAATATCAGGCGGGTTATTGAAGAAATATCGGGCGGATTATTGATGAAATATCGGACGGAATATTGAAGAAATATCAAACGAATTATCAAAGAAATATCAGGCGGATTATTGAAGATATTACAGACGGATTATTGAAGAAATATCAGGCGGAATATTAAGTTGATACATTGAACGAGATATTGATGAAACATACAGTTAATTCAAAACTATAACTGATGTTGGAGCAGCTTCATTTCTCTTTAGCTTAGTCTGTAGCTATTAAGGTGTAGTCATACCTGGTGCAGCGGCGCGTGCGGCGTGCTGGCGGCCTGCCGCAGCCGCGCCCAGTCCGCGCGCAGCGCCGCGTCCGCCGGCTGGTAGCGCAGCGCGTGCGCGTCGCGGATCTCGCGCGCTAACCACCGCTCGCCTGTCTCTTCTGTTTCCATACAAAATGTATGAAACAGAAGAGACAAAGCTACACACCACGTGAGCCGCGCGTCGCATCAATAATGGCTCATCACGCGTCTATTCAGTAAAGCTCGCCCCTAACATACGACACGGCAAACAATATCATCGTTACCGATATCGGGCATGACGTTTCGAACCAGGTATTAGTCGGATTGATGAATAAAATATCGGACGGATTATTGAAGAAATATCAGGCAGATAATTGAGGAAATATCAGGTAGATAATTGAGGAAATATCAGGCGAGTTATTGAAGAAATATTAGATTGATTATTGAAAAAATATCGGACCGAATATTGAAGAAATATCAAACCAATTAACAAAGAAATATCAGGCGGATTACTGAAGAAATATCAGGGGTATTATCGAAGAAATATTAGGCGGAATATTAGGCTGGTACATTGAACGAGATATTGATGAAACGTGGGGTGAATTAAAGACTAAAACAAAAATGGTAGCTCTAAATTTCCCAATGACGGGCAAGGCCAACTTCAATACATGTAAGCTAAGTATGTAACCATTAAGCTCAGCTCATACCTGGTGCAGCGGCGCGTGCGGCGTGCTGGCGGCCTGCCGCAGCCGCGCCCAGTCCGCGCGCAGCGCCGCGTCCGCCGGCTGGTAGCGCAGCGCGTGCGCGTCGCGGATCTCGCGCGCTAACCACCGCTCGCCTGTCTCTTCTGTTTCCATACAAAGTGTATGAAACAGAAGAGACAAAGCTACTAGGCTCACGTGGTGCGTCAATAATGGTTCGCGCGTCTATTCAGTAGAGTTTGCTTCTAACAGACGACGCGTCAAACAATATCATCGTTACTGATATCGGGCATGACGTTTCGAACTAGTTATTAGTCGGATGAATGAAAAAATATCAGGAGGATTATCGAAGAAATATCAGCTAGATAATTGAGGAAATATCAGGTAGATAATTGAGGAAATATCAGGCGAGTTATTGAAGAAATATTAGATTGATTATTGAAAAAATATCGGACCGAATATTGAAGAAATATCAAACCAATTAACAAAGAAATATCAGGCGGATTACTGAAGAAATATCAGGGGTATTATCGAAGAAATATTAGGCGGAATATTAGGCTGGTACATTGAACGAGATATTGATGAAACGTGGGGTGAATTAAAGACTAAAACAAAAATGGTAGCTCTAAATTTCCCAATGACGGGCAAGGCCAACTTCAGTACATTTAGGCTTAGTCTGTAGCTATTAAGGTGTTGTGATACCTGGTGCAGCGGCGCGTGCGGCGTGCTGGCGGCCTGCCGCAGCCGCGCCCAGTCCGCGCGCAGCGCCGCGTCCGCCGGCTGGTAGCGCAGCGCGTGCGCATCGCGGATCTCGCGCGCTAACCACCGCTAACTAACTTTCATACAAAATGTACGAAACAGAAGAGACAAAGCTACACACCACGTGAGCCGCGCGTCGCATCAATAATGGCTCATCGCACGTCTATTCAGTAGAGCTCGCCCCTAACATACGACACGGCAAATAATATCATCGTCACCGATATTGGGCTTGACGTTTCTAACCAGTTATTAGTCGGATTAATGAATAAAATATCGGGTGGATTATTGAAGGAATATCAGGCGGGTTATTAAACAAATATCGGGCGGTTATTGAAGAAATATCAGACGGGTTTCTAATGAAATATCAGGTGGATTATTGAGTAAATATCAAACGGATTATTTAAGAAATATCAGGCAATATATTTCTTAAATTAATATTGAACGAAATATTGATGAAACATGGGGTGAATTAAAGACTAAAACAAAAATGGTAGCTCTACATTTCCTAATGATGGGCAAGGCCAACTTCTATACTCGTACATTTAAGCTAAGTCTGTAGCCATTAAGGTCAAGTCATACCTGTACACACTTTCTACAGTTGTTGCTTTGAGACGAGTATCATCGCTCGATGCATCGATAGCTCAGTGGCAGAGCGGTGGGGCGTTTTCCCATGCGGCCCAGGTTCAATCCCTGGTCGATGAATGTGTTTCTTATTTTCATTTATAAGTCGTACCTGGTGCAGCGGCGCGTGCGGCGTGCTGGCGGCCTGCCGCAGCCGCGCCCAGTCCGCGCGCAGCGCCGCGTCCGCCGGCTGGTAGCGCAGCGCGTGCGCGTCGCGGATCTCGCGCGCTAGCCAACGCTCGTGGAACGCGCGCGAGCAGAGGGATAATGTGTCGGCCAGCGCGCGGCGGAGGACGTTGTGGCGGTCGAACACGCCGTAACACGCCTGGGAATTATGAAAATTGATGGGTAAATATATGACTAAATATCAGACGAGTTGCTGGCTAAATATCAGGCCAATTAATGGCTCAATATCAGGCCAATTAATGACTAAATATCCGCTGAGTTACTAGCTAAATATCAGACTAAATATTAGCTAAATATCGGACGAATAATTGGGTAAATATCAAACGAATTAATGGCTAAATATCATCTGAGTTGCTAGCTGAATATCAGTATAATTATTGCTTAACTACCGGGCGAATAATTAGCTAAATATAAAACGAATTAATGGCTAAATATCGGTCGAGTTGCTAGCTAAATATCAAACTGATTATTGGCAAGATTTCAGGCAAATAATTGGCTAGATATCAGACGAATTAATGGATAAATATCTAAGGAGTTACTGGCAATATATCAATCGAATTATTGGCTAAATATCTAGCAAATAATTGGCTAAATATCAAACGAATAAATGGCTAAATATCAAGCGAGTTATACCTAAACATCAGTCGGTCGAGTTGATAGTGAAAGACTAAATACCGAAAGAGTAAATAGTACAAGCCAAGATTATTGCTGAATAATGTCAAAATTGAGATTTTTGTTGAATTATATCAAAATTTATGGCTAAATATCGTTCAATTAATTGGATAAATATCGGGCGATTAATTAATTATCAGAAAAGTTACGAGTTAAATACCCAGTCAGTTAATGGTGGAAAACCATACCACTTTTGAGTTCAATAGCAAACCAGTTATGGAATACAAGGCAAATATTTAATCAACCTTTTCTCTTTAGTATAACTTGATTCATAGAAGAAAGGTCTCCGAGACATTATTGTTTGCGTCTTTTTCATATTATATGACATTTGAGCAAGATGTCAACAATAATATTGCCATTTCGGTTTCCCTTCTTCTATGAATCAGGTAGTATCTTACTTGCGCAATGGCGTCTGGCAATTCGGTATGCTAACAAGGTAATTTTCAACTAAAATCTCAAAACCGTTTCGAGATTTACACTTTATCTACAATATCTACGTATTAGATTGGTGATTATTTTAAGTTTAATTAAGAAATTTTAATAAAATATTTTGCCTTCGATGACCTCTATTTGACCTTCTGAAATAGAACCTTACGGTTTATATTGAATAAACCTTTTGCCATAGTTGAGAAAAAAAAACAACGAGTTTGTATTATGGTAATTTGACATTGTCTTTCTTGCATTATCCGTCAATCGTTTGTTGTTGTTTTGTGTTTACATAAAATTTTATATTTTAAAGAAAATACGCATTTTACAACGACTTTTACGGGAAAAATTTGTGAACAGTGTCTAGTGCGACCTCCTGTCGCTCGAAAAGTAATAGATTTGGCGTTGTAGCTGTGTTAAATATTGAAAACACTGACTTTTACGTGGTCGGCCACAAATATGAGTTCTAAGACAAAATTCGCCACTTTCAAACCTCGTAAGTACAAAAAATAGTGTATTTTATCGCAGTTCAGCTATTAAATAATGCATTTTATAGAAAAATATGCGAATTCGGCTATATTAATAGTATAATTCCGAACAAAGTCGGTACCAAATTGTGGTGCCGAAGTAAACAATAGTGCTGCTCATTACTTATCGATATTTGTTTAAGATCCTATGTGTAGCTTAGATCAAACCATTTTTTTTGCTTTGATTCGTGACGTAATCAATATTTTAAACTAAAAATAAAAACTAACTATGTGTGTTCTATTTGTTTAAGATAGGAGGTAAGCGCTGTTCTATACCTTTGTGCGAGAATAATTCAAGTGATTATCCGTACATATTATTGGTACCCATTTTGGAATGGCTGTTGGAAAAATGGCGTGCACAAATAAACACGGAGTATTTCTAGAATTTTTGCAGTGCTGCTGTGAATCACATATGGAACGGTGCAGAGTTGCTTTTTTTGCTAAGGACGTGTCTCCTGCGTATGCGTTTGCGTTTGTCTGCTTGAATTTACTTCATATGTGATGAATCAAGAATAAATACTAAAAATATTTTTTGTATATTATTATTGAATAACGTTACCTTTCTCAAAGCACTTTTATAAATATGTATAGAACCATAACATACAAGGTGTTCCTAAGGAAATACATTAAATTGGAGACGTTGTGTAGACCATTGTACTGAACAATTTCCGTTATGGCACCAAGTTTGAATTCTTAACAATTAAGAAGTTGAAATTTCCATACAAAGTAAATGCCTACATTTACTACAACCATTATGTATTACCTCTTATCCAAGATTGCAACCTTGCATTTTTAACTTGTTAGATTTGAATGTTCGAAAAAGTTTGGAACATAGTTGTCTTTGTTTGAAATTTAACGAAAACTTAAGATAAAAGATCTCTTTCTTGGTGTCAACTTTATTTTATTACCGCCTCAAACTAAAAACTTCTTTTGACTTAGAGAACCCATAGAGACGCAAAGACAAAGGGCCAATCAGAGAATCCAGTAGAGTCTGTAGTGTCAGTTGTGTCAGTTTTTGACGAACATGACATTTGACCTTAGTCTACGCCACAACACGCCACAACTGTTGCCTTGGCAACTAAATTACCGCCAAAACCGTTGCCTTGGCAACAGTTGTGGCGGTAATATCAAAAGTTTTTCCAAGACGGCAACATGACATAAATAAAGGTCATAATAAATAAAGCTCCTTTTATAATGTGGGACCTTAGAGTATATAGTACCCAGTGTGGGACTCAATTAAATTTAACAAATTTAAGTTGCTAATTACTTCTAAACGAGGGGTTTTCATAACTTGGCCCCATAATGAAAAATGTTCGGTACGATGGCCTACACAACGTCTCCAATTTAATGTATTTACATTGGAACACCTTGTATAACAGCTACAAAAGTCCACTGCTGGCCATGGGCCCACAGCAAGTATTGGCCTTTACATATTGGGGGTATTATTTCCCATAATCACCTAATCTGGCAGGCGGATCGGTAAGCGCAGTGCAAAGTGTTGTTAATTCACAAGGAACGATGCTGTCGTGTGGTGCCAGCTTACCCCATATCTTACCCGTGTGTGTCGTAAGCAGCGACTTTTGAGTGTTGGTGTGTATTGCAATTTTTTAGTGGAAAATTGACAAACTGTCACTATGGCCATACTTAGTATTCTGAATGACTCTAAAAATTTTTGTCAGACGTAGTGTATTTTAATTTGATTACTATTAGAGTAGAAGCCGCTGACACAGGCAGTCGGCAAACCTACTCACTTAGTAGCTTTTAGAGTCTTAATGCCAATATTTTGCAAATATGGTAATGTTAAACACGAGTCGTAGGTAATAACAAGCTCCTAAAATAAGCTTAAGCTGAATAATAAAATTTTACTGAATATTTACTCAAGCCAGCGCTAAATATCGATATCGATAAGCCGTTACGGGTTGTGAGGTTACATCTCTACTTATCTGTACACTTGACAATTGTTTGACGTTTTGATTATCCATAGATTGCCATTATTATTATTTTTAAAGGCCAGGTGTAGGCAAAGATATTGTGAATATGCAGCCTAGTGATTGAGTAAAACCTCAAAACTTTAAAAAAATATTTAAAATAGAAATAAAGAATATCTTTTCAAAATACCGAAAATAGTTTCTTAGAATGATCTATAATATCAAAATAAGGCATAAAAAAATTGACCTGGCGAACCGAATTAGTCACCAGCTGATTTATTCAACAATGCATCTTGTTTCAACTGTGTTTGTGTTTGGGTTTTGTGTTAATGTTACTCACTGAACTGTTACGACAGCCGATGTGGCGCATTGGTTAGTATGACTGCCTGCCACGCAGGATTCAATTCCCTGATTGTCCGAAAAGTAAGATCGTTCCGTGCTTCGGATGGGCACGTTAAGCCGTCGGTCCCGGTTGCTGTCTATGACGGCGGTCGTTACACAACCATGTCAGAGGCCTGTTACTTGCAGTAGGCGGTTGAAAATCTCTGACACCAGGGTTCATCGGGTCGTTGAACGACTCGGTGACCCACACGAAAAAGAGAATTGCTTACCTGAGCAATGGCGTCTGGCAGACAGTCCCCAGCCGATCTATTCCATAACGCTAAAAGCCTACTCCAAATTGGACTGGAATTAATGGCGCCATCTTGCTCCAACTGTGTTTGGGCGTCGTGGTCGAGGAGCTCATCGAATAGCTGCTCTTGGATAGCGCCCGGTAGCTCGGAGATTTCTGAAACAAGTATTTTAAGTTTAATGTACTTGAGCAATAGGTGCCATGTGGTGCCGGCAGAGTAGAATAGCACCACCCCCTCTCTTCCCGTAGGGGTCGTAAGAGGCGACCGAGGGATAAACCCGACCTAAACAGCCAGGGCCAACCGTATGGTGGCGGTTAATCCACCACAAAAGCATTCCCAAGGAGGGTTGACGTCTGGTAGGCGGCCGGTCATAAAATTCAGCCAAATCCTTTTGCAACACGATTTTGTGTTCAACGAAACGTGTTGCGCCGACCCCAAGTAATTGGGATAAGGGCAGGAAGATGATGTTATTTATTTTGTTTATTTTTATACTTTATTTCAAATAGTACTAAAAGGCGGGCCTAATGTTACGCGGCGTTCTCTACCGGCCAACCAGAGGGTAAACAGAGAGAAAAAGATATGGCTGCACTTGGGTGTGAAAACATCAAAATAAGGATAAAACCAAAATTATGATTATGAATACAAATAAATACCTAGATACCATACATACACGTTAGTTTCTACAATGCAAGTCTTATATTTGTATTGGGATTGTCTATGTATGCGTGAACTCAAACTCAAACTCAAAGCATTTATTTCTCAGTAGGAATTACAAAATTCACTTTAAGAAAGTCACATTCTAAATCAAACTTAAAAAAGGGAAAATTTGTAGTGCAAAATTTTCTCTTTTTTATAACAATTTGTGTTCTACTCTAAACGCGGCTCAGGCGGGATAAAAAATATAAAATAAAGGCACTGCCTCGGGGCTGGCCAAGCTAACCACACAGCATGTGTCTTTATGCTTCAATGAATGACAAGTAAATGGAAATAATCACTAAGTCAATATTTAAAACAAGAAAGGTGTTACATGTGTATAGTAAGCCGGACCCCCTGGACAGGAAAACCCCCCAAAAACCTGCCCAGAAGTGAAACAGCCGAATTCACGACGACGGGTAGTCGGGTATATTATCCAATTTTCACAGATTTACAGTTTATGACAATTAGGTAAGGAGATGACTACCGGGGCGCGGACGTAGCGTGCGACTGGCGAGAAATAGGTCACTACCATAAAGCTACTTCACCACACTTGTTTTTGACACTAAAGTGGAGGCAGTGTAAACCAGTGTCGATTTTTAAAACCACTTCGAATATGTATTGGAATTTTTAATGCACTCACAGCGCTATAATCATTATATATAATAAAACTAAGTTGATAAAATGTACGTGCCGATAAAACTTTAAAAGGATTCCCGGTACGATAAAGGGACTTATATAGTGCAATAGCCCTTTGTCCCCCCTCGAACAAGAAAGTTCCCGTTTTAAATTAAAGGGCGTATTTTTAAAGATATACCTAAGGGCTTTCTAATCCCTCAACTTGAAAATTAAGTGAAGTAGTGGCGCCATCTGTTGTCGAGTAGTTGAACTCCAATCAGAACGATTTATTTGAGTTGCATTTCGAAATGCAATGTATTTCAAACTTTTTTATTAGACCAAACAGCTAATTACCGCGAGAGAAACTGCGGGCGGAAGGCTAGTATTCTCATAAATTAAATAATGAGAAAATTGAAAAATTCATTAGCGACCGCCGGGACTTGAACCCGGGACTGTGGATTGCCGTTCCACCGCTCTAACAACTGAGCTACGGGCGCCTAGCGGACCCTAGTGAATCTTTCAACCTCTTGATGCTCGTCTCGAAGCAACGATTAAGCCACATCTAGTAGTAGTTATTACAACTAAATACTTTTGGTTAGTCCACGTCACAGTAGGAATTCAAATCATATGATGAAGCTTTTTGCTTAATTTTAAGCAAAAAGCTTCATCATATGATTTGAATTAGTGAAAGATTCACTAGGGTCCGCTAGGCGCCCGTAGCTCAGTTGGTAGAGCGGTGGAACGGCAATCCACAGTCCCGGGTTCAAGTCCCGGCGGTCGCTAATGAATTTTTCAATTTTCTCATTATTTAATTCACTTCGAATATGATAGTTAAAACAAGTACGATCAAAACTACTTTTTACCGTGTTTTCCGAAGCACGAAATAATTTACCTGCTGGCAGTGAGAATGTGCAGAACTCGTTGAGGTATGTGCCGGGGAAGCTGCCTTTCTTATGTCGGACGCAGCCCGCCATGTGTCTACGTATCGCTGCGGCTAATTCCGGAGCTGCAAATAAGATCGATCGTATTCATGATTCAATTAATTACTTCAATAATAATTGGTTTTCAGTTTCAGTATTTACGTTCCGTTTCTGTTTAGGGGTGCTTTAGGAGAACAGGTTGAGTGGTCGTTTAGGGCAGGTTGAAGGGAAATTTAGGGGCAGGTTGAGGGGGGGTTTAGGGCTGGTTGAGGAGAAGGGGTATAGTGCTGGTTGAGCGGTGGTTTAGGGCTGATTTAGGGCTGGTAAGGGGGAATTTAGGGGCAGGTTGAGGGGGTTTAGGGCTGGTTGAGGAGAAGGGGTATAGTGCTGGTTGAGCGGTGGTTTAGGGCTGATTTAGGGCTGGTAAGGGAATTTAGGGGCAGGTTGAGGGGGTTTAGGGCTGGTTGAGGAGAAGGGTATAGTGCTGGTTGAGCGGTGGTTTAGGGCTGATTTAGGGCTGGTAAGGGGAATTTAGGGGCAGGTTGAGGGGGTTTAGGGCTGGTTGAGGAGAAGGGTATAGTGCTGGTTGAGCGGTGGTTTAGGGCTGATTTAGGGCTGGTAAGGGGAATTTAGGGGCAGGTTGAGGGGTTTAGGGCTGGTTGAGGAGAAGGGGTATAGTGCTGGTTGAGCGGTGGTTTAGGGCTGATTTAGGGCTGGTAAGGGGGAATTTAGGGGCAGGTTGAGGGGGGTTTAGGGCTGGTTGAGGAGAAGGGGTATAGTGCTGGTTGAGCGGTGGTTTAGGGCTGATTTAGGGCTGGTAAGGGGGAATTTAGGGGCAGGTTGAGGGGGGTTTAGGGCTGGTTGAGGAGAAGGGGTATAGTGCTGGTTGAGCGGTGGTTTAGGGAATTTAGGAGCAGGTCTTAGGGGTGTTTTAGAGACTGATTGAGAATTAGCTAAGGAGCAGGTTTAGGGGTGGCTAAGTGGCAGGTAGGAAGGTGTTTTAGGATCTTGTTGAGAGGTGCGTATGAGCAAGTCGTGGGATGGTTTCTAAGCTGCTTTAGGAGCAGTTGATTTAGGGGCAAGTTCAACAAAGTGTCATAAGCAAGTGTACACTAACCTCTGTAGCTAGGGCTGCGCTTGAGGCCGGGGCCGGAGCCCGAGATCCTCGCTAGCAATGAAGATAAGATGTCTTGTCTGTGGAAGCGTATAGCGAGATGGACAAGTGTGTGTCCCGCGTCGAAGGCCGATGCACGATTTAGTAGCGCCACCTAAAAGAAATATGACGATATAGATTAATTTTTAATAACCTAACGGCTAAGATGGAGCAAGATCACCTGGAAGCTGATGGAACTTTAAACGGCACATTTTGGCACTGGATTTAGAGACGTGACATTAGCAATCATTTAAAAAAGATCATAAATTTATGATGCTATAATTTTTTAGTTAAATTGGTGTTTTGATGCCAAAGTGTTGTTAAAACCAATTACCGAGATTTTTTATAAATATCCGGGTTTCGCTGAAACACTAAACAAAGAATGTCATATTTTATGTATTAAAACGACTACCTTGTTGTTTTAAGAGTATCGACGTTTCGACGCAATAAGTGCATCATCTCCGAGACATTTTGTTCCCGGCGGGCGCTACTACCGAGCGCGAGCGACCAGTCGGACTCCCGAAGATAATACACTTATTCCATCGAAAGTCTCGATTTAAAACAACAAGGTCAGTCGAATTATTACATAAAATATGAGTTATCCTTGTTCGTTTAGTAATTTAAAAGAATGTCATCATAAATAATTACCTCTTGTTCAGTGAGCACCCTGGCCGGGTCGCCGCCCGCAGCTAAATAAGCATCGACACTTCGCTGGCACCCTTCCACCACGCCTAAGCATGCCTGCAAACAAAACAATACATGCATTTTTGTACAAATAGGTATGAGAATTTTTCCGTTTTATAATTACTCGTATTGCTATGCCGCGTGGTGCCGGCAGAGTAAAATAGCATCACCCCCTCTCTTCCCGTGGGGGTCGTAAGAGGCGACCGAGGGATAAACCCGACCCAAACAGCCCAGACCAACCGTATGGTGGCGGTTAGTCCACCACAAAAGCATTCCCAAGGAGCGTCTGGTAGGCGGCCGGTCGTAAAATTCAGCCAAATCCTTTTGCAACTGTGTTCAACGAAACGTGTTGCGCCGACCCCAAGTAATTGGGATAAGGGCAGGAAGATGGATGAATTAGTTGCATTGGTATTTTTAATGCACTCACAATGTTATATTGGAAAATTCATTAGCGACCGCCGGGACTTCGACTGTGGGGAACAGTCCCACTGCTCTACCAGAAATTTAAATTTCGAGAAATTTAAGTAATAGTGTCATGCATAATTTAATAAAACAACAATTACAGCTCCACATTCATTAATCGGAAAAGAAACAGGAGAATACGTTTGTTTGAAAAGACAAAGGTGGTGATTAGTGTTATCTAACGGTGTCGGTTTTATCAGCTGTCAAATATAGCCTAATAAGACGTCTGTACTTTAGAGTAACCTAAATGAACATACCTGCAGCCACAAAAGGTCGACGTTGGTCCTAACTCGCTGAGTCATGTTGTCTTTCTCTTGCCTGAGGTCTTGCAATGACGCCTGCAAATAATTTCACTCAATGTATTGGGATTTTTAATGCACTCACTCACAGTGCCTATATTATTCTTATAAATTGAAAATGAGAAAATAAATTGAAAATGAGAAAATTGAAAAATTCATTAGCGACCGCCGCCGGGACTTGAACCCGGGACCGTAGGGTACCGTCCCACCGCTCTACCAACTGAGCTACGGGCTGATGAATCTTTCAACCTCTTGATGCTCGTCTCGAAGCAACGACTAAGCGACATTTAGTAGTAGTTATTTTTTTACAACTAAATACTTTGATAAGTCCAAAGTACAGAGTAGGAATTCTCACCAGATGATGAACTTATACCAATGTATTGGGATTTTAATGCATTCTCAGTGCTATATTATTCTCATAAATTTAAGATTAGAAAATTGAAAAATTCATTAGCGACCGCCTTGACTACAAACAAGTACCTTTTCTTTGGGCTTCTCTTTGTGCACACTAGTGTTGATGATTGTATTAGCCGGGGGCGCAGCGCCGGCCTCCGCCCCGGGACACGCGGCGCCGCACATTGCACACTTGGTGGACTTCGGCCAGTTCTCGTAGGTACATCATCATCATCATCATCAACAACAACCAACATCAACCCACTGCAGGGTATAGCCGCAAAATAGAGAGTATACAGACGGTTCACTCGACCCCGTTTAGGATTTTCGCGATTGTCAATAGTTACATAGCCAGGGTTGCTACTGTCAAAAATCTCAAAGTAGAAGAGTATCAAAACAGCGAAATCTGATACAAGAAGATTTTGAGCCAATCTTAAACAAAGAATTTTGACGTTCGTAGCAACCATCTTCTTATTTATCTTGAGTTCGTCTGAGATTCCAGTTAAAGCCAGTAAGCGTCAAAATCGACGCTAGTACTGAGTGAGCCATCTATAAAGTCACCCGCGCGCCGTCCCCTAATTTGTGGTAAAGGCCTCTTTTCTATTGTGCCACTCCTTACATGTCTGGGAGATACAGTTACCTTTTCTTTGGGCTTCTCTTTGTGTACGCTAGTGTTGATGATTGTATTAGACGGGGGCGCAGCGCCGGCCTCCGCCCCGGGACGCGACAATACAAACCCTGATGCAGTACAGACAGCCCCCTGTCTGTGCTGCATCAGGGTGTGTAAATCAAAACATGCAACAAACCCTGATGCAGCACAGACAACTTAGGAATATTTAGCCAAGTCCAAAGTCGCAAAATGTCCAAAGTCGCAAAATGTCCTAAGTCGCAAAATGTCCAAAGTCGCAAAATGTCCAAAGTCGCAAAATGTCCAAAGTCGCAAAATGTCCAAAGTCGCAAAATGTCCAAAGTCGCAAAATGTCCAAAGTCGCAAAATGTCCTAAGTCGCAAAATGTCCTAAGTCGCAAAATGTCCTAAGTCGCAAAATGTCCAAAGTCGCAAAATGTCCAAAGTCGCAAAATGTCCAAAGTCGCAAAATGTCCTAAGTCGCAAAATGTCCTAAGTCGCAAAATGTCCTAAGTCGCAAAATGTCCAAAGTCGCAAAATGTCCAAAGTCGCAAAATGTCCTAAGTCGCAAAATGTCCTAAGTCGCAAAATGTCGAAAGCCGCAAAATGTCCAAAGTCGCAAAATATCCAAAGTCGCAAAATGTCCTAAGTCGCAAAATGTCCAAAGTCGCAAAATGTCCAAAGTCGCAAAATGTCCAAAGTCGCAAAATGTCCTAAGTCGCAAAATGTCCTAAGTCGCAAAATGTCCAAAGTCGCAAAATGTCCAAAGTCGCAAAATGTCCAAAGTCGCAAAAATATCCAAAGTCGCAAAATGTCCAAAGTCGCAAAATGTCCAAAGTCGCAAATGTCCTAAGTCGCAAAATGTCCAAAGTCGCAAATGTCCAAAGTCGCAAAATGTCCAATGTCGCAAAATGTCCAAAGTCGCAAAATGTCCAAAGTCGCAAAATGTCCAAAGTCGCTAAATGTCCAAAGTCGCAAAATGTCCTAAGTCGCAAAATGTCTAAAGTCGCAAAATGTCCTAAGTCGCAAAATGTCCTAAGTCGCAAAATGTCCTAAGTCGCAAAATGTCCTAAGTCGCAAATGTCCTAAGTCGCAAAATGTCCTAAGTCGCAAAATGTCCAAAGTCGCAAAATGTCCAAAGTCGCAAAATGTCCAAAGTCGCAAAATGTCCAAAGTCGCAAAATGTCCAAAGTCGCAAAATGTCCAAAGTCGCAAAATGTCCAAAGTCAAAATGTCCAAAGTCGCAAAATGTCCAAAGTCGCAAAATGTCCAAAGTCGCAAAATGTCCAAAGTCGCAAAATGTCCAAAGTCGCAAAATGTCCAAAGTCGCAAAATGTCCAAAGTCGCAAAATGTCCAAAGTCGCAAAATGTCCAAAGTCGCAAAATGTCCAAAGTCGCAAAATGTCCAAAGTCGCAAAATGTCCAAAGTCGCAAAATGTCCTAAGTCGCAAAATGTCCAAAGTCGCAAAATGTCCAAAGTCGCAAAATGTGTATCAAACAGGGAACTGATTTTCGGTTTAAGCCTATCAAAATTCATTTTTCAATGAGAGTACGAAAATACAGCTATTTTTGCTCTACGATGCTCCGTTTTCGAGATAATTGCACTTTTAGTTTGCATTCGTTTTTTATATTATAAATCGCTACTTTATTGAGATATGATGCTACAGAGGCGTAGGGCGCTACGGAGGCGTTGGACTTTATGCACGTGTCGGAAGATACGGAGGCGTCGGACGCTACGGAGGCGACAGACGCTATGAAAACGTCGGACTTTATGGAAACATTGAACGCTGTAGATGATCGGGGATTTCATCAGACGCTATGGACGCTTTAGGCACTATGGAGGCGTCGGACGCTATGAAGGCGTTGGACGCTATGTGAGACAGGGTAAGTCGTGCGATGATTGTGTTCCGAATAAAGGACTGATTTAAGGTTTCGCTTAATCAAAAAAAAAAGTTTCAATAAGAGTACGAAAAAAGAGCTATTTTTGCTGTACGACGCTCCGTTTCCGAGATAATTGCACTTTTAGGTTGCATTCGTTTTTTATATTAGAAATCGTTACTTTGTTGAGATATGATGCTACGCAGGCATTGGACGCTACGGAGGCGTTAGACGTTATGGACGTGTCGGACGATACGGAGGCGTCGGGCGCTACGGAGGCGATGGACGCTATGGAAACGTCAGTCTTTATGGAGACATTGAACTCTGTAGAGGATAGGGACTGAACTCTGTAGAGACGCTATGGAGGCGTCAGGTGGTATAAAGTCGTCGCTCGCTATGGCAACATTAGAGGCTATGAAGGCGTTCGACGCTATGTGAGAAAGGGTAAGTCATGTGATGATTGTAAACCGAATATGGGCCTAATTTGTTTTTTAAGATTATCAAACAAACGATCATCAATGTTTCCATGAAGTCCGACGTTTTCATAGCTTCCGTAGCGTCCGACGCCTCCGTATCGTCCGACATGTCCATAACGTCCAAAGCCTCCGTAGCGTCCAACGCCTGCGTAGCATCATATCTCAACAAAGTAACGATTTCTAATATGAAAAACGAATGCAAACTAAAAGTGCAATGATCTCGAAAACGGAGCGTCGTAGAGCAAAAATAGCTCTATTTTCGTACTCTTATTGAAACTTTATTGTTTGATTATCTGAAACCTAAAATCAGTCCCTTATTCGGAACACAATCATCGCACGACTTACCCTGTCTCACATAGCGTCCAACGCCTTCATAGCGTCCGACGCCTCCATAGTGCCTAAAGCCTCCATAGCGTCTGATGAAAACCCCGATCATCTACAGCGTTCAATGTTTCCATAAAGTCCGACGTTTCCATAGCGTCTGTCGCCTCCGTAGCGTCCGACGCCTCCGTATCGTCCGACACGTGCATAAAGTCCAACGCCTCCGTAGCGTCCTACGCCTCTGTAGCATCATATCTCAATAAAGTAGCGATTTCTAATATAAAAAAATAATGCAAACTAAAAGTCCATTTATCTCGATAACAGAACGTCGTAGAGCAAAAATAACAAAATTTTCGTACTTTATTATCCCTGCCTACCATTTAGTTCCTATTTTTCAGAGCGCATGCTTATTTCCTTGCGCATTCTCATTTCTGCATATGCGCATATTATTTTCAGTGTGCGCATATTAATTACGATGCGCATGTTCATTTCGATGCGCATTATATTTCCATGCGCATACTTATTTTCATGCGCATGCCTATTTCAAAGCGCATGCTCCTTTCGATGCGCATGCTTATTTTCATGCGCATGCCTATTTCAGTGCGCATGCTTAATTTCATGCGCGTTCTTATTTCAGTGCGTATGTTCATTTCCATGCGCATACTTATTTTTACTCGCATGCCTATTTCAGTGCGCATGCTCATTTTGATGCGCGTGCCTATGTCAGTGCGCATGCACATTTTCATGCGCATGCCTGTGTCAGTGCGCATGCTCAATTCGATGCGCATGCTTAATTTTATGCGCGTGCTTATTTCAGTGCGCATGCTCATTTCCATGCCCATGCTTATTTTCATACGCATGCCTATGTCAGTGCGCATGCTCATTTTCATGCGCACGCCTATGTCAGTGCGCATGCTCATTTTCATGCGCATGCCTATGTTAGTGCGCATGCTTATATTCATGCGCATGCCTATGTCAGTGCGCATGCTCATTTCGATGCGCATGCTTATTTTTATGCGCATGCCTATTTCAGTGCGCATGCTCATTTTGATGCCCATGCTTATTTCCATGCGCATGCCTATGTCAGTGCGCATGCTCATTTTCATGCGCATGCCTATATTAGTGCGCATGCTCATTTTCATGCGCATGCCTATGTCGGTGCGCATGCTCATTTCGATGCGCATGCTTATTTTCATGCGCATGCTTATTTTCATACGCATGCTTATTTTCATGCGCATGCTTATTTTCATGCGCATGCTTATATTCATGCGCATGCCTATGTCAGTGCGCATGCTCATTTCGATGCGCATGCTTATTTTCACACGCATGCTCGTTACCATGCGCATGCTCGTTTCCATGCCCATGCTCGTTACCATGCGCATGCTCGTTTCCATGCGCATGCTCGTTCCCATGCGCATGCTCGTTTCCATGCGCATGTTCATTTCCATAAGCATTGGTATCCATTTTCATGCTCATCCTCATTTTCATGCTCATAATTAATATAATTGTAAGGAGAAATGGTACCAGTGCTCTGTGTTGCATCAGGGTTTGTACGTCTGAACGCTGTACAAACCCTGATGCAACACAGAGTATGGGTGTCTGTGTTGCATCAGGGTATGTATTTACGCCCCCGGGACACGCGGCGCCGCACATTGCACACTTTGTGGACTTCGGCCAGTTCTCGTAGGTACAGTCCATTCGCAATCATAGTGTCATAAAATTACATGACCACCCTAAGCGGAAGGCCATGGTCATTAGTTCATTACACTATGATTTTGAATGGACTTTACGTACAGTCGCGTTCAAAAGTGGAGACCATAGCCTTCATTTATAGTTTAAAATTACTTTTATTATAATTTCCACGGCCGTTGACGCTCTGCCTACCCCGCAAGGGATAAAGGCGTGATGTATGTATGTATGTATGTATAATTTCCATACGATCATTGGTTATTTGTTATTTTATTGCGATAAATAGTGCTTACTAAACTTTATCAGAATATATATTTTTAACATCATCCTAATACTGAATAAAAAGTTATATCAAACCAAAACGGTCATGGTCTCCACTTTTGAACGCGACTGTACCTACATACATCACGCCTCTTGCTCAGAGGGGTAGGCAGAGACTACATCCTTCTACTTGCTACGATCCTGACACACCTCTTTTGCTTCTTCAACGTTCATCAATCTTTTAATGCACGCTCGTTGGTTTAGAGTACTCTTGACCTGGACTGTGCATGTGTGTGAAATACATTTACCTTTTCTTTGGGCTTCTCTTTGTGTACACTAGTGTTGATGATTGTATTAGACGGGGGCGCAGCGCCGGCCTCCGCCCCGGGACACGCGGCGCCGCACATTGCACACTTTGTGGACTTCGGCCAGTTCTCGTAGGTACAGTCCATTCGCAATCATAGTGTCATAAATTGACATGACCATCCTAAGCGGGAGGCCAAGTTACGCTGGTCGCAATACTTAGATACTTGGCCTCCCGCTTAGGCTGGTCACGACACTATAATTTTGATGGACTTTACATTCATACATCACGCCTCTTGCTCTGAGGGGTAGGCAGAGACTACATACTTCTACTTGCTACGATCTTGACACACCTCTTTTGCTTCTTCAACGTTCATCAATCTTTTCATGCATTGGTTTAGGTTACTCTTGACCTGGACTATACATGTGTGTGAGATACATTTACCTTTTCTTTGGGCTTCTCTTTGTGTACGCTAGTGTTGATGATAGTATTAGCCGGGGGCGCAGCGCCGGCCTCCGCCCCGGGACACGCGGCGCCGCACATTGCACACTTTGTGGACTTCGGCCAGTTCTCGTAGGTGCATCATCATCAACAACAACCAACATCAACCCACTGCAGGGTATAGCCGCAAAAGAGAGAGTATACAGACGGTTCACTCGACCCCGTCTAGGATTTTCGCGATTGTCAATAGTTACATAGCCAGGGTCGCTACTGTCAAAAATCTCAAAGTAGAAGAGTATCAAAACAGCGAAATCTGACACAAGAACATCATAAGATTTTGAGCCAATTTTAATCAAAGAATTCTGACGTTCGTAGCAACCATCTTCTTATTTATCTTGAGTTCGTCTGAGATTCCAGTTAAAGCCAGTAAGCGTCAAAATTGACGCTAGTACTGAGTGAGCCATCTGTAAAGTCACCCCGCGCGCCGTCTCCTTAATTTGTGGTAAAGGCCTCTTTTCTATTGTGCCACTTCTTACATGTCTGGGAGATACATTTACCTTTTCTTTGGGCTTCTCTTTGTGTACACTAGTGTTGATGATAGTATTAGACGGGGGCGCAGCGCCGGCCTCCGCCCCGGGACACGCGGCGCCGCACATTGCACATTTGGTGGACTTCGGCCAGTTCTCGTAGGTACATGTCTGGGAAATAAATACACTTATTTCAATATTCAGCCAACATTTGCTTTTAATTGCGTTTTGTATCCCTACCTTTTCACTTGATATTGGAACTTTACTAATGCGATAAACACAAAAAGAAAGTAATCACCCGCTTTTGCATTTTCTCACTGGTAAAGGTGAAAAGTTGTGTGTACGAGAGCAAATTAATATGCAACTTGGCTTTTGAATCCCTCACTGATGTAGCAAAAACAAACTTTGCTTAAAACCAAAACTTAATTTTACTCCTATTTGCTCAGAAATACCGTCATTATTTAAAATAGAACACATAACTGGGCTTATTTAAGGTTATCAAAGGCATACAGAGGACAATAACATGTCCTTATTAAGAAAAAATGTTTTAACTTCACACTGTAGTGAACTTGGGTTTCATATTTCAACCTTTGTTTAGGAGGATGTTGACTTGCATGGACTGATGCACCTTTTGAAGTATTTTAAGCATTTTTGCTTCCTCTGTGTACATCAAATTTTACGAAGCCATATACAAGTGTTACAAAACAACCTATAAAGCCGAAATGAGGTCAACGTACACATTAAACTGAACAACATTCCCCATCGAAAATTGATTGAAATATGAAAAAATAATTTAGTCCTCCTATACAAATAAACTCGGTCGGCTGGAACATTTTGTATGGGAGGTCCAAATTTTTTTCATATTTCGACCCTTGTTCCATGGGAAAAGTTGTTCAGTTTCATGAATACCGTGACCTCCTTTCGGCTTTATTTATTGTTCTGTAACACTCAGTCTTGAGTTTCATATTGCGACTACAAAAGAAACGCAAAAAGCAAGGTCCCGCCGTTCTGCCACTGAACTATCCATGCACCGATCGATGCCTGCCAAACTTTGATGACGATAATTTAGCTACTCACTGGACAAGGCCACTTGACGTATGACGAGTTGCTAGACTGTCCGTGGGGTGAAGATATCCGGAGCGGCTTTAGTCTCTCTGTCACTGCCTCTGCACCTGAAGAAAAACATAATTAATGGTCATTTTGCAGGCCACACAGCCTAAATAATTTAGAAATCGCAGGAATTCATGTATTTGAACACAAGGGTTTTTTCTGTCTTTCAAGGTTTTGTGAGTACTTTACTCAAGCAACATTGCAAAAATAAAAACCGTTATCGTCATCATATCAACCTATATAAGTCCACTACTGGCTGCTGGACATAGTCATCATCATCATCATCTGCCTGCCGTTATCCCAATTTATTTGGGGTCTGCGCAACATGTCTTTTTCTTCCATTCATCTCTATCAGCAGTCAAATCCTCACTTACGCCTTTATTTTTCATATCGTCTTTTATACAATCCATCCAAACATTTTTAGGACTTCCTCTTCTTCTTCTGCTGGACATAGTCCTCCCCAAGGTAAGCCACAAGCCACGGTCTTTCGTTTTTGCCATCCATACGCTAAACAGCCGCTCTGTCATCGGTCCATCTGGCCGGAGGGCGTCCAACGCTGCACTTGCCGAGGCGTGGTCCCAAGAACCCGCTTATTCCACCGTCCATCGGTTCTATTTCAAAAATGTGACCAGCTCACTGCCACTTCAGTTTGCTACACTTCCAGACTATGTCCGTCACTTTGATCTTGTGGCGGATAATCTCGTTCCGGACCTTATCCATTAGCGAGATCCCTAGCATAGACCTTTCCATAGCTTTTTGATTGGTATAAATATCCTGGACATTTCACACAGCGCAATCTAGCCCCAAACTAAGCAAAGCTTGTACTATGGGAACTAGATAGCTGATATCGATACATAAATACTTTTTTTTTAAATACATACATATTATACATAGAAAACACCCAGACTAAACACAATTATTTGAAAATTGACTTAACAAATAATTGTGTCGGTGGGGATCGAACCCACGACCCTCGGCGTGGCAGGCAGGGGTACTATCCACTACGCCATCGGGCCAGTCATATAACCGTTTTCTTACCAGAGTCAATATGTGCAGTGGACACCGGAAGTGCGCTGGCCACATCCGCCTGCAGCTTGAATATGTCCTCGTCCACTGTTGGACGCGGCGACCGACACATAGTGCACTGCAAATAATAAGTTACATCATCATCATCTGCCTGCCCTTATCCCAAATCAGTGGGGACGGCGCAACATGTTTTGTTAGAACACAAAATCATGCAGCAAAAGGATTTGGGCGTCAACCCTCTTTGGGAATGCTATTGTAAGTGATATCACCGCCACCATGCGATTTACGATAGTCGACAGATATTCAGCCGAAGATCAAAAACTCTACGTCGCCATTTACGAAACACGCTGAGTGGACTAGAGTAGCAGTATTCTAAGCCGCTACCGCCGAAATAATAGTTTGAATTAGAATAAAATTGATTTATTTGCTTAGAATAGCATTACCCCTTTTCAGACGGCATCTAAAACGGCCCACAAAACGTTTATGCTCTGCCTTCCCCGTAAGGAATAAACGTATGATCTGTATGTGTGAATAATGGTTTAACAGACACATTGAAAAAAATATCATCACATTTTCATAAATATGCAAAAGAAAAGACACAGGAAACTTAATTTGCATAAATCACTCATTTGGTCATTCGTATGCTAAACTGCCAACTGATTTCTAACATGAGACATAATTAGAAAACTTAGTTTTTAGTCTTCTGTAAAAATGCATAAAAACCAAATGAATCACTTATCAAGTTGAGAAAAAATTGATTGCTGTCTTACTCCTGTATCATTCTATTGCTTATACATGACATGTATTATAACTATTATAACTATTTTGATCGAGTATGAGTATCAAAGAAAGTGACTAAGGAATTTGCCATTTAACTTTAAAGCTATTGTTTTCCTCTTACAATACAATATGTTTCTGCTCATACCTTTCTTGACAGCGGGAAGTTTTCATATGTGCACACCTCGCAGCTCCATTTGTTACCCTCCGTCTGTGGCACTGAGCTTGTTGTCATCTGAAATAGGTGTGATATAAGTGGTGAACAAAATAAACTTGTATGAATATATGGCCACGCAAGCATAGGAAACTTTTTGTTGTGTGCTATTTTTCCTTCCTGGTTTCCTGGAAGATATTACTACAATAAGGCTGGTTATTATTGGTTCATCACAGTCTATCTTTGTTATAAAAGACTCTACAGAAAAACTATGTTATACCCCCCATTAAAAAGATCTTTATGGTGATGAGATGATTCATCTAAAATTAACAATCATGTTTGCGAATTCATCAGTCATGATAGTGATTTTCATTATCTTACTTTGTAATCACAAGAAACCTATCACAAATTCTATCACATGTACAGTACAGTAATGGTGATTCTGATTGATTTCTCGCACTTTGTAATAAAATAACTCTTTGATAACTGCTAGGTCATGCATTGACTCTACTATTGATAACATAAACATTCTTATTGAAAAATACCTTGGAGCAAAATACTGTATATCATCATATTAAGAATAAATTGTAATTAATTTCTGCATTTTCTACCTCTCCCGGCTCTACCAAAAGGTCTAGCTCTGTAAGAGATTTCATAGTCTACTACAAACCCTCATCATTTCGTCAACTCTGTCTATATGCCCTGCCCTCAAAACTTCATCAGTTTTGGACCAAACAACATCAAATTTGTTGTAAAGATAAATTGTGTCCACCCAAATTTAGAAATGTAGGCAGAAATTTGATATCCCATACATGTAAAAGGAGGGCATATTTTTGTTTCTTTTACTGTGCAATAAAGTGTTATTTATTACTTACATAATAATTACTTGTACGGTAGCAGCACAAATTGCTTAACTACTGTAATTAAAGTAAATAGTGTAACAAGGGCATTTTCTGCAAGTCAATATCCACTTAACTACATCAATAAACCTATATGTCATCTAGATCTTATCAGAATCACTGGCAAAAACACATAGTCATGGTCTTTTTTGTCAAACTTCTTCATCTGCCTCATCCCTCAAGGGCAAGCTATAAGATGTCCTTTTAAGTGAAAAAACAGCTCTCTTTTAAATATAATTAGTGTGGAACACCCAAACATTAGCAATGGGCTAGTTAGTTTTAAAACCATAGCATCATGTAAGCCACAAAAACAAGATTTTGTTCATGGAATTCCCCACATGTACAAGAATTTGCTTAGGTTTAAGGCAATGTACCTACTCTATTCATCTACCTGACACAAGGTGTTTACTGCCCACACCTTGCAATGCAAAACAACTTTAATAAGTTTTTTGCTGGTCTGTTTTTGTTTTTATAACTGACTCATTCTGTTCAATTTCAAGTAATTAAAGCTCTATTTAGGCTTAGAACTTAAGGGGGGCTGGCCACAGCAGAAAACACTAAGATTTTTTTTAAATATAGTCATTTATATGGCAGTCCAACCCTAATAAGTGCAGTTCGACCCTTACTTACAGTCTTATTGAAAACACATGTAAATTTTCTCTACCTGCGGGATGTTAGTCTGGGACACAGTGGTGCAGTCATCAACATGCATGCCGTCCACGGCTGCAGCTGTCTGCATGGGGCTTTCTAATAAGGTTTTGCTTATATGTTTTTGTTTTTACAACTGCCTCATTCATCTAATTTCTAAGCCTTATTTACATACTTTTTGAAAACATCTGTAGTTTATTTGTACCTGCGGGATGTTAGTTTGGGAGACAGCGGTGCAGGCGTCAGCATGCGTGACGCCTGCGGCCGTCTGCACAGGGATTTCTAATAAGTTTTATTGCTTGTCTGTTTTTGTTGTTACAACTGCCTTATTCCGTCTAATTTCTAAGCCATATTTACATACTTTTTGAATACACATGTAATTTTTTTCTACCTGCGGGATGTTAGTTTGGGACACAGCGGTGCAGGCGTCAGCATGCGTGCCATCCATGTGCAGAGCTTTCCAATAAGTTTTATTGCTTGTCTGTTTTTGTTTTTACAACAGCCTCACTCTGTCTAATTTCTAAGCCTTATTTATATACGTTTTTCTCTACCTGCGGGATGTTAGTCTGGGAGACAGCGGTGCAGGCGTCAGCGTGCGTGACCCCCGCGGCCGCGGCGGTCTGCGCGGGGCTACCGGCGCGTTCGCTGGCTTGACTCGCCCCATCTTCACTCATCCTGCCATACACTACAGCATCGGCGCGACCCGGCCACGTCTACGAGGCCAGCATGTCACCGCAGATCTACAACAAACAACAGACGTGACGAAACAGCAGCATCGAAAGAGAAACTCCCATAACGCTATTCGACGGATCAACAAAATATTTTTATCGAGCGACGCGTGCCGATTGGAGATTTGGCATGGGTTGGCATGGATTTTTGGCGTTACACAACATAAAAGTGCATTGGAGCATCGTTTGTGGCGTAAGGTCAAGACTGAGAATTAGAATCACTCACTCACAGACGCACAGGTTTCAGCTTTCACAATGAGGATTCTTGCTCACTCGCGAAGGATAATCGAAGGTGGATGATGGGAAATGAAAGGGAAACGGGAGAAAACATAAAAGAAACAACGGGGATAAAGGCAATAATGTGTAAACGGTATTTTGCCAATTTTCATGAATTTATGACTGACGGAACCAAACCAAAGATTTGACAACTTCGTTTGACAGTTGTATTTTTTTTTCACAGGTGCGCGTTCATTATAACACAGATAAACTAAAACAAGCACAATTTTCTTCATGTATGAAGGAGGGGAGGGTCCCTATAATACCCGACACTGTAATACACAAAATTAGGGCCTCGGGGGGTGCACATCTAGGATTTGTATCTATAGTCCGCGCGCGAGCAGGGCCCTGCTATATTTTTAACCACTGTAATGCCAGCGACACTCATACTCAACCGTGATTTCATTGCCAATATGATTTTTCTGTACTAAAAACTCTTAGCAGAATACGAATCTACCAAAAACATTCAACTGACATGCCATCGACATACAACTGAGACGATTTTCATCTAGCATATTTCGGAAACAATATATGATATGTTATGTGTCTGTTGAACGACTCGGTGTCCCATCGAAAAAAAAGTAGGAGTCTTTGGCACAAGCACAAGCCATTTACAAAAGTAACTTTATTGTAATTATTAGTCTACTAGATAGAAACGATTTTTATTAGGCAGACTCCGGCTTAGGTGGCGCGACGAGCTGGACAAATTCTCAAAAGACTGGCATGCGGAAGCCCAGGAAAGAACTAGATGGAAGGAAAAGAGGGAGGCCTTTGCCCAGCAGTGGGATGATGTCGGCTAGATGAGACTGATGAGATGAGAGACTACGGCCCCTGCATACTATTTGGCCCCTGCCATCGCAGGATGAAAATTACTGAGAAGTACCGCCACATGAACGCACTCCTCTTATGCTGCCTGTGGTTTTTTTTCAAGGCATGGATTCTAGTATTTTTAGCCATTCAGCCAACACACTCAAAGTGTTGCCAGATTGTAGTAATTAAAGCAGAGTGAGATATTTTGTGTGAATAATGGCGCGATCCATTCATCAGAAATAATTGTTTTTTTTTTACATGGTTCGTTAAATTAAGTTTCTGAAGAATCGTAGGTTTTTAAATTATTATTTTTCTATTTGAAAATGATCATTTGATAATAATTTGATTATACGTGAAATAAAATAAAGACATAAAATTTAAATAAATTCTATAATATTCTGCTTAATTGTCTTAGGACCAACGACCAACGAACGAAAAAAGAGTAAGCTCAACATGGACCAAAAAACAAAATTCAGCATTACTGTCGCAAAGTGACCGTCGAGACAGGGCATATATTATTAGAATATCAAGCAGCTAAACAAAAAGCTATGACCAACTATGTAGCACTTGAAGCCTCCTTGGAAAAAGAAGAACTTGCTGATCGTCTAAGTGAATTAAAGTTATGCATTAAAGAGACTTCCCAAACTAAACCATCGTCATCATCATCTTATGCAGACACCGTTAAAATAAGAAGCAACACAGCCGTCCGCCCAGCAACTACCAGTAGTATTGCTATCTTCCCTGCGAGCAAGGCTCATTCCAGTGAAGATACTAAGAAATTAGTCCAGACCTTGATCAACCCGGAAGAACTAAAACTGCATATTCGTGGAGTCAGAAGTACAAAAAACGGAGGTGTCATTATAAGCACTGACGGAAAAGATGATCTAGAAGAGTTGAAGAAATCCGATATAAGTACTCAAAACATCAGGACTGACACTAGAGGAGCCCACCAAGAGAAGGCCCAAAATTATTCTTCTAGGAGTGCCCTCAACTACAACTGAGAACGAGATCAAGGACTGCATCTTCGAACAAAACATTGTCGAAAAACAGCCTAGTTTCTCCAAAGAAAAAGCTATGAGCTCTATCCGGTTGAGTCATAAATCCGGGAAGAAGGAAGCCGCATCCTGCAACTATATCTTGGAAGTAACAGCGGAAATAAGAAAACTGCTTATACATCAAGGACGTGTATTTATTAATTGGACCTCCTGCCCTGTGAAAGACTTCACCCTTGTTACCAGGTGCTATAAATGCCAACAATATGGACATTCTGCCAAATTTTGCAAGGATGCGAACCCCACCTGCGGCCACTGTGGTACCACTGGACACAGCATCAAGAAATGCACGAAAAAGAACCAGCCGGAGAAATGTGCAACATGCCAGCGCTTTAACAAACCCAGTACTCACAAAACTGGAGATGACAATTGCCCTGCTAGAAAAAGCGCAGAATTGAGACACCTTAATTCCATAGATTACGAAGGCGCCTAAAGCGCCGCACAACGATAATCGAGCCATATTTAGTTATTTTATTATTAAAAGACATATTCGTGTGAACTGGACATAGTGACAATATTCTAATTATAGATATTAGATATTAGCGTTGGTAGCGTTGGACGCCCTCCGGCCAGATGGACCGATGACTTGAAAAAGGCGGCTGGTAGCGACTGGATGGCAAAAACGGGAGATCGTGCCTTATGGCGTTCCCTGGGGGAGGCCTACGTCCAGCAGTGGACTGCAATAGGCTGAAATAGAAATAGAATAGATAGATATTAGACATAGTTTTAAGTTGTGAGAATTTGTAACGTAAGCAAGAACTCTGAACCTACTCTATTTTGTCGCGTCCGAAGATATGCTGTATTTGCAACACGTACTGTAATGTTAAACTAGGTCATGTTTATACACTAATTGCTCGCTTTAAATTTTGCACTAGTACGTATTTAGTTTCAGATTAAAATAGTATATTGTATTGTTTATTTAAGTTTAATTACATTGTATAGTATAGTAGTTTTGATTGTAAACAATAGTTATGGTGGCGGTCTATCCATTTACCTAAGATACAGGAATTTTAATTCTTAGTTTAGGAAATGGTCCAGCCTCATAACTATTTCATATAAGTGTAGGTACCTATTAGTAATTAAGTTTATTAAATAAAGAATTATCTTATCTTATCTTATCTTATCTTAACTATAATGACTGGAAGCGTAAATGTAATAGTTTCTCCATCCAATTCTAATATTACCTTTACCTTTACAGCCACAACAGTCCACTGCTGGACATGGGCCTCCCCCTAATGGGAGGTATTGCCATACTCACCACGCTTGGCAGGCGGATTGGCGAGCGCAGTTCAAGATGTTGCCTTTACAAGGAACGCTGCTGCCCATTCCCTGGATGATTATCCCTTATTGGATTTTTACGACACCCCCGGGTAGAATTGGGGTGATGCTATTCTAAGCCGGCATCACACGGCAATTCTAATATTAATCGAAACATAATGTTGTAGAAGTAAGGTTGTTCAATGTATTCACCAACCAACTTAATTAATAGGATAGTACGAGAGTCAAAACTGTTAGTTAAGCTAATAACTTTACGAGAGAATACCAGTGGCGAATTTTCAATTTATGAATTTTTTTTCCCATACGCCTTTGGACTCAATTTGTGCTTCGTTTCATTGAGTAATATTTGTTTTGACTTTTTGATCGGTATTATTTTTCCTGATATTATAATTCGCTGCTTAGGACTGTCCACGAGATCTTCCATTTATCTTAAAAATCTTTCATCATTTATATGCATTTAAATTAATCTTAGAAAACATGAATCTCAATAAAAAGGGGGAAACCAGACATCCGACTGTTGCTCGGCAAAAAAAAGTAGTCCAAAGCAAAATTACTACTATAATATTGGAAGTGGCAAAATAATCTTCCTTCTCTTTTTTATTTCGATTTAAGATATTTTCTTGTTCGAGTGCTGGCAACTCCAGTCGGGAAATTGACGATTCTTGTGCGCCGGCATCTTACGTGAACGTGTATTTAAATCTAAATAAATTAGTGAAATCACCATGTCTGACGAATACTTTTACGGTAAGTTAAAGAATTTTGGATATAGTGCTTCTATTAGTGTAATTATTTCACGGTTTGAATTGGTACTTTATACTAAAACACCACGAAAGTAAGCGTCGATTTGACACCCGGCTATCTCGCCATTTTCTCGCCACTCCATTGTTAAAATTATGCCAATTCTATTACAACCCACGCCGTAACATTCTTTATAACCATGCTAATAAATAGCGAGGCTTCCCTCGTCATCTCAAAATCTATCTATCTTGGTACACCGAAATTAGTCAAACGACTTGCCCTGTGTGTGGTCTTACCGCCATTTTCCATCGCCTAGGTATAAGCATCCAGTGCTAATTTTCCTTAGTGCGTCTCAAAATGTCGCTTCAGATCGTCATTACAATGTATCTACGTCAAGATTGTATCGATTTTCCTCAAACGTAATAATCTCCACGATTTTCACGAATGTGCAAAGTCTAGAGTATTGTTTGGCGGCGCGTATTTCAAAATGTACACAAGGCGTCCTCCTCGTAACGTCAGTTTCATGGTTTTTTCTCAGAACCTTCATGTAACAAAAGCACAAAGCGTTTCGCGTGGTTGTTTACATGACGTCAGTGAAGTGAGGTTATGTATGGTTTTACTTTCTTCCGTATGGTGCCGGCTTAGACTAGCATCACCCTATATCTATCCCGTGGGTGTCGTAAGAAGCGACTAAGGGATTTGAGAGCTGATGTGTATTGCAATTTTAGGCGGCAGGCTGACAATCTGTCACTATGGTGATAGATGTATTTGAGTCTGAATAACTCAAATTTTTGTCAGAGAAGCCACAGCTTTTTTTTGTACAGCCGTTTATGCTTTTACCCTGAAAAGGATATAGGCGTGATATATGCATGTTTAATGCTTCAAATGTTTGTTGTTTGGTTTCCAGGTGTCACCCTGTCAGCATCGCACAAGTCAGAGACATGGGACCCCGAAGCGAAGGACAGGCAATACCCTCCCAGTTCAAATTCCAAACTGCTCATAAAACAGGCGCTACTCGGACCAGACGCAAAGCCAGATGAACTCAATGTAGTTCAGGTTAGTTGTTTGATCTAGACACACGGCAGTGTGTCCGCCAAGTTCGAGCAAAAAAAGCGACACACCGGCCGTGGGTTATATTACACGAACCATTTCGGGCCAAGTTCGACCCACCTATAATTGTAGGTCCTGAGATATTGACGTCAGAAAATCGCTATTTTTACTATACACTCACTGACTCACTCACTCACTCATCAAAAACCTAGACCACTTCCAATGGTCATATTGACTTGAAATTTGGCATGGAGGTAGGTCTTTAGGTCAAGGTAAGGGAAAAAATCTGAAAATAGCCAAGTGTGAGTCGGTTTTAAAAATAATGAAGGTGTAAATTCATACCCCTAAGGAACTAAAACAAAAAAATTATCTATATCTTCCAATCGTCGTACCGACCTAAAATTTGTTACGAAGGTTTGTATTTAGTCAAAGTAAAGTATAAATGAGATATTTCCTTACCTAACTTAATCATAAGAAAAAAAGAAAATAAACAATACAGTTTCAAAATTCTATGAAGAGTACATAACATGCTTATTTGATCCTGGCTAAACTTGACCATGATCATTGGCATGATGTATCCATCTACAATAGAAATAGGTTTGACTTCAGGTTGGCAACTGACTGTAAGACTGAGACAAAAGCTGATTGAAAGATCTTATGTACAAATCAAATCATTTGTGCAACTTCAAATGAATTTCAATGTGATGAGGATAAAGAAATGATGAGTCATTAAGTGTTTGAAGTTGCCCATCATTGTGAAATAACAAATTTATTTATCTAGCATCATTGGGATTCACACATAAATAAAATATTGGACATGTGATGGCTCAATTATGTGTTGAATTTTTCAAAGTATTTAAATAATTGAACAGTTACCAGAGTGCAGTAGTTAGCAGATTAACTTACACCCGATTTCAGTTTCTATCAACATCAGGCAAAATAAAGCCTGACCAATCTTGATAAAGGCACTGAAAATGCTGAGATTGGCCTGCTGGCAACAGTACTAGCAAAATAATATGACAACAGCATAAAGCAGCATACTGGTGGATGTAGAACTCCCCTAGGGTGGGTACCCTATAAGGCACTATATCTCGTTATTGCCATCCAGTTACTACCAGGTGCTCTGTTTTCATCATCGGTCCATCGGCACTTGAGAACCTATTTGCCACACAATACTAACTATCAGTTGCAAGTAAAAAAGATCCTGTCTGGATCAAAATATTGAAATTATCTAGAAATATATCTAAATTAGTTTACTTTATCCTATTTCAGGTAGAAACAATGTCTCTGCAAGAGGCAATCAAGATCCCTGTAGCCGTGCTGAAGGTGGGAGAATCACGACACGTGCGGCTTGACATCGAGTTCCCCGATGCACCAGTCACCTTCGAACTCATACAGGTAAGATACCCTTTACGATTGTCGCAGATCTCAAGAAAAAAATCGCAAGAGTCGGCGGAAACGGACTTTTTGTCAACAAAGTTTCCAGTAGAAATACTAAAATGAAATGTATAATCTGATGCATAGAAGAAAGGGACCCATAATGGCAACATTATAGTTTGCGTCTATTTCATATTATATGACATTTGAGCAAGATTTCAACAATAATGTTGCCATTTCAGGTCTCCTTCTATGAATCAGGTAGTATCATAATTAAAATAAAGGTGAAGCTAGAATGACAAACATCTTTTATGCGTGATGATCGTCCGGCGATCAGCGAAGCTTGGCATTTTATAGTTTATTTTCGGATTTGTACTGAAAAGTTCGCACGACATACCAATAGTCTACGCCGGCCCTAACGAGTTAAAAAGCACACCTTTTTTTCTAATGAGTTAAAATGCACACCTTTTTTTTACAAGAGTAAGGTCATTTTATGTGTGACAAAAAGTCCAAAAAAAGATAAAATTTCTGCTATTTCATGATGATACAACAACCAACAACAGTTTGACGGGCGCGCGTGTACGTTTTGTAGACGCGTCGCTTTACAATGATCGCCTCGAGGCATTTGTCTGATTACAATCACAGCAAGGAAATGTTTTTTAGGGAACCCTATGGATAATTTGAATGAAACCATGAAAAGCCTTTTGCAGTACGATTTAGCGCGTGGTATAATACAACAAGTGGCAATAAAGGCCGTTTTTTACAGCCATTCACGCTGTACCACCCACTTACAAGAGAAGATGTGTGTATGTAAAACATAAAAATTTACGAAACTAGATTTAGCATTAGTTTAAAATTACATACTGAAAAATGGTGTTGAATTGACTAAAGAAATATGGATGTTTTAGCACGCGCTAAGACTACTGCTCCATTCAAATTTTTCTTATGCCAACACTGCGTCGTTCGAATTTCACGTAAGTTCCGACACGAGCGTGGGTCACGGTACTTCTTTTGAACCACTTGAACCGAACCACGCGCTAGCCGCCATTTGCACAGAGACAGGCACGCGCGACGCAGCATTGGCCGTTTGGCCGTTAGGGCGTGCTAACGTGACGCGTATTGTCCGCGCGGGCCCACAATGCAAGGACTCATGCGATGTTCACTCAGTTCATATTAACTCGCTTGACATAAAGTTACTTCGCACGCGGACCGGTACGCGCTTTCAAATGCGCCACGCAGCGCACGGCCTTAGGGTTTGCTCTAAAACAATTCCTTGCTATGATTCTTCCCTGTCCCTACTGTTCCCTACATTTAATTCTTGAGCATCATTTAACCTGGTTGTTTGTTCCCAGGGCTCCGGTCCGGTGCACCTGGTGGGCCAGCACCTGCTGGGCGCGCTGGTCGAGGAGTTCGAGGACATGGAGGAGATGGAGGAGGAGATGCTCGATGAGGAAGACGACTCGCAGTTCAAGGTTAGTCTTATTGTATACCTAGATATGGCATTCAGCAGAGATGTTATCATCCTCTGCTTGGCACAGCTGGGAATCGGCATAAAGGTACTTTTTCACCCAATGATCAAAATAAGGAGTAGTGCCAAGTGGGCATCACCCCCTTACACATGTCACCACCCTTAGTTTTATTCAAAAAGTACTTTAATGCTGATTTTCAGTTTTTTAAGTTGATGCGCAAAGTTATGGCTCTGGTTCTAATACTTTCAGTGATAAGTGTCTATTAATCAACATTATACAGTTTTTTAAGAGCTGACAAACATCTAGCACCTTTGAACGCGCGCTAGTTTCAGTAACGAATTAAAATGCAACTATTTTTAAAAGTTAGATGTTGAACTTGCGCGTACGGAGCCTAACAGATCTTGTTATGGGGTGTGTGGTTGAGGTTTGAATGATGATACAACAATCATCAGTGACGGGTGCGTGGATACGTTCTGTAGACGCGCTGCCTGCTCATGATCCACTTCGAGGCATTTGTCTGACTTACCAACACCACCACCCTTCTGTGGTCCTTACAATAATATTATAATTAAATAACTTATAATTTCAGTTATGTAGAAAAGGATAGAAGATGGCCATGTCCAATTGTCTGTCTGACATACGTGCACACATACGACTTGTCTTGCGACAGTATCCCTTGCGTTCATAAATAAGAGAGAAATCCATTAGCCGCCTGACCAGGTGTAAAAAGCGCGCTACAAAAAACTCTCCTGCTGTATGCACGGGGTCTTAGTGCCTTCGCTGCGTCAGGCAGTAATACGCGCGTACGAGTTGCTCGCATTGCGGTTACGCGCGTACAACACGCGCCACGCAGCGAAGGCGCTTAGGGACATTATCTTCTATCCTTTTCTAATACTTTACTGATTATATGACGGCGATAGTTGAACACCTAATCTTAACATTACGTTTATTATATTCCAGGAGGAAGACGACGAGGAAGGTGAGCCCAAAGGCAAGAAGGCGAAGATGTCCAACAACGCCAAAGGGAAGGCGGCGTCGCCCAAGAAACATGCCAAGAAGTAAACCCCCCTCCCCCCCACCACCCGCCCAGCCCCGCCGGGCGACTAGTTGTAACGTAACTCATAGTTAGAGGCCGGTATTAAAGGTCTAAGTTGGTAGCCGTCATTGTATAGGCATGGGAAGAAATAAGGCCTGCTGGGTTGAGTATTGTAGGTAACAAAACCAGCTACATACATCAAACAAGAGACTAACAGTAGATAACAACAACAGATTTTTAAGTCTGAAGGGAATTGTGGTCACTAGGTTCAGAAATAAGGTTCTGCTGGTTGAGTAAGGTAACAAAGCTAGTAACATTTTCTTTGAAGCTTACCTAGTGAGTTTCTAAAATTTGTGTTATTTATTTGTCGTCTCGGTGTCCCACACGATTTCTTTTAATACTTTTATGAACTAAATTGCCTTGCAGAAAGAACCCATCTCTATAAAATGGCAGCTACCAAAATGCACCTCTGATAGCGGGGTCAACTCATAGTGTGGTAATGCCTAGGTTAGCGCCGTAAAGAGTGCCTGGCGTGTGTATGAGGTGACGTTTACGTGCTAAATTATTCCCTAGCTCTTATAATTTTACGTTTTTAAGAGAATATGCAAAGTACAGTAAGTACAATACGACAGCACTGAAGAAAAAAACTTTTCGTAACTTACGTTTATAGAGATCTACAATTGTCGTAGTCTTGAACAGTAGATATATAATGTTTGAGCGCCCTTACGGTTCGCCGTAGAATATGGGTTCAAATTCTTAGTTAATGAAGTTTAGGTTCTATATTTTGAAGTTTCATCTTTGGCATTTTGCCGCATTGTCATTTTGCAACATTGACATTTTGCAACGTGAGACATTTTGCGTTTGAATATTTTGCACGTAAACGCGTGTTTGGGGCTTTATTGCCCGAGTTTGAATGTCACTTTCACTGAATTTTTGTTTAACGGATTTTTCCATTCCTTACTGTGGTATAGCGTTATGAATGTCAAATTTAATATCGTAAGTCTTTAATTCGACATGAATGTATTTTTCGTCTAGTCGCTTTAGTCCTGTGATTGGAACGGTAAACTGGACTAGTGTAACTTTTGAGTTGCAGCAATGAGGTGGAACTCTTGCTACTTTTTGAAAAATGCTTTGCAAAACTGACATAGGCCATCTCTTTTTTAAGACTCGAGAGTTGCATTATCCAGCTTACCGAAAATCACCGGACTACTGCAACTAGAAGGTATTTTTAAGTTTAAGAAGTAAGCATAATCGGTGTATCTGTAAGACAAAAATGATCATTTTGTATTAGCTGCCGGTATTCTAATACGATTCACTAACGATTTCTCATTTCGGAATGACTTTTCTATTAGTTCGTTTGTACATATACATTATAAAACATGGTAACAATAAAATAAAACCATTTCTGAAACATCTTTGCGTCTTTTATTTTGTAGTTTAGCTCCTCCACGTTCGCGAGCTATCAAAAACTAGAATGTTGCTATCTGGAAGCAGGACACATAGTCACATAGTGTAGAGGAGCAAAACGTCCGTGACATTTTGCGAATGAGACGTTATGCGCAGAGGTTGCCCGCCGTCGCGCGGCATACATATCATCTTCTGCCCTTATCCCAAGTCAAGAGGGGTCATATATCACGCCTATATCCCTTGCGGGGTATGCAGAGCGTGAACGGCTGTAAGTGATCAATGGGAGTAGAGGAAAACATGTGCGTTAGGACCGCGGGTGTACAAGTTAGGATTGAGCTGCTTATCTACAGGATGGTAGTACCTGCAGTGTACCTCCAATGAAATCCAGTGTACCTCTTTAGATAAAAAGTTATTCGATGAAATATGCACACCCGCCATTCTAACGTTAGGATGGCGGGTGTACATTTTTATTTCGGTCTGTAGATACTTATTTTGCTTTTATTCTTTTGTACCTGCAGTGTACCTGTACATAAACATATAAAATAATCAAAATGATGACAAATACCAGTAAAAAACGTGTAAAAATGATATAGGGGAAACTGGGGGCACTTGAGCCCTAGGGGAGACTTTGTAAACGTTATTTCCAGAAAAGCAGAAGACTTAGAGAGCTACTTTCCTACAGGATGGTGATACTTGCAGTGTACCTCAGTGTACCTCCAATGAAATCTAGTGTACCTCTTTAGATAAAAAGTTATTTGATGAAATATGCTCACATGCCATTCTTACGTTAGGATGGCGGGTGTACATTTTTATTTCGGTCTGTAGATACTTATTTCGCTTTTCGTTTATAGTAATTTGGTGTACCTGCAGTGTACCTGTCCATAAAATTATAAAATAATCAAAATGATGACAAATACCAGTAAAAAACGTGTAAAAACGATATAGGGGAAACTGGGGGCACTTGAGCCCTAGGGGAGACTTTGTAAACGTTATTTCCAGAAAAGCAGAAGACTTAGAGAGCTACTTTCCTACAGGACGGTGGTACTTGCAGTGTACCTCAGTGTACCTCCAATGAAATCTAGTGTACCTCTTTAGATAAAAAGTTATTTGATGAAATATGCTCACATGCCATTCTTACGTTAGGATGGCGGGTGTACATTTTTATTTCGGTCTGTAGATAGGTACTTATTTCGCTTTTCGTTTATAGTAATTTGGTGTACCTGCAGTGTACCTGTCCATGAAATTATAAAATAATCAAAATGATGACAAATACCAGTAAAAATCGTGTAAAAACCGCATAGGGGAAACTGGGGGCACTTGAGCACTAGTGGAGACTTGGTGAACGTTATTTCCAGAAAAGCCGAAGACTAAGAGAGCTACTTTATTACAGAATGGTGGTACCTGCAGTGTACCTTTGTATAGTTATATTAAAATCCAGTGTACTTCTTTGAATAAAGAGTTAGAATGGCGAGTGTAAATATTTTTATCAAAAACTTTTTATTAACTGAGGTACACTGGATTTCATTGGAGGTACACTGAGGTACACTGCAGGTACTACCATCCTGTAGATAAGCAGCTCAATCCTAACTTGTACACCCGCGGTCCTAACGCACATGATACACCACGTCTGACAAAAGATTGTGTCACTATAGTGACAGGTTGTCAGCCTGTCGCCTAAAATTGCAATGGACAGTTCTCAAAAAATTGGCCGCAAGATTTCATTTTTGCGTGTTTTTAAAGAGTTCGTGTTTTGCGAAAAAAAATATCTTGCTAGCTAGATTAATTGTTCTTTATTACATATTTAGTAGAGGGAAGCAATTTTTTTCATTACTTTAGGAAATATGGGCAATCTAAATTACGAGGGGGGCAGGTGAACGACAATGTCGCCAGGTTAAGGACAATAGGTGCAAGTTAACGACATTTTAGTACAAATTTACTAAGTAACGTCAGCAGGTTAACGACTACGGGTACGGGCTGTATTAGTATATTTAGGATTACTTTTATCAAATTAGTAAAATATCAAGCAATGAATCAGATCATTTATTTTATATTATTAATTACACATTTGTATGATTATTGTCGCTAACCTGCTATTTGGTCGTTCACCTGCATTTTTGAGACAGGTGAACGACCGACAGGTTAACGACTAAATAGCAGTTATTTCGTCATCACAGGAAAACCATTTTGTACAAGGATTGTTCACTTAGACACATTAAAGCAAACACTATTTTACACATTATAACTTGAAATGAGTGCAACGGGTAGCATAGTTTTTTACATAAAAGAGGCATAAAAACGACTACATACCCGTTACAAACTCCAGAATCCGATACATAGCTCGCCTTTTCTCCGGAAACTGAACAACTGACAAGGCCTTCTCTCAGCAGATATTTGCTAGTGAATGGCTGGTTCGGGTGTTGCAGAGTGAGACGGGAGAGGTGAAGTGGTACCCGCGGTACGATCGTGTTTTCACATTTGCAGATTAACGACAAAAATATTCGTACAAAACTTTAAATTGTATTTTATGTTATGAATAATGAATATTAGGTTATTATATTGTGTGATTCTTCTCCTATGGATATACGTAAATAGAAACGTTTGGTAGAATATTTTATTTTTGCGCATTAATATATTTTTTTAATGCTTAAACTTTAGCACATCGTGAAAAGACACGCAGGTTAGCGACCAAATATACGTAAAAATCAGTTTAAAAGTATATAATATACCTCGAGCGATATTACATACACATGGCTTTTGTGCAAGAACTGTGTTTAAAAACGAATATGGCAAAAGTTATCAGCTGGGTGCATAAATATAAAAAATATCTGACGTAAACTGTAGCACAGGTTGTGCGGCCAATTTTTTGAGAAACGGCCCAATACACATGAGAAACACACTCCTTTCCGTTCGGAAACCCATCCACCACGGGAAAGATAAGCTATGCCATTCTCAAGTGGTGGCAAACCGTTTACCACCAAACGTAGTTACCGTCGCCCTCCGGCCGCGACGGACGGACCGGTGATGATGAATGAAGGCAGGCTGGTAGCGACTGGATGGCGAAAACTGTATCACATAGCCTTATTCCTATGGGGTACCGTATAGTCTGTGGAATTACCCTGAGGGAGGGCTACGTCGTACGTGAGTAAAAAGATAACCACCCAAAAAATAGAAGACCTGCGCGTGCTCGGTGTGTGCTAGCCTTAAAATTCAGCTCATTATTACGTACAATATAGTGTCGGGTAATATCGTGTTGAGCATTATCATGTTGGGCTGTACTGGCTGGCTTCTGATGACGAGGCGGTATGATCATAAAACTAAGCTTATACCTGAAAAGACAAACAGGAACTTAAAAAAAAACGAGTCCGATGACAACTTGGTTCGCGAAGCTGCGTTTTCCTTTTTCCTTTATTTTATTTACTTTTACCTCGGTATATCAGTCTTAGTTTCTTTCCCATTGTAAAATAATACATTGTTAAGTGACATTCGTGAGTTTTGTGATAATGCAAAGGTGTTTACTGGAGTAATTCGTGCATCTCATTCATCACATCACCAAGCGAGTCTACAAAATGGGTGAGTCGTGCCGGCTGCTTCGTTTGTCGCTATATTTCTCCAAGATTTTGTGATAAATCATTCCATGTACAGTATTTTCCTTCAAGCGTTTATTTAGACATGAAATGTGTTACCTTATTGGAATCGAACGTGAAACCGGCGCTTGTATTGGGTGGGCTAAATATCGATTTTTTTGTCATGCGTCCCAAGGAATGTTCAGGCCGAAATGATCGAAGTTCTGCTTCTAGTATTGCCTTAGAAAGACCTTCTCATGAAACACAATTGGCTTATAAATTCTATGCAAATATTCGTACTTTTTTAAGTTTCTTTAATCGTTTTAGATAACAAAAGCTGGATTAGCATAGCATAGCATATGAAAACAATGAAGTTTACAGTCATTCTTTGGTCAGAGCACCTACATAAACTTATATCAGCAGTTATTCCCCGCCCCAAAAAGTGTACTGTGACTTTTTCTTTCTATAACCTGCAGAATCTCCATATCTTCTTGTTCATCAGCATGTTTCAGCCTGCTCTTGGACACATCTCTCCCAATGCCATGCCTCCGTTCTATACAGACTTCCAATTTCAAGACTGTGCAAGAACTTTGTAGATACCCATATAAAACCTAATAAGAACAATTGTATTTTGATTAGAGAATCACAGCCCATAGCTCTAGACTTTGGTCTATGTTAATTTCACTATCAGATAATCTTTAAATAGAAAAACAAACAGATGAAAATGGGATAATCAGAATGTCCTTGTCATATTAACGTGAGTATTTCACAACCACCTGACACAGTGCTCACTAACTAATTAACACCAGTCTGCCAGTAAATGCTCCACTTGGTAAACATTACAACCTTGAGAAACCAGGAAGTCTGAAGCACTCGTTACATAATAGCCTCAATATTGTAGAACAGAAGCCTTATCTGATTTTTATCTACACTAATATAATAAAGAGGAAAGATTTGTTTTTTTGTTTGTGTGATTGTATGCAACTGATAGACTCCGAAACTACTATAGTCGAATTTTTAATTCTATTCACTAAAATGACAGATGCCGACAAAATAATGATACCAACTGCATATCACTAGTGACATACTTCAGTTCGATTTTTAAGTTCAGATGAGCTGATTCATTCAAACCTCATACTCAGGTCACTTACATTTATTTATTGATTTCCTACAAAAAATTTATACTCCTAATATAAAAAAATTTAAAAAGTGTGTCGCTTAGTACGGGAGACCCAATTTATTTATTTTCATATTTTGAAGAAAAGTTTCTAATAAATGTTATTCAGTTTTGTGAGAAAAACACGTCCTTAAAATTATTGAACTTATATTGTAACCAAATACACTTATTGATTTAATAACTATGAACTATGTCACTAGATGAGTGATTTAATTTAATCTTTTTAGCACATCACTATTTATTTTTTCCAAAAAAGTGGCCACCCACCAAACGTCAAATCAGTGAATACAATTAGAAATTCGACTATAGACCAATTTCAAAAATTCTTTTATCATTCAAATGCTACCACATTCCAGAGTAACATAGGCTACCGGTAACATAGGTATACCACAGAAAAATGCCTTATTTCTACAGGAAACCAGCAAGCAGTGAGTGAAATTGCTGACATGGCCTTTTATGCCGTGACAAAAGTTTATAATACAACTACACATGAGAGAATATTCTAAAAATAGAAAAGAAAATGTAAAAACATCTTATTTGATAATCAGTCACCGATTTCAAATGAATTTTACATGTTATCAATACTTTGTAGATAAATATTTCATGACTAAAGTGCAATCAATTGTTATCAGTATGTCCTTGTACACCAAAGACATTTAGACACGGTACCTCCATACTGCGTGTACAAAAAAGTTGTTCCGTGAAATTCAGTGACACATCTCGTATGACTATTTTGACATATCTTGACATAGTAAAACAAAACATATGCGAAATGAACCAAAAATTGGCAGATCATAAGTGTGAAAGAGATATACTATAATTTTCTTCTAAAAATGATTAAGCGTTTTACAAACAGAAGTGCCAATATGATATTGCATGAAGTAATTGATGTTATTCGTACCTAATTTTCTATATTTCCTATTATAAGTGTATAGACACACTACGCCCTATATCCAATCGCGAATCCAGTCGCGTAAAGTAAGGCCAACCCGACGAGATAAAAAATGTAAACAAACCAGAAAGAGACAACTGACATTATACCATATGACAGATAAGGGCAGATCGTCATAGCTGTACACGAGTCATAGTAAAAGTGTTTACATTATTTATCTCGATTCGTTGGCCATAGTAATTTGATCGTAATGTATAGAGGCACTTATAAGGTTTTCCTAATAGATTAGCAGATATTGTAGCTTAGATGTAGATTGTAGATGTAGGGAGCGCACCTCCTCGCCACTCGCTAGGTGACGTGATTAGCACATTCCTCCATGCGTGTACTACCTGTGGCCTATGCATCGAAACTACAAGCTACAATTCTACAGGTGAAATTTGTTGTACATTGCGTAGTCGGTTAGCCATTATTATCCCATTATTAAACCGGCTACGCAATGTACATCGAATATCACCTATAGGATTGTAGCCTGTGGTTTCAAAAAACCGGGCACTGGCGTCATTAGTTTGAATTTATGTAATTTGTCTTTATGTGATAAATGATACTAGCATCTCATTAGGTACCTATTTCAAAAGAATAATAGAAAGAATAAGTTTTTAAAATTAATAATTGTTTTCAAATTACATTAACAACAATTTACACTCCCTCAAAAAAGCTTAATTTATTTCTTATCTGCTTTATAGGTATTTACAACAATTTACATTCCCTCAAACAAGCTTAAATTGTGCCTTATATTTTCAAAAATTAACTCTGCTTCAAACAAGCTTAGTTTATTATATTATAATATATTATATTATAATAATAAAATAAAATATTTGATTTTTTTATTTATTTATAACTTATTTATTTATACTATATTATAAAATATGCAACTTCCATAAAAAAATACATCAATGAAATAAAAACAATTTTTCTATTTAACCTACTGCCTTCTGTACTATCTGTTAGTCTATGAGCTAACATCATCTTTGACCAAAACCGTGCACTATCTTTGTCGCATATATATGATGCATACATTTTCTATCCCTTTCATCTTTCGCGAACTAGAATAACTGTTTTTTAAATGTAAAACAATAGTAATTATTAATAACTTTCCTGTGATACGATATACCATTAGCTTTAAGAGCATTTCGGGGATGACTCGGACATTTTGCAAACACACAAGCAGGCATTTTGTATTTTTTTTTGGAATATTTTCGCTTGTACAGCTCATAGCCTGACCAAAGCCTGACTGACGCAAGACTGTCACATTGGTCTCCCGGAGACCAATTTGAAGGAACAACTTTTTGCTCAGGTGGCGTATCTACAACCTAGAACCTACATATAATATCATTGTTGTACACTGCCAATTTTTGCATACTGAATTGTAAGCTAAATTATCTCTAGCCCCCATTCTGCTAGATATTCCTTTACCAATTCTTGTATTCCGAATATTCCCATGGCTAAAGAGGGAAATTTGGGCGGCAACTTACCTATCAGAAGTCCTGTTCACACATGTGGAAAAGAACAAGAGATCCTGGTGTCGCGCGAAAAAAAGCCATATAATATATGTGAAAGCAGTCTAAAAGAAAGTTGCGATTCATCTGGTCGGTGCCTCTAAATTCTACAACAGGTACCGCTCAGAACAATTTTCAGAGATTAATCGCCAAATATTTAGCCTTATATTTTGATAATAGAGATTACCATGCAAGCATCCCAAATGAGAAAGCATCAATGACTCTATTAACATAGTTTTTGCAATGTTTGACAAATTCAGGTTTTCGGACTTTCGATAAATACTGAATTGGCGATCGTTATAGTTACTTCAGAGTTCTGGTCGGCGGTTTAAAAACTCTGACAATGGTTAAGGCATTTCCCACACCAATGAAACACTTCAGCTCAACGCTAGACTCTACAATAAGATATTTAAAGTAACCAAGGATTTGTTTAAGTTAAGACGTCGCCGTCGGTGTGTGACGGTGCTCAGTGGCGCCACTCAAGCGGCGCGCGGTGTCGCATGTCTGCGCTCGGTGACTCCTAGTGTGGCCACGAGATTAGCGATACGACGAAAAGATTTTCAAGCAAGTTTACAAGATCGTGAGAGGTTTAGATTGTGAAAACTCAACCCCCCATCCGCCATTGCAATTGCCACTGCTGCTGGATAGACCTCTACTATTAGTTGGATTAGCGAGCGCAGTGCAAGGTTATATTCTCGTAACACGCACGCAGCTACTCATTCCTGGGATTTTGTCTTGTACGACACCTATGGGAAGACGACGCGCTTAGGTACTACAGTGCTATTATTTATTCTGTGCTACAAGCTACAACAACCTTAACAGTCCACTACTGGGGCTTCCTACTTTTAGATACTGGGGGTGTTTGCCGATGTTACCATGCTTGGCAGACGGATCGGCAAGCGCAGTGCAAAGCATTGTAGATATGTACAGGGAACGCAACTGACTGCCCATTCCCAGCATTCATACCTTAATCACCTTTTGCGACACCCACGTGTAGTAATTGGGGCGATTGATGCAATTATTAGACACTTGTCATCACACTAGTGTTTTAGAAACGAGTTTGTCGCGGACGCGAAGTGGATACCGAAGGTAATTGTAACAAAACGTTGCGAGTCTGCCGCGCGTCCGTGACGAATTTTCTCCCAAAACGCTAGTGTGATAGATAAATAAGGCTCCTAGTCGGCACCGCGTTGTGTGCGCTAGATGCAGATTTGCAACCCGTAGGTTTGTAATCGTAGGGACAAGTTAGGAAAAAATAAAACGTTGTGTGCATGCATACGGTTGGATGTAGCAAATCCGCTATATCCGAGAACCGACCCTAACCTCTCAAGTTGCACTACGGCAGTTTCCGCTTCACTTGCTCTTGGGAAATGGAAGGCAACCTTTCATTTGCGTGAGGAAATGTCGACCTTGAAGTCTCGAACCTCCTTTCCGATTAAAATCGGGTAAAAATACCTCCGGTTTGCGAGCAAAATTGCAACTTACGCGATGATAGCTATGTCGATCTCTGAAATAAGACCATATTGTAGTTGAAACGTATAGTTAAACTCTCTACCAAATAGAAAAGAAACATACAATCACAAAATAATAAAATCACCCCAATTCTTTCCACGGGTGTCGCAAAAAGCGACTAAGGGAAAATCATCTAGGGAACGCTGTTCCCCGTAATTGCAACATAGCACTAGCACTGCGCTCGCCAATCGTGGTGATTATAGCAGTACCTTTACAGCCACAACAGTCCACTGCTGGACATGGGCCTCCCCGTATTGGGGGGATATTGCCATACTCACCACGCTTGGCAGGCGGATTGGCGAGCGCAGTGCAAGATGTTTAATTCACAGGGAACGCTGCTGCCCATTCCCTGGATAATCATCCCTTAGTCGCTTTTTACGACACCCACGGGTAGAATTGGGGTGATGCTATTCTAAGGCGGCATCACACGGCTACGGATTATAGCAGTACAAACAAGGGCAATAGGTAGGGGGAGGCCCATATCTAGCAGTGGAATTTTGTAGCTGATGGATTTTGGACTCGTAGAGACCACGCCTCAGAAAACGTAGCGTTGGACGCCCTCCGGCCGGATGGACCGATGAATAAAGAAGGCAGTTGGTAGCTACTGGATGGCGATAAACCGGAGATCATACCTTACGGGGGCGTACCCTTTAATACCCTGTATTCAGTGGACTGTGGCCTAGGACATAAATATGTTTCAATGAGATATTCATTCCTTAGTAATTGCAATAAAGCAATCATAATCAAAGCTATTTTATTATCCTCAATGATCCATAAAACACATTACACGTAATGAATAACGACAGCTGATTGATTACCAAACACAATAATACAATCAGAAGCCTTTTGCCGTTAGATGTGGTCTGACCTTTAGATTATAAATATCAAATTTTTAAAACACTTCCCGTGTTAGGTATACAATTTTTGGAATATTTGCAAAATTTTCCATCGCAGGCAAGATTTGAACTTGCGACCTTCGGCATATGTACTGATGACGACGCCACTGCAGATGCCGCAGGTCGCAAGATCAAATCCTGCCTGCGGTGGATCATTTTGCAAGTTTTCCAAAAACTTTTGATTATGGTTAAAAAGTAGAATCTTAACTGAGAACCTTTTCCTGAACGCTTCCGAATAATGGGTTCCGATGACGGGCGCATCAGCGCCTCATCAACTCTTTGATAAGGAGAAGAAGTGGTCGCCATGGTCGAAATCGGCCGGAGAGATCATCATCATCATACATCACCAATGCACCAGGGATCATTCGAATCGGCGTCGCACACTATAATGATATTATAAAAAAAATCTTTTTTCTTTATTTTGTCTGCCTGCGTATGACGCTTATAAACATTATCTATAATTTATTTTTAGTTATTTGTACATGTTCTGCAATTGGTTGGTCGTTTCGCAATCCGTCGCGGACCGAATGTCCCAGATAAGATAGATAACCTGTTAAGAGGCTCCCCGAGGCTAAGTGACGTCCTCGTGACTTAAAAAAAACTTGATGTAATAACTCAATTTTAGCACTAGCCGGAATCAAATTTAAGACAGAGAACTAGTAGGTAAGTCTGGGAATAAGCAAGTGCTGTATTTACCACGGGAAAACGGGTAGCGGATGAAACCGCCAGTCGCCTCGTTCGTAATAGGTAAATAACGAATAGCAAAAGGGAAAGTGACATGACATGATTAGCTAGACACGGACACAAATTAGGGAAACCTATAGTATAGGCCCTATACACGGAAGAAAAGTGTCGGTTATCTTTACAATTTCCATTTCACAATTGATTCTCATACCTGCTTTTATATTGACTAACGGATTTTCGATGAATAGAGTTTTATCGTGTAAGAAAATTGTGATGGAGGCGCTAGTTTACTCAGGGATCTCCATATGCGATACTTGCCATGTGTATTTTGTACAATTCACGTTCTGTTTTTTATGAAGACCTAAATAAAATTATATTAATCTGTAGAGTCGTTTGGTCCGGTCATAAATCAATCACTGATACGTTTACAATTATCGAAATTAATTAATATTACAACTTTTTAATCAACCATGTGATGTAATTTGGATTCTGGTTATTCCAGTATCGCTAGTTTTATATTCTTGGCTTAGTAACTGATTAACCTCATTTGTATTTGGGCCAAGTTTGATGTGTTAATATTTGTTTTGCCATTTTCCTTCCTTCCCTGTATAATTAGAAGCAGTTATTTCCTCGATAGTAGAATCCTTCGTCACATTCTAATTAGTGCCGTGGCGGCTTCCGTGGAATCTCCCGATTTCTGCCCGTGAGTGCCGTAAAAAACGGCAAAGGGATAAATTAATCCAGGGAATGGACAGCAGCGTTCCTGCGAACGCAAAATCTCTTGAATTATGCTCGTCAATCCGTTTTTTAGGATTTCGTAGTCTACTAGAAACCCTTATAGTTTCGTCAAGTCTGTATGTCTGTCTGTATGCCGCGCCCTCATATCTTCGTCAGTTTTAGAGCTATCGACATGAAATTTGGTGAGAAGATAGATCGTGTTGACCCAAATAATATAACCCCTCTTGGCCGGTTTTTTTAGCGTGGTAATTGTTGACTATGGCAATACGTCCCCAAAAGAAGGACGTCCGTCCACGTCCAGCAGTGGACTGTTACTGATTAGTGAATTCTTACAGGTTATCCCACGCCCACCCGTGAGCATCCAGTCCTGTATATAGTATCACTTAGAGAGATTAGGGCTTTCTAAATGCCGCTGCAGTGCAGTAATGGGTGTTATGTTAATACAAGCGCCGGAGCGCTTTAAGTCTGAGACGTAAGGGTCAGTTCATACAGCGACGAGACTTGCCGAGACGCGACGTGTGGATACATCCAGTCCTGTAGATTGTATGAACTAGAGAGATTAGAGGTTTCTAAATGCCGCTGCAGTGCAGTAATGGGTGTTAACACAGGCGCCGGAGCGCTTTAAGTCTGAGACGTAAGGGTCTGTTCATACAGCCACGAGACGTGACGTCATCCAGTCCTGTAGATTGAATGAATTAGAGAGATTAGAGGTTGTAGCAGAGTGCAAACTCTGCATGGACATCCTCCCTAAGCCACCCTCACATCTCCCTTTTCGAATCATTTTATAACTTAAATTTGGAACACGGCACCGAAACGTCACCGTTCTTGGCTTTTTTGACGCACTCCTCTCTAACTGACGGTGAAGTCAACACCTATCCTTGTTAATTTGTACTCTCGCATATTTTTGCAACTGTATTTAACCAAGTAAAGTTCCCGAAACAGTCCAAAAAGTGAAAGTGAACATTTTGTCTATCTTATATATTTTGTGATACATTAATGGACCCACCCAAGGGTCCATATCTTTGAATAAAGATCATCCATTGAAGTTAATCCTATTATTTATGGCCCTCGCGGCTATACTGGCGCCAACGCGGTAGAAGCCCCGGTTACTTCAAGACCCACTGCCACCCTGAGATCCTCTACCCAACAAGAACAACTCAAGACAGAAGATACCCACCTCAAGACCACCTCAACATCAAGATATTTTATTTATTTTGTTTCAATTAATTGTGTTACCTTTTTTTGTGTTCATCATCATCATCATCAAATTCATACACTACCAAAAAATTCAAAAATTATCCTATCTTATTTTCGGACCCATTTGGCAAATAAAAAAGAACTCAAATAATCACATTCATTTATTAGATAATTTAATAGGCAAAATAGTACAAGATAGTAAAACTCTGCAGTCCTCCAATTCCAATTGCAATTTTATAATAATAAGCGTCAGCCACCCAGAACCACGACGTCCAACTCTGTAAATAAATAAATAAATCTGTAAATAAATTCCCATTATCATCATCATCATTAACTACAGTACACCTACAGTACACAAATCAAATCGTTACACCCCATAATACAGACAATAGACACTATCACGGCTACCCATTGGTAGCTAACAATATCTTTCGAGTGTAGGATTTAGACGAAAGTCATCTTTCACTCGGAGATATAATTCACACCAATACCTAGGACAATATCCTAGGAATTGGACATACGAGTAGTTAGCGGGGTCCTGCAGGTCTTCGAGACCGACAGCCAGACCCCAACTCCACAACTCAATACATACCCCATCTCATACCCCATCAACTAGCTTTTCAAAATTCTAAAACGGGCATCGGCACCCCTGACCTAATTTCGGCAAAGTAATTCGGCATAAAACTTTCACCCTTTCACACACCCCAAAAACTAAATTACACATCAAACACAACACACACACTATCCTTGATAAGTACACCCACTCTGTTTTCCTTAGCTGTACAGAGCGACCCTTATTTCATAAAACTGAATGTCCAACAGTGGACAATACGTCCACTAAATAACACGATAAAATTTTAAAAGCTAATACCAATTTCATTTTTGATTACAGTACTTACTCACTTACCTTTCCGCTGATTTCACTTTACACCACACATAAATAATTAGACTAAATTTAATTCGGAAACTAAATAAACATTCCAAAATAATTAAATAATTTACAAAATAAACAAACTTAGAATAAATTAGATTGACAAGTTTGACACGCTTGACACTGCCCAGAGATACGATCAAACAAACAAGTGTCAAGTCAAACACTCATTGTCATTGCCACTCAGTTGACACCAAGGTTGTCATTTCATTTCTCCCCTATTTTATTTTTTTTGGCATCTGCTAACAGAACTTAGCCAGTGTCAGTAACCAAAGATAGTCATTGGACTTCTTTTAATTTTTGGCTCCGACCAAACGGATTTTGCCAACGTCAAGTATTAGTTAATAACTTCGACTTTTGCCCACGAGCAATTCAGCTAGTGTCAATTTTATTTTAAAATTTTATTTACTCCAAAGTTTTTAAATACAAACTTTGTTTCTTTTCCTTCATAATAGAACACTACAATGGAAAACTATAATTACCTAAATAAACCTGAACTCCAATACGAATTAAAAATAAGAAACGTTGAAATCAACCAGAACCAAACTGTAGAAACTCTCCAACAATTATTAGCCCAAGCAATAACTTCCAATCAACCAATAAACCAAACTAGCCCAAACAATCTCGATACCGATATCCGAGATATAACTAAATGCCTTAACCTAATAGAAGCTAGCCTACTAAGTTTTCCTAATAGGAAAAATAAAATACCACCTTACATTACACACACTAAGCTCAGATTCAACCTTATTAACCTTGAATCTGAAGACATTACAAACGAACAACTAACTACTCATAACGACTTATTCAAACGATTAAGAGAGCTAGAAACACAATACAACAACTTGATTAACCCACCTTCTTCCACATACTGCTCGGCACAAACCAGCAGCGTAAATCTTAACCCCGCAAACACCTATTTCGAAACACTTACCGAAAAATTGAACACAATAGCAAACAACAATAACAAATACCAAACAGACCTTAAAAGATTCATCTTTAAGGGTCAAGGCTACCCACGAGACTTCATAGTCCGTGTGGAAGAATACGCCCAAGTTAGAGGACTAACTGAACACACTCTATACAACCACATCTACGACATTCTCTCTGGACCGGCACTAGACTGGTTCAGAACACACAAAGACACACTCACAAACTGGCAAACATTCAAATCAGCAATCATAAACGATTTTGAAATTGGAAATCATGATTATAATCTAAAAAAGCTATCCTGGACATTCCGGTACCTAAAACAGCAAAGGATGTCAAGAAATTCCTTGGCACCGTAAGCTGGTACAGACGTTTCGTCCCAAACCTAAGCACACTAGCTACACCTTTAAACAAACTAACCTCCACCCACAAAAAAGCACCACCCTTCAAATGGACACCAGAAGCTGAATCAGCATTCAACTCCATTAAACAAGCCTTAGTTAGCACCCCCATCCTCGCCTGCCCTGATTTCACGAAGCCTTTCGCCGTCCATTGCGATGCCTCGTCCTTCGGAATCGGAGCGATGCTCACACAAGAATTTGACGGCATAGAAAAGCCAATTGCTTATATGAGCAAATCGCTCACCCACCCCCAGCGAAATTACTCGATCACAGAACGAGAACTTCTAAGTGTCATAACAGCACTAGAGCACTGGCGCTGCTATCTAGATAATGGCCACAAATTCACCATCTACACCGACCACTCAGCACTACAATGGTTCCTCCGCCTAGACAACCCCACAGGTAGACTGGCACGTTGGTGCATACGCCTATCTATGTTTAATTTCGAAATAAAACATAAAAAAGGCTCCGAAAATCTAGTACCCGACCTGCTTTCACGAAACATCCCCAATGTTAATATTATCAATTCCAGTAGTACCAAGGACGAATGGTACATCTCCATTTTTAATAAATGTAAAAATAATCCACATCTACTCCCGACTACACAATTAAAGATAACAAACTTTATAAATACACTAATTCGCTAACCCCATTCAACTCACAATACAGCTGGAAATTGGTCGTCCCCTCAGAACACCGAAACTCCATAATTGCACAAAATCATTGCACACCAACCGCAGCACATTTCGGTACCTTCAAAACCTACCATCGTATTAAGCTAAACTATTTCTGGCCTGGCATGTACAAAGATGTGGCAACATTTATCTCACGCTGCGACACATGTCTCGCATATAAACATCGTAACCAAAATGCTATCGGTCTAATGGGCGAACCTAAACAATGCTCACGACCATTTCAGTGCCTTTCAATCGATTTTATTGGACCACTACCCATATCGCGTAAACTAAACAGATACATACTAGTAATAACCTGCTGCTTTTCTAAATACTGCCTATTATTCCCAATTAAACGCGCAACTTCCTCGGTCATCAAACATGTCCTAGAAGACTTAGTATTCATGAACTACGGTATTCCAGAAACAGTCATTTTAGACAACGATCCCCAAATGACAAGCTCAGAATTAACGGACATGTTTCACTCATACAAAATACCACACATACACTTTATACCCCTTCATTGCCCTCAGGTAAATACTGTTGAAAGATACAACAGAACCATTATTACGGCAGTGGCATCATTTGTTAATGACGACCACAGAACCTGGGACAAACACCTCCATAAAATACAATTCGCTATCAACTCGTCTGTTAACGAATCAACCAAGTTTACCCCAGCTTTCCTAGTATTCGGTCGCGAACTAGTACCGTGTGGTTCTATCTACTCCCAAAAGGACACCACGGACGACCTCATTTTCGCTCCAAGAGATATATATGCAGAAAATCTCGGCCAGCTTATCCCCATTTTCGATAAAGTACAATCACGACTACACTCCATTCACCAAAACAACGCATCCCACTACAACAAACATCGTCAAAACTTAGAGTTTGAACCTGGCGATATAGTTTGGAAACGCAATTATCCCATAAGCTCTTCCGACAAAAACTTCTCAGCTAAATTAGCACCAAAATACATTAAATGCATCGTATCCCAAAAGATTTCTCCTTTAGTATATAACCTAACCGATACGAACAACAACAACTTAGGACGTTGGCATATCAAAGATCTAAAACCAACCAAAACCGCAAAACAACCTAACTAAACTAAAATTTATTCAACCTATAATTATCCATAATTGGATAAAGCGTACTACACTAGAAAGTAGTCACGCACACATTTTATTTTTTTTGTAAACCTTTTTCACCTCATCACACTTTTCGGCTTTACCATCAAACATTGACGTATGTCAAACACAACTTATGATAAATCATTTTATATTTAACTATTTTTCTTCTTCACTTGTTACAATTAATTATCTAATTAAAAAAATTAGGTACACCTTATCGACAAAGATAATGTCGTAATTATCCACTTCTCAATAATAACAATTTCTAATAAATTTATACTTCAATTTTAATTAAACTTGCTGCTAACCAAGTTTATATTAACTTAGCCTACCTTACGATTTCCACAATTTGAACTTAACGTATACGCCAACTATTTCTCGTATACAATTTTTTTTCTTTTCTTTTCAATTACGATTCTCGTAATTATTTAATATTTTCTCTCAAACTTGTAAATACTACATCACCGTGCGGGTCTAGCGACACGATAAACAAGCCAAAAGCTAAGGATCACAGAGTCGGTTGTGACTTACAATCCGACACCACCCTGGTGGAAACTCTTCGAGAACAGTTAATACAAACAGAACTGCTCTCCATTTTGTAAGGGCCTGATTTCGTGTAATAGGAATCAGACACCTTGATCGGTGATGAATGCTTGATATGACGTATGATTGACTTAGAATTTCCACCATGTACATACTCACTGTAGATATCACATACACTCAAAATCTTTGATCACTCACGACCCATACTTACATTTAATATTGATTTTTAATTAACTTTAAAACACTTTCAATTAATTTATTTACACTTACATCACACTCACTAATTAACACACAATATTTCGGAACACACACCAAAATTCTACCAGCATCCTATACATATTGTAATATTTCTACATTTAAAAAAAAAAAAAAAAAATCGATTACAGGGCAATCAATTTTTTTTTTCTCCGGCCCCCCCGGGTACTGTAGCAGAGTGCAAACTCTGCATGGACATCCTCCCTAAGCCACCCTCACATCTCCCTTTTCGAATCATTTTATAACTTAAATTTGGAACACGGCACCGAAACGTCACCGTTCTTGGCTTTTTTGACGCACTCCTCTCTAACTGACGGTGAAGTCAACACCTATCCTTGTTAATTTGTACTCTCGCATATTTTTGCAACTGTATTTAACCAAGTAAAGTTCCCGAAACAGTCCAAAAAGTGAAAGTGAACATTTTGTCTATCTTATATATTTTGTGATACATTAATGGACCCACCCAAGGGTCCATATCTTTGAATAAAGATCATCCATTGAAGTTAATCCTATTATTTATGGCCCTCGCGGCTATAAGGTTTCTAAATGCCGCTGCAGTGCAGTAATGGGTGTTAACACAGGCGCCGGAGCGCTTTAAGTCTGAGACGTAAGGGTCAGTTCATACAGCCACGAGACTTGACGAGACACGACGCGACGTGAAGTGACGACATCTAGTCCTGTAGAGTGTATCACTTAGAGAGATTAGAGGTTTCTAAATGCCGCTGCAGTGCAGTAATGGGTGTTAACACAGGCGCCGGAGCGCTTTAAGTCTGAGACGTAAGGGTCAGTTCATACAGCCACGAGACGTGACGTCATCCAGTCCTGTAGATTGTATGAATTAGAGAGATTAGAGGTTTCTAAATGCCGCTGCAGTGCAGTAATGAGTGTTAACACAGGCGCCGGAGCGCTTTAAGTCTGAGACGTAAGGGTCAGTTCATACAGCCACGAGACTTGACGAGACACGACGCGACGTGAAGTGACGACATCTAGTCCTGTAGAGTGTATCACTTAGAGAGATTAGAGGTTTCTAAATGCCGCTGCAGTGCAGTAATGGGTGTTAACACAGGCGCCGGAGCGCTTTAAGTCTGAGACGTAAGGGTCAGTTCATACAGCCACGAGACTTGACGAGACACGACGCGACGTGAAGTGACGACATCTAGTCCTGTAGAGTGTATCACTTAGAGAGATTAGAGGTTTCTAAATGCCGCTGCAGTGCAGTAATGGGTGTTAACACAGGCGCCGGAGCGCTTTAAGTCTGAGACGTAAGGGTCAGTTCATACAGCCACGAGACTTGACGAGACACGACGCGACGTGAAGTGACGACATCTAGTCCTGTAGAGTGTATCACTTAGAGAGATTAGAGGTTTCTAAATGCCGCTGCAGTGCAGTAATGGGTGTTAACACAGGCGCCGGAGCGCTTTAAGTCTTACTTTAGGGTCAGTCTTCGCTGGAACGCGACATATGACGTGATGCGAGACGTGACTATCTGACGATGCAAAGTTTCGGTCATTGTAGCTGAAGGATACAGAAGTACCTTCGTTTGGCACTCTTACTTGACCCAAGTACCTATATTAAAAGTATCTGTTCAAAAAAATGGATAACACACATTAGACTGTATGTGATTTAAGCAAAACAATGCAAAAGCCGCACTACCCACGTCAGATTGCACCAAAATTCAAGATTCTTTGTTTGCATAGAATATGTATTACAAGTTGGTATTTACAATATAGTAGTGTTCTCTATTCTGCTAATTTACATCAATGTGCAACATTGGTATTAAAAATGCATCTTAACCCGAAACGATATTAGATTTCCATGTCGCGTCGTGGTGGAAACTAACCCCAAGACTGTTGCTGAGGAGAAGTCTTGTAGCGCCACTTTCTATGAAGCGGTCTGATCATGGCGGACTATGCTGGTCTGTAAAACAAATTATAATTATAATAACATTGATGATTCAGCGATATGATCAATACGCAGCAACTTTGAAACATAACATAACAAAATTCTTTATTGCACTAAATACAAGAAATAATACAACAGCAGAAAAACACAAACAGCACAGAAACAGTACAACAAGGCGGCCTTAATGCTAGATAGCATTCTCTGCCAGGCATCCTCCCAGAAAATATTAATTTCCTTTCTCAAATGCGTTGTTTAATTATAATAGGTACCTGGTACCTACTATGAAATGTGAGCAGGAATATTGCAATTCAGTAGGCGGTTGTAAAACTCCGACACTAGGTTTCATCGGGTCGTTGGACAACTCGGTGCGATAGAGAGAGAGAATATATGAAGGAAACTACTATAACATCCACAATATAGTCCACTGCTGAACATGGGCCTCCCCCAAGTATTTGCCATACTCACCACGCTTGGCAGGTGGGTTGGTGAGCGCAATGCAAGATGTTGCAATGCGACTGCGAAATTCATCCAGGGATTTTGAACCCCTGGATGAATTTATCCCTTAGTCGCCTCTTATGACACCTACGGGAAAGATGGCATTCTAAACCGGCAGGAATATGAAGGAAAAGTAGAAATTAATTAGGTCTGGCTGCTGCAATTACATTCCGTTTTGTTCCCATGGCTATTGGAGCGAGACGTCGTTTCGGGAGTTGCGCAAACGCAGCTTTTGTGACGGCGGCCATTGCCCGGTGACCGCCACTACTGAGAAATAACAGTTTGACGTATTATGGAAGACAAGGAATGGAAGTGGAAGACTAGCAGCCCACCTCGGGATACATAAGGAGTTAAGGCTTCACTGAGGATCATCATCTTCCTGCCCTTATCCCAAATCCCTTGGGGTGTCATGATTGGTTAGAACAGAAAATCATGTAGCAAAGGGATTTGGCTATGTTTTATCACCGGCCGCCTGTCGAACGTCAACCCTCGTTGAGAATGCTAATGTAGGTGGTATCACGGTATGCTGTTGACTATAGTCGAAGCAGAGGTCTGCGTCGCCTTTTACGAAAAACCCTGAGTGGACTAGGAGTGGCAGTATTCTTAGCCGTTACCACACGGCTTCCTTGATGATATGTCCGTCTAACCGATTCCTCTTTAGCCGGTCAACGTTCTGCCTACTTCGTAAGATATGAAGTCTTGTAGCTGCGGTTATAAAGGAATGTCGGTTCCCTGGGAATTACACCTGACACCACAACAAACTATGAAGTTCACGGTAGCAAGTAACTAAGTATGATACGTGGGAAACGTCAAGTCATTTGTGTGGGAATGTCCGATGTTTCTGGGTGAGCCAGTTCCATTGACCACCCTGAGTAAGTCTCATCTAAGTCAAAGTCAGCAAAAAGTTTGATTTTGTCATACTTATCGCATTCCTTGTGTACATCAAAATAATAACATAAATCCAGCCGATGAACGAAAGCAAGTAACTTCGAGCAACGCGGATTATCCGTCCCGTTCTGGCGATAGCAAGTAAAAAAATAAACTTTTCAATATTATTTACAGCCTCAGTCCAAATGAGGAGACAGGAACGATTTCCGTCGCCATTGTCTTCATGTCTTTATATTCGATTCGAGTGTTGTCGTTCGAAAGCTGCCTCCAATAAGTTTTGACCAAACCGACTTGCGCCATATTTGGTCGTGGATCGCCAGACAACCACTTTTTGTGCGACGTTGCAACTGTGTCGTGACGAAATTCAACAAACTGTTTTAACTGACTTAAAAAGTAGGTTTTCACTTTGATCTATGTGTATGTGACCATCACATTGTCTTGTTACTAGAATCGCAAAATATTGTTTGTTGACCTAGGAAATACATAGCAAGAATGCGTTTGGTTATGTATGTATACTTCTCCTTGCATCATCTTGTAACATTTCACTAATGTTGGACATAAATCCAGGAACCAATCTCCTGTTTGCGTCATTTAGACACTACCAGCCGCCAAATTTCTAATTATATTTCGTCGCTCTGTTCTTCAGATATAATTCTAGTTAACCATGTAGTTTCTTCAAGCTACTGGCATTCATCGCACTTTTAGAGAAAATCGATTAAATCTATCGATTTCACTCTTTTTTTTTTTTGTCTATGGCCACCCTTTCCTGTCGCCTGACAGATGGCCAAGTACCTACTCATTCTTTAACTTGCGCGGCATGATTCGCACGTTTTTTTACAAAAAACGTAAAATAATTGATAACTTCAGTGTTTAATGATGGGAAAACTAATTATTTCCCTACTTAAATTCAGTGATACACCGGGTGAGTGATTTTATGGTTTTTTTATGTGTCTTGATGTGATTGATTGACTGAGGTGTTTTTCACCTGATGCACCATTTTTTCCTTGACGGTGGGTCTACGACTCAATCCGCTGGAAAACCACACTATTTTTCCTTGATGGTCTCAAACCACTGGAAAGCCTGGAGGTTGACCGCGAGTCATCACGATGGCATTTTTGCATAGCAAAACATACGGTTCAAACTGGATCTATGTTATAAGTGTGCAATATATTCGCATAGGGCTTGCCCAAGCGATATATAACGTCTGGAGGTTATGCCGCGAGCTAACACGAAGACAAATGTTATATAATACAAATGGTTGCTGTCAATCTTTATTTCGTTGGTAATCGACCCCAGTCTTCCACGAAATACATCTTAGCCTAAACGATGCCCAAAAGTCATCAGTAACGTCTTGAGTTTATACCTTGACAAAATTTTATAAGAATATCTAATAAGTACCCGCTACCGATTTAAATAATCAAACAATTATTGGACACAACAGCACACAGCTCGACATAGACCTCTCTTTGTCTTATGATCTGTTTTTCACACGAACGTGTCATACCCAATGTATTCCTAAAAGTATATATAAAATTTCTACTTAGAAATAGATATGTTGACTGTTATTTGGTCGTTACTCGAACCACTAGACTATGTCACAAAGCTTACTAGCAGAAAAACAACTGTTGATTTGTGTCAAGTTATTACGCGAGAGCGTCATAATTTTCACCTATGCGATTCAATTTATTCGCATAAGGTTACTGATAGGGAATACATTTATTTTTCCTCTTATATACGGTACGCGCCCCTTTTCCTACGAAAAAGAAGTAACTCGAAGGCAATGCCACGAGATAATGATGTACCTACTAAAACATGGCTAAGATTCTACATATCATATCACATCAACAAGGAATATTTCATTAATTACGTAAATTTTGTATATTATACAAAATTGTATCTATTTGTGAATAACACTGTTGAAGTCATTGCTGAAACTTGCAACTAATCGCAACAGTGTGCGCAGTTTTTATACCATAGTAATACCTAGCTTAAAATATACCCTTCAAAAATACAAGTAATTAATAATGCCAAATGCATAATATTACACGGAAAACCGCAATATAAGTCACATTCTGTAAATAGAACGCACCAATATTAGATTTACAAATATTTTTTTAAATCTACCTTCTTTTCGATTTACATTTTATCGAACCATGGTGCAATTGAGTAGTGAAATGTCAATTAAATTTCACGTACCTATTTGCCTACAGGTGAATTAGAAAAATATACTGGTATACAAATACCGTATTAAATACAACCAAACCAACGCATTGTGCTTACTTAACATATGGAAAAAAAAATGTTTCTTTATTGTACAAACATAAATGTTTGTACCTTGTATTTATCCTACTTTGGATACCCTGTATTTATAATACTTTTGAAAAACCAATTAACTGGTTGTGTTCTATGCAAGTTTCCCGTTATTCAGGAAGATTTTAGGACGTAAGTTCTTTATAGAAAGAAAAGATTCAAGACAAGATTTTGTTTACTTCTTTCTAGTAGATTAATATTATATTATATCATATAATGATAGACACCTGCTCGCCAAAGCTTACTTCAATACGCTTATGGTCTTACCTTAAAAAATCTTTTACAGTTTTTGATTTTTATTAAATAAAACAAAGGATAGAATGATTAGTCGATTTGACAATACATAACTTACCCAACCATTGGTTGCCCATCCCACCTCCCATAAAAAGGGGGGGGAGGAGTGTGTACTGCCTGCAGGAATACATGTGTACCTATGTAGGTAGGTCTATACAGGCCAGATTCGTGCAAATATTGCGATTGGTCTATGAAAGTCCATCATTCAGAAAGAAACGAAGTAGATAATACCTAAATAATATCCGATTATTGAAAAATACAAGTATTTTCCTACTCGGAATGTTATTATTATTAAGTATAATTAATATAAATTAATTATTACTTACAATGTGATACTTTGATTATTCCATTTCATTTCATAAATTACCACATTACGACAAGAAATATAAAACATTATATTTTGAACACTAATAAATAAACCTATTTTGGGATTCACACTTATTTACCCAAACACATACATTTAACAAAAGCACATACATTAAGTGTTCAACTATTCCTTATTAGGAATTGAATATTATGATTTTTTATTTGTAAAAATATGTAACCTCTGTCCTAAGGTTATTTAATTTCAATTCAATTGGAATGTTATGAAACGAACACGTATTGCGAGGATAAAATTACCAAAATATTTTGGTAGTAGGATAAACATATTCTTCAGACAGAATAACTTAAATGACTTATGCCATATAGATAATTTCATGAATATTTCCTACGCTGTCGGTATAAATGAAGGGTTAAAACGAGTAACATTTATATTTTTCTATACTAAACAATAGAAGATAATAAAATTATCTTAATTGGTGAACTATTTACTTCTTTTTTGATCAAACCTATTTAAATATTAGGTGGGATCTAAAATGTTAAATCTTATTAATAACTCGTTTGTTACGTATTTTACAAATACTTTTGAATTATCTCAGGACCTAACAAGGTTGCTGTTAGATTTTATGTGGGTAAAAAAGTTGTTAATTATTTACAGTAATGTAAGGAATACTCAATTAATTCGTTCTACGTAGATCCATACATTATGCGCCACAGTAGACAAAGCGTTTTATTATAAATATTGTATTTCGTTCCAATTTCAATGAAATTACTTACGAAATCAATAATCTTCTAACCAAATGTTAGATTTTACTTGACTTCGTGTAAAAATGAAAACGAGTAAATCTTTTTCGCAATGTTTGATAACATTGTTTCAAAATAAGTCGGTACTCCTGAAAATAGTTAAATCTTGTACTTCCGCTTTTCAACCAAGTACAAGTTGTTAAGTGATAAATAAATTTGGTCCTATTCTAGTAGACATTGTTTAAATATTTAACAAGGAAATCAAATTATTTAATTTTATTTTGTCATGATTAGAAATACATGCAGTAACCTAATCAAAACATTATGTTCACCACGTTCACCACAAGAGTATCCTTGCAATTTACAAAAATTAAAAATTACCATAAACATTTTACATTAAAATAGAATGTGAAAAACTTCAATAGTTCAATATTATTATTATTATGACATACAAAAATAATATTGAGTTTTAGAACCAATAACAATATTGTTAGGAAGAAAATCTGTCTTCCTCGTTCTGCAGGTACACAAAACTTTAAAATAATTAAATTGTCTGCCTATTAACATTCTGAGTATTTTGAATTGCTTTTTATCAATAAAAGCAATGAGAAAAATATAAGTCATCAATAATAAAATTAAATTTATTTATTGATTATTATAATAATAAAATTAAGTGTAACCACATAAACGTAAATTTTACCGTTTTATTATTAAAAAATAATTAAATCAAGTATAAACACATAAACGTAATTATATTACCGTTTTGACCAAAGTGTTGTTATTATTTGAAAGCAGACATTGATTCTTTAGGACATTAATTCTGAATGTCTGACTTTTGACTGTTTTAGTGTTTTATTATTTTATAACCAAAATCCTGCATCATTAATTCGTTTATTTTAAAGTTCTTTGAGAAAAAATAGCTTCAATAATTTAAATGCTTATTCAAAGACTATTTATTTATTCTATGTACATTGATTACAATTTAAGAATTATAATTCCTGTTTAAATAATTAAATTCGAAAATTTCGATGCTGTGTGTGTGAGTATACACGAAGTAAGCACAGTTAATTAAGTTCTTATAAAAAAATAATAATTTACGCCTTAATTAACTTTTTTATAGCGATTATTTCCATGATAACGTGAACCATATCAATAATCAAATATTTGTGTAGTTCAAAAATTATCCTACACGTATACGAGTTTACAGGTACACTATAATGTACCATTCAAACCGAACTTGGTGTAGTTTAGCCTGAAAAAGCTTTTGAAGCAAAACATTTTTCAGATGTGTTTATAATCTTTAATAACTTTATATTTAGTTGAGTCAACATCATCATCATCACTGCTGGCTCACAGCGCTCGATGATAATGTGAAGATTATGGTTAATATTTAATTACCAGAAATAGAAAGAAAACTATGTTTTCAGCACCTTTTTATTTCAACGCCTTAGAAATTGCTTGCAAATGTGTAATGCTTGTATAATTTTTGACATAAGTACAAAAACAAAGATAATCAGAACTTTTATCTTAATCGGGGTTTGTGGTAAACCTATTTTAAGTAGTTAACTTAAAAATATGTTTAGAATAAAATAATTTAAAGTGAATGTACCTAATCCCTACACATAATCCAACTTATGTTTAAGGGCTGTCTGTACAACTGACTAATCTTTTCTATTATAATGTGTTGTGAAATACAACACAATATCTCTGAACATCTACATGGTTAACTAGAATTATATCTGAAGAACAGAGCGACGAAATATAATATATGATCAAACGAACTTACCAAGTGAAGTTCGATCGATATTATATGAGTCGCTCTGTTTGAAGATATAAGGTCCCTCCCACCCAAACCCAGTTATATAATAGAAAAAGATTAGATCTACTGCTATCTCTAAAGAATGAGTAGGTACTTGGCCATCTGTCAGGCGACAGGAAAGGGTGGCCATAGACAAAAAAAGAGTGAAATCGATAGATTTAATCGATTTTCTCTAAAAGTGCGATGAATGCCAGTAGCTTGAAGAAACTACATGGTTAACTAGAATTATATCTTCAAACAGAGCGACTCATATAATATCGATCGAACTTCACTTGGTAAGTTCGTTTGATCATATAATATTCTCCCCTTCCCGCTATGGAGTAAGTTTTCTTTTTCAAAGTTACGACCGATGCTGTAAGATTAGTTTGTCTTATCGGTTCAGCAAATCGAAAAGTTGCTGTTGCTTCACTATTAAGTAGGTTTATATCTCTAAATTATAGCTTGTCTTACAATGATAGTCCAAATTCAAGCCTTCAAAGTGTTGGTCAATGCTTCAAGGGCATTTATTGCTGCTTTAGTAGAACTAGTGGACCTGCGAAATGCTTTCTCGTACTCATGAGGTAATCGAACGACTAGGTGTCCCACACGAAAAGAAGGAAAAAGACGGCCATATTTCGGCAGATTTCTTGCTTAGTTTTGCTGTCGTATGGAATAACAATCTATAAACGACAAGGGACCGAAATCTGCTAAATGAAAATCGTTTTAGTTGCTGTGTGTCGATGGATTTTCAGTTGAATGGTTTTGGTAGTTTCGTATGCTGCTAACAGTTGAAAGTACAGAATATCACATCGAAGTGGCAGTTGAGTGTCGCTGGAATTACGATGGCCAAAAATTAAGAGAATCAAAGTCCTATAAGCAGACCTGCGAAATGCTTTCTCGGGTTCAACGGCCATATTTCGTTGGATTTCGTACTGTATAGGAAGTAGAGCTTATTTATAGAGTTGGAGGCGCCGCGGTCGCGAGGGGAGCGCCTGCGCCGGCGACTGTGTTGCTATCACAGCAGAATTGACCTCTTTCTGCTAATTCTGTAACTATATTTCGTTGGATTTCGTACTGTATAGGAAGTAGAGCTTATTTATAGAGTTGGAGGCGCCGCGGTCGCGAGGGGAGCGCCTGCGCCGGCGACTGTGTTGCTATCACAGCAGAATTGACCTCTTTCTGCTAATTCTGTAACTATATTTCGTCTGATTTCGTACTGTATAGGAAGTAGAGCTTATTTATAGAGTTGGAGGCGCCGCGGTCGCGAGGGGAGCGCCTGCGCCGGCGACTGTGTTGCCATCTCGTAGCTTAGTATTTAGGAAAAGAAGAACAGTAGTTAGATCTAACTATATTTAGTCTATTTCGACATTTATTCACTAACTAGCGACCCCAATAACCTGTGCGAATAAGATGTTTTCTAGCAAGTATTATCACATACAAAATATCAGTCCTGGACTCACTTTATTTACTACGATAAACTGCATCGAAATTCGTTGCATATTTTAGAAAGAGTTTTATGTTGTCCATTACAGACATAACAGAAAGCGACTTCAATCCATACTTATTTAGTAGGTTTCTTGTTGTTTTTCCATCTAGTTAATTGAGCAACTATTTCAAAGTAGAAAACAAAGTCTAAAAGTGGTGGAATTTTGTGTGGAAGATGGTCCTTGTTTTATCTACCAATATTATTTTCTTTTGTTTGCACAATAAAACGACTATCCAAGGTTTAAAATCCAAATAAAACACAACTTAAATCCGTGAAAGTCGTTTTATTGTAGTAACTTTTCTACCAATTTATTCTTTGAATAAATTAGCAATTTACTCGAAGTGCGAGCTGGCAACTCCGGCGCACCGGCGCAGTGCTCGCCGCGACGCCGTACGAAGCGGTACTGCGCACGATTCACGTCCATTCCGCCAGTGTCAGTGTGATCATTTGATAAAACACCCCGAGATAGCGAGTCGCGACAATCCTATACACGTAACAGTGAAGTGCAGTGAAAATGAGGCCCAAGGAGGACACGAAAGTCCAAACCGGGACTTTCATATTGTCCGAGAAGATCGACGATACGAAGTCCAAGAAGAATGAGAAGGAAATGAAGAAAGAGATGAGGAGGCTTGCGAAGGAGGAGATGGAGAGGGAGAAGAGGGAGAGGAAGGCGAAGGAAAAGGAGAGGGAAAAGGAGAAACAGACTAAGAAAGGTTAGTGGACTGTCAGTCTAGCGGTCCAAGACTTGGTCAATTTGAAGGTTATAAAAGTTCGATTTTGCACGTAAAGTCGATACTGGTTAATAGATTAGATTATCACCAGTCTGAAAAATATACCCGCAAGGTGCTAGCGAGCTCATACTAACGCTGGTCGACAAATAAAATACATTGGCTGACCAAGATGACTTTACCTCCTTTCTGAAAATGAAGGATGGGCTCTCGTTTTGACTGGTTGAGTTACAAAATGTACTATCTGACCAGGTCGACTTGACCCATCTGTTTATAGCCTTAGTTATGGCGCATGAGGTCATTGTTTATTGGTCAATGTATGTAGATGACTACTTTGTAAGTGCACCAGCCTAACATGATCCCTAAGCAAATAAAAGACTCTGTTATCATAGCTCGTTGTTATCATGATGTCATCTCGTATTTATAGAGGTTATTGTGTTAGCCTTGTAAATGTAGAGTCATAAAATCTGGCTAGAGTCTGCTGTAAGCATAATATGCTCGTAATAGTTCTTACTGGTCAGTCTGTCATAGCGTGGGTTTTTGAGTCCCGAGGTAGGTATCTTGGTTGCGTGCTGAAACATAGAATCCTTGATGATGATGATGATAGAATCCTTATAGAACATAGAAACATAGACCAAGAAGTCTGCCTGTACTACGCAAACTGCGATAAAACAACCTCTAAAAACGTTTCTTTTTACAATAGCAGCCCAAAATTTTTATTTTGGTTTACCGAAATTTTATGAACGATCGCTGGAATCAAAACTAACATGCACAAAAACAACTTATCAATGGAAATCAAACCCGTGACCTCTTAGTCCAAAAGCCCAAGGTTCAAACCGCTCAACCGCAGAGCCACCATAAAATTCTTTCGCATTCTCACAGTATTCTGCGCTTACGTCATTTTAGCATTGACCTTGATGGCTAATGTGGTCAATATTTTAATTATCTTGGCCATCTTTAGCGTAATGACATCACAAAGCATTGTTAGACTAAATTGTGTTTGTTTTGTGAATCAGCGAATTAATCGCTAGTTGGCAAGCAGTGTGTGAATACTAAGTTTGCATTCGTAGGTACTTTGAAATTTACGATAATGCACGTAAACAAGACAAGACAATACAATGTAGAGAAGTGTTAGTTATTATCGTGAAGGTACTCTGTATGGTCAATGGTCATAGTTTACCCAATTTTATTTTATTTTATTTATTTATTTTTGGTATCTTTGGAAAACTTACAGCTTGCATAGTAAGTAACAGTAAATTAGAAAAAAAAATTGCCATTTATTACAAGATTCCACATTCTATCTAGTAGATGCCCTGTGATGGCTAGCGCAAAGTTCGTACACATTAGCTAGTTGATACCGTGATCACATAAGCCTGCCTCCCCCAGAAACTCTGACACCAGGGTTCATCGGGTCATTAGACGACTCGGTGAACCACTCGAAAAAGGAGAAGGCCTACCTTTTTCACAATCTTCCGTTTTCGCTGTCCGGCCGCTACCAACCACCCACTTTAAGTCCTGGCCGGAGGACGTCCAACGCTACGTTTACGCCCTGATATCTTAAATTTATTTAATAGACAGTAAATGATACCAATATCATCCAATATTAACGAAATTGGTAGGTAGAGATTCGGATTCCGAAGCGGGTGCGGGGCGTGCGCTGAAACTCTAATTTCGTTTTCTATGGGCTTCGAGCGGAGTGATGGAGTGTCGCTTACCCCTGTATTTTTAGAATTTCTGTATTTTCGGATATTTCTCTCAGCAATCTCGATTCTAGACGCACTCGGTGTCCCACACGAAAAGAAGAAAGAAGAAGGCACACTTAGGTTGAGTGATAATTATCGCCATTTTAGACTCTGTCTCAGCCTTATCTTGCTCTTAAATCTTACCGGATCAGTCAAGAACAAGCCATAGATTCAGACAAACTCTATTTGGTCCATTTTTGATGCTGTCCAGGACAGGGAATCGTGGAAGGAACTATCTCTCTCTCTCTTTATCTCTCTCTTTTCTTGTGGGCACCGAGTTGTCCAACTGTCAACAGTCGATAACTGTCCCTTAGTCGCTCTTTACAAACCCTCGGGTAGAATTGGAATGGCGCTATTCTAATCCGGCATCACACGGCAATTCGCTGAGTCAACTGATTAGTATTTTTGATGTGCTTCACTCCGCCTGCAGCACACCGTGTCGTTTACCCCAGGTATTTTTAGACTTAGAATTTCTGTATTTTCGGATATTCCTCTTAGCGATCTCGATCCTCGACACACTTGGCTGTGATGTGAACTGCCAAGTTCCTTGGCACGCGTGCACCTGAGATATGATTTAGTGGTTCTTGGAATTTTATTTCTCGAACTGGGTTAAACATGATTTTTTGCCGCGTGAGAGATATTTTTGTCGCGGATTTTTAGCATTTTTTGCATGCTTCACTGTTTCTAAAGAATGAATTCATAGTACGGTAGTATCCATATGGTTACGTTCAAACGTTCCTTGCTATCTCTGTGGCGCCGGCTTACAATAGCATCACCTCATATCTTACCCGTGGGTGTCAAAAAAGGCGACTAAGGAATTTGAGAGTTGATGTGCATTGCAATTTTAGGCGACAGGCTAATAACGTGTCTCTATGGTAATTGATACACAGTCTTCTCAATGACTCTCTAACTTTTGTCAGACGTGGTGTAAAATGGCTTTTTTCTCCAACCGTTTACGCTCAGCCTACCCCGCAGGGATATAGGCGTGATATATTTATGTATGTGTGTACTATCTTTAAGCAAAACTTCGCCGATAGCTCAAAGGTGTAAATACACCTTTCCCATTTGTAATATTGGCGTGAAAATAATTATTATCCGCTCATTACTATTGCCACTTTATGTTCCGACCACTTTTTTTCGAGCACTTAGCCTTAGCTACGATATCGGTAATCGATATTCTTCATAACTTATGCCTGTTATCTTATCGGAGATAGTCATTAGTCGTTAATGAATGTTAGGTCATTATAGGTTAGGATCAACAATTATTAATTTATGTTATTCTAAACTAAATGCGCTAAGATGAAAATAAATTGTTGATTATGTTTATAAATGAAAAATAGAATAGTTTTATTAGTATCTATCGATCACTCAACTTATTACTTATCAATCACACACAAAAGATATCACAAAACTAGGGTGTTATCACAAGATAACGAAAAGGTACTTTGAATCACATTCCATCGCTCTTTTTAGGGTTTCGTAGTCTACTAGAAACCCTTATAGTTTCGTCATGTCTGTCTGTCTGTCTGTCTGTCTGTCTGTCTGTCTGTCTGTCTGTCTGTATGCCGCGCCCTCATATCTTCGTCAGTTTTAGAGCTATCGACATGAAATTTGGTGAGAAGATAGATCGTGTTGACCCAAATATAGAAATGTTAAGAAAAAAATATTTTAAATGTTTTTTGGACCCCCTCCCATACAAGTGAAAGGGGGGCAAAAAAAAATTTTTTCTTCTGTTATATTGAGTAGGGTATCGTTGAATAGGTCTTTTAAAATTAAGGTGAGGTTTCTTTGAAACAAAGCCACTAAAATGTTTCTGTCACGAGATATTTGCTTTTATAAAGGGCGTTTTTGACCCATAATTTGTTCCAGCTGTAACTTCTAAAGTATAAACGCTAAAAATTTGAAATAAATATGGAATATAGCTTACAATCTGAAGTTACAATGAAAACTATAACGGATATCGTACCCTTAAAGGTTTCAGAAAAAATTGAGTTTTTCTATTTGCGGTTGGTCATCATACTGCTGCTAACAAACCAGCAACAAAATTAAGTTTGTAATGCTGAAAAACCTGATATTTAAACGTTGACTACGAAACCCTATTTGTGGGCGTGTCTGACACGCTCTTGGCCGGTTTTTTTTTTCTTAATATCATCTTAGGAACAACTGCCAGAATCTTCAGTAGTTTTCTACAGAGCCATATTACAAGTATCCAATTAAAAAAAACACAAGAGAATTTTCAAAAATGCCTCCCTTACTTACCTTACCTATAGTCTAGTAACTAACGTCAATAGCTGGTTATAACTATTCAGATTGACCCATGAAGCTGAAAATCGGCATGTAGGTACTTCTTGACCTCCTGATCAAAATTAGACATGGACAGCACCGCCCTGAACCTGCCCCCTCCTTTACAAGGCTCAACATTTGAAGTAATTGACTTGGAGGGTACTATTTATTTCATAACGTGCGTGACCTCTCACTTGAAGCTTATTGTGCCCTCAAAATTACCCCGGGGCCAAAGCCCAAAGTGGGGTGTCCTGTATGAGATTTTCTTATTTTCAAGCTATCGATTCCCAAGCGGTATCAAAAGATGCGGAATTAGACACAGATTGCAAAAAACCTACAATATCTTTAAATAATATTTATCTTTAGGGCTTTGCCGAACATTAAAAAACAATAATATGTTGGTTTCGTAGTCACAACACTTTAACGATCGATAGAGCCCTAAAGATGAATATTATTTAAAGATATATTAGGTTTTTTGCAATCTGTGTCTAATTACGCAACTTTTGATACATCTTGGGAGTCGATAGCTTGAAAATAAGAAAATCTCATATAAGAACGGGACACCCCACTTTGGCTTTGGGCCTAAAGGGTAATTTTGAGGGCACAATAAGCTTCAAGTGAGATGTCACGCACGATATGAAATAAAAAGTACCCTCCAAGTCTATTACTTCAAAAGTTACGCCTTGTAAAGGAGGGTGGTAAAGGTTAAGGGGGTGCCCGCTGGGCTCCATGTCTAATTTTGATCAGGAGGTCAAGAAGTACCTACATGCCGATTTTCAGCTTCATGGGTCAATCCGAATAGCTGTGACGTTAGTTACTAGACTACTACCTCTACCTACTTACTCGAAGTAACAGAACTCTGTTTTAATTCATTTAGCACTGCTTTGCCCATTCCCCTATACACACCATACTACAACACAGCCGTCGACAGATTAAATGCAGACCGACACAGTACAGACACACGTACACACTGAACAAGGAATGGAATTCCGCTAAAAATAACGCGTGGAACACTCAAGTAGTAAGGTTACCGTTTTTATGATAACTTTTGAGCGAAATTTCAATATTCTTTTAGGTAGAGAAGAAGAAAATTTACTTCATTAGTAAATATAGCGATGTTTTGTATAAAGGGCGTATGCGCCATAGAAAAGTGTGGCATATTCACCCTTTCTACAAAATACCGACGAAAATGTTATAGGTGCTCTATAACGCGATCTGATTAACTACCCTACCGCGGATTATACCTTTTTATCAGTTTGCTCTTGAGTATCTTGACCGAAGGTCTGAGGGTCTGTCAAGGCTGAGAACTCACCAAAAAATCCAAACAGCGTTTTTGCCGTCAGTTTTCGATGAGGGGATTGTAGCTATCACAAACCAGAAACAGTAAATTCTGATGATTCGTTTGTCAGAAATAAGGAAAAAGCCAACTTGATAATATAAAAAGTTAGATTTCTGGAAGTTTCCCTCGCGTCTTGGCAAATTAGTTTCCGACTCGTCACGACGCCTCACGCCTGAGTGCGTCTTATCACAGCCCAAAACAAATAAATAGGCGAAACGCGAAACCTTAATGGAATTTATTGATTGATGCTATTTGCTAACTGTGTATTGGTGGCTGGTATCTTATCGGCAGCTCAATTTGCCGTTTAATGCGGGCTTAGAATAGCATCAACCCGTGAATGTCGTAAAAAGCGACTAAGTGACGATAATCATTCAGGGAATGGGCAGCAGCGTTCCCTGTAAACAACATCTTGCACGGCGCTCGCCTATCTGCCAGTCCATTGATATCGGTTTTGGTAGCATCACGTGATGAATTCAAGGACTGGGAAAAACTAAGTCACGAACACAGCCGTCTATCCAGGGATTGGGCAGCAGCGTCCCTTGTGAAAGAGTACACGAACACACACATAGCCCCATTACATTCTCTTGTATCGTAGAGACATTTACATTAATTGTATCTATACATTAACGTATACTGAGAAAGCTTTGATCAGACAACTGGGAAAATAAGCTGGGACATTTGCATAGCGTAGCTGACAGACTCATAGCTACTCTCATCTTACTGCCCTTATTCCAAATCAGTTTCGGTCGCCGCAACATGCTTTTTTTAGAACACAAAATCATGTCGCAAATGGATTTGGCTATGTTTTATTGGCCGCCTGCCTGACGTCAACCCTCTTTGGGAATGCTATTGTAGGTGGTATCACCGCCATCATGCGGTTGATCATAGTCGACTGATATTCAGGCGAGGTCACATACTCTACGTTGCTTTTTACGAAACACTGTGAAACTCGTGGCTTCTGTATCAGCAGCCAAAACTGGTGTTGATTGGTTGTGACAATTAAATTATTAAACGAACAAGGCATATTTTATGTAGTAAGTAAGGCGCAAACTCCACCAAAAAGACGAGGGCATAGGACGTAAGAATGACAGTTGACAGACAAGTGATCGTCAAATATTCTTCTTAGTTTTTGACGCTAGCTGTCATAGATGCGACGCTTTGGCGACGCTTGTGTGTGCCTTTGTCAATACTTTTTCGTACATTTTGTATGGAAACGTCGCGATGTCAAACGTCAAGCGTCATGCCCTACGTCCTTTGTCCTTTCCTTGTCCTCTCTGTGGAGTTTGGGGCTTAAACGACTGAACATGTTGTTAAAAGTCGAGGATTATAGAGTCTCGATGTTTCGATGCAATAAGTGCACCATCATCGGGAGTCCGACAGGTTGCTCGCGCTCGGTAGCAGCGCCCGCCTGGTTGTGATGATAATGTTAAAATGCAGTTCAAAACATTGTGCAACACTTATGTAACTACCATCCAATAGGTGTTATTTACAATTGGCACACATTAAATATTCCAAACATCTACACGCATTAGTGACAAGGCTGCCCACACTTGCAAGTGATATAAGACAGGTATTTAAGATGCCTGCTGCCTACAGATGTAAACAAACACATCTGACACAGAATGGTAAACCTGTATGGCGATAGACGGGTGTGACGTCATCTTTTTGACCTTGAACCATAGACCTGTTATACGTGGAGCTGGCTTTACAATTGAGTAAAAAATGATTGAAATATTTGAAACTTCCATTTATAATTGCCGTGGTTCTGAAAAAAATTATATAATAGGTTCAAAAACTACGCTCGTTGGATATACTTGTTCAGTTTCATTGCCCGGTCTCTCTCTCTCTCCTTTCGAGTGGGACACCTTATCGTCCAACGACCCAATGAAACCCTGGTTCATCAGCCGCCTGCTGCTTATAAGTAGGTTTTTTTTTTTTTTTTTTTTTTATTTATTTCATCAAATATACATAAACAAATCTTACACAATATAAAGACACCGTTAATCCCTATTTGGGTTTGTCTCGATGTCTACATTCCGTTATAATCCGAGCTTACCAAAACATGTTAGGTTCAAAATTATCAAATACAAGATAACGTGACAAAGTGATAGTAATAGATAGCAATCAATAATTCATTACATTGCACACCATTGAAGTAAACAACTCAGGACGGTCGGATAAGCAAGTACATGCAGCGCATACGGCACGGCTACCGACGACCGCCCGCCTGCCAACCGGTTTAGTCTAGTAACTAACGTCAATAGCTGGTTATAACTATTCGGATTGACCCATGAAGCTGAAAATCGGCATGTAGGTACTTCTTGACCTCCTGACCAAAATTAGACATGGAGCCCAGCGGCCCCCCCCTCCCCCCCACTTTTCGGGATTTTGGGCCCCATGGGGGGCCTAAAGGGTAATTTTGAAGGCACAATAAGCTTTAAGTGAGATTTTACGGACGATACGAAATAAAAACTACCCTCTAAGTCAATTACTTCAAGAGTTACACCTTGTAAAGGAGGGGGGGTGGTAAAAGGTTAAGGGGGGGTGGAGCCCGCTGGGCTCCATGTCTCATTTTGATCAGGAGGTCAAGAAGTACCTACATGCTGATTTTCAGCTTCATGGGTCAATCCGAATAGCTGTGACGTTAGTTACTAGACTAGTTTGCAAATTACATGATACGGGATGTTCCATTTTGTACTACGCTAAACATACCTTTATCAGTTAACTTATTTATTAGTGATTACAAAAATGATATAATAATATTATTACTCCATAAACCTAAACAATTCTCTTTTTAAAATTTGTGTTATATTATTGGGCGTTATTTTAGATCGGACCTCTTTTGGTATTCTATTAATTAGTTCGGGTATAATGTATTCGGAAGTTCTTTTGCCGTAATAATTTAGAAATCTTGGGGTTATTAAAATATGCTTTGTTAGTTGCTCAACTTTTCTAAAATGGTTGTGCCGCCGTCTTTATCATAGATAGAGCCAGGTCAGGTCTAGTCCCTACCAATAATGGGTATAAGCTTTTTGATATACGTTAATTCCATAGACAGACATATCGAATTATCTACGTATGGTATGACTATGAACGAAGACAGGTTACACAAACAGGTGATCGGTGGCGCCGGCGGCTCTCACGAATAGTGGCAAACGCATAATAAAACAATATATATAATCCATAAAGCAAGCTCCATAGAGAAGAGGTAAGACGTAAGATGGCATTTGTCAAACAAGTGAATGCCAGAGACGTGAGACGTGCCACATCTTGATGCTTGTAGAGTTTTATAGAGATAAACATATTTTGATACATAACACTGACTAATTACAATGTCCTCCAAAAAGGTCTGATGATCTGACTAATAATCATAACTCAAAACATAAAAACCGCAATTCTTTTTATTATGTAGTTGCTAACTTCTATAAATAAAATGTCCTTCAAAAACTAAATGACAAATTATGGAAAATAAAAACAAGTTCTTTGTTCGAAACCTTGTAACACTACTCATAAGATTATGGATACAAATATACAGAGGTGATGTCATGTTAGCAGATGGCATGGCACGTACTAACCTACGTAATGTGACCTGCATAAGGTCTACAATCGCATAAGAATGAAGAAAAATGTAGGATAATAAATAATAATGAAAGAACATAAAAATTATCAAAAAATATCGATTATTTTCATTTTTCGGCAGGATTGGCTCTGGCAGACTTACGTCTTTCGACTTGTTTACGTGTCAGTTAACGTTCTATAGTGGTACCTGATGAGATAGGCATTTCTGCAGTCGGCTCTCCCACTATAAGTTTTAATATCGTATCAAACTAAACTGGAAATCATTCGAAAAAAGTAGGTATCAATTTGGTCCCAAGTTGGAGCAAAGCAAATAAATATAGGAATGTGTACAAATATATTCTCATGGCATCAGCGTATAGCTGTCCACTGCTGGACGTAAGTTTTCCCCCAGGGCCGGCAGGCCATAAGGCACGACCTTCCGTTTGTCATGAGTTGCGTGTCAAAATTCCCAAAGTAGCCACTATTTGTCATAAATGTATTAATTTGCCGTGTGATGCCGGATCAGAATAGCATCACCCATATCATATGACTCCCGTGGGTATCGTAAGAAGCGACTAAGGGATTTGAGAGTGATGTTTATTGCAATTTTAGGCGACAGGCTGACAACCTGTCACTATGGTGATACACAGTCTTGTAAATGACTCTCAAACTTTCGTCAAACTTGGTGTAAATGGCAGATTTTTGCAACTGTTTGCGCTCTGCCTACCCCGTAAGAGATATAAGCGTGATATATTTATTGATCGCTTGTTCAGTCTGTGAATAGCTTTAACTAGACGAATACTTATACTTGCAAATACCTACATAACAATAAAGTCGTAATGCATTCGTAGCAATAAATATGTCAATGGCAATCGTAAATCTATTGAAAATATGTGGTACTAGCTGCCCGTCAGCGGTTTCACCCGCTGCAACCAATTATTCTGCGGGAAAAAAGCATTATTCGCCAAGAGATGTCGCTGTTAGTTTTCGGCGAAAACGTTTAAAACGCGAATCGGCTCAGTCACGCCACCTATTTCAAAAATATTGGAAAATGCGTTATCCCGTGGGAATGAGACATTTTTCCGTGGTAAAAAGTATGCTATGTGTTATTCCAGATGCCCTTTTATATTTCTGCAAAGTTTCATGTCAATCTAATCAGCCGTTTTTGCGTGATGTCGTAACAAACACACACACAAACATCCGCCTTTATAATATTAGTAGGATTTGCTCGTGTGCCGTGCCGATAGATAAGCCACGGTCACAGCGTAACAAATGGCTTCCCTTTCGCTCAGCAGTGTGGAAACTTCATACAAACGCTCGAGACAAACGCGCGACGCCGCCGCTTACAAGGAAACTGACCCAGTCTCCCCCGAGCGAAATGTTCCCCGAATGCTCGTGGTAAAGGAATCAGGTGTATTCTCATAGTAATAAGTAGCCTTTGTTACTCATAGGGATGATGCAGTTTATAAATGGTGAAATACACTTCTCATTAGAAAAATCGAGACACTTTCGTTTTTATTTTTAAACAAAACACGAACTCTATGACAATTTCCTTTGAATTTGGAACATTTACATTACGATTTATAAACCTTATAATACGCACAATTAAATCATATCAGGCATATATTTCTAAATAAATACATTTCTTTGATAGTGTGATCTTTACAAAACATAAAATTGTAAAGTGTCTCGATTTTTTTGATGCGAAGTATATTTTAACCGAAAGTGACAATCCTTGCGATTCAACAGACACGGGTCGAGTTTCTTTACTGTTACATCTATATACTGTGCCAAAGTCGTGTAGAGGCGAGGTTTCGCAACAACCTGCTGATTGACACCTCAATGTCGTTTACTCTCTTATCTGTATTGTATTGTGTGCTATAGATATACTACAGTGTAGTAGAAGTAAAGTACAGTATTTATACGACTGAAGATAAAGGTGTGAAATGTGTATGTTTGTTGGATTAAGTCCGCCACTCCTCTAGGACTAGGCTTCGATTGACAAGCATTCTCTAGTTATATCCTGTTATTTAATCTGCCCAGTTTCTGGATGTCTCTAGTAGAAAAGTTTCTTACAGTGAACTTAGCCTGCCGGACAGAAAACACCAATAATAATAAAACTTTCTGATGAATTGAGAACCTCATTCACTTTTATTTTTTCGCCGGTTAAAAACCGACCACAAGCGCTCCTCTAAAATAATCTGAATTAACAATCTAGCTTAGCCAATTCCTCTAGTTTTGCAAACTTATGATCGTGGATTGTGTATAAATACCTAATTCATAGAAGAAAGGAACCCGAAATGGCAACATATTGTTTGCGACTTTTTCATATTACATAACATTTGAGCAAGATGTCAACAATAATGTAGCCATTTCGGTCCCCCCTTCTTCTATGAATCAGGTAGTGTCATAATAATATTTTTGGTCACTTGAATGTATATGTCATTTTGTTCTGACTCTACTATAACCAAGGAATATTGACACGTTTACTATCAGCTAATAAGCAAACAGGCGTGTCACGTGGTACAAAGCTATCAGCCAAATAATTGGCTTAAAGTAATTAGCTTCGCGGAATACGGTGTTTCTTTTACTTGTATATAAAAAGAAGTTGAACTTGAACTAAACATGTGACTGTGAACGTAAAATGTATATAATACAACTAGGTTAACAGCTTCATTTCAATGAATCGATAGCGAAACTAGTAATAGTAAAAAACGGCTATCTCTATGGCTCTACTAGCGAAATACCTCGTTCTACAAAGTTACTAGACTCTAGACAGTTGATTTTAATTGGTAGTATTACCTATAATTAACGTGCTGTGTGGTGCCGGCGTAAAATACATCACCCAAATCTTTCCCGTGGGCGTCATAAGAAGCTACTAAGGGATTCGAGAGTTGATGTGTATTGCAATGTTAGACGTGTAAATGGCCATTCTTTACCGTTTAAGCTCTGCCTCCCTCGCAAGGGACATAGACGTCACATAAGTATGTACTTAGTTATACTCGTAATTAGAGTTAGCACCACGAAAATACCTTCAGTACGAAGATATCTAAAATAATCTTTAGTGTCAAATAGTGGTTTTCCCATAGAATTATTTCGGGCTCAAAAATTCTTGGTAATTCAAAGTGCCGACAGATATATTTTGGATGACATTCTTTTCTTGGCGCGTAGTCTACTTATTTTATTATCTCGTCTGAATATGATTTTGCAGTGTGGTGCCGGTTTAGAATAGAATCACCCTAATTCTACCGTAGTGCCGTAAAAGCGCCTAGTAAGGGATAATCATTCATGGAGTAGGAAGCAGCGTCCCTTGTAAATGCAACTTCTTGTACTGCGCTCGCCAATCCGCCTGCTAAACGTGGTATGGAAGTACCCTGCGATAGTGGGAGGCCCGTGTTCAGCAGTGGATTGTTGTTGCTGTTATATTTATGGAATATAATTTAACAAGATGTCGTACGACATATTCCATGTTGCATTGAGCTCACAAGTACAATCATCATTTAAGAATTATCCTGTGATTCAACTACTCAGAACGGGCAAACGAAGGTAAAAGAGGGGTGGATGATGCATGCTATCAGTCGTCAGGCGTCTAATAATAGACGTCTACGTGTGATCGGCACACCCTCACGTCGGAAGCTATTTTTATCCACGTCCCTTCTATTTCAGACTTACCAATCTAATATCATGCATGATCATGATAGCTACAACAGTCCACTGCTGGACATGGGCCTCCCCCTATCTAATCACGCTTGGCAGGCGGAATGGCGAGCGCAGTGCAACATGAGGGGTGGATGATGCATGATGTCAGTCGTCAGCCGTCGAATAGACGTCTACGCGTGATCGGCACACCCTCACGCCGGAAGTTATTTTTATCCACGTCCTTTTTGCTTCAGACTTCTCAACCTGATATTATTATCATCATACCATAAAAGCCACAACAGTCCACTACTGGACATGGGCCTCCCCCTATCTAATCACGCTTGGCAGGCGGAATGGCGAGCGCAGTGCAACATGAGGGGTGGATGATGCATGATATCAGTCGTCAGGCGGCTAAGAATATACGTCTACGCGTGATCGGCACACCCTCACGTCGAAAGCTATTTTTATCCACGTCCCTTCTACTTCAGACTTACCAATCTAATATCATGATCATGATAGCTACAACAGTCCACTGCTGGACATGGGCCTCCCCCTATCTAATCACGCTTGGCAAGGCGGAATGGCGAGCGCAGTGCAAAATGAGGGGTGGATAACGCATGATATCAGTCGTCAGGCGTCTAAGAATAGACGTGTACGTGTGATCGGCACACCCTCACGTCGGAAGCTTTTTTTATCCACGTCCTTCTACTTTAGACTTCTTAACCTCGTATCATGATCATCGTTTATGCCATGCCATAACAGCCGCAGCAGTCCACTGCTGGGCATGGGCCTACCCCTATCTCATCACGCTTGGCAGGCGGATTGGCGAGCGCAGTGCAAGATATTGCATTTACAGGATCGCTGCTGCCCAGTCCCGGGATTATTATCCCTAAGTCGCTTTTTACGACACGCACGAATAGAATAGAAGTGATGCTATTCTAAGCCGGCACCACACTGAAGTCTTAATCTATTCTGCTGTTACTTTGCCTTCGGTATTAACTCTAAATTATACTTATTTGCCTTTTTCTTTGTTTGCAGGTAAGGATCCAATCGAGTAATAAATAGGCCTCAGGCAATCAAGCGCATCGAGTTGCTGATTCGAAAGATTCAAGAGACTAAGGGATACCAGTAAGTCCCTGGTATCCCTTAGTCTCTTGTTACGGACACCAACGGCACAGAATAGACAATAGTATGTAGTATAGTACTACATACAGAACGGACACACACCCCCCCGCGCCAGCGCCGCTTACCCGCCCCCGCCCGCGAAATGTCAAAAAATTAGTAAAGACTTAAGTAAACCAAAGTGCTAGGTATGGCGCTGGACTTGTTGCATGTTCGTTTCATCCAAGACGGTTTCATCGTAGTTTCTTGTATTAGACTGAAACGAAGGAGGTGCCATATTCATATCTATAAAAAAAGGCGCGAACATTGAACTGAGTTCGCCTTAGAGTCTCGGATGAAACGCTAGTTTATATATATAAGTCTATGCTCGGATGGATATCTTTCATAATAAAATTATTGGAAAAATTTAAATTAGCAGCAACTAGGTAGTAGGTACGTACATTATTTATTTATTACATCCTCTTTGGTAGATACTGTACTTACGTAGTCATCAGGTGTATCAAAACAAAACGAATGTCAACCCTGCACTCACACGCCTGTCGTCACGCACACATACACAAGTAAAAATGACAGTTGTCTATAACGAGCCCGTTGTATGGGAGTGTCCGAGGTGTGCCAACGGGTAAGATTAAGGTGATACTATTCTAAGCAGGCATCAGCATGATACTTATCTATCAGTAATCTAAGAATAGTTGAACGTGTGAACGACGCGCCATCGCTTGGAGGTTATTTTTATCTTCGTCCCTTCCGACACCGCTAGTTTAGTCTTCCGGGCCTATTAGGCATAATTAATAACGCGTGACGAAAAATGTAACCCTTCCCCAACCTCATAGTTATTAATCGTTCTCACTTCCGTCACAGATAGTATAAAGCTTCTGTTCTTTCGTATACGCTTGGTTATTAACGGATCGGTTCAGGGTTTTGATAGCTGAAGAAATAAGTTGCTTACACTGACTAAACTAACTCCGCTGACTCTGCGACCCAAAGAGGATCTTGGCCACCGAAACGAGGTCTCTCCACTGGTCCCTGTTATTATGCTATCTTATCTTATCTTATCTTATCTAGCTTATGTCATCCCACTGCTGGGATGACTTTACGCTAAAATAGCATAGGTAATATCTTTTGGCGCCATAACTCGTTTGTGCTACCACAAATTTACGTAAAAACCAGTTTTGTACCAATTCGGTGATGATTCAAAGTTTTTGTGACTGCAATTTAATTTGAATAAATTGTTGTTTTGATGTAGCATTTGAATGAACCATAACCTTTTTTATTGTGCTTAAATGTGCCCGAAAATCGTGGCAATAAATTCAGCGGAAAACATCGTCAAAGTAAACACGTAATAAGCAAAATGGTAGTGTAACTATCGGTGCAAAAACCAGCTTGAGGTCATGATCGTAAGACACAGACAGTAGCAATGGCAAAGGAATGGAGTCACGCTAGCATGTGTTAGGTAAGAATGTTCTAGTGGAAAACATCGTCAAACTAAATAGGTAATAATTGGTAGTGTAAATATCATCGGTGCAAAAACCAACTCGAGGTTACGATCGCAAGACAGTGGCAGTGGCAAAGGAGTCACGCGATGTGTTAGGGAAGTAAGAGACCTGGTTTTTGTCTTGCATTTCCATATAAATTGAATGTCATGTGCTTATAGTTTTATAAAAAATAAACTGGCTTTTTACCTGACTGCCTCAGAAGGAGGGTTATGTTTTGTTTCAAAAGTTAATAGAGCGAAAGTTTTCTCTAGTAGGCTGCGCTAAACGCTCCTGGTTCGTTCGATGGCTAGATTTTCCACACGACAATAGAGAGACCCCATATATTTTCCTCACATCTCGATTATTATTGGATGTCCTTAAACTTTCAAATTTACTGTCTTATATTGGGTTTGAAATCACATTAGTTGCGCCTGTCTGCCTGCAGTATTTTTTGCGTTTTTCTCACAATTACATGCCTAGGTATGCGTGTAAGATGCACGCTGACGAAGAAGTGATAGTAGTCACGCAAGGACTACCCGTCCATCAGGCCGCGTGCGAGCTAACTAATAATAATGCATTTCGAAAGACCGATGAACTCATAGAAATTCAAATTGAATAATGATTCGTAATAAAAAATTATAATGTAATGATTCTAGTCTTTGCAAAGCTACATTAGGTTGAGATAGAGCCAACCTAAAGCGTAATCAGCCACTGGCATCCCAAACCAACAACATAGAGGGCTATTTGGCGACAGAGTCCTAGGGGCAGTTTCTTTCCCATAATATAAGGCTATAGTAGTCAACTGCTGGATCTAGGCCTTCCCTAGGTTGCACCATAAGGTATATTCTATTCTTAGTAACTACCAGCCGCACTCTTTGAACGTAAGGCTCCTCGCCGTACTGTCAAAGCGTAAGCAGTTGCTTCCTAGATACAGACGTCAAATGTATAAGAATTTATAGAGGTTCAATAGTACTGTCACTGAAGTTTTGCTACTGTCAGACAGAGAAGTTGTGAGCAGACTACTGCAAACCGCTCAAAATTTTTAGGCGCACTCTATAGCTTGTTTATATATACTTAGCTATCAGCCCTATTTATTAATTGTAATATCATTGGGGACAATAAGCAGAGAAATCCGGTTAATAAGACTGAGGCGAACATAGCAATCCATCGTTGTAATAGACGACAAACCGATGTTATCTCTGAAATTATGGCTGCTATCGGAAATAGCCTGTCTGACTTTCTCCTTGACGAGAGTTGGGTTGGACCACTGCCTCCGTAGTGTAGCAGTGTTGGCTCTTGGCTACCTATAAGGTAGTATGACAATTCGATAGAAATCAGGAATTCGTGAGATGTTTTTATTGCGGCTAGAAAAATGCAGTAGAATTTCGTGGAAGATGATACTAACTTTTATCTATCATATAGTTTCACAGAGAACCTCATAGCGCTGCGCGAAAAAGGTTTCATTTGTCTGTGTATAGTTTAGATTGGAAGGTTTTGTAGAGATAGTGAGATTCGAAATGATAAACGTCTGCAACAAACAGATAAAACGAACAGTTAAATTTTATGTATTTTCTATTTTTCTGACGCGTTTGAAGCAAAATGAAAATTATAACCATGCATAGGTACGCTCTGTCAAACTATTTATTGCAATTTCAATAGACATATAATACAGAATACAGAAGTGATAATGGTAAAACAACTTTGTATTGTGTGGTTTTTAACCACAAACCACAAAGTGTAAATACGTCGCCTTTTAATTGTAAACCTTAGGAATTCATATCTGTTCATTGGGATGTCCATGATATGAGTAAAATAGTTCATTTTACTACTGTACTGACGGCCCTCTAGTCGTCGGTTCATTTGGTCAAAGGGCGTCCAAGCTACTCTTGCCGTGCCCAGTTATGGCCTCCACTCGAGAACCCGCTTACTTCAGCGCCTATCGGTTATACGACAGATGTATTCGTCCCACTGCCACTTCAACTTACATTTTTCTAGTTATAGATGCTCTTAATGACCCAACACCACTGCTACAAGCTGTATGAATGACTGTTCTTGTGACCTGGTCGTCTACTGAACCCACAACCGACCTCGTGAGAACCACGTACAATGACAACAATGTCATACAATGCATAGTGCAAATGTAACACACAATGTGTTACTGTTAAGGGGAACTAATTGGTCAGACAGTGAACCGTTGCCTTAAATTGTTTATTTATTTTTGGGAGTGGGAAAAGGGGTAACAGTAACACCAAAGGTGGACCAGACTGACTTTAGCAAGAATAGATAGGTAGGTAGGTTGCTGCCATTCATAGGACATTGATGAGGACTTTTACTCTTTCAGTGTAAGCCATGTTCCACGTTAGCTCAGTTGGTAGAGCGATGGAAGGGTATTCCTACGTTCAAAATCTGGCTAAATTCAATATTTTTATAGTAGTCCTCTTGGTAGTGGCGTCGGCAGTACAGATGCAGAAGGTCGCAAGTTCAAATCCTACCTACGGTGGAAAATTTTGCAAGTTTTCCAAAAACTATAATAAATATAGAGTTTAGAGAGAATTTAAACGTAGGACTACCCTTCCATCGCTCTCAACTGAGCTATCGCGATATACATGGTTTTCCAACAAATGTTTACCTAACACTGAAAGAGTTTTAAAAATGTTGAATTCCATTTTTTGATAGCTGTATTGGCCATTATGTTAGCTTACTATTTCCTAGTAGCAATGCAATCAGCTTGTAAGTCATTGACTTTGCTGGTGCATTAGAAAATGCAAGTATTCAGTAGTATTTACCTTTTTGGTTTCGGACGCGGTGAAGCTTCGCGAACCGTCACGCAACATGTATGATTAATGGCATGTCTTAGCTTAATACAAAACAAAAGGCAAAAACGACATCTAAACTTGCATATGCCAGTCTCCAATTTTACCTTCATTTGTAGAGCGTGCGGAAAGTCATGCCGCTCCCGTATCGGCTTATACAGCCATGAAAAATCTTGCCTCAGACACACTGAATAAATCTCTGTCACAGACGTATGAGGCCAATGAATGATATTTTGATACGTAAAGTTGCGCCTGCATTTTCAAAAGAGTAGGTAGACCGTCAATGTGATGACTGTGCCTGATTTGGGAGGTATTCGAATGGTCAGACAAATTTTTAAGTACTTAAGACCTGCATGAGACACTGAGGCGTGGTGTAAACGTTTACGCTCTGCCTACTCCGCAAGGAATATAGGCGTGATATAATGTACATTTTCAATTCGCTGTGCTTCTGAAAACGACCGTCGCTATACGTGCCCCAGCCCTAAGGTATACAGAGCAGGAAATAAACAATTTGTGTCCAATCAAAATATTTAGCTGCCAACGGTTAAATGGGAACATGTTTCATGTCTGCCTTCTGATCAACTGCAAATTGACAAGAGAAGCGCATTGTGATATACAATGAGTAGCAAAAAGAGTATATCAAGCCGACAAGAGATAAAGGTACTCATGACACTGTACAACTTATTCATCCCCATGAAACTATGGTCGAAATATGAAAATTTTGGACCTCCCATAATAAATCAACCAGCTTATCGACAATTTTGTATGGAATCCCTTGTATGGTCCTCCCGGACCAATATTTTTTATGTTTTGACTTTTGTTCCATGGCGAAAGTTATTCAGTTTCATTAGTACCTTGACCTCCTTTTGGCTTTTTATACCCTTTTTATTACTTCCTGTTTATGACTTAAACATTATATGCGCGCAAAGCGCATGAATCAGTTACGGTTATAGCGCAATACCTTTCGATTCGCTTTGCCATCAATCGGACAAACCTGTTGGTAAAGAAAGTTGCCATAAAGTAAAGACGAAATAGACGACGAAGCGTACAGTAAACTACTAGAAATGTAAGCTTGTTCTAACGAGCAATAAATGCGTTTTCTTTCGAGAAAATACCTAGGTAGGAATCCTGGAAATGTTCGCTTTGAGAGACAAGGAAACAGTTTAAATGAGAAATAAGCTGTACAGATCAAAAGGCGATTCGACAAGCTGTCGAAGACAAAAGCCCTCTTACAACACCGTGACCATAGCGAAGCGCATTTATAGCGAAACCATCGAAGGGCCGTGTACTGCCGTGTACGATTACGAAACACAAACAGGTTTTGGTGTCCCAGTCGCAATGTGGCTGTGTTTACAAAATGGTGTCGAGACGCGAGACTTTGCGGCGTAAAAATTGCACTTGCTTGTACATACATACATAGGTATATCACGCCTATGTCTTGGGGTAGGCAGAGCGTAAACGGTCATTTACACCACGTCTCACAAAAGTTTGGGAGTCATTCAGAAGACTGTGTAATACTGTGTATCAACATAGTTACAGGTTGTTAGCCAGTCGCTTAAAATTACATTAATCATCAACTCTTAAATCCCTTAGTCGCTTCTCACGACACCCAAGGGAGAGATATAGAGTGATGCTATTCTAAACCGGCACCACACGCTTGCTTGTCGTATGTCAAACCTTGGTAACACGAATTTTTAGTCACGGCGGAATGGAGATGGTATATGCGTTTGGGGTGAGAGAATGTTTGTGTTCGTGCAAACTAATTGGCAGTGGTTTTCAAAACCACTGGTCCGATTTTGACGCGATTTTCATTAAATTTTCTGCTTTATCATATTTTCTGAACTTGAGACAGAACACTGATCACTTACGTGTAGTGTCAGACCGCACTGCTTAAATGAAGTGCATGATGGGAAACTTCTCGAAGGCGATACAGGTACAAACTATAAATCTGTCGCAGAACGCTCGTGGTCACGCCGCACCGACTGTGCACGGTTGGAACAAAACACGAGCATTCTGCAAGGTTGCCAGCCGTAAAACCGAGAGCCAGGTGGCTGACAATAATGATTATCAGAACTTTGAGATTAAATGCTGGTTTGTCCACATACATCTTGAAATTAAATGCGTTTGAAATTAAATGAAGAATCAGGTTGCAAATCAGCTCTGTCAGTCAAATAGTATATGTTATTGCGTTGAATCACATGCTTTATGATTCCAACACTCTAAACAGTAACAATCATCTTGTGTCACTTCTCTCTTGTGTATAAATTGGCAATGGGCTATCTTTGAATGGCTCAAACTTTTCAGAAGTAGCGTGGTGTAAATTTCCGTTTTTTTAAGCCGTTTACGCTCTGCCTACCCCGCAAGGGATAAAGGCGTGAAATATGTATTTATAGGCTAACCTTCGTGTGGATTCTGGTGGCCACAGATCCTATCGGCAACCCTAGTTGACTGAAAGAGAAACGTGGCGTTTCATAACAACACGCCACTCGTTAGTAAGTGAAATGAAACCGAAGAACACAATGAGGCATTAATCTCGAGTTATGACGTCAGACATTACAGCCAAGGTTGTCGATGTTTTCAAAATAACATAATTGGTGGGAAGTGATGTAAAATATGTATTGCTGAAAACATAGACAAATGAAACCTTTTTCGGGGGCCGCGAATGACATTTTGGTGCTCTGTGGCTGAAAATATTTATATGGGTAAATCGGCGCATGCCCAATATATCCTGTATTAAGAAACATTGGTTAAAATATGAAATGGAAATGAATCTGCCATGTAAAATGACAATTTACATGGTGCACCTTTGGTCCACCAGGTGGGACTATGAGGAACTCGTAACTTTTAGACGCGAGACATAAGATGACATCTTCATAATACGGAAATGGTGGAGCGTTGCGATGTTGCACGTCTCACCTGTGAAGTTAGTGCCATACACAAACAGGTGCCGAATTTTTCGTGTTTGAGAAATGAATCCGAAGAATAAAACCAGACTATAATCTCGAGCTACGACGTCACCCAAGGTTCCCGAGATGTTATCAAATACGTATAATTGGAATTGCAATTCAACTCGTAAACTTAGAATGTATTTCCAGAAGTGAACTAGCATTTAAAACGGAATATGTAGCTTTCCCCCAAGGAACATTTATGTCCACTTTCACGAAGTCTTAAGTGTCTCGACACACTACGACCGAAATTACTCGACGGAACTTGGCGCAATTACGCCAGTAATGTTATTTACATTTAAATTTCAGACACACTTCAGCCGAAATTCCGTCTCCAAAATTACGTCGCCTAGTGACAGTCCGACGTAATTCGGCGTGATTTGTACGTAATTTCAGCGCTTAGTGTCATCCCAACCGAAAACGCCGAAAACTGACTGAACGGAATTCAGCCGCCGAATTTCGGTCGTAGTGTGTCTATCTACACACTAACTGTTCTGAAGAAACTGTGTTGCATTTTATCATAAGACCTATACATACAGTACCTACATGTTACAGTTATCTATCATGAACTTTAAGCACGGAATCAAAATCAAACTTATTTATGACAAAAACTAGAAAACAAACTTAACGTTTTCTAAATATTGAAGACTCGCCAGGATTCCCCATTGTGCCACTTACACCCCTCCTTATGGCGTGACATTGTATTAATTTCACGGATAATGCTAACATTATACCATTTACACCCCAACATTTATTTGATTCCCTGCTACACGTCATGTGAGATTTATTCACAGATTTATTACACCAACGTGTTCTATTTTTGAGTAAACTTATTTTGTAAGGTTCTTAATGCCTGCCTTTCAACAAGCGTGATTTACCTATAATAATATTGAGGAAGAATTTATATCAAGTATATCAATGTCTACAAAATCGAAATAAAATGACATCGAAATATACGCCCCAGAGTGGCACTTGCACGAAAGACCTTGGAATACCATGCTGTACCATACCAACCAAACGTTTCCTTTTCCTCTCATGTGCGTTTGCGCAATACTTGATCTTTCAGTTACCATCACACATTTACCCTGCAAACAGGGCCTGATTCGCTGTACATTGCTGGCTATCTTCTCACATCACATCACCCCGTAGCAGTCCAGTGCAAGACATAGCCATACGCGCGCCATAAGGCACGACCCTGTTTTTGCTATCCAGCCGCTACCAGCCGCTATCCTTAAGTCATCGATTCTTCTGACCGAAGGGCGTCCAACGATACGTTTGCCGAGGCGTGGCCTCTATTGGCTGGATATCTTAAGTTTATTGTAACAACGCTCATATAATAACCACCAATGTATACCACTTCAGACCCTGCCGGTGGTGTAATAGCTACTTTTCGCTGGAACGTTGCCGTAATTGTCCACTTTAGTGATAGTAGTTTGACCAAATATATGTTACACTACACGCACTGGTGATTGTGGGAAACACAATTTTTATCGCCCCTCTGAAATGCAGAGGCAATAAAATTTGCTAGCTAAGTCCGACTGATCCACATAGAGTAATTTTTATTCGCCATAACATTTTATTGGTCTATTTTCTCACGGACTAAAATGTTCCATTCTGCTGTTACTTTGCCTTTAGTTTTTGTTCTATATTATACTTATTTGTCTTTTCTTTGCTTGCAGGTAAGGATCCGATCTTGTTCTAAATCAGCCTCGGGCAATCAAGGGCATCAAATTGGTGATTCGAAAGATGTAAGTCTTGATCTTGCAATTGCGAGCCGAAAACCGAGGGTAGTTGTGAGATTCAATACCACGGGAGATTTACAGGAACACACCAGATTTTTCTTACTTTGTTTGGCAAAACAGCTGATTCAAATAACTCCCTGTCAAGCTAGATTATGTCCTTGCTTTGAGTTAGTATACTTTCCAAAACCAAACTTCAGATTTCTTCCTTTCAAATCTAAAACTATTAGAACAATTCGTCGGTAATTTCTGCGGTTCGTTCGCCAATTGAATGAACAGTTGTGTCTATATCGGGTCCTTCGTCTACTCAAAGTCTCACGTGTAAGATGAGATGGAGTAATTCGTTAGTAATGTCTGCGTTCCGTTTGACAATGCGGTCCTTATGCGTCTATTACGAGTATAATTACATCGGGTCCTTCGTGTACTCAGAGTCTCGTGTCAGTTGAGAGGAATTAGATCGTGCGCAATGTCTGCTTGAAGACAATTGAATGAAGAGCTGCGTCTATGTTGAGTCCTTCGTCTACTCAAAGTCTCACGTGTAAGATGAGATGGGGTAATTCGTACGAAATGTCTGCGATTCATTTGACAATTGAATGAACAGTTGTGTCTATTGCGAGTTAATGAGCGGCTCTCTGTGATGTTCGTGTCTTTGATCCTCCGCATATACGTCTCCAGGATGAGCGTTTCAACTGGAATAATTGAATCACTTCGACTTGTGTCCTGGGAACGAGTCAGTAATAATGCCGAGTGCTAAAAGAAGAAGCAACACTTGATAAGACGTCTCGTCATGCTACGGTTTCCTAGTGGGGGCGTTTTCAAACTCATTCCTCAGATTGTGCGTTGACTAGGGGTTTTCGCCGAAAGAGGGAAATGTCCTTTCATAGCAAGCAAAAGACGCTAATGAAAAGTAATTTCTAAGTAAAGCTAAAAATTGGGCCTGAACTAAATGCCCCTCTTTCCTAGTGAACATTCGATTCGATACACTAAGATCATAGGCACAAGTATCTGTACGCATGTTTCTTTAACTCAGTGTCTTTGATCGTCCGCGTACGTCCCGGACGCTCTCCCACACCGGAATAATTGAATTTCCTCGGGTTCAGTCGGGGTTTGAGAGACCACGCTCCAATTCCTTTACGCCAGATCCATCGCGCTGGAGTGTATCTAGACACACGGCAGTGTGTCCGCCAAGTTCGAGCAAAAAAAGCGACACACCGTCCGTGGGTTATATTACACGAACCATTTCGGGCCAAGTTCGACCCACCTATAACTTAAAATCTATTTTATCTACGCATATGAAATTTCTAGTATCTGTCGAGATCTACTTACTTATCTAAAATACAAAATTTCATTAATGTACCTATTGTAGGTCTTGAGATATTGACGTCAGAAAATCGCTATTTTTACTATACACTCACTGACTGACTGACTGACTCACTCACTCACTCACTCATCAAAAACCTAGACCACTTCCAATGGTCGTATTGACTTGAAATTTGGCATGGAGGTAGGTCTTTAGGTCAAGGTAAAGGAAAAAATCTGAAAATGGCCAAGTGTGAGTCGGTTTTAAAAATAATGAAGGTGTAAATTCATACCCCTAAGGAACTAAAACAAAAAAATTATCTATATCTTCCAATCGTCGTACCGACCTAAAATTCGTTATGAAGGTTTGTATTTAGTCAAAGTAAAGTATAAATGAGATATTTCCTTACCTAACTTAATCATAAGAAAAAAAGAAAATAAACCTTACAAAAATAAATGAAATACCACCCAAAACATAAATGTGAAAGGCTGCCAAGTTCGATAATATTGGAGTAGTAGTTTGGAAAGTAGTACTTTCCAAACTGCGGAAAATCAAGTGTGCATTCCTGTAACTATTTTTAACTGAGGTCTGTGTATGGAACTTGGTACTTATTTAGATCTCACTTCTTTTATAGGCGAAGCATTCCAATATTATCGAACTTGGCAGCCTTTCACATTTATGTTTTGGGTGGTATTTTTATTACTCGACTTGTAATTTAATTGACATGTCTTTTACTGAGATTTCCCATGGATAGTTGGGTGCCGAAAAAGGTTACTCTTGGTCAAGAAGGTTTGGGTGTATTGCCATTGCCACATGAGCATCGCAAAATAGTGTACCACCTCATACATAAGACAGTCACAATCTCTGTTTTGGCTCAACTTTGTTACAGATGTACTCAGGGCGTGCCAGAAGCTTTTTTTTGTAGTTTTATTTATTCCAGTAGCTTTGATCGTCTACCTACGTCCACCCGGAATAATCGAATTTCCTCGGCTTCAGTCGGGATTTGAGAGACCACGCTCCAGTTCCTTTAAGCCACATCCATCACGCTGGAGCGTGTTTTTATTACTTAATGTGTAATTTAATTGACTTGTCTTTTCCTGGAATTTCCCATGGAGAGTTGGGTGCCGAAAAAGATAACTCTAGGTCAAGGGGGTACAGGTGTATTGCATTGCCATATGAGCATCGCAATTGTGTACCACCTCACAAGAGAGTCACAGTGTCAACCTTGCTTTGTTGCACTCGTCAAGTGTACTTTTGGCTCAGGTCTTGTCAGAAGCTTTTTTCGTAGTTTTATTTATTCCAGTAGCTTTGATCGTCTGTCTACGTCCCAGACGCGTTATATTGAATTTCCTCGGGTTCAGTTGGGATTTGGGAGGCCACGCTCCAATTCCTTCTCGCCATATTCATCACGCTGGAGCGTATTTTTATTACTCGATTTGTAATTGAGTTGTACTCCGAATTATACGGGATTACTTGATCTTTTGGAGAGATCTATATGATGGCCGTTACCCACACTACGTAATTTGAATGAGCAATATTAAAAACTCTGATACTATGGTTTATCAGATCGTATCCCACATATGAAAGTGTTAAAACAGCCACATCAGAGGCCTACAAATCATCTCGTAGATAGTTTAAAAACTTTAATAGGTACAAGGATTCGTAAGATCATCTGCCGACTGATGATCTCTTCGCCCGATTTCGGCCATGGCGACAACTTCTAACCTAATCCTAATCCTACTAGACCGAATCAAGTCGGCGCTGATGCGCCCGTGACAATTGTAGCCGATTTTGCTAGAAAACTCCCGTGCACAGTGTCGCCTATAACCTACACGTTGTAGTAATACACCAAGTCTCCATCTTCTAGTCGAACGTAACATGCTGTGTTAGCGAGGCGCGGCTACCGCGGCTGCGTCATCGGGGTCAATTGGTCGGCTTATATGTAATAATAAGGTGCCGGTATCCAGACAACATGACGTTCGTTCGCCGACTCTATGCCACATAAAGATCCATCACATCACATACTATGTGTTTACTCACCACGGAACGGAGACTGTAGATGCGTTTGGGGTGAGAGAAAATTTGTGTGTATGTTTGTGCCAACCTATGTTGCCAATTATCTCCAAAACCACTGGTCTGATTTTGATGCGGTTTTCAGTCATAGGTGAAGATTTGACTAGGGATTGTTCTTAGCCATATGTTATGCGAGCAACTCACTAGGGAACTGTCAAAATCATGCTATGATTTTGGTCATGGTCTATTTTCCTTTGTTGATATGTCTTCTAGTATGGGTTTGACAGCTGTCAAATATGGCCTGTCCTAACGGCTGTAGTGTAGTGTGTTAGCGAGGCGCGGCTACCACAGCTGCGTCATCGGGGTCAATTGGCCGGTTTATGTAATAGAGGTGCCGTTCTGCCGGCTGCCGGTACGACCCACATACATAATAAACATCACACCCACGAGACATGAACCTAGTCTATCGGTCATTTGTGATACACATACATATATCACGCCTTTATTCTAAGCGGGGTAAGCAGCGCGTAAACGGCTGTAAAAACGGCAATTTACACCACGTCTGGCAAAAGTTTGAGAGTCACTCAGAAGACTATGTATCACCATAGTGGCAGGTTGTCAGCCTGTCTCCTAAACAATTGGCCGACTTATGTAATAGAGGTGCCGGTCTGCCAGTTGCCGGTACGACCCACATACATAATAAACATCACACCCACGAGACATAAGCACGTTGGTTCGATGTATCACCATAGTGGCAGGTTGTCAGCCTGTTGCCTAAACAATTGGACGGCTTATGTAATAGAGGTGCCGGTCTGCCGGTAGCCGGTACGACCCACATACATAATAAACATCACACCCACGAGCCATAAGCACGTTGTTTCGATGTATCACCATAGTGGCAGGTTGTCAGCCTGTTGCCTAAACAGTTGGCCGGCTTATGTAATAGAGGTGCCGGTCTGCCGGTTGCCGGTACGACCCACATACATAATAAACATCACACCCACGAGACATAAGCACGTTGTTTCGATGTATCACTATAGTGGCAGGTTGTCAGCCTGTCGCCTAAACAATTGGTCGGCTTATGTAATAGAGGTACTATACTGGCTGCCGGTACGACCCACATACATAATAAACATCACACCCACGAGCCATAAGCACGTTGTTTCGCTAGTGAACCTGGTCTATTGGACATTTGTGAATGACATACATACATACATACCTAAATATGTCACGCCTCGTTTTCCATAATTGCGTCCCAGGCAACGCAGTGTCTGTAGAGAGCGTGCAAAAAGCCATGCCGCTCCCGCATCGGCTTATACAGCCATGAAAAATCTTGCCTCAGACACTGAATAAATCGTCTGTCACAGACGTATGAGGCCAATGATGACTATATCCCAAGCGGGGTAAGCATAGCGCAAACGGCTGTAAAAACGGCCATTTACACCGTCTGACAAAAGTTTGAAAGTCACTCAGAAGACTATGTATCACCATAGTGGCAGGTTGTCAGCCTGTCGCCTAAACAATTGGTCGGCTTATGTAATAGAGGTGCCGGTCTGCCGGTTTCCGGTACGACCCACATACATAATAAACAGCACACCCACGTACCATAAGCACGTTGTTTCGATGTATCACTATAGTGGCAGGTTGTCAGCCTGTCGCCTAAACAATTGGACGGCTTATGTAATAGAGGTGCCGGTCTGCCGGTTGCCGGTACGACCCACATACATAATAAACATCACACCCACGAGACATAAGCACGTTGTTTCGATGTATCACCATAGTGGCAGGTTGTCAGCCTGTCGCCTAAACAATTGGACGGCTTATGTAATAGAGGTGCCGGTCTGCCGGTTGCCGGTACGACCCACATACATAATAAACATCACACCCACCAGACATAACCACGTTGCTTCGCTATTGAACCTAGTGTATCGGTCATTTCATTTGTGATAGACATACATACATATATCACGCCTATATCCCAAGCGGGGTAAGCAGAGCGCTGTAAAAACGGCCATTTGCACCACGTCTGACAAAAGTTTGAGAGTCACTCAGAATACTATGTAACATCACACCCACCAGACATAAGCACGTTGTTTTGCTATTGAACCTGGTCTATCGGTCATTTGTGATAGACATATGTACATCACGCCTATATCCCAAGTGGGGTAAGCAGAGCGCAAACGCCTGAAAAAACGGCCATTTACACCACGTCTGACAAAAGTTTGAGAGTCACTCAGAAGACTTTGTATCACCATAGTGGCAGGTTGTCAGCCTGTCGCCTAAACAATTGGCCGACTTATGTAATAGAGGTGCCGGTCTGCCGGTGGCCGGTACGACCCACATACATAATAAACATCACATCCACTCATAAGCACGTTGTTTCGGTGTATCACCATAGTGGCAGGTTGTCAGCCTGTCGCCTAAACAGTTGGCCGACTTATTTAATACGACCCACATACATAATAAACATCACACCCACGAGCCATAAGCACGTTGTTTCGCTAGTAAACTTAGTCTTAAACCTAGTCTATCGGACATTTGTGATACACATACATAAATATATCACGCCTATATCCCAAGCGGGGTAAGCAGAGCGCAAACGGCTGTAAAAACGGCCGTTTTCACCACGTCTGACAAAAGTTTGAGAGTCACTCAGAAGACTATGTATCACCATAGTGGCAGGTTGTCAGCCTGTCGCCTAAACAATTGGACGGCTTATGTAATAGAGGTGCCGGTCTGCCGGTAGCCGGTACGACCCACATACATAATAAACATCACACCCACGAGCCATAAGCACGTTGTTTCGATGTATCACCATAGTGGCAGGTTGTCAGCCTGTCGCCTAAACAATTGGCCGGCTTATGTAATAGAGGTGCCGGTCTGCCGGTAGCCGGTACGACCCACATACATAATAAACATCACACCCACGAGCCATAAGCACGTTGTTTCGATGTATCACCATAGTGGCAGGTTGTCAGCCTGTCGCCTAAACAATTGGCCGGCTTATGTAATAGAGGTGCCGGTCTGCCGGTAGCCGGTACGAGCCACATACATAATAAACATCACACCCACCAGACATAAGCACGTTGTTTTACTATTGAACCTAGTCTATCGGTCATTTGTGATCTCTCTTCGTGTGGGACAGCGGGTCGTTCAACGACCCGATGAACCCTGGTGCCAGAGTTTTTCAACCGCCTACTGCAAGTAGCAGGCCTCTGACATGGTTGTGTAACGACCGCCATCATAGACATCAACCGGGACCGACGGCTTAACGTGCCCATCCGAAGCACGGAACCATCTTACTTGCGGACAATCAGGTGGTTCAGCCTGCAATGTCCTAACCAGACTGGGAACAAATTCACAAAGTGATAATATCAACTTTGTGAGTGACCCCACCAGGAATTGAACCCGGAACCTTTGCGTGGCAGGCAGGTATACTAACCACTGCGCCACATCGGATGTCAATTGGTCATTTGTGATAGGATAGTATTTATTTTGCCTTTATCGACTTCTCCGGCTTATGTAATAGAGGTGCCGGTCTGCCGGTTGCCGGTACGACCCACATACATAATAAACATCACACCCACGAGCAATGGGGATTTTTTGGAGTGACTGCTTCACGAGTCCAAACTAGATGGCGCTGTTAAAATAAAGGGATCAGCTGTCAAATGTCAAATCAACCACCATGACATCACAGATTATACGAAACATGTGTTGTCGCTTTCTAAACTGCAAGTTCTTATAAAGTGTATATTATTTGGCGTATTTCCACGATTTGAGGTATCGTAAATAAGCGGTTTAGCAAAATTATGGTTTTTTTTCTTAAATTATATAATTTCTACAAAATACTAAAATAAAACATACTGTATAATAAAAAAAATAATACCCCTAATTATGGGAAATCGCTTCTGAGCATTTCCATGATTCGCCATCAGCGCCATCTACTAGAAGCTAGATGAACTTATTAAAACTTTCCCATAAGCACTTTTTTTCGCTAGTGAACCTAGTCTATAGGTCATTTCACATTTGTGATAGTATTTATTTTGCCTTTATCGACTTCTCCGGTTTATGTAATAAGGTGCCGGTCTGCCGGTAGCCGGTACGACCCACATACATAATAAACATCACACCCACGAGACATAAGCACGTTGTTTCGATGTATCACCATAGTGGCAGGTTGTCAGCCTGTCGCCTAAACAATTGGCCGGGTTATGTAATAGAGGTGCCGGTCTGCCGGTGGCCGGTGCGACCCACATACATAATAAACATCACACCCACGAGACATAAGCACGATGTTTTACTATTGAACCTAGTCTATCGGTCATTTGTGATAGACTTACATACCGGGTATAGCGGAAAGGGTATAACAAGCCGAAAGGAGGTCAAGGTACTCATGAAACTGAACAACTTTCCCCAGGGAACATGGGTCGAAATATGAAAAAAAAAAATTAGACCTCCCATAGTAAATCAATTAGCTGATCGGCGATTTTGTATGGGAGGTCCAAATTTTTTTTTTTCGTATTTCGACCCATGTTCCATGGGAAAAGTTGTTCAGTTTCATGAGTACCTTGACCTCCTTTCGGCTTGTTATACCCTTTCTGTTACTCCCTGTATATCACGCCTATATCCCAAGCGGGGTAAGCAGAGCGCCAATAGCTTAAAAACAGCCATCTACACCACGTCTGTCAAAAGCTTGAGAGCCACTCAGAAGACTATGTATCACCATAGTGGCAGGTTGTCAGCCTGTCGCCTAAACAATTGGACGACCCACATACATAATAAACATCACACCCACGAGACATAAGCACGTTTTACCAACTATTATATATTCTGTGGTTTTACTATTGAACCTGGTCTATCGGACATTTGTGATAGACATACATACATATATCACGCCTAGATTCTTCGCGGAGTAAGCAGAGCGCAAACGGCTGTAAAAACGGCCACACTACGACTGACAAAAGTTTGAGAGTCACTCAGAAGACCATGTATCACCATAGTGGCAGGTTGTCAGCCTGTTGCCTAAACAACTGGATAGTCCCGTAAGTTAGCCGATAAATACTTCGGATTGTCATACCGGTACCAAATTTTAGTATGTTAATAAACATGACATAAGCTCTAGAAAACCGCCGGGAGACAAGCTGATGAGGGCCTGTCTCCCGCAGAAATGACGTCATCAAGATGGCGGCCGCCGCATTTAGAAAACTGCAAATTGTTTGAAAACTATAAGTTGCATTGTCATGTGCATGGTACCAAATGAAAGCTAATTAATTGTTCTACATATTTGTCTCGAACTACGACCAGGTACATAGCATAATTTCGTAATTAAAAGACTTTATGTAAAAAAAAATCAGCAAATAATTTATTTGTGTGGCTATAGAATTCAAAATAATCATTTTTAACAAAAGTGATTTAGAAGAAAAGTAACGTTCAATGCAATAGCTACAAAAATCTAAAAGCACTTTCTTGGTCGGATAAAGAGAACTTAAGTTACACTGATTTGAGTACAACGCTGTCTCTTTCCGCGCCACTTCTATTTGTTGTATATGCACGTGACAGCACGTGTGTGGTGTCAAATGAAAGGTAATTAATTGTTCTGCATTATTCTTCTGAAACACAACCAGGTACATAGCATGGTTACAACAATTAAAAAACTTTAAAAGCTATTTTTTGTCGGGTTATAGAAACTAAAATAATACTTACTTACTCCGCTGGCTCAGCGACCCGAAGTGGATCTTGGCCTCCGATGCAACTGCACGCCACACTTCCCTGTTCTGCGCAGTTTGCTTCCAATCAGGCTTTTGGAGTGTAGGTCCTTCAAAATTCCGACAGTCCAGCAAAATCTACGTCTTCCGACAGGAACTCCGATACAGGTTTGAGGGTTTGGAGGTCTAAAAATGCATTGAAAAAGGCTGGGAAATTTCCGAACCCGAGACACGTTCTCTCTCTCTTCGTATGGGACACCGAGTCGTTTAACGACCCGATGAGACTCATAAAAGAGGTGAGACTAAGATCTTATGGAGAAAGAAACGACACTCAAAGAGAACATGGTGGACACAATGATGCGAAATAGATGTAGAAGAAAGGAGAAATCACAAAATCCTAGCGGAAGAAGATAAAGAGTTGTACGATAAAGTGCACACAAGATGCAAGAATACTATAAGAAATGCGAAAAAACACCACCTAAAACGCAAAATTGGAGAAATAAAGACACTAATTAGATCAAGTGAAATTCGCAAATTTTCAGATTCAGATTCAGATTCAGATTCAGATTCATTTATTTCATTTTTACATACACAGATTACAAATGTCATAAAAATGTCGGTTTCATAATTATAATGTAAAAATGATCGTCAGATAATAATAAAATTCAATATACAATTAAAATAGAAATAATAAAAACAATGTCAAGGAATAATAATATAAAATTACAAAGTAATTATTCAAAACTAATAAATTAATTTACAATAAAAACACATGTCACAATAAAAAGTAAAAATAATGTCAAGATATAATATAAAATTACAAAGTAATTCAGAATGTCATAAAAATTAAAAATTAAAATAATATGGAAATAAAAATTAAAAACTACAATAAAAACACATGTCAGAAAAACAATAAATTACCAAGTGTAATTTTTAAATTCATCGACAGAATAAAACTCACCATCCAACAAAAGGTTTTTAAGTCGGCGACAAAACGTTTCGTCATTTGATTCAGCTTTTAAGTCTGTTGGTAGGTACTCATACAGAGTGGGCCCGATAACACGGGGGTTTTTAGTCGCTAGTGCAGTGCGACGCCGTACTGCTGCTAGCCTACCAGCGTTTCTGAGACTATGCCCACCTCCTGTTCTCTTGGTAAACATTGATACGTTCTGTCGAACATACATTAATATGCTAAAAAGATAGAACGAATACAGAGTCATAACACGATGTTTCTTAAAAACTCCTCTGCATGTTTGCCGTACCTTTATTCCTTCTATAATTCGTAAGGCTCGTTTTTGCAAAACAAATATTCTATTCGAGTCTGTTGAGTCACCCCAGAGTATGGTTCCATACGACATAATAGAGTGGAAATAAGCAAAATATGTTTGGCGAAGTGCAATTGCGGATACAACAGGTTTTAATTTCCTAAGAGCGTAGGCTGCACTACTCAATCTATCGCATAGACTTTGTATTTGGGTTCCCCAGTTCAAAGTGTTATCAAGATTTAGGCCAAGGAACTTACATTCCTTACATGTTGGCATGGGAGGAACCAAACTGATTGGCATTTGAATTTGTCTTCCACTAAACAAAATTACGTTTGACTTCGTCATATTCAAAACCAACCCATTACACGAAAACCACTGCCTCAACTGTTCACAAACGTTTTTAATTTTTATATCGAGCTCAGTAAATGACTTTGCACAAACGATAACCGAGGTATCGTCTGCAAACAGAGTTACCGAGCCTTCGGTAATGAAGAAGGCTAAATCATTGATAAAGGTAAGGAACATAGTATTACCTAGTGCAGACCCTTGGGGAATACCGATGACTATATCGCCTGACTGTGATCTGTGTTTACGGCCGTCTACAGTTACTTCTACTGTTTGTTTCCTGTCTGTGAGGAATGATTTTAAAAGATTATGCGCATTATTAACAACGCCGTAGTACTTAAGCTTTTGTAACAGTAGATCGTTTCCTATGACATCGAACGCCTTGGAAAGATCACAGAATATTCCGGCTGTTTTGTATTTATCGTCGAGTCCGGTAAGAACACAGTCAACTACCTGATGTGCAGCTGATATAGTAGACCTATTCCGCCTATAAGCGTATTGTACCTTCGTAAGTAAATCATTTTCCTCGAGATGCTGCATCATACTCGTTGACAAAATCGACTCAACAATTTTTGAGATTGTAGGCACAATAGTTATAGGTCGGTGGCTGTCAACTTTGTCCTTATCACCCTTCCCTTTGTAAACTGGGCACACACGAGTGCACTTAAGTACATCAGGATATATACCCAAACTAAACATGTCATTTATCAAATGTACTAGAACACCACATAATAACGGCCAGATGGACAACAATATATTTACAGAAATATCATATAAGTCAAGCGTGCTTCTCGTTTTAGTCATAGATTTTAGGACTTTATTTAACATAGTTTCCGTCACTGTTGGAAATGCTAGTTTCGGTATATTTTGTTCGGATATGTAACATGATAAATTACGAATAGCCTGATCGTTATTACTCTGAATAGGTAATTTTGAAGAAATGTTTAAAAAATGATTATTAAAGCAGTCTGGTACTTTTTCAGGTGACAATTTTATACCATGTTGTTCAATATTTATTGTTTTTGGTTTACTAGGTTTAAAGGTGTTGGGTATTTAGATGTGCGCGTTGCCGCTGCGACGGCACCGGTTCCCTTAGTCTAATAAAGTAGTATGAAGCTAGCCAGCTTGTTTGATTGACGTGTCCCCGTACGCCCCTAGTCTACGGATACAACACGTGGCGGCGTTACGAATTCGCGTGTGAAAATGGCTACCGGGACATCATTCGGAATTCTCTCAGTTTTTGACCACAAATCACAAGATTGGGACAGTTATAAATCACGTTTGTTAATGTGGTTTATTGCCAATGATATAAACGAAACAACGGATAAGCCGAAGGTCAAAAGGAGGGCAATCCTACTGAGCGCGTTATGTGAAGAGACGCACAAGTTGGCTAGTAACTTAGCATTGCCTAAAAAGCTGGAGGAAGTCGAGTTTGACGATATTCTCAAAATCTTGACCGACCATTTCACTCCGAAGCGAGAAGGATTTTCAGAGAGGCATCGTTTCTACTCGGCGTGTCAGCAACCAGGCGAAGGTCATACTCAATGGGCGGCCCGCATCAGGGGGTTGGCAGCACATTGCGGGTTTAAGAACCTAGAGGAGGCACTTTTGGACAAATTTCTCATGGGCATGGTAGCTGGTCCGGAGCGGGACAAGCTATATACTCAGGACCTGGAGAAACTGACGTTGGCGAAGGCACTGGACATGGCGGAGAGCGTGCGCTGCGCGCGCCAGGCAGCAGCGGCGGGTGCGCCGCCGGCACGGTTCGGCGACGGCGGCGCGGGCGCGGCTGGTGTATGTCCTCCGCAGGAAGTTTTCAGTATCGCGAAAAGTGAAAGGTGTAAAATATGTGGCTACACTAACCACAAATCCGATAGGTGTCGTTTTAAAGGCTACAGGTGTAAAAAGTGTGGTCTTAAAGGCCATTTGCGTAAAATGTGCGATAAAAAAGAAGTCCATTTTATGGAGGGCTCTGTAGATGAGGGAGATGACGGTAAGCAATTATTTAATATTTATAATATTAAGTGCGAGAAGGGAAAACCAATGATTGCGCGGGTTACCATTAATGGGAAACTTTTAGAATTCCAGATAGATAGTGGTTCAGACGTATGTGTTTTGTCAGAGTCGGATTACATGACGTATTTACATAATGTGCCATTATCACCAACCGAGAAACGGCTCTCAGGCTACACTGGTAGTAATTTTGAGACACTTGGGAGTTTTGCAGGTCGAAGCGGCATATGATAACAAAGAGCGCTTTATCGACTTGTTCGTTGTTCGTAATGGGGGCCCGCCGCTATTGGGTCGAGATTTCATTTCAGCTTTTGAATGGGAAATAGCAACAACTGTGAATTTTGTTAACGTTTCAGATAATCAATTAATCAACTCGTTAATCAATAAATTTCCTAACCTTTTCTCAGGGAAATTGGGACGTTTTAATAAATACAAAATTAAATTAAATTTGAAACCCGATTCAAAACCAATTTTTTTCAAACCTCGACCAGTAGCATTTGCGCTTAAAGAAAAAATAGATAAGGAGCTCGACCGCCTTCTTCACTTAGGAATTTTAAAACCGGTAGAATTCTCAGAATACGCATCACCCATCGTGCCTGCATTAAAAAAAGATGGAAGTATCAGGTTATGTGTTGACTACTCGGTAACAATTAATAAACAGTTAGAAGTAGTTAAATATCCTTTACCAACGATAGAAGAAATGTTTGCTAAATTACATAATGGCGAGCAGTTCTCAAAACTCGATCTATCGATGGCGTATAATCAATTTGTGCTGTCCGATGAGTCACAGTTGTTTACATGCATTAACACGCATCGAGGGCTGTACAAATATACTAGACTAGTCTTCGGTCTATCGAGCGCACCTGCCATTTTTCAGCGAGCGATGGAAAGTGTATTAGCAGGGTTGGAAGGTGTTATTGTCTTCCTCGATGACATTCTAGTGACAGGGAAAGATAAACAACAACACATAGATCGCTTATCAGCTGTTTTGAAAAGATTAGACGACGCGGGGTTAACTGTACAGAGAAGCAAATGCGAATTCATGAAGTCGGAGATTTCCTATTTGGGTCACGTGATAGATAAGAATGGAATCAGGAAATCACCTGATAAGGTCAAGGCTATTTTGGAGGCACCGAGGCCCACTAACGTTTCGCAATTGCAATCGTTTCTAGGACTCGCTAATTATTATCGTAACTTTGTTCCCGACGCTTCCTCTACTTTGAGTCCATTTTACAATCTATTACACAAAAATAGTAAATGGGAGTGGACTTCGGCACACGAGCAAGCATTCAATAAAATAAAAAATATTTTGAGTTCCGACCAAGTTTTAGTTCATTTTAATTCCAACGCAAAATTAATTCTTACGGTGGACGCGTCCGAAACCGGACTGGGTTCTGTATTATCACAGGTAGGTAGTGATGGCTGCGAGCGGCCTATTTCGTTTGCGTCCCGAACGCTCACACCAGCAGAGAAGAAATAATTCTCAAATACAAAAGGAGGCGACCGCAATAATATTTGGAGTAAGACGTTTTCACCAATATTTATATGGGAGGGCCGATCCTTTTGTATTGAGAAGTGACCACAAACCCTTAATCAGCATTTTTGGACCGCAAAACGGCATACCAGTAATATCAGCGAATAGGTTACAACGTTATGCCATGTTTTTGTCTGCCTATAATTACGTAATTGAATACGTCCGTAGTAGTGATAATAGTGCGGATTTCTTATCGCGCGCCCCATTACCTTCGCCGCCCTTAGGTGCGAGTGAGACGGCGAGTAGCGGGGAGTTGCCCGAGTGCGAGGAGCGCGCTGCGTACGTAAATTTCGTAGTAGAGGGAACGCTGCCGGTCACTATGCAGTCACTGAGGCTGGCTACGGAGCAGGATGACGTAATGAATAAGGTAAAACATTTTGTTTACAATGGGTGGCCGCGTAAGGTGAACGACTTGAATCTTAAACCTTTTTTTAACTGTCGGTTGCAACTTGCCTGGGAAAATGGGGTACTTATGCGCGGGCACAAAGTTGTTTTGCCGTTAAGTTTACGCGATAGACTATGTCAAGAGCTACATAGCTCACATTTCGGTATTGTCAAAATGAAAGCCGAGGCTCGGAAGCGGTTCTGGTTCCCCGGCATAGACGCGGCTTTGGAGCGGCTGGCGGCCGCATGCGCGGTGTGCGCACAGCTGCGACCGCAGCCGCCGCATGCGCCGCTCACAGTCTGGAAATTTCCAGCTCAAGCTTTCCATAGAATTCACCTAGATTTTTTAGGTCCGTATAATAATCAAATGTACCTGGTAATAGTGGACGCATATTCGAAGTGGGTTGAGTGCTACCCTATGACATCCACGTACGGTTCGAAGGCTGTAATAAATTGTCTTTGCGACTTCATGTCTCGTTTCGGGATACCTAGAGTTTTCGTGAGTGATAATGGCACTTCATTTACGTCTAAAGAGTTAGACGATTTTTGTAAATTGAATGGTATCAGACATTTATTTTCACCAGCTTTCCACCCTTCCAGTAACGGTCAGGCGGAAAGTTTCGTCAAAATTATAAAAAAAGGACTGAAGTCAATAATTTTAGACAGTAAATGTAAAACACCGGTGAAAGAAAAGATAGCTAAATTTTTATTTGACTATCGGAATTCTAAAAATAGCACCACTGGTAAATCACCTGCAGAATTGGTTTTTGGTCGATCGCTACGCTCACGTTTAGATTTAGCAAGTCCGAATGAATCTCCTTCACCTGCGGAGGTCTCTCATGAGGTGGAACGTAAACAGTGCTCACAGGTTAAGCAATATGGTGGTGTAGTGCGTAAAGAATTTAAAACAAATGATTTCGTATGGGTTAAAAAGACTCTTAATAATAACAGATACAGTTGGATCGAGGGTATAATAAAGAAGAAAATTGGCAAAGCATTATACCTGGTTTACTTACCGGACACACATAATGAGGTCACCAAACACGTCGATCAACTGTGGCATAGGTCACAGTGTACACAGGATGGAGCACCTAATTCGACACGAGATTGTAGTAGTTGGATTCCTGATCTAGTACCGGATTTAACACCTGAAACATCGACTACTAATCAAGGTCAAGAAGTGCCGGTGTCGGAGTCAGAGGACGTCCAGAGTAATCAAGAGGAGAGGGAGAAGGAGCAGTCGAATGAAAATATAAATGGCTCGGTATCTTCACCCATGAGCAACGTAAGCGAGGAGTCCCAAACTTACACCCAGCCGGCAGAGATTGATGAAAACAGAGATGAAGAACAGGTAGCGCTTTCTAGCAGCCATAGCAGCGAAGCTGATGCCAATAGCGAAGAGCCTGCAGCCTCGATCCAACCGGAAAGACTCTTGCGGGAAAGATACAATTTAGATTTTAGGCGTTTCTTTTAATATACCTAGTTGTTAAATAAAGGGGAAGGGGTTGTTGGGTATTTAGATGTGCGCGTTGCCGCTGCGACGGCACCGGTTCCCTTAGTCTAATAAAGTAGTATGAAGCTAGCCAGCTTGTTTGATTGACGTGTCCCCGTACGCCCCTAGTCTACGGATACAACAAAAGGTAACTTCACTATTCACTATGTTCCATACTTCTTTGGACGGATTTTTAGAATTAAGTAAACGTTCCTCATTATAAACTTTTCTGTCACGCAAGGAAGTGGACTTTATCAAATCGCTGTAGTAGCTGATGCACTGTTTTATTGCGTCATCGCCTGGATACTGACGTCGAAATTCACTAAAATCTTCAAAGTTTTTAATGTAGCTTGATAGCTCATCACTTACCCATGGGGTGCTATTTTTCTTTTTAATTAATACTTTTTTAAGTGGAAAATGTACGTCAATGTAATAACTTAATATTCGAAATAATTTACAAAATTTTTCATTAATGTCAATATTAAAATCCGATACAAAATTCCAATTATTATTACAAATGTCAACATAAAATAAATTAATAGATAAGTCAGTGAATAATCTCTTTTCAATGTATAAATTAGGTACTAATGATTGTTTATTTGATGAGTGCAATTTTAGGTGAAACAATTGTGCGCCGTGGTCACTAATGGCCGTATGAATGGGCTTTGCAGTTATGTAATCGGTGCCTTTGTAATTGACCGGTACCAGTCCACAGTCAATTGATGTACATGTACCACTATTTTTTTCGTATCGCGTTGGGAAGTCAACAATGTTTACTACGCTATAACTGTTAAGTAGGTCATCAAATTGACTTCTAAGGCTATTACTGATAAGGTAATTAACGTTAGTGTCGCCGACAATAATAAACCTTTTGTTTTCGTGAATAAGTTTGCATAATAGTAATTCCATTGCTTTTAAAAATATTTTAAAGTCACATAATCCTGTTCTATAAATTCCAATAACTAATAATTTAGATTTTATAAGCTCAATAGCGGTCATGTCACAATGGTACTCCACAGCGAGGCTCTGTAAGTCGTTTCTATGTCTGTACGCGACACCATCTCGTGCGTACACAGCCACACCGCCGTGAATGATACGGGGTCTGCAGTAGGCGCTCGCTAGTTCGTACCCGGCCAGCGCCACGCGTTGGATTTCTACCTTTGTACACCAAATTTCAGTACAAATAAGCAATTCTGGACAATAATTACTCAGTAATATGTTCAATAGGCCTGTTTTACTTGTAATTGACCTGACGTTTTGGTGTACAATGGTGATAACATCGGTGTTATTGTGACCTACTACGTTTGAGGTTATTTTCTGCTGTGTAGTGTGCGCCGCGAATTGAAGTTTTTTGGCTGGACTACGTTATAATTCCGTATGGACACACCTTCTGGCCAAAGTTTCATATCGCGAACACAGTGAACCTTGCTTGTAGGAACATCTAACCGGAACGAAGAGTACTGGCCCTTGGTAGGCAGCTGCGCGTGTTAGATTTATATAGATAGAAATAGGATATGTGTTATGTATAATTTATGTAAAAGCTAAAAGCTATAAGCTACTTGTGTGAATATAGGCTTTGAAATATTTATTGGAGTTATTATTTGAATGTCAGGATAGAACTTATAAGTGTATCTATATTATATGTAAATTATTTATTGGGAAGGTAGTCTAACAAATTAGAAACAGACAAAGTAAGAACATATTGATTTTATTAAACCATATGTCATCCACATCTTACATATGAATCTACCAATATGTTCACCAGGTTCAGCTATATGCTACCAGGGAGAAGAACCCGGCTAAGAAACTCCTCTGGCACTTATTCTTTTCAAATGTACAATATATATAATACAATATAACAATATTTAGCACAAAATAGCTAAAGGCTTACTACACAAACTAGCTTCAGCAATTAAATGGACATTAATTAGCTTACAGCGATAATTATGTACAATATAATAAAATATACACATATTTAACACAGAAAAGCTAAAGACTTATTATGAAAACTAGCTTCAGCAATTAAATGGACGTTAATTAGCTTTCAGCAATAATTATGTAAAATATAATAAAATATTTAACACAGAAAAGCTAAAGACTAATTATACAAACTAGCTTCAGCAATTAAAGTGACGTTAATTCGCTTTCAGCAATTAAACGGACATAATAACAATGCAAAACAGTAATTAATAAATTATAGAAAAGTACTTAACTTCGGTAAGATCAGGAACAGTGCTGTCGGCTCGGCGCTCTCACAAAATGTGTGTTCCCAACTGACAGTCAGCCGTTTTATACCCGACTGCCAGGAAACCACGATGTGCCAGAGCGCCAACCAATCAGAACGATCGTTTCAAACGGAAGTTATCACAATATTATAAAACTAATTCAAATCTATATAAAAGTGTTCGTCTTATGACCTATAAATCATTATATGAATTATCAATAGCTATTCACATTTTACTATTTGAATTTAAGACAATATTCTATGAATAACATGTGACCACGCGGTGCTAGAAAACATTCTGCCGGAAGTTATCATAAAACTATTTCTAATGTTTCTTATTATAATGATACTTACAATTCATTATTTATTATATGATTAATCAACACCTATCCATATTTTACAACTCAAGTTTCATACAACAATTCATGACAAACACGTTGTACTAAACAAACACGTTGTACCTGAAGATCTTATCACAACTTAATTATTAAAACAATGAGCAAGTATCAAACTATCAATGATATTCATCATCATAAATATAAATACTATTTATCATACACTAACTATATCATAATATTGTTATTTGACACCATAATATATGTTTACAATTTCTTTGAGTGACCGAACACCTAATTAATGAAAACATCTGCTAAAACAATTTACTTGATTACAAAATTGTTTCTAAATTAAACTCTTATTTATTATGTCTGTAAGGCAACTGTTAAGTACATCGAAACTGGTTCATACTTATAGTATAATATAACACGCGCATGTGAGACCTTCCATGCCGAGACGTGACTTCAGATGACCAGTTATATCTGATGGAACCGTGATGGAACTGAAGTTAAATAAGTGAAGGCTGGTGACACGGGGTGGCCCGGCACGAAGACCCACGCCGCCACTACATTCCGTATCCTGCTGCTGCTGGTCATCATGCTTGTGGTGATGCTGGCTGGATGGTCTACCGCCAGCTGCTGGCTGGAGTGCTGGTGCTGGTGCTGTCCGTGGGGGTGAAGTCCTCTTACCGACGCGCTTCCATGGATTTCCTGAAGCTGTACCAGGGCTGGTGCTGGTATCCGGTTTTGGTGATTGGGGACTGGTTTCCTCGCTTAGTGCAACCTGAGTGTCGTGATGGCTTGTAATCCCGGCAGGTCCAGAGTCATCTAGTGCAGCAAATGAGTTTACCAATAGTATCCTAGGAACCTTTTCTCCATTGATCGTGTCTCTGGATTTGGATGCTGAGTTTTGTGGTGTCAACCTGGGATAAGTTTCATTCGGTGAGTAAGTAGTCTTATTTTGTGAGGCTGTAGATAGTGCAGACTTACGGCTAGTGCTCACGTCCTTGAACTCTTTTAGTGCCTGGGTATTTTGATCTATTTTGATACCTAGGGATGTTATTATGCCTTGTTGGTTGTCAATTGTAGTTTTACAAGCTTCTAATTTGTCGTGTAAATCAAGGACCACTTGTTCCAAATTCGTTATAACGGCCACCAATCTTTCTGTGGGCGTAGGTTTCTTTGGAGCCATTTCAACGGTATAATTTTTCTCACACAATAACAAAACCACTTGAACTACTAAATTATACAGTTTGTAACAATATTTCGTCAATAATTAATATTAAAACAATAAATAATAGCGGAACAGTTTAAATTTACTAGGTGACACAGTGGCGCCACCTCTCAGGAAATAAGATTTCGTCAGTCCAGCGATATCTATACGTAGGTTGTCCGACACGACGCTTGCCCGTCGGCCGACCTCTTCCATGTGCTCGACGTGGCCAAGCCAGCCAGCGCAGCCTATCGGCTTCACTCTAGCCGATGGTATTGGGCGATGATTTTCTCTATCTCCCTGTTTTTCTATTTCTTAAAGTGTCATGCTCATTGCTCATTCTGAGTTGGTCTCAAGATTTTCCGTAGTGTTTTCCTATATTAAGAGCTTTTCTTACTCCGTCAAGGATAACGTCCATGTTTGGCATCCGTACATTATTAGGCCTTAAGGTCAGGTCATATGACGGTCTTGTAAATACGAACCCTTGTTATCGTGCAAGTTTCGATGTCAACACATTGTGCAGGGCTGCTGAGTACCTTGGGGCATTCTGGACGCGAATGTTGATTTCGTCGTACTTAAATTTGTTCACCCCTTTGTAGGAGGTGTCATTGGCTATAAGGCTGTTTCTCTTAGTGTTGGCGCTCTTGAATCTTCTCATGTGGAGGTACTCTGTCTTGTCATGGGTTACCGTGGGACTTACTTTTCTTCCTTCTTCCTCCAGTGTACTGGCCATTGCTTTCACGTCTGCAGCACTTCTACCTATTAGGGCCAGGTCGTCGGCATAACCTATTATTTTATGCATTCCGTTTAACTCCACTCCATCAACGAACTTTTTGGACCACGTGTTTGAGCATCAAGTTAAACAACATAGGTGATAGCGCGTCTCCTTGTTTGAGCCCTGTGTCCACTTCAAAAGCATCCGAGAGACAAGAAGACAGTACTTTGTAGGCAGTCGGGAGTAGCGCGATAGGTACCTACCATTATAGTTGGAGAATTTATTTCAAGACTTCTTTTGTGAATCGGGCAGATAACTCCCATATTCCACTCTTTTTGCAGATTTTCTTCCTTCTAGAGTAACAATATTCTCATTTGCGACTGTAGTGCTCCTCTGCCATACTTCCGCAGTTCTACCGGCATGTCGTCAATCCCTGGACATTTGTTGTTCTTCAGGTGCATAATAGCTTTCCGCTTCACATATATCTCGCTAATTTAGACTGCAAACTATCAGCGAGCAATTTAGCAGGGCCTTAAAATATTTGTACCGTTCAGTTTTCAGCTTCTCCGGGTCAGAAACGACGTATCCTTCCTCATTTTCAAGAAACTGAGCGACGGGCTGATATCCTTTCTTGACCAATCTTATTTCCTGATAAAATTTACGAATTTCACTATATCTGATTGGTGTCTTTATTTCTCCAACTTTGCGTTCTAGGAAGTGTCCTTTTGCATTTCTTATTGTATTCTTGCATCTTGTGTACAATTTATCGTTTTTATCCTGCCACTATCTTGTTCCGCTTCTTTCTTCTACATCTATTTCGCATCATTGTGTCCACCATTTTCTCTTTCAGTGTAGTTTCTTTCACCCTAAGATCTTAAGTGTCACCTCTTTAGTGTGTCTCGCTCGGGTTCGGAAATTTCCCAGCCTTTTTCAATGCATTTTTTGACCTCCAATGCCTCTAACCTGTTACGGAGTTCCTGTCGAACGACCTAGATATCGCTGGACTGACCAAATTCTGAAGGACCTGCACTCACTCCAAAAGCCTGATTGGAAGCAAACTGCGCAGAACAGGGAAGTGTGGCGTGCAGTTGCAGCGGAGGCCAAAATCCACTTTAGGTCGCTGTGTCAGCGTAGTAAGTATTATTTGAAGTATTGAAACCGGGTCTATCGCGATAATTATTTAGGTAAACCTTTATAATTTACCCGCGACCTTCAGTCAACCCGCGACCACAACACATGAAACTGTGTTGAAACGTCGGGACACAGGTAAATTATAAAGGTTTACCTAAATAATTATCGCGATAGACCCGGTTTAATACTTAAAATGTGTGAAAACAATCGCGAGTGCTTCAAAAGTTAGTATTAATTGAGTTTCTATAACCCCACAAAAAATAGGTTTCAAAGTTCTTTTTTAGGGTTTCGTAGTCTACTAGAAACCCTTATAGTTTCGTCATGTCTGTCTGTCTGTCTGTCTGTCTGTCTGTCTGTCTGTCTGTCTGTCTGTCTGTCTGTCTGTCTGTATGCCGCGCCCTCATATCTTCGTCAGTTTTAGAGCTATCGACATGAAATTTGGTGAGAAGATAGATCGTGTTGACCCAAATATAGAAATGTTAAGAAAAAAATATTTAAAATGTTTTTTGGACCCCCTCCCATACAAGTGAAAGGGGGGCAAAAATTTTTTTTTTCTTCTGTAATATTGAGTAGGGTATCGTTGAATAGGTCTTTTAAAACTAAGGTGAGGTTTCTTTGAAACAAATTCTCTAAAATGTTTCTGTCACGAGATATTTGCTTTTAAAAAGGGCGTTTTTGACCCATAATTTGTTCCAGCTGTAACTTCTAAAGTATAAACGCTAAAAATTTGAATTAAATATGGAATAAAGCTTACAATCTGAAGTTACAATGAAAACTATAACGGATATCGTACCCTTAAAGGGTTCAGAAAAAATTGAGTTTTTCTTTTTGCGGTTGGTCATCATACTGCTGCTAACAAACCAGCAACAAAATTAAGTTTGTAATGCTGAAAAACCTGATATTTAAACGTTGACTACGAAACCCTATTTGTGGGCGTGTCTGACACGCTCTTGGCCGGTTTTTTAATATTAATTCTTTAACTATGCTATGTAGCTGGTTGTGCTTCAGAAGAATAATGCAGAACAATTATTTACCTTATATTTGACACCATACCCGTGCATATACAACAAATAGTCGTGGCGCGGAAAGAGACAGCGTTGTACTCAAATCAGTGTAACTTAAGTTCTCTTTATCCGACCAAGAAAGTGCTTTTAGATTTTTGTAGCTATTGCATTGAACGTTACTTTTCTTCTATGTCACTTTTGTTAAAAATGATTATTTTGAATTCTATAGCCACACAAATAAATTATTTGCTGATTTTTTTTTACATAAAGTCTTTTAATTACGAAATTATGCTATATACCTGGTCGTAGTTCAAGACAAATATGTAGAACAATTAATTAGCTTTCATTTGATACCATGCACATGACAATGCAACTTATGGTTTTCAAATAATTTGCAGTTTGCAGTTCAGTTTAAATGTGGCGGCCGCCATCTTGATGACGTCATTACTGCGGGAGACAAGCCCCCATCAGCTTGTCTCCCGGTGGTTTTCTATACTTTATGTCATGTTTATTAACATACTAAAATTTGGTACCGGTATGACGATCCGAAGTATTTTGACTAAATTCGGGATTAACTTACGCCGCTAGGACGGCTTATGTAATAGAGGTGCCGGTCTGCCGGTGGCCGGTACGACCCACATACATAATAAACATCACACCCACGAGACATAAACACGTTGATTCGCTATTGAACCTGGTCTATCGGTCATTTGTGATAGACATAAATACATTATCATGCCTATATCCCTCGCGGGGTAAACAGAGCGCAAATGTCCATTAACACCACGTCTGACAAAAGTTTGAGAGTCACTCAGAAGACTTATGTATCACAATAGCCACAGGTTGTCAGCATGTCGCCTAGAATTGCAATACACATTAACTCTCAAATCCTTTAGTCGCTTCTTACGACACGCACGGGAAATATATGGGGTGATGCTATTCTAAGCTAGTATTTCTTTTGCCTTTATCGACTAGATACCCAGCAATCCCGTATCGCTCGCGTAGATGAGCTTCACGTTAAACCTTTATTGTTAAAAAATGCAAATGGGCTGCACGTGGAACCGACAATTTATGGTGGTGTACGATTGCTTGATGCACATTCTGTATTTTTATATTCATTATTTGTCGCGCATTAGGCACACCCTGTTGCGTAACCGATTGCGTTGACTATTCAGTTGGTACATCCGCTCCTAGACGTTAGATTGAGACATCACCCAACACCAAGTCTTCACGGTTGATTGACGCTATCTTACTTATAGGTATAGGTAGGTAGACTGACTCCTTATAGGTAGACAAATTTCAAAACATCGGTGTTGATATCTATTGCTCTAGGAGACGGACGAATCAAATTACTTAACGCAGTTACTAGAAAATGGTTATTAAGTAATTATCATATACTATCTACTATCTATCAGCCCTTGCGTCTTTTTTTATCTCATCCTATCTACTGCTGGGCAAGGGCCTCCCTCCCCTTCTTCCACTGATCTCGATCTTGTGCCTCCACGTGACAATCCTTGGAAAATCCGTCCAGTTCGTCTCGCCATCTGCGTCTGGGTCACCCGCGACGACATCTGTCGGCTCTTGGCTTCCAGTTGGTGGTGGTATAAGACAATATTTCGCGTCTTTTACCTCAAGATAATTAGCTGCTTTGTTGACTTGGTTTGGGCTACTAAAGCACAAAATAATTTATGTCAGGCCACGTAAGAGTTTTTGACCTCGGCTGAATATCTGTCAACTATGGTCCAGTGCATGGCGGCGGTGATACCACCTACAATAGCATTCCCATAGAGGGTTGACCTCAGGCAGGTGGCCGGTCATGAAACATTGCCAAATCCTTTTGCTAAATGATTTTGTTCTGTAACAAAACATTGCGCCGATCCCAAATGATTTGGGATAAGGGCAGGCGGTTGATGAGAGTAGAGGTAATCTAAAACACAGCAAATTTACAATATTAGGCTGACGATTATCTACCGCCTACAGTCGTTTAACTCTACATCGACGAGTAGGGTAATTCTAATAAGACGCTGACATGCAAACGGTTAGTTAACAATGGACCGATTCATCTTCAACGAATATCGGTTCTGGGTCATTGTCTACTACCAAGCTTGTTTTAATGAGGATGTGAATCACCGTGTTTTTGTGAACATTTCTTGTTCGGATTCCGTCCTTGCAATAGGTACAGAGCTAATTTGTTCTTAATGACTCGGTGCCTGCCTATGGTGGCGTCTAATTTTATACCGGTTAACAACCACGCGATTTTTAAGTTACTTTTGTGTATGATCTATCACTTACAGGCTCTTCCGACGGAAATACTCTGAAACCATCCCTTTAAAAAACATGATAAGCACTCTTAAGTACTAACACATTTACAACGTACGCACTTGTAGTAGGCGGTTGAAAAACTCTTACACTAGGGTTAATCGGGTTGTTGGACGACTAGATCTCCCACCAAAAAGAAAAAGCACATTTACATTTCACGTCGTTGAATGTGCCGTCATCATCAGCGGTGTGCTTTAATCTCATCGCAAATAAAACCCCGAACACTAGACGACCTCGGCAATATTCCATCAAGCTGAAAATAGACCACGTTTCAAAGATTCTCGCAATCATTCAATTCAATATGTAAAAACCGGAATACCAAAGCATGTATGAGTCACATGCTCCATTCAAATACGTGAGCATTACGTAACCCGCCAATTGACCTATCTGACGCATATATGCAGCGTAACGTATTAACGAGGTGTAATTGCTGGACCACCAACCTTATAGCCTCTGTTGGGTTTTGGTGCCAGAAAAATGGATAGTGTACGAGCCAGCTCGCACATCTTAGCTTATCTAGCAGGTCACATTCGGTTAATGACTTTGCTTACTTTTAATTATTACCAAAACTGCTAGATATGTTGACTTCACATCTTACACGCATGGAATACATAGATTTTATAATGTGTGTATTAGATAACTTTAATATAAAACTGCCAACATATCTCAAATAAATCAGACACAAACAACACCTCGGCGTCTCACTAGCTCCCCTAGGGTCGAGCCCACCAGCCCCACCGCACAAGGTTCCTGAGTGTGCAGGCTCTGCCGCCATGGCTTTGCCTGTACAGATAGATATGTGTGTTTTTGTTGGTATTCATTAGATGTTCGGCGATTGGATGTCTTCAAATTGTAGCAGAGACAGATATCAGCAGTGAAAAAAGTGTTGCTCAATTGACCCCATCTGACGCATATGCAGCGTAACGTATTAACGAGACTTAATTGCTGGACCACCAAACACGGAGCGGCACCTCTGGTTCCAGAAAAATAAGTGAATTTTTCAAAGGAGCTATAAAATGCCGTGTGTGCAATAGCTACACTCCGATTCTACCCGTGGGTGTCGTAAGAACCGACTAAAGGATAATTATCCAGGAAATGAGAAGCAGCGTTTCCAGAGAATTAAACCTCTTGTAGTGCCCTCGCCAATCGCCTGCCAGGGGTGAGTATAGTAATACCCCCGATAGGTGGAGGCCGTGGAGGCCCATTTCCAGCAGTGATAAGGTTGAGGTTTTTGGGGATTCGACGACTGGATGTCTTAAACTGTAAAAGATACAGATGTCACTGATCATCATACAGCTTCTTACGACATCTGCATTTGCCAGAAAGTGGAGTAAAGGTCTTCTAAGATAGAATTAATTGGTTATCAGATGTCACAAAACATTTCACACTCTGCTTACTGCTTACCCTGTAAAGCGATAGCACGTGATTCTACGAATGTTTGTCGCGTATTCTGTAAAATCGTGTTTATTACTCGACTGCACAAAAAAGGAGTGTAATGCTTTTTTTTTTAAGGTCGTTCAACTCGGACTACAGAATAAATAATAGTACTAGCTCAGACAGTGATCGTCAATCGGTTTTTTTATTCATTTAACTTGTGGATTATACGGTACATACATATTTATTTTAGAATTCTGTATTGTTTCAATTTGTACCGATGTTATATTTAGTCAACCTGCTGACGGCATAAGTGAAATCGCGAAAGATAATTGATAATTTAAGATAACATGTGATATGATATGACAACAAAACAGGTAAACTGGTGACAAATTGTACATTTACGTATGTTAATTGCTTTTGCCATTTTCACGGTCACCTTACTATGTCCATTCTTTTATTTTATGTATTGTTTCTCATCACGTGATTGCCTGAATTTATGTCACACCTAGGTCATGTGGGTTAAAAATCAGAGGGAAGATTTAGAGCAAAAATACAATACAATACAATTTATTTATTGAAAAAGCAATGGAGATTGTAGTAGCCGAAACACAGACCAGGTGATGACGTCATCATGCCCGCCGATGATGGTCTTCTTTCCTCTACCCGTAATCTACAGATCTGAACATCGCGAGAAGTTGCTGAGGGTTGGTGCTGCAATTATCATTGTGGGCATACTAGAAAGCTAAAGTTGCCCTAAAGACTGATGTCGAAGACTCAGACAAAAGCGTAATGGCTGTGAGCAAACAGTACAGCCGGACGCGCTAACGAGCACACTTCCGCGGTACAACTCGCACTTGCATTATTTATAATCAGAGGAAGGAACGAACCTTACCTGGAGGTACAGATATTGACAAACTACTTGAGTATTGGTCGAGTATTAGGAAGTATTTGAGCGTAGATGCTCTAAGTAAGACTTCTGACATTCGATTTGTGTTACGCCTAGCAATTTCTGCACATACTTTTCTTGACTACAATGTTCATGAGTTTTGCCTGAACAGTTCAATGTTGATTTGTTTACCAATGATCACAAGTAGGATCGATGAAGTTTACTCAAGCGGGATTTGAACCCACGGCTTCGCGAGTGCTAACAGCTGAGCTATCAAAGCCTGCTTTGGTTGACTAGTTATATTGAGTTTTCTATCCGTGCTTGACATTGCGCGCCATTTACCTCATTTGTGGTAATCTGTCAACTGTTTTGTAACTTTTTTCGTGAACAGCTCCATGTTGATTTGTTTACCAATAATTACAAGTTCGTAATGCAATAAACCTGTAGGATCCATAGAGCTTACTCGGGATTTGAACCCACGACTTTCGCGAGCTATAACAGCTGAGCTATCAAAGCCTGCCTTAGTTGACTAGCTAATATTGAGTTTTGTGTCCGTGCTTGACATTGCGTGCTGGCGCGACGGCGCGGCGCGACGGCGCGGCGGTGGCGGCGAGTCGCACGAATCCGACGTTCGTTCACTGAACCCGGGACGTGACAGAATATAGGCGGTCGTTACTTTTTTATTGTATACAGCACAAAATCATACAGGCCACCTGATTGAATTGGACACTTGCAACATCTCTAGGTATGACGAGATACAAAGTCCAGTTTACCAAGCATTGGCGCCGTTTATTGACCCCAAGACGTGATAGAATATACACAGCCAGTACTTTTTATTATTGTTAGCGGTTTCGTCCTGTTGAAAAAGGTTTTTTCCCGGCATGTGTTTATACATCTAAACCTTCCTCTTGATCTTGAATCACCCTGTCTGTTACAAAACCCGCATCAAAAACCATTGCGTGGTTTAGGAGGAGTTAGCGAATTCCACGACAGACAGACATACAGAGAAACGCAAACAGTTACTTCATTTTATACTTAAAGATTACTAAGAATTTGACCATAATATTCATGGAAGGAAGATGCACCTGCATCTATCATCTGTAGAGAAGACTATGCAGAGGAACGTAAAACGAAACGCCAGATAGGTGGTGGGTGGGTGATAGGCCTATGTTCGCGTTGGCACTACAAGTTACCAATAGAACAAAAACAATACTTTCACCACTAGAACTAAACCCTACACATCTGAATGTAGCTTAAATTACTTGTCTCTCCCTCTTCGTGTGGGACACCGAGACGTTCAACGGCGCGATTAACCCTGGTGTCAGAGTTTTTCAACCGCCTACTGCAAGTAGCAGGCCTCTGACATGGTTGTGTACCGACCGCCAGAATAGACAGCAACTGGGACCGGCGGCTTAACGTGCCCATCCGAACCACGGCACCATCTTGCTTTTCGGACAATCAGGTTCAGCCTGCAATGTCCTAACCAGACCGGGAACAAATTGTTACTTGTTAGTGTTGCAGTTGACAAAGATTCTTAGAAGTGGCATTAAATTAATGCTACATCATTGTTCTCGTAATCGTAAAAGCAGCAAATTAAACAAATATCACTGTTTGTCTTGTCACTGTTTAAATTGGTTCAATTTATAGTGACAAGCAGAGGTGAGCGTGTACTTTAAAATACAATATTTCAGCTGTGTTTATAATAATTCTTTTTGGCTCTGTTTTATAATTTGTTCCAATTTAAATCCTAATACTTGCTTTAATGTTTCATTCCTTACATTATATTCTTATTTGTAACAACACATTACACCAGAGTACATCGGATCGTTCGTTGACTTGGTGTCCAACACGAAGTGTTTGACATTGGTCAAGTACATCCTTAACTTTAAATGAGAACTTGAAAAAAAATCCACCTCAGGTAATTTTGTAAGTTTTCCAAAATGTTATACCTAAGACGCGAAGTGTTTTAAAAAAATCATGACGTTTATAAGCGGCCTGTTAGCGGTTTTACCCGCTGCAATTAATTTTCTCGCGGGAAAAAGGCATTTTCCTGGCATGTGTTATACACTTTCCTCTTGAATCACTCTATATAATGTGGTTTAGTAGGAGTTAGCGAATTCCACAACAGACAGAAACGCAAAAAGCGACTTTATTTATACAATGGTATTGATAACCTTGTCCTTTGTCCATACTTTTACAAACTCTTGACCTTCTATCCTTAAATGTAGCAACGGCCTTGATTTCGTAACAGATTTGTGGCTTTCCTTGTCGTTTTCTTATATAAGGAAAGGATAAGAGGACGGAAATCTACAAATGTCGCTTTCCTGGGGCCCAACCCAAGTCTTTGATTTTTTTGCCATTGTAATGCCAACGACATTCAACTGTCTATACTAAATACTCATCATCTTCCTGCCCTTATCCCAATATTACTTGGGGTCGGCGCAACACGTTTCGTTGAACACAAAATCGTGTTGCAAAAGGATTCGGCTGAATTTTACGACCGGCCGCCTACCAGACGTCAACCCTCCTTGGGAATGCTTTTGTGGTGGATTAACCGCCACCATACGGTCGGCCCTGGCTGTTTGGGTCGGGTTTATCCCTCGGTCGCCTCTTACGACTTCCACGGGAAGAGAGGGGGTAGTGCTATTCTACTCCGGCACCACACGGCACACTCTGCCGGCACCACACGGCACTAAATACTGTTACTACTAAATACTGTTAACAGAATATGTAAATGACACGACACGTTATGCGATGACAACGTACCTACTTATATTTCCAATCTCTCAGTGTAATGGGTGGTAGCTAAGAAATTAACAATAGAAATTCGTCATCAACAACAAGGTCAAAGTTTGATACGTTTAGCATGAATTCTAAATCAGTAAAATCGATTCCACATAAACATAAATGTGAAAATTGGTAGCCAAGTTCAAGGTTTAAGTAAAAAAAAAAAACGTTAATATGTGAGTGGGTGGGTGTCAGTCAGCCAGCCAAGTTCAATCGACAGACATGAAATTTATTTATTCATAAAGTCGTTTAACAAACAACTTTACATCTACATAGAGCATCTCGGAGTTCTCAGAGTTTGATGTGGTGTATTTAGCTTGAATAGATTCTGAATTATGAAGGGGTGAAAAGTGGTTCCAAATGGTTCTTGTAATATAACACATAGTGCGGCCCGCAAATTCTTTGCTTGAACTTAGCTGTCATGCTACCGCGTGTCTAGATTTTCAATGTCAACATTTCCCACAATCATTCTACACACGTATTTTTCTCATCAGAATACTACATAACATGGCTGATATTTACCTTGATCGACCATTGCCGACGCATGACGTCAGGCCTTGTTTACATTCCAAGCCTCACACCTTACATGTACAATCGTCAGCATGTCCAGTTAACCCGTATACTAGTGACCGATGCTGAAAAGTTTTAGATACTAGTGAAATGACCGGTACTGGGCACTCAGAACGAGTACATAGTAGTAGTACATTTTCAACCAAAATGTCCTATCTTGAGTTTCATTTTACACCCGAGTATATGCTCAAGTTTTGTATTGTTGGATTCGCCGCGATGCCATGAATCAGGTTCCGGAGTCGTCGAGAAATCCCACATGATAGGATTAAAAAGTAAACCATCCGTCATCTTTATTCGTCCCTCCCTCTCTCATCCACCACTCGATTTCTTGAGGATTCCGAATCTTGATTCAGGGCGTCACGCGAATCCTACGATACCAAACATAGGTACCCATGTTTAAGGGTGTAAGGGACAGTTGCAAGCGTGCTCAGACCATGAAGCTGAACAACTTTCCTTATGGAAACTAACATTAATAAGTTGCCAATCAGTTAAGTGAACTCTGTTTTCTCACGAGAAAATATGCATTTTGCGAGAAAGGAACGATTTAATTTAGAATACCAAGTATTACTTAACCCCCACCAAAGGTTAACATTAGCTGGTGCCTACAGTACATGCATAATCCGGTTATGATTGTATGATTCATATTGTGTTGTGTTATCGAGTCTTTGATTATCATATTGCACAATAAGATTACTGCTAGTTCTCGTTGTCTTCGAACAATGGTTTGTTAGAATTGATTTTATATTTATTAGCCGACTACGAGACGTGGAAAATGACAGTAAAACTGGCCCATCGGCTACACCTCACTCACATAAGGTCTTAAACGCGTTTATCCGCCAAAACACCAAAGTAAGGCACATAGTCTGGAAGTGTAGCAAACTGAAACGGCAGTGGGCTGGTCATATCTGACCCATGGACGGTGGAGTACCTAAGCGATTCTCGAGTGGAGGCCACGGCTCGACAAGCGTAGCGTTGGACGCCCTCCGAACAGATGGATCGACTTAAAGAGAGCTGGTGGTAGCGAGTGGCATGGGAGATCGTGCCAAAAATAAAGTTGCCCTCTATGTACTTATCGCACCCCCTGCCATTCCTATTGTAAAGTTTTCTAAATTACAACCTGTTTGATGGACTATTGTATCATTAAACTGATATGGGTCAAGTTCATAGATAAAGCTTTATCTGAGTACTCCAATGTAGTTTAGCAATGCGTAATTATCTAAACTGCGTGTCAAGGATGTAATTTGTAGCATCAATTGTAGCGAATCAGACAGAGCGTGGCGAATATGTTACATCACTGTGAAATAGTTTGCGAGGTCAGTTTTTGGCAAGAGTAATTCATATCATACATAGTGTGTGGGACATCGAGTCGACACACTATGTAATAAAATAACTGTCCAATAAATAGCAGGACTCTTGACGTGACGGTAGCGACTGTTACTTAAGTACAATTATCATTCCTAACAGCAACCGCAGATGGTTTAACGTGCCCTTCGCGGTAGATTCGGAAGCGTTTTTCTTACGAAAAGTTACGTGTAATATTCTAACCAAAATGGAAAAATTCGCAAAGTGGCGACGTATGTTCTTATGTTTCGGGCAAGTACTGAATTGTGAGCTATTGACGCTGCTCTACCTCCAAAATTATTAAAGCGAGCAACCTTCCTTGCAAAGGATAATCGGGTTAGTTTACATTTGTGTCTTATCGCTCCTCGTATGTCTGTAGTGTTGTCGTTCGCCACCCCGTTGCCCTTGGCATTATTAGCCGGCAACCGGCGCCCGCGCACTGCAACTCTATCAGTCGGTGATGTCATCGCCACATCGGATAAACCTGTTGCCAAATTGCATTAATAATGCTCGAAAGCGTATTCCTTTTCGTTCAAGGTTATTTTTATGACCAGTTTGCCACAAAGTAAGTATTAGCTCACGCCATAAGTTCTCTATTTTGTGGGTTTAAGGCCAAAATCGGCTACAATAGCCACCTACGGGCGAATCAGCGCCGACTTGATTGGGAGTAGAAGCGGTCGTCATGGCCGAAATAAGTAGGAGAGATCATCATCATCATAGTTTCGAAGTTTCTGGGTGAGCTTGAGTTCTGGCAGGTGTCAGAGTTATTTAAGAAAAATAACAGTTTTTCAGCAGCCTTACTGTTATTTCTTCTTTGTGTCACTGGTCCTAAGATTCTAAATGAAATTTTGTATTGCCAATATTTGGCTACGGCTACCCCATTCCCTTTAGCTGATGCCAGCCGATGTGGCGCAGTGGTTAGTATGCCTGCCTGCCACGCAAAGGTTCCGGGTTCAATTCCCGGTGGGGTCACTCACAAAGTTGATATTTATCACTTTGTGAATTTGTTTCCAGTCTGGTTAGGACATTGCAGGCTGAACCACCTGATTGTCCGCAAGTAAGATGGTTCCGTGCTTCGGATGGGCACGTTAAGCCGTCGGTCCCGGTTGCTGTCTATGATGGCGGCCGTTACACAACCATGTCAAGGCCTGCTACTTGCAGTAGGCGGTTGAAAAACTCTGACACCAGGGTTCATCGGGTCGTTGAACGACTCGGTGTCCCACACGAAAAGAAGGAGCTCGACCGATACAGCTTACCCACCCACAAGAGCCTTTTTTACTGAAAATCAAACCTTGGAATGTGTTACCAATCTAGGAACAAATCCATCGTATATTATTCTTGAAAATGACATCATTATTTGGGCTTTCATTCTTCTTCTTTCGGTGACAAACATTTAAATGTGCCCAGACCAGTATGTATATGTAGCAACGTGGAAAGCCATCTCAAATGCTTGCCTTGGTGGGCTTTCATTAATTTCAAACGACGATAATCTAAAGTAATTAGAAATACTTAACAATTATAAATATTCATGATCACGAAGTCGCGATTGTGCAAATGGAATACATAACGATGAATAGGTATTGTTAGATACACTTATGTAACTTTGGAAGGTAAACATGAATGTTCTCGAGAGAACTCAGTTGTATTGACTCGAGATAAACGCGGTTTATCTTCGGACTAGCCTTGTGCGAAACAGACCAAGACCATGTAACTTTCATTCGTACCGTGTAGAATACCGAATCGGCAAACGACCCGGCTTCTATCCTATTCGTTATCCGGCTTATATCCTAACGAACTATTCCTTGAAGCCGGACTCTGGTTTACGAGTGTGGTCTGAAGACAGTTCTTTCAAGGACCTTTCAATCGTAATTATTCAACTTGAAAAGTCCTGCCGGTAAGGGTGAGAATCCACCAGAGCTGTGGGAGGTAGCGAGGCGGTGAGCGAGGAAAAAATCCACCAATAGAATCACTTCATTTTCCTAGCCTCGCTCAGCTCAGCTCTGGTGGAATAGGGTTGAGCGAAGCGAGGCCATTCTACATACAAAACAAGCGAGAAATGTGTGCGAGGAATGTGTTGCGAGGAATGTGTAGCGAGGAATGCGTTGCGAGGAATGCGTTGCGAGAAATGTGTTGCGAGGTTTCCACTACATCGCATTCCCCCCGCTCACACATTTCACAGCTTCGCAACGCATCCTCGCTCCGCACATTAATGCGCATTTTGACAGCTCCGCTACGCATCCTCGTACGACACATTTTACTCGCACAGCTCTGGTGGAAACCCCTACACATTTCCACAGCACAGCTACGCATCCTCGTACGACTCATTTTACTCGCACAGCTCTGGTGGATTCTCACCCTTTAGGTTCTCTGAGTAGGTTTGAGTTTCAATAACATATACGACACACACATTTAAATGTGTAAATGCTTTTCAGAGACACTTCATTTTCGATTCATTCCCTGTCACGAGCCAAAAAACTTTTCGCGAGCCTGCCAAAGTAATTTTAATAATAAATGAATGAACTCTATTTTATCCAGATCGACACCCGTTTTCACTAATTGCTCTATATTTTAGACATCTAGAAAGCAAATTAGTACATTTCCTCTCTTTTCTTTTATTTACTTCAAAACGTGTCAGCAATAGCTGAGGAAATGTCCACATAATGAAGGCTATTGCATCGTCTGTCGTCCAATAAAACTACTGTACCGTACGATGCTTATGTCATCACGGACCACCGCTTATGTCATCAGCAGAATCGCTGATTTCCGCAACCTTGTATACTAGAAATACTAGGTCTAGGGTACCGCCTCGTCAGCACTTAAACTCTGACACCAGAGTCCATCTGAACGACCGGCGGCGACTCTATGTCCCTTACGACAAAAAGAGGTGCTTAAAGCCAGTGCATATTTAGCATCGTTTCACAATTTTCAGTAGTCAATTGTAATTGAAATATAATTTGACATTTGGCTAGTCACATGACCGACCAGCGCTTATGTCATCCATCAGCAGAATCGCCGTTTTCCGCAACCTTGTGTACTAGGTCTAGGTTAAGCTTTATCAGCACTAAATGTTCAATTTGTCGTGAATGTTGTTTTATTATTGTTGTGGTCATCGCATTTGCATTTACTACTTTGTGTGCGTGATAGTCTTAGCAATGTTTTATTACACGACTGAACGCACGAACACACACATAGCTTCTACTAAATTTCATGTGACGGAGTGGCATGCAGAAGAAATGTGCCTAGAAAACCGACCAAAGAACAAAGAAATCCTAAATAACTAACTCCGCTGACTCAACGACCCAAAGAGGATGTTGGCCTCCGAAACGAGCTCTCTCCACTGATCCCTGTCCTGTGCGATCTCCTGCCAATTGCTAACTCAAATCCTAGAACAAATCTTTAATTCATTCAAATATCATCTCTCTTCGCTCTACACTCATGCCTTAAAAAGTCCCAGGCCATAAAGTCCAGGAAACAGCTTATTGCATCATAATAATGCTCAATAACCGCAAGATCTCCCGATATGATTATGACCAGCATGATATGATATGACCCACCGTCTTTTATCCGTAATGGTTGCGCTGCAGCACTTTTATTAAGACCGCACTGGGCTTTATTGACCCTTTTGACGCTAAGTGATATGGGCTTGTCGATCAAAGGGACGAGACCACAAGACATGTTGTCAATCAGAGCAAAAGAATTTGTAAAGTAGTTAGGAAGTAAATCATTCTCAGATTGTGTCAGAGTTTTTTTAGTAGGAATTATTTCTGAGGATTCCCTTATGTGTCAGAGTTTTTCCAGTAGGAATTATTTCTGAGGATCGACGTCGCATAGAAGTCAGGGGTCGATGTAGGTAGTGGTAGAACTTCCGCAAAGGAATTGACCTGACTATACCCTCATTTGTGCCCTTCTTTGGCCGGTATATACCGGGTAGACATAGTCCGATTCGCTCTTCCCAGAACAATTCGTAAGCCCAGTCTCGCCTCAAAAGCGCGATTGGGCTGGTTGCTTGAACAACCACACACACACACATTTCCGGGTGAGCCTTCTGCTCCCCAACAAACAGCTAAGTGTAGATTAATATCCCCGGGGCTGAAATCGTAGGGTCAATTAGGAGAAAAAGAAATAAGGGTTTCTAGTAGACTACGCAACCCTAAAAAGACCTGATCTGACTACTGTGACTAACTACATAATTGAATTAGATAAAGATATTTAGCAACTTTCATACGTATATAGATGGACTTTCGCAAAGTAATACTTATTACATCAGATTGATTAGTTACATATTTTGACTCTAGCTAGGTATTCATCCATCGGTATGCCCGGCAGCTTTACAGCAGGCCTTACACACTGCTACTTGTTGATCATTAGACTTTCAGGAAACGTTTTTACCTCAGCTTCGTGACTGTATACAAGTATTTGTTCAGAAAAACAAATCGTCATGCCCTTTGTGTTGGTAATGGCGGCCTCGAACTCGGTCGTTTGCATCTTGCGAATCCGCACTGATCCGGCACCGTGAGTTATGGTTCGCTTCTGTCTAAAGTTTGAAGCTGAATCATTAAGGGAGGCTCTTCATCCTTTGTTTGTAGATAAACAGAGGTACAGCGTCGAAATAGCGCAAAACCTTGTGATGTGGGCACAATATCGCCAGGGAAACGAAATAGACCATACAATGTTCCGCTTTTTACAATCTGTCGCCTGTAGGTGCATCCGCTATTGCCCTGGATGCTAACTGTGTTGGGAGCTCGCATTTTGGCCCAATGTTGCCCTATCGTCGCTCATGGTCATTTGATTCTTCTTCTTTTTGAGTGGGACAACCAGTCGTCCAACGACCCCATGTAACCTGGTGTGAGAGTTTTTAAACCGCCAACTACAAGTAGCAGCCTTCTGACACGATTGTGTAAAGACCGCCTCATTTGATTGATAAACCCACAGACAGGGGTGGGTGGGGTCTACCTCCTAGCGGTCCACCCCGGGCAACGTCCTCATAATATGTGTTGGCGGCTGAAGATCCCAAAAGCGGTGGTAGGCCCTGAAAGGGGCCGCCTGGCTCGCGACCACCATCCCGCCGGAGTCCGGCGCCAAACAGCCTTGCTGTGTTCCGTCGGTGTGCGGGACTGCCAGTGCCATTGGGGGGTAGCAATGTAGTCAGTTGCGCTGCCGGAACCGGTCTTTGTCTTTAGGTGATGCTGTATCCGGTAACTCGTTTTGGAGGGTAGCGGGATCCGAGGCACGGTCTCAGCCGTTGGCCGACCGCAGTCAGTAGGGGGCCCGACTTGCGCGCTAGCCACGCGCAAAGGCTGCCCCGCCAACTGTGAAAAATCCCGGTATACTCCACCGTGCCAGTTGGCGGCTGGATGGGAGGACCCGGTGGAGTGTTATCGGGGGGGCTCGGGCGTCCCCGCAGTCTCCAAGCGAGTTCCCTCTCTGATCAGTTGAACCGAAAGGTACGAGTAGGGGTTCTAAGCAGCGCCTCGACTATCTTTTCTTTCCCCCACAAAAACTCTTTTAAAAACATGAAAAAGCTAAAAAAGAAGAAAAAGTTTGACCAACGGCAACACTTCCTCCCACTCAAAGTGCACCTCACGAACATCCGAGGTCTACACACAAACCTAGACCCGGTCCATCACCACCTGGAGACCGAGAAGCCGCACTTATTCTTCTTAACGGAGACGCAGATAGCAACACCGTTGGACGTGGCATACCTCAACTACCCTGGTTACACTCTTGAGCACAAGTTTAAGAAGCGTGCAGGGGTCTGTGTGTATGTTCGCGATGACGTTTGCTGTAAGCGTCTCCGTGGCTTTGAGAATTCAGGGTTTCCCGTGCTGTGGCTTTTGGTTGACACTGGAGTAGAGAAAACTCTACGCCAGTGTTTATCGTTCGCACAGCGGAGATCAGGAGACGACTAGACTCATGGAGTACCTCTCTGAGACGGCAGATACAGCAATTCAGCGATATCCAACAGCAGAGCTTGTTTTTCTGGGGGACTTCAATGCTCACCATAAAGAGTGGCTGTTCCCATACCAGAAAACTGACCATGCTGGGCGAGAGGCGCGTAAACTAGCATTGGCGCTAGATCTCACCCAGCTGGTGGAACAAGCGACGCGAATACCAGATATCACAGACCACACACCCAATTGCCTGGACCTTCTGCTGACAACTGATCCGCACAGACATTCGGTTTCGGTCTCGGCTCCGCTGGGATCATCCGACCACTGTGTGGTGAAATCCGTGTCCATCTGCTCTCCTCCGGATTACACCCTAGGGGCACGAGGAGAGTATGGCGATACGAGTCAGCAGACTGGGACGAGATGCGTGCTTTCTTTGCTTCATACCCGTGGCGGCAAATGTGTTTCTCTTCGGAAGACCCTCATACGTCGCTGATGCGATCACAGCTGTAATCCGGCAGGGAATGGAATATTTCATTCCTTTCTCCGATATCCCGCTCGGTTATAAAGCCCAACCTTGGTTCAATGCGGACTGTGCTCGAGCTGAGGCTCGTAAACAGTCCGCTTACTGCTTGGGTAAAAGCTCGTGATCGAAAAGTGCGAGCGAGAAGAGTGCGAGCAAAGAAGAGAGCATATAATGCCACCGCCAGGTATTGCAAACGGGTGCTACGAAAAGCTAGGTTCGACCATATTAGCCGAATTGGGGCAAAGCTTGCATCATACCCACCGGGTAGTAAGCAGTTCTGGATTTCGAAATCAGTCGAATCCAACTTCTGCCGTCCCTCACTACCTCCAATGCAGAAACCTGATGGGTCGCTTGCCCACACCGCGGCAGAGAAAGCAAATTTATTTGCCGATCTGTTTGCGAGCAACTCGTATAGACGCTGGCTCGAAGTATCCACCCACCTTACCTCACTGTGATTCTTTGATGTCTGAGATCACAGTGCACAATAAAGAGGTCCGTAGAGCCCTTCGCAGTCTGGACGTGAACAAGGCCAGTGGTCCTGATGGCATACCAGCAAGATTGTTGAGGTATTGTGCGCCTGAGTTGTCTCCTGTACTGACACGCTTGTACCGCCTCTCTCGTGTCAAAATTGTACCAAAATCTTGGAAGCTTGCCAATGTGCAACCTGTGCCCAAGAAGGGTAGCCGTGCCGACCCTAGCAACTATCGACCGATCGCCATCACTTCCGTACTCTGTAAGGTTATGGAAAGAGTTCTGAACTGCAAACTGCTTTCGTACCTCGAAGACAATGATCTTCTCAGTGATTGTCAATATGGCTTCCGCCGAGGGCGTTCCACGGGAGATCTTCTAGTGTACGTAACGCATTGCTGGGGCGAGGCCATTGAAAACCACGGCGAAGCAATAGCAGTGTCGCTGGACATTTCAAAGGCCTTCGATAGGGTGTGGCATGCGAGTCTGTTGAGCAAGCTTCCAGCGTACGGCATACCCACTGGCTTCTGTAGCTGGGTGGCTGACTTCCTGAGTGAACGGTCGATCCGAGTGGTCATAGACGGCTGCTCCTCTGACCTCAAGGCTATTGACGCCGGAGTTCCTCAGGGGTCTGTACTCTCCGCGACGCTTTTCCTGCTGCACATCAATGACCTTCTATCTTCAGGAATTGTCGGGTACGCAGTTGACAGTACTGTCACCGAGAAATATCTGTCCGGCGCAGGAGCCAGTGGTGATGAAATCCAAAGATTGAGAAAGGCTATGATTGAGCGTACGAGCCTGACGTTAAGTAACGTCTCCCAGTGGGGCGATGACAATCTCGTCAGCTTCAATGCTTCAAAAACGCAGGCGTGTCTTTTCTCCGCAAAAAGGAGTCCTTTCACCTTTTCTCCTACTTTTCGGGGTACATCTGTTCCAGTGACCAACACTCTTCAACTCCTTGGCATGGAGCTGTCCTCTGACCTCAACTTCGGCACCACCATCGAGTCCAAGGCTCAAATTGCAGCTAGAAAGTTGGGCGTCCTGAATAAAGTCAAGCGGTACTTCACGCCTGAACAGCTTCTAACTCTTTATAAAGCTCAAGTCCGATCTTGCATGGAGTACTGCTGTCACCTTTGGGATGGCTCGGCTAAATACCAACTTGCTGCACTGGATTCCGTGGAACGCAGAGCCAAGAGATTAATAGGCGATAAAAAACTGGTGGCGACCAAGCTTCACAGCCTGGCTCACCGCCGCAAGGTTGCTTGCCTATCGGTCTTCTACAGATTGTACTTCGGAGAGTGTGCGCGTGAGCTGCATGAGCTCATACTAGGGTTTCTGCCCGGGAAGTCTCGAGGCGAGAATTCCCGGGAACTTTCTAGGATTCGTTCCCGGGAAATTAATGTCGAGAAAAATCGAGAAGTCGAGAAATCATTATTTTAATTCATTATTACAAGGCATCTACAATTCTACATTTTTGATATTGTTAATTTTGATAACCTCACTACTAGACCTTTACTCGTAAACAAGCAGCGTTATCCTTTGATAGCAGTGCGGCCTCAGAGTGCGGCATAGTAGTCTACTACTGGACGAGGTACGGGGAAGGCCCCATAGGGTACGCCACAAGGCACGATCTTCCGTAAGTTATTGGTCCATCTGTTCGAAGGATGCCCAGCGCTACGCTTGCCGTGGCGTGGTTTCCACTTGAGGACCCGCTTACTCCACCGTCCACCGGTTTTACGACAGATGTGACCAGCCCTCTGCTAAAGTGGGTCATCATGTCCGTCATTTTGGCTTTTTGATGAATCTCGTTCGAGACCTTATCATAAGCGAGATCACCAGCATAGCGCTTTCTATAGGCCTCTGCGTGACATGTAGTCAGCCGGTGGGTCAGATTTACTGTCAGGTTCCATGACTCCACAAGTCATAACTGGTAAGACGTTGGTCTTGAGGCATTGTGGCAAGTTTAACTCCAGAATATGACGTAACTTCCCAGATAATTTAGCAGTTAGCTTATCCTAATTGCTAAGTTTGCCCAAGGCGAGGCATACATACTTCTGGACAGCTTCATGATCTACGTGGTCGACGGACAGTGGCTCAGGGACTACATGTAGTTTGAACATGCATGACCTTGGGCTTGTCAAAGTTCATCCCAAGTCCAATGCGCCTCGAGACCACATCTAGACTGGACAGCACTACAGCACTACGGTTTTTCGTTGACCGTTGTTTCTTCATTCTTGAAAAATAAAGTAATAACACTGCTACCCCATGAGGTTGTATGTATATCCTTCAAGGTTGTCTCATTGGCTATTACGGAATCAAATGGCCTTTTTAGCCTTTCAAGGACATCATTTTCACCAGCTCTTTGAGTAGCTCAGAGGCCTGTGAGCGTCCTCGATTTCGTCTTTACCTTATATTTTGTTAGACAGCTGATAATCTCCGTGTTTATATACAATTAAAGTTCTTGGTAACAATGATTTCTTTATATAAAAATTTCATTTAAAAAAATCAATGTGAATTTGTAAATTTTTTCGTGATTTATATGGAAAAATATACCTAAATTAAAATTTCTCGAAAGACCCGAGAAGACCCGAGAAGTGACGCTCGAGAATTCTCGATTCCCGGGAAATGAAAAAGCTCGAGAAGTCAGAAACCCTAGCTCATACCACCGTCTCCTTTCTTCCATCGGACATCCAGACGCACGGCCGGCTACCATCCGTTCTTAGTTGATATACCCACATTACGCACTAAGCGCTTCAAATCATCTTTCATTATGCGCACGGCTAAAGAATGGAATTCCCTGCCTGCGTCTGTATTTCCGAGTGCATATAACCTGAATCTCTTTAAGTCTAGAGTGAATAGGCATCTTCTGGGCAAGCTCGCTCCACCGTTGATCCCATCTCTGCTCTAGGGTAAGATTGGGGTCAAGAGTAAGCCCATCATAGATAAAAAAAAAAAAAAAAAGACCGTAGTTCTTTTCTCTTTATCACAGTTTATGTAAAATCAGTGTTTGTTTACTACCATGTTTTGATTGATTACACCTGTCCTGACCTGTCCCACAGTAGTTGAATGAAGCCTTGTAGAGGAATGTAGACCGTCGTCGTGGCGCCAGAAGTCTGTAGTACGCTCATTTCAGCGGGTTTGCCAAACAGTGACGTCATCACTGTGTCTGCCTCTTGGCTCTACTGTTGGCATTGCAAAGGCCAAGTTAAAATTTGTAATATGGAGTGAGAAGTTTCATCGGTCTTGTCTATAGACCACGAAACAAAAAGAGACCTTGAAATTCTCAACAGATTTTCTCATAACGAAAACAAATCTTCGCTAAGCACCTGCTTGACTATGCATAAGTACACACTTGAATTGAAGTCCAAAATTTTGGTTATGAGAGTAATTTTATTACAACTACGGCCGTCGTTTATAGTCACTGAGCAAAGACAATTGTTTGTCACGTCTCACGCTCTTGACAATGTAGTAATCACTACAAGGCCATCGTCATCAACTCGCTTTACCTAGATGACATCATTTCACACAACTTCCGAAACACTTTGTACCTTTTAGATTATGTTCATGTCAGATTTTGAGATGTGTTTGCTTTTGTGAAGGTTTACTCTTTAATATGGTTACTTTGACTTGTATATTCTATTATTTCTTGACATTGTTTAATTTTATTTTAATTTATTATTTCTATTTTTGATATGAATTGTAGATATAAATTATTGTTTATATTTCTACTGTTAAACTGTAAAATGACATGTAATACAATATATTACCAAATAAATGAATATGAATATGAATATGAATATGAATAATACCTGCCATGTTATATTGCATCAGCTCAGCTTGATGTGTCGACACTGTCGACCCGCCTGTATGAGATAGTAATCACGGTACAGTAACTATCCCATAATGATTGGGCAGTTTTATAGCGAGCTGGTTTTATGCCAGAATGTAATAGTAGGTACTATCGCCAGTACATCTACCTAAACAATAAGGGGTCATCTTAAGCCCTATCCAAAACTGAGCGGAAACGCCGCGGTACGCTTGAGAGTTTGTACCAATTACAATACCGCGTACCCACGTAGCACGGCGGTTCAGCTCAGGATTGAATAGGACTTTATGTTTTTTTTTGTATGACGCTTGATCGTCGCTTAGAGACGAGCATCTAGAGATTAAAAGATTTGGTAGGCGTACATCGATAGCTCAGTGACAGAGAGGTGAGGCGTTGACCCATGCGGTACGGATTCGAACCTCGGTCGTTGCATGTCAATTTTTACAATTACTTATTTTCATTTATGAAACCAGTATAAGTTGGTCTCTTAAATAGGTAGGCTGATGTGCTGGCGATACTACGGTTAGTACTACGGCATAAAAGTGTGTGTCGGAGCGGCGCTATCGCTCGAAAGATCGTTTTTTGTTCCTGTGTTGTGTTGTGGTGTGGTACCTGCTGTGTTGAAGTGCATTATGCTTTGAATAATCGGATGCGCTGATGCATTTTGATTGCCCGGTTTCGCTATGGTCTGGATTTTACGTGTATTTATTAAAGAGAGTAAGAGCCAGGCAGGAGCTTTACAGGCATAGTCATTTGAAATTACATACACTGTTCTTTACCATTATTCCCCTCTTATTTTAATAACTGGGGGCCGGCGCCTCACGTTGCAATAGAATCGGGATTCGTTTAGCAACTGCCGGCCTGACGTTAACCCTCTTTGGTAATGATATCCTAGGTAAGTCGCAGTCACCTTGTGGATGACCATGGTCGGCAGATAGTTCAGCAATGTCTGAAACTGTGTTGCCTTTTACGAAACATCCTGAATGACATATTCTTAGCTCTTAGCCTCTTACCTATATCAAATTGAAATACGCTGATGAACTCGAGTTCATTAAAAAGACGATATACTTAGGAACAAAATACGCGAGTTTATCATATTTCTGTTTCTATTACCATTCGTCAGATGAACTCTCCCAAGCATAATTGATTACATTCCTACATGTCTTCATATACTCGGCGTTATTAGCAGTAAGTAGTCGCTAGGCTATCTTATCATGCCACCATGACTCATACGACATTATATCTATCAACATTATAATGTGTTTTCTTTGCTTGCAGGTAAGGACTGAGTGATATAGCAGTCAGAGGCTATCAGGCGTGTTATGGTTGCTAATCGTAAGTAGTGGAATGATACTGTAAGATGGTATAGGAAAACTCCTAGATGACAATAGTCGTCGTGGGAAATATCATCACAGGTTTCTAGTGGATTCAGGTTTTCTATAACGAAATTAGGCTTTGAAAACTGATACCTACTCACTTAGTTATCCTTACACATACATATTATGTGAGACCTAGTATTAGTAGACGGTTGAAAACTCAACAAACATATCTTCGTTTGTAGATTCGGTAACATAAGGAAAGGAATAGACAGATCGGAGTATCGGAGGATCTGAGCTGCAAATAGCATTTTGTGTTTACGGAGTGACTCTACAGTTTTAGACCCGGCTATCAAAACTACGCCTGACTATATTACTGTGTTGCATGCATCGGCTAGTCTCTTTCACATCTGTTCTGCAGATAACAAATAAAAACAAACCAAGAGTGTTTTCATAGAAAGTTATTTTTAGACAGCTTGATCCAGACAGGCCATTAACAGCAGTAATTTAGAATCGTGAGCTAACCATCACTCACAATTATCACCAGTGTTGCCAGCTCGCTCCGCTAATATCGGACGATATGACCCTTTTAAAGGCGCCTACTGCTTTCATAGAAAGTTATTTTTAGACAGCGTTATCCAGACAGGCCATTATCAGCAGTAATTCAGAATCGTGAGCTAACCATCACTGACAACGCAGCACAATTATCAGTAGTGTTGCCAGTCTGTTCCGCTAATTTCAGACGATATGACCCTTCTAAAGGCGCCTACTGCTTTCATAGAAAGATATTTTTAGATCCAGACAGGCCATTAACAGCAGTGATTCAGAATCGTGAGCTAACCATCACTTACCAACGCAACACAATTACCACTAGTGTTGCCAGCCCGCTTTGCCGATTTTGGATGAAGCACACAGCCTCAAAACACACTTTTGCCCTTGTGAAGTGAGCACATTTATAACTGCTGTAAAAAGACTGTCATTATCGCCATGCCCGACAAATATTTGAGTTTCTCTTTAAAAATATGTGTATGTGATGGTTTTCTTTGTTGCTTCAGACAGAGATAAAATAAATTTTAGACTAAAGAGTTACTCGAACGAAGAGTTATCTGAAAAGGTACGGTGAATGCAAACCACTTAAAAAGCGATTGCCCATTGCCAAAGTGGATAGAAACTGTACAATACTGCGCACTTTGTGACGGTCTGGCAACTCTGATTATCACATACTCTGTTCTGTTGTCTTACATTACGTATTAGCCCCGTAATGGTCCAACTCTAACTTTCACTTACAATAGAAAAGGTAAAAAATGTAATTGGCATTTCGTACACGCCATTCATACGAATTGGTTGTCGGTGAAACGCAGAAATAAATTAATGTGCTTTTTTGTGAGAGTACAGTTTGGGAATGTCAGGTCCGGGTTCAAATACGGAATAGACCCAACATCAAAAATAAAAATAAAAATGATGATTGCGACCAGGACCTGAGATAAAAGAAAAAGCGCTATTCAAACCTAAGCGGAATCTGTACAAATTAGATTAAAAAGAGCGCCAGTGTTTTTATACCGTCAATTATTGCCACATTTAGGTGCTATGGTAGGATTAAATCCATAGAAATCGCGTTAGCTTGGGCGGTCTAGGCCGCTGCGTATTTATGATTATGTCTCACATCTTTTGCTAACCATAAAATTTAGACCACTACTCCTTTGTTCGTCATGAGAACATCATACACTCTTGATGGATTGTCACCTCCAGTAATTGCAAACATTATGTTCCTTTCTTTACCATTTATCATTATGTACTCATTACCTACGTGTAAATCTATCCTCCTGTCACCATTCCCATAGTATTTAGTTTTTTCATTAGCACTGACTGCTTTAGTTTCTCGCTTAAGAGGCTACTATACCGAGCTGGAAGTTCGTGAGCTGTCAGTTGATAAAAATATTTCTATCTCATTAATGCAACCCACCCGCCCCGCAGCCGTAAAAGAGACAGTTATAGCTCGCTACCGGAAAATTTGCGTTCTGGGTTTACCAGGTTCCCCGTTCGAAATCGCCACCAAATTTGTTGATAGTGGCATTATTTTGCTGCCAATAAAATATTCTATGCCCGTATCATTTGTTTTGCTGATATTATTGTCATATTTAGAAGATACCAAGGCGTAAACTTGGTGATAATTTTTGAGCATTTTGCCACGGCCATATCTTTTTTTAAATGCATTATTACAACCAGAAAAAGAATATGGAGCATAGATCTAGTCCAGAAGAGTTACCGTGCCAAAAATTGAGTCGATCGGTTGCGAATTGGCAGAGGGATACGTTGAAAGCATTTGTATGAAAAATAATGACTATAGATCCCTCTTAAACCTGTCTTGATTCTATACACCAGTTAAGTGCAAAGCATCTCTTTCATAGCCTAGAAACTCATTAGCCGTTAATATAGTGCACTAATGACGCTTTTCTCACATCAACACGTTCGTTTAGACATAAAAGTATGACCATAATTTTAGCGCTAAGACGACACGTTTTAGTGCCTTGAAAATAATGTGAAAATGTACCTAATGAAGTCATAATTCATAATTCATAAATCTTTATTGCATAAAACATGGTGGGTTAAAGGTGTTACAATCAGAATAATACGGAGAGTACAAACATGTTTTGCCAATTCTGTGGATTAGCATGCAAATATTTTAACACAAATTACAACACGTTAAATATAAAGAAATAAGAAATAAAATGTCAAAATAAATTCATGATTATTAAAGTATGTCAAAGAAATTAAATAGGAATAAATTATATTATTTAATCATTATACATTATCTAACCTAACTTAACAATATTAATTACAGATTTCTTATGTCATATAAATTTTTGTCTAGTAACCATTTACGAAGATGAAATTTGAAAGAATTAAAAGTCATTGATTTAAAATTATTTGGTATTTTGTTATAAATTCTGATACACATTGCTAAACAACTTTTATCGAATTTCATAATTTTAGGCGTGTCGTGAAACACTAACCTATGTGGATACCTCCTGGCCCGAGGGTTTACTTCACAAGCTTTAACAAAAGATTATTGTGTTTCTTTATGAATACACAGACTTCATATACATACAAAGCTGGTAATGGAAGCACTCCTAATTTTACAAAATGTTGTTCACATGACTCATCTGGAGCAATTTTACAAATTGCTCGAATGCATTTTTTCTGGACAATAAAAGCCTTATCCTTATTGGTGCTCTAGTCTTTGAAAACAAGTTTATGCTTCCTAGATGACAGAATTCCCTGCCGGCAGATCTTTTTTTAGGACATTTATAACTTGGGCCTTTTCAAGGCAAGAGTGAATAGGCACTATCTAGGCATCTTCCAAAATCGTCTGCATCATCACTTGCCAACAGGTGAGGTAGCAGACTAATGAGGACCTTACATTTAAAAAAGAAACCTGGCGTTGTGTTCTCAAGAGTATTTTGTAAAGGTTTGTAATAGGTATAGAAACCAGTGGGTTACATATACTCGTTGTAAATTGCAAACTCTTTGAACTATTTCTAATTGTCCCAGTGCGTGAAATGATTATGTAGAGACGTTGACGACTTTTCAGCAAATGTGCTGCCTCAAGCATCAATTTTTTGTGGCTGATTTGTCTATTTTTAGCTGCTAATACGAGTTATCTGTCGTAATGATGATACACAATCTTCTGAGTGACTTTTCTACTTTTGTCAGACGTGGTGTAAATGACCGTTTTTACAGCGTTACGGGATATTGGCGTGATATATGTATGTATGATACTATGTGATTTTAGCATATTAACAGACAGAACAATAAAGTCGTAGGCGGACACCAGCATTCGCAATTGAGCAGTTGCGAAGGTTGATAGCAGGATGAGTCGATTCCCAGCGGCCCCACTATCCGCCTGCCGCCTGCATCTGCTCCAAATTATGTGTCATAGAGGCGCACACTTGCAGGTTACAAGTTCCACAGAGACGTGAGATGGCATCTGTCAAACAAGCGATCGTCGGAGACGTGAAACCGCTACCATATAAAATATTAAAAACAAGGAGACATTCGCAATTGAGCAGTTGCGAAGACCACTAGCAGGATGGTGCGAGTTCCCAGCGGCCCCACTATCCGCCTGCCGCCCGCATCTGCTCAAAATTATGTGTCATAGAGGCGCACACTTGTAGGTTACAAGTTCCACAGAGATGTAACATGGCATCTGTCAAACAAGCGACGTGAGACGTGCGATGTGTGATACCGCTTCCTTATAAAATAATGCAGTTGCGAAGGCCGCTAGCAGGATGAGTCGAGTTCCCAGCGTCCCCGCTATCCGCCTGCCGCCCGCATCTGCTCAAAATTATGTGTCATAGAGCTGCACACTTAGTAGACGTGAGATGGAAGATGGCATCTGTCAAACAAGTGATTTTCGGAGGCGTGAGACGAGCGACGCGTGACGCTTGATACCGTTTCCATATAAAATATTAGAAACAAAGTAGACATTGCAATTGAGCGGTTGCGAAGGCCGATAGCAGGATGGTGCGAGTTCCCAGCGGCCCCACTATCCGCCTGCCGCCCGCATCTGCTCAAAATTATGTGTCATAGACATAGAGGCGCACACTTGTAGGTTACAAGTTCCACAGAGACTTGAGATGGCATCTGTCGAACAAGTGATTGTCGGAGACGTGAGACCGCTTCCATATAAAATATTAAAAACAAGGAGACATTCGCAATTGAGCAGTTGCGAAGACCACTAGCAGGATGGTGCGAGTTCCCAGCGGCCCCACTATCCGCCTGCCGCCCGCATCTGCTCAAAATTATGTGTCATAGAGCGTACACTTGTAGCACAAATTAGGCAAACGGCGCGCAGGGTGCCTTTACAGATGGCTCACTTAGTACATTCAGACATTTACTGGAATAAACTAGAATCTCAGAGGAACTCAAGGGAACTATGAAGGTTGCCACGAACGTCATATTTCTTGCTTTGAAATCGGCTCAGAATCTTATGAATGACATTCTTGTATCCGATTTAGGTAGCTGTATTTCGTCCTCGTAGGTATTGAATTTAGCAACCCTGTAACATGTGATAATCGTGCAAATCGAGTCAAGTAACAAGTCGAGAGACAAGTCGAGTACTCCTTCTGTAAACTCTATTTTTAGCTTGTAGGTTAGATTAGGCTTTTTGAAAAGTGAATTTTGTGTAGATTCTAGGTACGTTTCTTGGAGAAGAAAAAGATGGGAAACATGTGATTTGCGGTTGGTACGTTGGATGACTTGATGTCCCACTCGAAGAAGAATAAAAAGTTTAGTTAAGTTAGTCTCCCATAAAAAGCTTCTTGGCTTGAGGGACTGCTTGGAGTAGCCTAGATATAGAATAACAACAATGAATACTTATGGTAAAACTGGGTAATTAGTTCTATAATAAGCAACTGGAAACTTGTAGGTACTTCCCGTTTCCATAACGGGTTTAATGTTTAGACTTTCCCTTGCAATATGGGCCCGATCACGCTTACGGCCCAACCAGTTATAGGAACATCTCCACCAGCTGGCAAAACACTATAAGTTTTCTTTCGTGCATTCATAGCTTAGCTTAACACTCACTTCCTGTAATTATTCCTGGATGTATGAATAGAAGGTAGAATAAGAAATCCCGTCTAAAACAAATTTATGTAAAATTTTGGCAAGATGAGTACATTAAAGTATTTATACTTGCGATTGTCGGCACTTGATGGAACTCCTTAGTAGACATTGTAAGTAAATAAATAAATAAATATATAAAACCACTTGTACTCGTTCCACTATTATATTTGTATACCCAACTAGTTTCGCTCACTAAGCATCTTCAGGGGCCCTATATAGATACAGATGATATCAGATCTTAAGAAGAAGTAGAGTCAAGTCTCTACACGCCATAACTCTTTCAACCCTAACTTCATAAACTCTACATCTCAGTCAAAATCTAAGTGTACATATACACTTATAATATAATAAAGAGGGAAGATTTGTTTGCTTTTTTGTGTGTATATCGATAAACTCTGAAACTACTAGACCGATTAAAAAACTCTTTCACCATTAGATATATCTACCTACAATTATCCTGACTAACAAGCTACTTTTTTCCCACTGAAAAATGGTAAGCAGTGGGTGAAACTGCTAGACTGGCCTCTAGTCGATTAATAAAATAACCAGCTACTTCTGCTAGTACATTTCTATATAGACCATGCTCGCTCAGAATAATGATTTGCAAGAAACTGGGTAGCCTAGCTATTTCGTTTTACTACCTATAACACTTATACTAGAATTGGTTCGATCTAATGGCGAGCTTGAGTGTTAATGGCGGTGAAACTATACCATTACTTGTGCCATTACCGCAATCGTATTCTCGGCTACTCGCGCCTATATCCGGTAAGGGGCAGGCGAAGCGTCAAAATACATCTGTAGTTTTAAGGCATTGAACATACATACCTATATCCCTTGCGGGTTAGGCAACAATTTTTGGAAGACCTGCAAATTTTTTGACTCTACAGAGGCGTCGCCAGTACGGATGGCGAAAGTCGCAGGTTGCCTGCGATGGAAAAGCAAGTTTTCCGATAACTTTCGAGGCATTTCAGTTCGATTTCGAACCTGTAGCTTGCTTAATCAATTCATTCTTAGTTTTTTAATAGTTCCTTTCCTATAAGTGACACGGAACTTGCTACGAAAATAATCTCTCTGACTCCCTCAACACAGATTAGGTCCGATTTACCAACTCGTAAATCTGCGTTTTGGTGTTTTTGAGTTTGTTGCATTTTAGGTCTAAATGCACAAATTTTTGTTGATCAGCACTAAGGTCGGCCGGTCTAAAAGTCACATCAATTATCATTCTCAGCCCACATCCACCAACAGGGTAGGTCTTTACAACGCCAATCCTCACGGTCCTGTGCCACCCTCAGAAAGCTACTGGTACTAATTTATTCCTTAGAGGCTTAGACCAAAAATTTTACACCCGAAAATGTATTCGGTATGTTCGGCGTCTGCGCATTCTAGCCATCAAACAATCGCGAGTAATTGTTCGATCTGCAAGTCATTTCGATCCAATACAAGGTCATTGCGGTCAATCGTCATAATTTGCCGAATAATTGACGGGCTTGGCTGCCGACTGTCTGATTCTCAAGGTTTGAAATTATTAGTTTCGTAATAGCGTTTCCATGTTGATATAACAACGATTATGTGGCTGGATACCTTTTGTGATCCTTTAAAATGCGAGTGATGATGATCTCTCCCGTCAATTTCGGCCATGACGACCACTTCTACTCCTGATCAAGTTGTATGGGTTATGCGAGTACGAATAGTAGAAGATACGTTCCCTACAAAAGGGCAAAAATTGTGACACATCACCTAGAGCTAACCAAATTTTTACCACAAATAGAGTAACCCTAGATGATCATTTTAAGATGCGGAGGGAAAAAAAATTCAGCCAGGGGGCGTGGGGGGAGGGCGTCAAAGGGGGCAACTAACGCATTTCTATGATAATTTTTTGACGGACTCATTTAAGTGAGAATAGCAAGTTTGGTGTCATTTTCATGGTAAACAAACACGAAGAATTCATTTCTGATGCTTAAAAAGTATGATTCCATACAAAAATATTATTTATTTAGCAATTGAATGACCATCAATTTTCAAAAAATATTTTCGACACGTTATATTTTATTAAAATCATTGGTCTGTATGAATACAAAAATACTATAACAAAGCTTATTATATGTAGTTTACAAAAATAAACAATTATTGTATACTATTCATACAAATATTATAGCCAAAAAAATCAAGAGCACGTGTAGAAACTGATGCGCACGATGCTCTGGGGTCAAGTTACTATTTTTAATGGCTCAATAAATGCGACAAGTACCTATGTAGTATCGTTTTTATAGAAAACAAATACAAGGAATTCATTTTTGTTGCTTAAAACGTATGATTCCATACATAAAAATATATTTCAATACGAGTACAATTACAAGCAATGTTGGGTATAGAAAAAACTTTAACTCGTCATATTTATTAAAAACTTTCATTCATATAATCATCTAGTTTACAAAAAATTACTTTTAATGGTTGTGTACATTTTAAATATTAAAAAAACGCATTGTGAAACAATTTAAAGAGTACCTACTTAGGTACTCCAGACATAGCAAGCGAGCGATGCGATGCACGAGCGATAATTTTTACAGGTTAGTTAATGTATTCTGGTTGAGCGCAGGTAAGGTAGAATCTTTGACTAGAGAAAAAAGGGTAGAGAATAAATACATTATCTTTCTTTTTAGGATTTCGTAGTCCCTTATCATTTCGTCAAGTCTGTCTGTCTGTCTGTATGCCGCGCTCTTATATCTTCGTCAGTTTTAGAGCTATCGACATGAAATTATATCAAATGTGGACCCCCATACAAGTGAAAGTGGGACAAAAACTCTTTTTTTCTTCAGTAATATTGAATAAGTCTTTTAGAGCTAAGGAAAGGTTTATTTGAAACAAAGTCACTTAAATGTTTCTGTCTTGAGATATTTGCTTTTTTTAATGGTAGATAAGAATAAAATTATGTTATGATTAACAGCGTCTGCTTTAACGAGGATCACAACAAGCAGGTGATTCTTGAGTTGTATAACTCAACCAGTGCAGCTTTCCCGTATTTGCACCTACCGGCACCGGTGAATTATTTTTTTACAGCCGCACCTTAACATTTTTCCACATGAAGTCTAAAGTGGCTGCCACTCGTCCCTGTCCTTCTTCCGTCCCCAATCAGATGGTTCAGCCATGTCTAGAGCTTTTACTAATGCTTGTGTCCAGACGTGGGCTTGATAAGAGGCGCGCTTTAAGAGCTAAAGGAGTACTGCCATCGTTGGGTGCATGTTTTCAACGGTGCGGGACTTCTGAGTTTAGAGAAAAGAAAGAACAGCTGCTTTCTGGCTTTATCATCGTTCCCTTTTTTGCATGACATTACATATCATGTCAAGTCCTTAGTGGTACTCCAGGCAAAGCGAGCGAGCGATGCGATTCATGAGCGATATTTTTTAAAGGTTAGTTACTTTATTCTGGTTGAGCGAAGCAGAATAAAAAGATTATCCTAGTATTCTTTAAAGAATATTTGTCAGAAATGCTTAAATGTTAAAGTGACAAAAAGATTTTAGGTCTATTCGTCATGTAAAAGGATAAAACTTTAATGGTAGGTAAGAATAAAAAGGCTTATAGTTATGATTAATAGTATCTGTAATAAACTTTAAAAGCAGTTGTACCCATCTGTATCACAACTACACCGTCCAGTATAGTTATGTCAACTGCGGGTGCAATAATATGTTCAAACAACTTTGTTTCAAGGCATTTAAGTAAACCTGTCTTAGTCCCGTTTCGTACTTTACCACCATTTGACAAAGATGTGGGAGCTGTGTGATTTTCTTTGAAAAAAAAAAACGTGTCTAAATCTCCATTGCGGACTTGACATGAAAAATGTAAAGCCATAAAAAGGAGGCAACAAAGCCAGAAAGCAGCTGTTCTTTCTCTTCCCTGAACTCAAAAACCCCGCACCGTTGAAAACATGCACCCAACGAAGGCAGTACTCCTTCAGCACTTAAAGCGCGCCTCTTATCAAGCCCACATATGGACGCAAGCATTAGTAAAAGCTCCAGACATGCCTCAACCATCTGATTGGGGATGGAGGAAGGACAGGGACGAGAGGCAACCACTTCGGACTTCATGTGCAGAAAAGATAAGGTGTAGCTGTAAAAAAGGTTCCACCAGAAGGTGCAAACGTAGGAAAGCTGCACTCAAATGTACAGCACTGTCTCTGTGCCGGTGATTGTTTTATTATACAACTCAAGAACCACCTGCTTCTTGTTATCCTCGTTAAAGCAGACGCTATTTATTTGTTTATCATTACATTTATCCTATTATTTAACGAGTACCTAGACCTAGAAATTTTTTATCACTTTAACATTTCAGGCTTTTCTCAAATTGGCAAAAAGTCTATAGGGTAAATGTGCCGGTTTGCCGGCCACCATTAGCTGTCGGCCACTTCCCAGTTATTCGCTCCGGATATGAAAGCGTTATGTAAATAATTAGAAAAGTCATCGCCTTTCAAAAATTTTCGGTGTATCCTATCACATTTGAATTTGTCAGTATTGTAACTGTTAAATTGATTCGTCAGTGTACTTTCAAAAATCAGGGAGTGAAGTTGTGTGCTAAATCAGGCAAAAAAACTCGGAGCATCAATTTTTTTTTGAGGTACGTCACAGCGTTGTTTGTGGTTTAGTGGAAATAAATATTGTATCAGTATACTTTATATGAGTTATATTTAATGTATATCCATGAAAATACCTGAAATATTAAATATTAGTAATTAAAATTAGATCGTCGGATAACTAGATGCAAATCTGGAGGAAATTTATTTCTCGGCCTACTGGTCGAGAGCTAGCTCATAACCACTCGACTTTTATCATTTGTTAAATTATATTTCTTAAGACTTAATAACTTAAATATATTTGAAGGCGTTCTTAAACCTGTATTGAACTATATAGTTAGTTGCCGACCGTACGATTTCATACAAATATTTTGCACAAATTTCCGCTAAAAACATTCTGTAACGGACGGCCAACAAGTGGGTATTGATATTCTAGTTCTCGGCCTAGGGTAAGCTGATATGGCCGATAAAGTAACTTGAATAAACGTTGAACGACTCGGTGTCCCACACGAAAAGAAAGAAGAATAAATCGAGATTTTGGCCGTAAGAAATACAACGGCTGAAAGTTGATTTCCATTAATTTAGTTTTTGGTCCATGCCTCAAAAGACGGCCGACAAAGTGACTATAATAAATTATATTTTCGGCCACGATAAAAACGATGTTTATATGATAAAAACAATGCTGCATATGTTAATAGAAACAAGTGTACCCAATTCCAAAAATGATGCTTCATGGGTTCGGTCTGCGCATTGATATACAATTTTCATCACCTTTCTCATCCATTTGAATAAAAATATGTTAATTAATACCTTTTTGTCTCTTTCAATAAAAAACTAACTCTAACGTCAAGAGAACAAGGGTTATTTTTCAATGAGTTGCATGTGGCCGAGAAGTAGTTGATATAACGGCCGAAAACTGAATGAATGGCCTGGCCCCTAAACAGCTATTTTCGGATATATTATTTATTTACTCTTTTTTCTTGCAGTTTATAATAAAATGCTAATTCATTGCAAAAACTATAATATCTGCTGGGCTCAAAATATTTTATTGCATATTTCTCTACCCACCTTTTGATACAAATATATTATCTTAAAGTCAAAAGTTCGCAAGCCGACAACTGGCTAATTTACATATTCTTTAAAAAAGTAAGGAAATCTATTTATTCTACTCTACCTTCGCTCAACCAGAAAACATTAACAAACCTGTAAAAATTATCGCTCGTGCATTGCATCGCTAGCTTGCTATGTCTGGAGTACCTAAGAAGGTACTGCTTAAATTGTTTCACAATGCGTTTTTTTAATATTTAAAATGTACACAACCATTAAAAGTAATTTTTTATAAACTAGATGATTATATGAATGAAAGTTTTTAATAAATATGACGAGTTAACGTTTTTATTATCGTATTCGTATTGAAATATATTTTTATGTATGGAATCATACGTTTTAAGCATCAAAAATGAATTCCTTGTATTTGCTTTCTATAAAAACGATACTACATAGGTACTTGTCGCATTTATTGAGCCATTAAAAATAGTAACTTGACCCCAGAGCATCGTGCGCATCAGTTTCTACACATGCTCTTGATTTTTTTGTCAATACTTTTTGTATGAATAGTATACAATTATTGTATATTTATGTAAACTACATATAATAAGCTTTGTTTTAGTATTTTTTGTGTTCATACAGACCAATGATTTTAATAAAATATAACGTGTTGAAAATATTTTTTGAAAATTGATGGTCATTCAATTGTTAAATAAATAATATTTTTGTATGGAATCATACTTTTTAAGCCTCAGAAATGAATTCTTTGTGTTTCTTTTATATGAAAATGACACCAAACTTGCTATTCTCACTTAAATGAGCCCGTTAAAAAAATATTATAGAAATGCGTTAGTTACCCCCTTTGACGCCCTCCCCCCGCGCCCCCTGGCTGAATTTTTTTTCCCTCCACATCTTAAAATGATCATCTAGGGCCACTCTATTCGTGGTAAAAATTTGGCTAGCTCTAGGTGATGTGTCACAATTCCCGTAAAAATATCCTCTACTAGAAGGGTTAGGAACCAAAAGTCACTTTAAGTAAAAAACCGACAGGAAAACTAAGAACGAAGATGGAAAAATTTCTGTAACGTTAAAAGAGCGCTGATGAATGTCCTTGCATTTGTAAATATCAGTCCTCTTTCTCAAGGTGTAACAGAGTCAGTGCCAATATAAGCAAAAATGAATGAATGCGTAGGTATCCCAGGTGCATCACGTTGCAATTGCATCATGCAATGGTGTGGACCCCTGGGGCTATTGTGTACTAGCGTGAAGCGTAGCGTATGATTGCTGCCCTGACCTTGCTTACCTCAGCTTACCCCTCTTGTGAAGAGTGTGTGTATGTTCGCGATGACGTTTGCTGTAAGCGTCTCCGTGGCTTTGAGAATTCAGGGTTTCCCGTGCTGTGGCTTTTGGTTGACACTGGAGTAGAGAAAACTCTCTACGCCAGTGTTTATCGTTCGCACAGCGGAGATCAGGAGACGACTAGACTCATGGAGTACCTCTCTGAGACGGCAGACACAGCAATTCAGCGATATCCAACAGCAGAGCTTGTTTTTCTGGGGGACTTCAATGCTCACCATAAAGAGTGGCTGTTCCCATACCAGAAAACTGACCATGCTGGGCGAGAGGCGCGTAAACTAGCATTGGCGCTAGATCTCACCCAGCTGGTGGAACAAGCGACGCGAATACCAGATATCACAGACCACACACCCAATTGCCTGGACCTTCTGCTGACAACTGATCCGCACAGACATTCGGTTTCGGTCTCGGCTCCGCTGGGATCATCCGACCACTGTGTGGTGAAATCCGTGTCCATCTGCTCTCCTCCGGATTACACCCCTAGGGGCACGAGGAGAGTATGGCGATACGAGTCAGCAGACTGGGACGAGATGCGTGCTTTCTTTGCGTCATACCCGTGGCGGCAAATGTGTTTCTCTTCGGAAGACCCCTCATACGTCGCTGATGCGATCATAGCTGTAATCCGGCAGGGAATGGAATATTTCATTCCTTTCTCCGATATCCCGCTCGGTTATAAAGCCCAACCTTGGTTCAATGCGGACTGTGCTCGAGCTGAGGCTCGTAAACAGTCCGCTTACTGCTTGGGTAAAAGCTCGTGATCGAAAAGTGCGAGCGAGAAGAGTGCGAGCAAAGAAGAGAGCATATAATGCCGCCGCCAGGTATTGCAAACGGGTGCTACGAAAAGCTAGGTTCGACCATATTAGCCGTATTGGGGCAAAGCTTGCATCATACCCACCGGGTAGTAAGCAGTTCTGGTCCCTTTCGAAATCAGTCGAATCCAACTTCTGCCGTCCCTCACTACCTCCAATGCAGAAACCTGATGGGTCGCTTGCCCACACCGCGGCAGAGAAAGCAAATTTATTTGCCGATCTGTTTGCGAGCAACTCGTATAGACGCTGGCTCGAAATATCCACCCACCTTACCTCACTGTGATTCTTTGATGTCTGAGGTCACAGTGCACAATAAAGAGGTCCGTAGAGCCCTTCGCAGTCTGGACGTGAACAAGGCCAGTGGTCCTGATGGCATACCAGCAAGATTGTTGAGGTATTGTGCGCCTGAGTTGTCTCCTGTACTGACACGCTTGTACCGCCTCTCTCGTGTCAAAAATTGTACCAAAATCTTGAAGCTTGCCAATGTGCAACCTGTGCCCAAGAAGGGTAGCCGTGCCGACCCTAGCAACTATCGACCGATCGCCATCACTTCCGTACTCTGTAAGGTTATGGAAAGAGTTCTGAACTGCAAACTGCTTTCGTACCTCGAAGACAATGATCTTCTCAGTGATTGTCAATATGGCTTCCGCCGAGGGCGTTCCACGGGAGATCTTCTAGTGTACGTAACGCATTGCTGGGGCGAGGCCATTGAAAACCACGGCGAAGCAATAGCAGTGTCGCTGGACATTTCAAAGGCCTTCGATAGGGTGTGGCATGCGAGTCTGTTGAGCAAGCTTCCAGCGTACGGCATACCCACTGGCTTCTGTAGCTGGGTGGCTGACTTCCTGAGTGAACGGTCGATCCGAGTGGTCATAGACGGCTGCTCCTCTGACCTCAAGGCTATTGACGCCGGAGTTCCTCAGGGGTCTGTACTCTCCGCGACGCTTTTCCTGCTGTACATCAATGACCTTCTATCTTCAGGAATTGTTGGGTACGCAGATGACAGTACTGTCACCGAGAAATATCTGTCCGGCGCAGGAGCCAGTGGTGATGAAATCCAAAGATTGAGAAAGGCTATGATTGAGCGTACGAGCCTGACGTTAAGTAACGTCTCCCAGTGGGGCGATGACAATCTCGTTAGCTTCAATGCTTCAAAAACGCAGGCGTGTCTTTTCTCCGCAAAAAGGAGTCCTTTCACCTTTTCTCCTACTTTTCGGGGTACATCTGTTCCAGTGACCAACACTCTTCAACTCCTTGGCATGGAGCTTTCCTCTGACCTCAACTTCGGCACCACCATCGAGTCCAAGGCTCAAATTGCAGCTAGAAAGTTGGGCGTCCTGAATAAAGTCAAGCGGTACTTCACGCCTGAACAGCTTCTAACTCTTTATAAAGCTCAAGTCCGATCTTGCATGGAGTACTGCTGTCACCTTTGGGATGGCTCGGCTAAATACCAACTTGCTGCACTGGATTCGGTGGAACGCAGAGCCAAGAGATTAATAGGTGATAAAAAACTGGTGGCGACCAAGCTTCACAGCCTGGCTCACCGCCGCAAGGTTGCTTGCCTATCGGTCTTCTACAGATTGTACTTCGGAGAGTGTGCGCGTGAGCTGCATGAGCTCATACCACCGTCTCCTTTCTTCCATCGGACATCCAGACGCACGGCCGGCTACCATCCGTTCTTAGTTGATATACCCACATTACGCACTAAGCGCTTCAAATCATCTTTCATTATGCGCACTGCTAAAGAATGGAATTCCCTGCCTGCGTCTGTATTTCCGAGTGCATATAACCTGAATCTCTTTAAGTCTAGAGTGAATAGGCTTCTTCTGGGCAAGCTCGCTCCACCGTAGATCCCATCTCTGCTCTAGGGTAAGATTGGGGTCAAGAGTAAGCCCATCATAGATAAAAAAAAAAAAAAAAAAAGAGTACGTGTCACCCCCCCTATTTATGTATTTCTAAGTTTTGTAGTCACTAGCATGAATGTGTTGGGAGTGTTCTCTTCACTTCAAGGCAAGTCAAGGTTACTAGCATCACGTTGTTACATGCACTGCAGTAGACAATTGAGTGAGCCCCTGGGGCTATTCTGGTCTGGCATGGCGCATGATTACTACTATTTGCCCTGACCTTGCTTAGACCTCTCCTGGGATCACTATTGCCATACAAAAGTATTAGTGTAATATGTGCCACTATCTATGTATTTCTTAGTTTTGTAGTCACTAGGATGAATGTGTTGGGAGTGTTCTCTTCTCTTCAAGACAAGTCAAGGTTATTAGCATCACATTGCTACATGCAATGCAATAGACAAATTGAGTGAGCCCCTGGGGCTATTCTAGATTGCTACTATTTACTCTGACCTTGCTTAGACCTCTCCTGGGATCACTATTGCGATTCACTGTGCTTACTATGGTACCTATGGGTGTATGTAATGTGTCACTATTACATCACAAGATACATACATACATATTACATATATCACGCCTATATAGGGCTAGGCAGAGCGTAAACGGCTGTAAAAAATTGCCATTTACACCACGTCTGACAAAAGTTTGAGAGTCATTCAAAAGACTGTGTATCGCCATAGTGACAGGTTGGTAGCCTGTATCCTAAAATTGCAATACCAATCAACTCTCAAGTCCCTAGTTGTTTCTTACGACACCCACGGGAAAGGTATGGGGTAGGTATTGCTAATCTAAGCCGGCTCCACACGGCATGCACATTACATTACATTACATCATATCAATGTGTACCTAAATACTGATTGTTGTGTATTGTGTAGTCATTGAAATAAAATATTCAAATGCTTTTTAAAGGCCATTTTGTATGCTTAACCCTTCGCTGGCCTAATGTTTGTACGAAATCAAAAAGTCTTTTGCAGACGTTGAATTAAAAGATGTTTTAAGGGACTGCTTACGACACGCCCTACTGTCCTACATAGTATACTTAGTGGAATGGAAGGTGTATCATGTGCCTTTAAGAGAATCGTGAGTCGGGATTTTTTCATACAAACGATGTTACCGTATCCCTCAGCCAATTCGCAACCGATCGAAACAATTTTTGGCACGATTACTCTCCTTGCCTAGATCTATGACTAATATTCATTTTCTGGTTGGAATAATGCATTTAAAAAAAGATATGACCGTCGCAAAATGTCCCAAAATAATCAGCAAGTTTAGGCCCTGGTATCTTCTGAATATGACAATAATTTCAGCAAAACAGATGATAGAGGCATAGAATATTTTATTGGCAGCAAAATGATGCTAATATCAACAAATTTGGTGAAGATTTCGAACGGGGAACCTAGTAAACCCAGAACGCAAATTTTATACACGTTTCCGGTACCGAGCTACAACTGTCTCTTTCATGGCTGCGGGGTGAGGGCAGGAAGGGGGTGGCGATACAGGTTGACCCTCTGGCCCTCATTTAGCAAGTATACAAGGTCTCAATAATACCGGGTCTTTTATTTTTTACTTTGTTTTGATATGTTTTAAATTCAACAATTCATGTCTACGTAGATATTTTCTACTTCTTGAACACTAGTCAAACTTTAATGTGTAGTTTATTTTTGTACAATTTCAACTACACATAGGCACCAAACCATCAGAAGATAGGCTAAATAATGGATCATAAAATAACTCGTAATACTAATTGAGTAGCTTTACTTCAGTTACCTAATTATTTATTTGGACTTGAATGAAGGTAGGTACGTACATATTTAAGTACTACAACGACCTATAGAACACAACACGTTTGCAATATAAATCACAATTTAGCGGTAAAAGTTTTAATTGTACCATAGTATAGAGCAATATAAATCGGAAATTTTACTGCATGGATAAAGAAAATAAACCAATGATTACCACAGAGGCGCTTTTATTGCTAAATGTAATTATTGCTAGTTATTTTTACCAGGTATAGTTAATTTACAAGGTACTGCTGACCCTATGTGGCGCTTTGCAATAAATTAGCAGATATTGGTATGACATAAAATGCGATTTGATTTATATCATCTATTTCGACTGCATATGATATGACACAATAGCTCACATGGTCAGATGCGAGACTTTGAAATAAAGAAAGTGGAGTTCAATTCCTGCCAATGCCAATACATATTTTGTTTTCTTTCAAAGTTTTGTATATTTTTTTCTTGCATCTTTTATAACCCTAAGTTGCGTATAAAATGTCTCATGATCATGAATGCACAAAATGTTTTATCATTATTTGTAACAAAATAGGCAGAGTAAGGGAGGAGTTTCAGATTTGTTTGAACAAGGAGTTTGGCCTTATCACACTAGCAGTTTGAGAGCGGATGCGGTGCGGAGCAGGTGCGCAGCAAATTCGTTGTGAATTCGTGGCAGATGTGCAGCGAATTCGTACCACCGACGCGCGACGTAGCTGCGTAGGCGCGGCGGATACGCAGTAAATTTCTCGCGGACGTGCGGCGGATACCGTCGATATTTGTATCAAAATTGTATGCAAATCCATTCGCTACGCATCCGCCGCACGTCTGCTACGAATTTGGTTCCCATACGCTCCGCTCTGCATCCGCTCCAAAAACGCTAGTGTTATAGGCTTTTATGTCTTGGAAAGTGTCTTGGATGGATGGGTATTTTGTTTTGTTTCTTCGATCAAAAATGACAGGAAATGTCAGATAGAAAAAACTATTTGATTCATTTTTTGATTTTTTCACAAGTTGGCAAAAGTATGGATAAGACTTGTTATTTGGCAAACCTATAAAAAAAACAGTCATTTATGGTGTAAAAAATTAACAGGATATATTTTATGGGTTGAGTTCAGTTCATAAAACTGAGCAAATTTCCCCAAGAGACTCAGACCAAGAAAAGTAAAATGAAATACTCTGGACTTCTCATGCTTACAATGGCATGTAATTAGTAGTTAGTATATGTATGCGTTCACCTTTTTACCCGACTGCCTCAGAAGGAGGGTTATGTTTTTCGAGAGTATGTATGTATGTTTGTATGTATGTACGTGGACAAGAAAATTCTTTTTTACGGGCTACAGCCCAATCGGATAGTTGGATTTTGACATTTGAGTTGTCGTTAGATTCGTCTTAGCAGCGCGAGTGACACTGGCTATAATAAAAAAATTTAGATTTAAGATGGCGGATTTTATACAGCAAAATACTACTTTAAAATTACCCCAGTCGGGTTTTTCTTGTTTAACACATCTACATTAGACATTCATACCAAAATAAACATATGTCTCAGATAATGTGATCCGTACAAAACGTAAAGTTGCAAAGCGTCTTGATTTTTCTGATCGGAAGTGTAGTTTTCGTTTAGTTTTGATTCGCTGGCAACATTGTCTGTCTGTCTGGACGCGTTTGAGTGGATCCAAATTTTATTTATTTATCCGCCTATGTTTCTTAGGGAAAGTTTTTTATTTTCGTGGACTGATTCACCCCTTTAAATATTTGTAGTTCATTTTTAGACACCTTATTTACATCCTGAAAAAAATGCGGTAATAATAATCCAAAGATAAAGTCTTATCCATACTTTTCCAATATCTGCACTAAGTCTAGTAGATTTTTAGGGTGCCGTAACCAAAGAGTGGAAACGGATCCCTGTTACTGAGACTTCGCTGTCTGTCCGTCTGTTCGTCTGTCAGCAGGCAGTATCTAATAAATGGTTATAGGTAATAGAGAGTCGCAAATTTCACAGACGATGAATTTCTGTTGCCGCTATATATATAACAACAAAAACTGAACATTTGATACAAATAAAAATACAGCCAGCCATACAAAAAACGTCTTTTTTATGCTCGATTTTATCTATGATGGTTCAAATGCTGTATCTCATGAACAGTAACAGTTAGACAGTTGAATTTCTCACAACCATGTATTACTATTGCCCTATGACAACAAAAACTAAAAAATAGAGGAGCTCCCATATAACAAATGTGATAAAAATGCTATTTTTAAACACAATGATACAGGACGGGACCCTTCGTGCACGAGTCCGACTCGCTCTTGTCCGATTTTTGAGAATCTGAAACGTCATCCATCAGAGTAATTAGTTTAGAAAATAATTGCTAGAATTTTCTATTATTGCAAATATAATCAAGTAATATCTCACACTATGCCTACCCTGCAAGGGATGTAGGCGTGACGTGTGTAAAAAAAAGGCAAAGAAAAAACTGATTTTTGTATAAAACGACCCGTCGTCGTCGTCGGGACTCGAAACCTGTACTCCCAATAAACCGCTGATCTCAGGGGGAGCGGCTTACATTTTACGCCACGCAGTTACTTGCACTTGGTGGTCAATTTTGTGAATGGTTGCAAAACGTAAATGTCATTGATCATATACAATAAGGGCAAGGGGGTAGCGGGAGGGTCCACAGCGGGCCGGGAGGGATGCATAAATGAAATAGAAATATTTTTATCAACTGACAGTTCGCGAACTTTCAGGGCGCTATTGTAAAGTCTTAAAGTAATCCAAGTAGGAGAAAAGTTGTCTTGCGAGTTGGGTCTTATTAGGGCACAGCACATACATAGCTATCTACAATGTGACTGACGGATTATAGGTATATTGTTTATTTCGAGAAATTAGATAAAGAAATAAAATTTAAATTAAGCAATCAGTAAATAGTCCGAGATGATGAAATATCGCAGCAAATATTTGAAAGTTGTATCTGAAAATTCAGCCGTAGATTTCGTATCGGTTTAGGTAGGTAACTTTGCAAATATCAGCAAATTTATTGATAAGGAACGTCACGTCACACTATAGTCCGTCAACTTCGTGCACGACCTTCCTGCGGGGTACAGACGGTCGGGGGGGCGAAAAAGCACGTCATTTTAATATGACGTGCACCGCGGATGCGCGCGTCACCCTTCCCCGCTACACCTCCCGCTACCCGCTGACATCTCCCTCCCCAACGTCTGTCACCCCTAGGGAGGGTCGTGCACGAACTGGACGGACTATAGCAGGCATGCTAAGAAATGCGTACACTAATATCGACATCGCATTACTATAAAACACTTTCATCACTTTCGTATCCCACAACAACGTAGTAGGTAAAGCATGATCATCGCAGGTATGGTGATTCTATAGTCTAACGTTCAAGACCACAAGTTTATTTCTGTCCAGATTACTCATTGTTGAATGCCTTGTTATCACGGTACTGAGTAAATATTATATTCGTGTGCGACTCTGATAGCATAAGCCACGCGCAAACCGTTTACCTAAGCGATAAGGCGACCAAGGCCGTCAAGAATTTGTACATTTCGTAACTCTTGATAATAATTTGGGCATGTTTTTGTATTTATAAGGCTGTAACTGTAACGCCTTGGCAAGCATAGCGTACTCTTGCAAACCTTCTTTTATTTTCTTCGGCTCTTTTGCTACGACAACGACGTCCTCGTTTGTTTTCAACGATCGAAATAACGATTTGATGTGGTTTTTAATACTTAAAGTAGCAAAGCAGATATTACTTTTGTGGTAGAAGAAGGCGGTTTAAGTACTGCTACCAAGGTTCATCGAGTCGTAGACGGGCTCCATGTTTTATCATATATCACATCAGCCGCATCATAGTAGTCCTCTGCTGGACATAGGCCTCCCCAAGCAACGCCACAAGGAACGTTCTCTGTTTTTCGCCATCCAGTCGCTACCAGCCACTCTCTTTAAGATATCAGGCCATCTGAACTGAGGGCGTCCAACGCTACGCTTGCCGAGCCGTGGCCTCCCCTCGAGAACCCGCTTACTCCACCGTCCATCGGTTCTACGACAAATGTGACCATCCCAGTGCCACTTCAGCTTTTGCAGTCTTTCATCATATATCTTATACCACGCGTAGACAGCGTAAACAGCTGTAAAAAACGGTCATTTACAACACGTATGACAAAAGCTTGAGAGTCATTTAGATGTTTACGCCACTAAAAAGTATGGAATACCCTGCACTGTAGTTCGCACAAAGCAAAGATCTCTAAGCATATGGTAATCGTATACAAAAGCAATAGCATCTTCTCGTATTAGTCATACGTGTCACATGTTTCAACCATATGATCATTCCACTTGTATCATTGTCCAGGTTTTTTTGTACAAATGATTCATCCTCCGAGACTGGTTTTTGTTGAACTCTGTTTTTGCGTTCAGGTGTTTGATCTCTTACTGTGCTTGATGTAATAGTTATCGAACTTGTTATAGTTATACCGTGGTTACTGGTTTGCTATAGTGAATCATGGACAATGAATGCCAACAAATTATTTATTTATATCGCGTAGAGGGGCGATGTAAAAACATCTGGCGATAGTTGCAATTTACACGCAGCAAAAGTTTATTTTATTTCCGGATATAAAAATATTACTTGTATGCAGACGGGTAGTTGCATGAGATTTTTAAAGGGAAGCGGCAATCGAATAGTTTTAGTAGAACTACTTTTTACAGCTGGAAAACGGGTAGACATGACATCCGATCTGGCGCAGTGGTAGAGCGTTCCAGGTTCGATTCTCGGTAGGTCAGTTACAAAGGAAGATGGTTCTGTGCTTCGGCGGACACGTCGTCGTCGATCCCGTTTGCTGTCTAGATTACTTAGACGGCGGCCGTTACACAACCATGTCAGAGGTCTGCTACTTGTAGTAGGGGGGTGTAAAACTCTGACACCAGGGTTTCATCGGGTCACATTGAACGACTCGGTGTCCCACTCGAAAAAGATAGAAGTAGAGCCACTTTTTACCGGGGGAAAAGGGTATCAGCGAGTAGAAATCACTGGGCAGGTCATATTCATTAGTAGAAGCATATCATGTCGTGTCGATACAGGAGCTACATCAGTTTGTAGTCAAGTGCAAACCCAATACAAATAAAACTGTACGTATTTAGGTATGTCGTTATTTTGGACTGACGGCGCCACAGGCGACCAGCTCTCGCTACAGTGAATGCGGAAGTCTACCACCAGCTTAACCTGGAGCTGGCAGCACGCCAGGAGTTCCATTTGTGGTAGCCACTGAGGCAAACATGGTGAATTCTTTAGTAGTTATGAACTTAGTTTAGACCAAACTCAATACAATCATAGATGTTGTCGTTATTTTGGACCGACGGCGCCTTAGGCGATCAGCTCTCGTTACAGTGAATGCGGAAGTCTACCAGCAGCTTAACCTGGAGCTGGCAGCGCGCCAGGAGTTCCATTTGCGGCAGCCACTGAGACAAACATGGTGAATTTCTAGTAGTTATGAACTTAGTTTAGACCAAACTCAATACAAGCACAGATGTTGTCGTTATTTTGGACCGACGGCGCCACAGGCGATCAGCTCTCACAGTGAATGCGGAAGTCAGTCTACCATCAGCTTAACCTGGAGCTGGCAGCACGCCAGGAGTTCCATTTGCGGCAGCCACTGAGAGGGGAATTCGTCACGCCTGGAATGTATTTCTAATACAAATAAACAATTCGCAGAACGACACATTTTTAACATTTTATGCGTCGATCGAACCAGTTCATGAAACTGGACAACTTTCCCCAAGGAATATTTTTCATATGAATATTGGTGTAGGTATTGAATTCTTTTCTCATATTTCGACCTAATTTCCTGTATTTATTTATGAATTATGTTATATTGAACAATGTTTTTAACTGGGTACCTATAAAACACGCCAAGCGATGAGTTGCAGCCTGGTTGCAGCAGATTACACGCAAATAATAGCGAGCATTGTTGTGTTGTAGATAATCAGACGAGATGCGCACGCGCCGGTCGGCATTGCAACACAACAGGAACGTTATGATACTCATTAAACACAGATTACCATGGCAACTAGATAACTGAGAGATTATACACAAATAAACAACATTTGATACTTACCTACCTAAACTACACCAAGCGATGAGTTGCAATGCAACACATTACACGCGAATAATAGCGAGCATTGTTGTGTTGTAGATAATCAGACGAGATGGCACGCGCCGATCGGCATTGCAACACTACTGGAACATTATGATACTCTTTAAATACAGAATACCATGGCAACTAGATTACTAATAGATGTTCTACTGCTTCAACTCCGTTGTTGGCGTTCGAGCAAGTCGCCATGACCGAAATCGGTCGGAGGAGGATATATATATAGATGTTCTAAAGTCTAAACTAATAGTGAGGTATTTTTGGTGAAACCTGCCACTGTCAACAACCAGACCAACCAGACTTAACACAAACATTTTGAATGAGGTTCTGAAAATATACCTGGTTTGCTTTGCTGCTTATTAGTTATTTATGGCTTGAGCATTGGTCTTTCAATCTGCATTTGAAGCTCTATGGTTCGAGTTATCTATCTACCAGGTTTAAATATAATAGGTAATAGGTGCACGTAGACTGTAATGTAATGTAATGACTGTAAAAGAGCAGTTTTTATTTTAAAACTGGTACAACTCGCACTAAACTTCCACTAAGTGCTTATACAGTTTGCTATGAATAGTTAGACATTGAATGCACGCTGTTTTAGTACCAAACGCCGCACGTGCGAACAGACAAGCAAACAGACATACTCTGTTCTTTTATCAGCAAGATTTAATTCATCGATTCAGAACACAAAATAAATTGTGAAATAAATACCAGATGTGCCGTCCAGATGGTTCGTAGCGTATCGCATCACGGTAACACAATTACACAATACGTAGTTATATGTCTGCATTCCTCTCGTAAGTGGCTAATTTAATTGACCGAGTATCGCGACCTCTGACCCATAAATATCTTCTCAGCTGGACAAGGTAGGTATGCTAGCGTTATCATTATAAGGTATGATTGGCAATATGACGGCTCGCATGACGTGGGTGTGTCCTAGAAGACTGAAAAAACTATCTGATTCATAGAAGAAGGGGATAACTTGCCCAAATGTACAACAATAATATTGCCGTTTCGGGTCACTTTCTTTTCAATTCCCGGTGGCGTCACTAACAAAGTTGTTATTTATCACTTTCTGAATTTGTCCCCAGTCTAGCTAGGATATTGCAGGTCAAACCACCTGATTGTCTGAAAAGTAAACATGGTTCCGTGCTTCGGATGGGCACGTTAAGCCGTCGGTCTCGGTTGCTGTCTATGATGGCGGTCGTTACACAACCATGTCAGAGGCCTGCTACTTGCAGTAGGCGGCTGAAAAACTCTGGCACCAGGGTTCATCGCGTCGTTGAACGACTCGGTGACCCACACGAAGGAAGAGAGAGGGGTCACTTTCTTCTCTACCACACAACAAGCAGTTTTCTCTAAATCAATTGGTCCTTTATGAAAATTTGTTTCAACCTTTGTCCGAAATGCCCTCTTTAATCAAGCTAACCCAATCATTCGGCGCGTTGCATTCGATTCATCTGTCGCCTTTTATTGTACAGTCACTGTCTTAAATATCTTTTTTTTATTTTTACGCCTTCTCTAGAAATGTCAAATAAGATGCCTCCGCGATGTGAGTTTTGTCTCAATGTCCCTGATGAATCACAACCATTCTGTGACACGTAAACCTAGCTATATTTGTAAAATAGAAAACATTATAAGACTTAACAGGATTCGAACCTGGTAGCGTTAGAGAAGCTCTCAATCAGTCAGTACCAGCATAAAGATCGACCTCGGTACCAGCGATACTGCCACCACAACACAGCAATCAATTTTTCAACTTTGCATCATTCTACCTGCTTCATAATTTAAATCCCTCTATCCATGTTTTGTCTGTAACACAGTGATTATTTGAACCCCGTATCTCGTACGAACATTGTCATATCATACAATAAATAAATGGTGTCTTTGTCAGCGACTGTACTCAAGTTCCCCAGTCCCCGGTCTTCTCAATTTGACCCTCGCTAATGTGGATTTATTTTATTGCTCCCTATGACTCTCTATACAATAACCACGTCGGCTGATTGGGGGAATTCGGGTTAGTTGAGCTATGCGCCCACGCAGAACCGCGTGATCTATTTTCAACGGAGGGGAAGTCCGACCGCACGTGATGAGATGAGTTTTAAGCGTTGAAGTTTACGTGAATGCTAGGAATGTTGGAATCTTTGTAAAGAAATCGTTAGCTATATCATCATGAGATTCATGAGTAATCATGATACAATACAACTATGTTAGGAATACATAGTACTGAATACCAAATTTTTAAAACACTTCCAGTGTTAGGTATACAATTTAGAAAAACTTGCTAAATATTCATCGCAGGCTGGATTTGAACCAGCGACCTTCGCCATCTGTACTGGTGAAGCCCCTCCCAACTGGGCTACAGCGGCTCACTCCAAGCCCGCGAATTAAGCAAGTGTATCTTGACCACTAACGCGTGGAAGGGCTCCACGTAAGGATGAAAAAGAATGGATTAGTAGCTGGGAATTAGTTGTAAAACTACCATGGTAGATGGAGCCCTATCACGCGTTAGAGATCAAGATACATTTGCTTAATCTGCGTGCTTGGAGTGAGCCGCTGTATCCCTATTGGTAGAGGCGTCGCCAGTACAGTTGGCGAAGTTCGCTAGTTCAAATCCAAACTACTGCGGTGAAAATTTTGCAAGTTTTTCTAAATACGTAGTACCTGATATCTATCTATCTGTCTATCTACCCACTGCTGAGTATAGGCCTCTTCTCTTTTACGCCAGCTCCTCCGGTCCTGTGCCTCCCGTAGCTACTGTTTACCGGCAATGGCCACTATATCGTCCGTCCACCTGGCCGGTGGTCTGCCTAATGGACGTTTAGTTGTTCTTAGTCGCCACTCCGTTACCTGATATAGGGTCATTCAAATGTGTTTGTAGCTCGCAAATACTTAGTATTCCATTACCGTAACAACATAATCGCGTAATGGCTGTTCATACAAGATTTTGCTATTAGTTACCACATGATATTACCTACCTAATTAAATTAGCCATAGCTACAGTAACTCATTAACTTCTTTGCCGATCGCTAGATAATTTTGTGTGTGGTTAGCTTGGCCAGCCCCGAGGTCCATTATTTTTATTGTTTTATCCCGCCCGAGCTACGTCTCCAACCAAATACTAGGAACGCTAAATAGTTATAATAAGAAAAAGAAACAGGCGGATGTGCGAGCGCAGTGCAAGATGTTTCATTCACAGGGACCGCTATTGCCCATTCCCTGGATGAATATCCCTTAGTCGGTTTTTACGACACCCACGGGTAGAATTGGAATGATGCTATTCTAAGCCGTCATCACACGGCTACCCTCGCCCTCACTAAGTTCGGAATGACTCTACCGCCACGCAAGATATTTATTTGTATTTTCATTTGTTCCAGGGCGCGTCGTATGCGGCGCTTGCGGCGGCAAGTGCAGCGGGGAGGTCCTACGCGTCTCCGACAAGTACTTCCACACGGCGTGCTTCACGTGCAGAACCTGCAGCGCTTCCTTGGCCAAGGGCGGGTTCTTCGCTAAAGACGGACACTACTACTGCCCCCAGGTAAGGAATGCTACCAAGAAGTTCTCAGATGGCGCTGGGAAGAGAATTGCATCGGACCCAAGCGCCTAAAACGCGCAATCACAGTGTCACTAGCGCGTGCAGGTAGGACCGGCAAGTGCAGCGGGGAGGTCCTACGCGTCTCCGACAAGTACTTCCACACTGCTTGCTTCACGTGCTGAACCTGCAGCGCTTCCTTGGCAAAGGGCGGGTTTTTCGCTAAAGATGGACACTACTACTGCCCCCAGGTACGGAAGCAGTTCTCAGCTCGTTCGCTAGATGGCGCTGAAGAGAGAATAGCATCAAAACCAAGTTCCTGAAACGCGCAAGCAAAGTGTTCTCAACATACGGCGGGTTCTTCGTTAAAGACGGACACTACTACTGCCACCAGGTAAGGAAAAAGTTCCCAACGCGTTCGCTAGATGGCGTTGAAGAGAGAATTACAACAGAACCAAGTTCCTGAAACGCGTAAGCAAAGTGTTCTCAGCATACGGCGGGTTCTTCGCTAAAGACGGACACTACTACTGCCCCCAGGTAAGAAAAAGTACCACATAGTTCCTTACGTATTAGCTAGATGGCGCTGAAGAGAGAATAGCATAGGAACCAAGTGCCTAAAACGCGCTATCAGAGTGTCACTAGCGTGTGCAGGTAGGACTGGCAAGTGCAGCGGGGAGGTCCTACGCGTCTCCGACAAGTACTTCCACACGGCGTGCTTCACGTGCAGAACCTGCAGCGCGTCCTTGGCAAAGGGCGGGTTCTTCGCTAAAGACGGACACTACTACTGCCCCCAGGTAAGAAAGTTCTCAACGCGTTCGCTAGATGGCGCTGAAAAGAGAATTGCATCTAAACCAAGTTCCTGAAACGCGCAAGCAAAGTGTTCTCAACATACGGCGGGTTCTTCGCTAAAGACGGACACTACTACTGCCCCCAGGTAAGGAAGAAGTTATCAACGCGTTCGCTAGATGGCACTGAAAAGAGAATTGTATCGGACCAACGTGTCTAAAACGCGCAAGCACAGTGTCACTAGCGCGTGAAGGTAGGACTGGCAAGTGCAGCGGGGAGGTCCTACGCGTCTCCGACAAGTACTTCCACACTGCTTGCTTCACGTGCAGAACCTGCAGCGCGTCCTTGGCAAAGGGCGGGTTCTTCGCTAAAGACGGACACTACTACTGCCCCCAGGTAAGGAAAACTTCTAAGAAGTTCTGAACGCGTTCGCTGGATGGCGCTGAGGAGAGGATTGCTACAGAACTAAGTTCCTAAAACGCGCTAGCAGAGTTTCACTTGTGCGTGAAGGTGATAATATCAAGTGCAGCGGGGAGGCCCTACGCGTCTCCGACAAGTACTTCCACACGGCGTGCTTCACGTGCAGAACCTGCAGCGCGTCCTTGGCAAAGGGCGGGTTCTTCGCTAAAGACGGACATTACTACTGCCCCCAGGTGAGGAATGCTACTAAGAAGTTCTCAGCGCTGTCGCTAGATGGCGCTGAAAAGAGAATTGCGTCGGAACCAAGTGCCTAAAACGCGCTAGCAGACTGTCACTAGCGCGTGAAGGTAGTGACTGGCAAGTGCAGCAGGAAGGTCCTACGCGTCTCCGACAAGTACTTCCACACCGCTTGCTTCACGTGCAGAACCTGCAGCGCTTCCTTGGCAAAGGGCGGGTTTTTCGCTAAAGATGGACACTACTACTGCCCCCAGGTACGGAAGCAGTTCTCAGCTCGTTCGCTAGATGGCGCTGAAGAGAGAATAGCATCAAAACCAAGTTCCTGAAACGCGCAAGCAAAGTGTTCTCAACATACGGCGGGTTCTTCGTTAAAGACGGACACTACTACTGCCACCAGGTAAGGAAAAAGTTCCCAACGCGTTCGCTAGATGGCGTTGAAGAGAGAATTACAACAGAACCAAGTTCCTGAAACGCGTAAGCAAAGTGTTCTCAGCATACGGCGGGTTCTTCGCTAAAGACGGACACTACTACTGCCCCCAGGTAAGAAAAAGTACCACATAGTTCCTTACGTATTAGCTAGATGGCGCTGAAGAGAGAATAGCATAGGAACCAAGTGCCTAAAACGCGCTATCAGAGTGTCACTAGCGTGTGCAGGTAGGACTGGCAAGTGCAGCGGGGAGGTCCTACGCGTCTCCGACAAGTACTTCCACACGGCGTGCTTCACGTGCAGAACCTGCAGCGCGTCCTTGGCAAAGGGCGGGTTCTTCGCTAAAGACGGACACTACTACTGCCCCCAGGTAAGAAAGTTCTCAACGCGTTTGCTAGATGGCCCAGAGGAGAGTATTGCAATAAAAGGAAGGTTCAGAAACGCGCAAGCAAAATTTCCTCTTCAATCTACGGGCGAGTGATACAATTACTTCCATACTGCTTGCTTCACGTGTAGAACCTGCAGCGCTTCGCTGGCAAAGGGCGGGTTCTTCGCTAAAGACGGACACTACTACCACTGCGCGCCGTTTTCCTAATTTGTGCTACGGCCGCGCGCCGTTTATCTTATTTGTGCTATGGATTTGTAGAGAATGCGTGCGACTGCGGCCCGCGGCTATTGTCGTAGTATGAAAATGTATGGCGCCGCGTTCGTGGGGTGCGACAGACTACGATTATAGCCGCATTAGCCACACGCGTTAGTCGCACCCTTTGATCGCGGTGCCATACACTTGCATATTACGACTTTAGCCGCATGGCCGCAGCCGCCGCCGGCTGCGATCGGCCGCACCTGACGAAAAAGCACCTTTACACTTCAAAATATGGTAGCTTTGTGTAAGCACGAGGTGCCTATAGCACCGCAAAAGTACATACTGCATAGCGGTTTGCTGCAGTTGCGGCGCTATGACGTTCTATCACGCTACGAATAAATCATTACCTCCAGTTAACTTCTTGAAAACCAGCCCAAACATTGGTTGTATGATGTTTGTTCTACAGTTTCGGTAACAGTTTTGAAAGATTGCTGTAGATTGAATCGATTTTCCATATCTTCCTCCGTCACAACACATCAAAAGACGGCCAATGAGTTGGTAATAATCGTATATCGATTTCCTTCTGTGAATATACTCGTAAATCTCGATCTATATTCCACATGCCAAGCGTGGTGAGTATGAATATAACAGTAGGTAGATTGTTGCATTTTAGTGAGAGTGTTATCGATGATATTTCATTCTTTGTTCTATCGTGTGATAGCTAACGTAGGTATAAGACGACGTAGCAGCCTTGCTAAATATTTGCCTCGCATGGTCACCGCATTGTGTCGGTGAATCCTCTTACGTTAGCATTACCAAATAGTGTTGTCATTGAGGCAGATAGCTGGTCGTGAAACTTAACTAAACACTATAAACAGCGTGATTTTCAGTTTTAAACATTTTGCGTCTACTCCAAATGCTATTAAAAATAATATTTAAGTGTTGTAACATTTCCATTTCCAATGTTCCAGGACTACCAACGCGCTTTTGGAACAAGATGTGCAGCCTGTGGACAGTACGTGGAGGGGGAAGTAGTCTCGGCCCTCGGGAACACATACCATCAGAAGTGCTTCACGTGTGCCAGATGCAAGTTAGTATACTAGTGTACTGTAGCGACCTCTAGCCGCTGCTTACTACACCACTACAGTACGTAGAGGGGGAAGTAGTCTCGGCCCTTGGGAACACATACCATCAGAAGTGCTTCACGTGTGCCAGATGCAAGTTAGTACATCAAACATACATATATCACGTCTATATCCCTTGCGGGTTATACAGGGCAGAAACCGCTGTAAAGTATCGGTTATTAGTATAACATCATCATTCAAATGATGTCCAGATGGCCTAATAACGTGAGGCCTTCGGTCCCGGTCGCTGTCTATGATTACTGAGACGGCGGTCTTTACACAACCGTGTCAGAGGCCTGCTACTTTAGTAGGTGGTTGGAAAACTCTGATATCAAGTTTCTTCGGGTCGTTGGACGACTCGGTGTTATAGACGAAAAAAGACTTATAAGAATCGGTCACATAAATGCCTTAACAAACATCTGTTATGTTCGCCTACGATAAGGTATTTCGTAATCGCTAAATTTTAAGTCTAATCTCATAAGTCCTCCTTTTGTGGACATAGAGTTTAATCTAATTACTTCCACCTACCTGTCCACCTAGGCGGTAGCACTTTAGTAGCCTGCCTAATTTCAACTATTCAGAAGTCTTACGTTTTGTTTTGTTTGCTGTAGAAAAACTCTAACACCAGGCTTCATCGGGCCATCAAACGCCTCAGCGTTCCACACGGAAAGAAGAGTTTTGTTTTCCTTATTACCGGCTAACTTACATTGGCGAAACAAATATTTTGGGCCTAATCACAAAAAAAGTTAGACAGTGTTTTTTGTGTGAAATTTAATTTTGAACACGCGCTCGACGCTTGTGTAACTTTTTTATGGTAAAGTCCTTGAGTTTTACTTCATTTTATAATTCCTTTACAATGCTGACCAGTCAAATTTCACTTACAGACGCGCGTTCCCCTCAGGCGAGAAGGTGACCTACACCGGGGCGGAAGTGGTCTGCTCGTCGTGCATGACGGCGCCCCAGCGGCAGACGGCGCGCTCGGCGCCCTCGCCAGTCGCGCCCCCGGCACAGGCGCCCCAGACCAACGCCGCGCCCCACTACAACAACCATAGGGATCAAGTTGATCGCGCGCCGCCCAATGAGAACGGTACTTAGGCAAACTTTAAAAGCTTGGTTTGATGGAAAATGGGAGCTGGTGACATATTTGCATGTATTCGGCTTTTTAACTAGTAATTAAGCGACATTATGACTTATTTGACAGCAGTCAAATTCTGTTTTTGATGATATATTCGCAGTTAGATAGCGGGCGAATAGTAGTTAGTGGATATCAGTGGCAATGGTAGATATTCGGGGCGGAAGTGGTCTGTTCATCTTGCATGACGGCGCCCCAGCGGCAGACGGCGCGCTCGGCGCCCTCGCCAGTCGCGCCCACGGCACAGGCGCCCCAGACCAACGCCGCGCCCCACTACAACAACCATAGGGATCAAGTTGATCGCGCGCCGCCCAATGAAAACGGTTTGTTATATTTAGGAAAACTTAAAAAGCTTGATTTGATGGCAAATGGGATCTGGTGACATATTTGCATGTATTCGGCTTTTTAAGTAGTAAGTAAGTGTCATTATGATTTATTTGACAACCGTCAAATTCTGTTTTTGATAATTTACGTAGTTAGATAGCGGGTCTGTCTATACACACTATCTAGAATAGTAGTTAGTGGGTATCAGTGGCAATGGTAGATATTCGGGGTGGAAGTGATCACTCGTCGTGCATGACGGCGCCCCAGCGGCAGACGGTGCGCTCGGCGCCCTCGCCCGTCGCGCCCCCCGCACAGGAACCGCAGAGTTGCGCCCCACTACAACACTAACAATCATCGAGACCAAGTCGACCGCGCCCCGCCTAATGAAAACGGTACTTAGGCCAACTTAAAAAGCTTGTATTGGTGGCAAATGGGAGCTTCTGACGTAAAATGGACATGGTGTTGAAAAGTGTCTAATTGGCTTTTTAATTGACTCTGTTGTAGTTAGTTACTTTAGGTTACACAGTAGACAATGAGCTCCAATTTTGTCTAATAAAGCTAGAATGATGGTAGCGGCTGAAGAATAATTAAATGGGTTGAATTCCGTAGTAGGTTCATGAATTTGACAGCTGTCTTATTTGACTGTATCTATAATTGAGTCATTCGTAAAGTAAGGCCAACCAGACGAGATAAAAAGTGTAAACAAATCTGAAAGAGACAGCAGACATTATACCATAATGATAGATAAGGACAGATTGTAATAACTGTCACCGAGACATACAAAAGTTGTTTTCATTAATTATCTCGTTTCGTTGGCCATACTTTAGTTAGATAGTGAAACTCAATAGTGCATACAGTAGGACTGTGTTTTTATATTATTGATTTACAGCTTTATTCTGATTTGTGGTTTATTTTAATTTTTTTTACAGCTTTGTTCTGATTTGTTACGTACCTCATTTACAGCATTATTGTAATTTGTTATGTCTTTTTATTTATTTATTATTTACTCAGCTTTATTTTGGGTATTAGTATATCTGTTTCGGTAAATTTTCAATAGAGGTAGATGGGTATCTTTTTATGTATGTATTTATTACCTTAATCAATTTACTCAAAGACGGATTCGAGCGATTTTTGTCAGCTTTATTTTGGGTATTGGTGTATTTATTTATACTTTGTGGTGAATTGGTAAATGGGTAATTTTTCATAAATTTTAATATACAGACCCGACATAAAGCTGACATTTCTTATATTTCCGGTTTCCGTAGGCATCAACGGTATTCTCAGCTTTGTTTTGGGTATTGGTGTATTTATTCATATTTATGGTGAACGGATTTATTTTTTCAAAATTGTACCGTTCAAAGCCCAATAAATAAAGCTGCGTCTTCCTTCTTTGGACCGTAGGCATCAACTGTGTTTCAGAGTGCGCCGGATGCGGCCAAGAGCTGTCCGAAGGCCAAGCCCTAGTCGCTTTGGACCGTCAGTGGCATACTTAGTGCTTTATAAAGTGTCAAAAATGACAAGGCATCAAAATTATAGAGAAATCATACATGGATAGCCTGCTACTTTAATGCTCGTATGGGACGGTATCGGTCAGAAAAGTGATCGTCAGACGTCATCGATGCGCGTCTCACGTGTGTAACTTTGTCTTTTCTGTTTCGTACATTTTATATGGAAATGGGGTGTCGCGATATAGCACGTCTCATTCACGTCTCTGACGATTGCTTGTCTAACAGATGTTATTTTGTCCATATTTTATTTATTTGTTTATATTTATTATGACAGCCAATGTAGTCCTCTTCTCAGCTTTATTTGGGTATGGGTGTTCAGTATTGTGGTGGATAATTGGATTATTTTTGTCAAAAATTGTGCCTACTACCCAAAAAGCTGACATATTTCTACGTTGTTTGGACCGTAGGCATCAACGGTGTTTCAGAGTGCGCCGGTTACGGCCAAGAGCTGTCCGAAGGCCAAGCTCTAGTCGCTTTGGACCGTCAGTGGCACACGTGGTGCTTTATAGTGTCAAAAATGACAACGCGTCAAAATTATAGAGAAATCATAGATTAATAGCCTGCTGCTTTTAGATTTAGAGCCATATTTCTCAGCTTTATTTGGGTGAATTGGTGGATGGGTTACTTTTTCAAAATTTTACTATACAGACCCGACATAAAGCTGATTTTTCTGATATTTCCGGTTTCCGTAGGCATCAACGGTGTTTCAGAATGCGCCGGTTGCGGCCAAGAGCTGTCCGAAGGCCAAGCCCTAGTCGCTTTGGACCGTCAGTGGCATACTTAGTGCTTTATAAAGTGTCAAAAATGACAAGGCATCAAAATTATAGAGAAATCATACATGGATAGCCTGCTACTTTAATGCTCGTATGGGACGGTATCGGTCAGAAAAGTGATCGTCAGACGTCATCGATGCGCGTCTCACGTGTGTAACTTTGTCTTTTCTGTTTCGTACATTTTATATGGAAATGGGGTGTCGCGATATAGCACGTCTCATTCACGTCTCTGACGATTGCTTGTCTAACAGATGTTATTTTGTCCATATTTTATTTATTTGTTTATATTTATTATGACAGCCAATGTAGTCCTCTTCTCAGCTTTATTTGGGTATGGGTGTTCAGTATTGTGGTGGATAATTGGATTATTTTTGTCGAAAATTGTGCCTACTACCCAAAAAGCTGACATATTTCTACGTTGTTTGGACCGTAGGCATCAACGGTGTTTCAGAGTGCGCCGGTTACGGCCAAGAGCTGTCCGAAGGCCAAGCTCTAGTCGCTTTGGACCGTCAGTGGCACACGTGGTGCTTTATATTGTCAAAAATGACAACGCTTCAAAGCTATAGAGAAATCATAGATTAATAGCCTGCTGCTTTTAGATTTAGAGCCATATTTCTCAGCTTTATTTGGGTGAATTGGTGGATGGGTTACTTTTTCAAAATTTTACTATACAGACCCGACATAAAGCTGACATTTCTCATATTTCCGGTTTCCGTAGGCATCAACGGTGTTTCAGAATGCGCCGGATGCGGCCAAGAGCTGTCCGAAGGCCAAGCCCTGGTCGCTTTGGACCGTCAGTGGCACACCTGGTGCTTCGCGTGCGGGGAATGCGGGACCGTGCTGGCTGGGGAGTACATGGGACGCGACGGAGTGCCGTACTGCGAGAGGGACTATCAGAGGCTGTACGGAGTGAGGTGCGCCTACTGCCAGCGGTACATCAGCGGGAAAGTGCTGCAGGTGAGACAGAGCTTTTAAATTTAATACATTTGTTGACACTTGACAGGTCGAACTACATGGCCCTGAACAGTTCCTTATTTGGAAAGTTCCTCATTTGCCCTGGACACTTGACAGGTCGATAATTAAACGAATGAATGTGTGGCACGCTGGTGCGTAATAGCCCTCTTCGGGGGCATTTTGTTTCTTGATGTTCCCTTTATTAACCCATTTTAGACTAACGGTGTCATATGGCACCCGTATTCCGAATTTAAGACGTTATCACTACTGAACCCATTTCGTTAGTCAATTTATTAGTCCCTGAACTATCACACCTTCTTTCATATTTTTTTCAAAAACTCCGTCTATAATGGGTTAAGTTGTTTAGTTTCATAACATACCGTACACCCCTTTTATTACTTGTTTTACAATACACGTGTTATTTCCGAAGGCGGGCGAGAACCACCACTTCCATCCAACGTGCGCGCGCTGCAGCAAATGCGGAGACCCCTTCGGAGACGGCGAGGAGATGTTCCTACAGGGGGCTGCCATATGGCACCCGAGATGTGGACCGGCACCACATGACCCCAGCCAGCCGGACAGACCCTCGTCGGAGATGCAGGTAACCTACAGACTTTATCCGACCTGACTCGACCCGACCCAAACCGAACCGACCCGAACCGACCAACCCCACTCCCTGGCGACCCCTTCGGAGACGGCGAGGAGATGTTCCTACAGGGGGCTGCTATATGGCACCCGAGATGTGGACCCGCGCCGCATGACCCCAGCCAGCCGGACAGACCCTCGTCGGAGATGCAGGTAACTCTCGAAAAGAAGACTTAAAAATATCCTCATTTCGTCAACATAGACTCGACAATTGCAACCCCAAAAATCTATAAACTTGACTTGCACCTACCCTCTAAAATACCTTTAATTCGGACCAAGAAATTTACCCTTAACTTCTGCTGAGAATACCCTTAAATTAGACCTGAAAATGCCCTCAACTTAGACCTGAAAATACTCTCAACTTAGACCTGAAAATACTCTTAACTTAGACCTGAAAATACTGTCAACTTAGACCCGAAAATAACCTTGACTTAGACCTAAAAATACCCTCAACTTAGAACTGAATATACCCTTAACTTAGACCCGAAAATACTCTCAACTTAGACCCGAAAATACTCTCAACTTACACCTGAAAATACTCTCAACTTAGACCTGAAAATACCCTAAACTTAGACCTGAAAATACTCACAACTTAGACCTGAATGTACCCTCAACTTATACTTGAAAGTTCTTTGTAAAAACTGTAGAATCTTATCACAAGGATTGATTATGTGCACAATTAATTTCTTAATGTTGTCTGCACTATTTAATTTACTTGTTTGCATTTTGAGTACTAGTAAACGTAGAGTCTGTGCCATGAAAGTAAAAATATATTTTACGTCGTATGTGCAGTGTGGTGCCGGCTTAGAATAGCATCACTCCATATCTTTCCCGAGAGTCATATAAGAACCGAACAAGGGATTTAAGTGTGATATTTCCATTGCAGTTGTAGGCGACAATCTGACAGCCTGTCGCTATATTTATACACTGTCTTCTGAATGACTCTCAAACTTTTGGCAGACGTGAAGTAAATGTCTGTTTTTGTCCAAGCCGTTTACGCTCTGCCTACCCCGCAAGGGATATAGGTGTTAATATATGTATGTATGTAATATTTCTCTTTGGATATCAGCGCTGCTGTATCGTGGCATAGATTCTGGCGTTACTTTTAATATTTAATTTAACGTATCAGTTTCTTTTATAATTTTAAATGAGTAACTTATAATTTCTGCCTTTTATGGAATGAAAGTTATAATTTTGTTGTTTATTTTCAGTTGTTTATTTCGTGTTATGTATCACCACCGCCACTCAGTACATGTGACGGACACTGAATTTGCTTTTTACACTGTATTTAGAGACATCTTGCACGATAAATTTAGTAGTAGCTTACTTAGTTGTTTGATGTTATATTATTTAATCCAACAGAAAGTTTCTTTTTATCTAAGACAGCAAGCGGGACCGACGGCTTAACGTGTCATCCGAAGCACGGAATCACCACCTGAGTATGAAATCATACTCAGGTGGTTCAGCCTGCAATGTCACAACCAGACTGTCATAATCGTCGTCTATTTAAACTTTGGCGACGGGATGTACTGATTTGTCGGAACGCAATAAAAAGCAGATTCAGTGTGCCGCGCGTGTATGAATGTATATGCAATTATTATGGCAATAGGACAAACAAAGTTGTTGTAATATTGTTATTTTTTAAAGTGAAGTTCTTGACAGCAGTTTGTTCTATTGTCGTAATATTTGCATTGATCTTCCCCAACGAATCAAGTAGACAATCGCGTGGTTCCTTTTGTTTTTGGCTGGTTATTCCTAATTAATTGATTGTCAATAAAACATTTTTCCCGTGGGCTTCATTAGAGCCGTATCACATAAGCGGTTAGCTAGTGGATGCGGAGCGGAACGGGTATTCGTCAGCCATCCGCTCCGCTCTGCATCCGCACCGAAACAGCTTGTGTGATAAGAGCCTTAGGCGAGAAAAAACGCAACTTTCGTTTGTGCGTCTTTCATTCGATTCTCCACCTAACTTCTTACAAATATCGTTTATCTTAAACGGCATTGCACTATTCTGCGAAAGCTTTTGACGTTAAACCGTATTCGTATCAAAATGGTTGAAAATCAAACAAACGACGCATAAACGGACGTTACTGTGTGATTCTCGCCTTAGAATCAAGAAAACCAAAGAAAAGGTAGCGTCAAGTGTAAAAACTTGGTCTTTTTTGCCAAAGTAGCAAGCAACCAGCTATTTTACTCGGTTCCCCGCGTTGGGCTACTTGTCTCGGTGGGTTGGCGAGTGCGGTGTGTGACTGCCTGTATGTGTGTGCAGTACTCGCTGCGGTCGCGCACTCCTTCAGTCAACGGCTCCTACACCAGCCCCTACAGTAGTTTGAGCAGAAAGGTCCGTGTTATAAGCCTTTTTATTTTTATTTTGCAGCGTTTTGCAGTGTGATTTTGAGTAGATATACTTGTTTACTATACATAAGGTTACATTTAATTAAATACAAATATTTTAAGGGCGTGCTCTACTCACGAAATTAAATAGCTTCTCCTAGAAGAATTCTGAAAAATCTTTTCATCGAATTCTGATAAAAAATATTGATGTCCTATTCTAAGTGACACATTTTTTCAACATGTTTGTATGGGAGGTTCAAATATTTCTTTCATATTCCAAAAAAAGGTTCAGGGAAAAGTTGTTCAGTTTTGTGAGTAGAATACACCTTTCAAATATTTAAATTTAAATTAAATTAAACCCTATATTATTTACTAAATATGATTCAGCGATTAGCGTACCTCGACTGTCGAGCACAATGGTCAGATTTGGCTGGTCGCTGAGATATCTGTTCTATAATGATTTTTTTATAAACTGTCGTCTTCAATATACCTTCGATTCTTATTCACACTAATCTACTCAAAAGCTCACTATGTTTTTTAGTTATTACATTCACATTTTTTTGCTATAGATACTTTCTTTTGACCTTTTTGTTTATTCATGAACTTAGGGGCATTATCTATTATAAAACTTTGTAATTTTTCAGTATTTATGTCCACAATACATAAATAAAGTTGATGTTGTACGCATTAGCATGTGAATGTTTTATCTAATACTCTATGTATATTAGGATCATATATTTTTTGCATCTGAAGTTGTATATATTATCTTTTTAAGTAATAAAAATATCACACATGTTATGTAAAGTAAGCATTTTGAAAAGCCGGCCTTAGGTTACTTGTGTCGAGATTGTTGCAACTTGCGTTACTCGCCACGAGATTGCCGCACCCAAGGTATGCCGGCGTAGCTGGCCTTGGGTTAGTGATGCTGAGATTTCTGCATCCACAATTAAAATGAAGTATATTTAGAATTCTGTTATAAGTTCGTAGACGTTCGTGTAGCAATAGCAATAATGTGTAACGTTTCCAGTACGGTTACCGCGGCGTGTCCCCCGGGCTGGCGCTGCGCGAGTACGGTTCGGGCGGCGGGCTGGTGTCCCCGCACCGCATCACCGCGTACTCCTACCTGAGCGCGGAGCCCTCCTACCTGCGGCGCCCGCTGCAGCCCGCCCCCCCCGCCTCGCCGCACTTCCACCGCCCGCCCTGTGAGTACACACTACAGAATGCAACAAGAACACGGCTTGCCCTGTCAGTAACATACATACATACATACATACATAGCCCAGCTACCTGCGGCGCCCGCTGCAGCCCGCGCCGCCCGCCTCGCCGCACTTCCACCGCCCGCCCTGTGAGTACACACTACAGAATGCAACAAGAACACGGCTTGCCCTGTCAGTAACATACATACATACATACATACATACATAGCCCAGCTACCTGCGGCGCCGCTGCAGCCCGCGCCGCCCGCCTCGCCGCACTTCCACCGCCCGCCCTGTGAGTACACACTACAGAATGCAACAAGAACACGGCTTGCCCTGTCAGTAACATACATACATACATACATACATACATAGCCCAGCTACCTGCGGCGCCCGCTGCAGCCCGCCCCCCCCCTCCCCGCACTTCCACCGCCCGCCCTGTGAGTACACACTACAGAATGCAACAAGAACACGGCTTGCCCTGTCAGTAACATACATACATACATACATACATAGCCCAGCTACCTGCGGCGCCCGCCTCGCCGCACTTCCACCGCCCGCCCTGTGAGTACACACTACAGAATGCAACAAGAACACGGCTTGCCCTGTCAGTAACATACATACATACATACATACATAGCCCAGCTACCTGCGGCGCCCGCTGCAGCCCGCGCCGCCCGCCTCGCCGCACTTCCACCGCCCGCCCTGTGAGTACACACTACAGAATGCAACAAGAACACGGCTTGCCCTGTCAGTAACATACATACATACATACATACATAGCCCAGCTACCTGCGGCGCCCGCTGCAGCCCGCGCCGCCCGCCTCGCCGCACTTCCACCGCCCGCCCTGTCAGTACACACTACGGAATGTAACAAGAACACGGCTTGCCCTGTCAGTAACATACATACATACATACATACATACATACATAGCCCAGCTACCTGCGGCGCCCGCTGCAGCCCGCGCCGCCCGCCTCCCCGCACTTCCACCGCCCGCCCTGTGAGTACACACTACAGAATGCAACAAGAACACGGCTTGCCCTGTCAGTAACATACATACATACATACATACATAGCCCAGCTACCTGCGGCGCCCGCCTCGCCGCACTTCCACCGCCCGCCCTGTGAGTACACACTACAGAATGCAACAAGAACACGGCTTGCCCTGTCAGTAACATACATACATACATACATACATAGCCCAGCTACCTGCGGCGCCGCTGCAGCCCGCGCCGCCCGCCTCGCCGCACTTCCACCGCCCGCCCTGTGAGTACACACTACAGAATGCAACAAGAACACGGCTTGCCCTGTCAGTAACATACATACATACATACATACATACATAGCCCAGCTACCTGCGGCGCCGCTGCAGCCCGCGCCGCCCGCCTCGCCGCACTTCCACCGCCCGCCCTGTGAGTACACACTACAGAATGCAACAAGAACACGGCTTGCCCTGTCAGTAACATACATACATACATACATACATACATAGCCCAGCTACCTGCGGCGCCGCTGCAGCCCGCGCCGCCCGCCTCGCCGCACTTCCACCGCCCGCCCTGTGAGTACACACTACAGAATGCAACAAGAACACGGCTTGCCCTGTCAGTAACATACATACATACATACATACATACATAGCCCAGCTACCTGCGGCGCCGCTGCAGCCCGCGCCGCCCGCCTCGCCGCACTTCCACCGCCCGCCCTGTGAATACACACTACAGAATGCAACAAGAACACGGCTTGCCCTGTCAGTAACATACATACATACATACATACATACATAGCCCAGCTACCTGCGGCGCCCGCTGCAGCCCGCGCCGCCCGCCTCGCCGCACTTCCACCGCCCGCCCTGTGAGTACACACTACAGAATGCAACAAGAACACGGCTTGCCCTGTCAGTAACATACATACATACATACATACATACATAGCCCAGCTACCTGCGGCGCCCGCTGCAGCCCGCGCCGCCCGCCTCGCCGCACTTCCACCGCCCGCCCTGTGAGTACACACTACAGAATGCAACAAGAACACGGCTTGCCCTGTCAGTAACATACATACATACATACATACATACATAGCCCAGCTACCTGCGGCGCCCGCTGCAGCCCGCGCCGCCCGCCTCGCCGCACTTCCACCGCCCGCCCTGTGAATACACACTACAGAATGCAACAAGAACACGGCTTGCCCTGTCAGTACACACTACAGAATGTAACAAGAACACGGCTTGCCCTACGAGAGTAACATACATAGCCCAGCTACCTGCGGCCCCTTGGAATATTTTCAGATGATTTTTATGCTTGTAACATGCTATTACAACCATCAATAACACTTTTTTGCGTATATGTAAATAGCTATTATAAAGGGTTCTAAAATAAAGTAGTTAGCCCTAGCGCAGGCCTTGGCCTTTTTGGGCTGCTATATTTAAGACACCGAATAACAAATCCAGCGTTGTGTAACTTGTAACTTAAAATATACGAGTGCTTTTTTCTACATTTATATTATCTACGGTGTAAATGAAACGCTTTTTTTTGAATAAATACAAATACAAGTAATTATCACCAATACGCAGCTTTAAAAAATATTCACATAAATTCGTATTTTATTTAATGCTTCTCACATGGCAGTACACGGCACCCACGGCACCACAACAGGTATGAAATGACACAGTTTCCACGCTTTATATACAAGATGTAAAAAATAACTTCAAATAAAATAAACAACTTTTTCCAAGTTGAAAAATATGCAGCTGATTTTCTAAAATCTTGTAAAGCAACATGTTTTAAATCACTGTATTTTTTATTTGTCTGTACGTGCACTGATGGTCATTATTTTCAAATTCTAGTCCGCTTGGCTTCGGAAGGTTTGAGTTGTAAGTTATTGTATCATACACGACTTATATTATAATTTTTATGCTGTAAATTGAAACACACTATGCTTTTATGCTGTATGCCGCTCAGCCAATCGAGTTTTTTGCACAAATTTGTGAGTCGATACAGTTTCTACCATACGATGGGTCAAAATTGGTTATGTTTTTGGGCCATTCCATGGTAATGTCCCATACGGCACGCTCTGATTTCTTATATTTCTGCGTAAGATAAATAGGTTTCGCAAATACGAAGCTACGGGACGTATAGAATCAAATGTTTTTTAGTTACTTTCAATACCGTATTTGCAAAACCTATGTATCGCACACGGAAAATGTTAGAAAGCAGAGCGTTTCGTACAGAACATTACCATAAAATTCCCATTTTGTATGAAACCGAAAATACGCGACTCACAACTCTCAAAATGGAGCTCTTTTGGCCTCATTTCGTCGCGATAGTATTTAAGTAATATTAATAATTTACCTGTCTTATGACCTCATCCTAAAAGAGATAATTTTAATTTTTATCCGATAATATTACCAAATTGCATATTTTTTTCATAAGGTAGTAAATATTATATTATTATTATTACAGCTGTGGCAAGCAGTACTCGCGCGTCGTCCCGGACCGGCAAACAGTCACCCAGACCTGCTATGACAGTGCTGGTAGACTCTATGAGGAGTGAAACACCCAGACCCAAGTCCCCCGGCATGAATAATGAGGTAAAGAATAGGAATAAGTATGATGGGAAATAAGTGAGTTGGGAAATAAATGAGGTGGGAAACATTTGACGATAACGACAAATGCGGTGGGAAACAAATAAGGTGGGAATCAATTAGGTAAGGACAGCGACAAATGAGGTGGGAAGGGAAACAATTGAGGATAGCAATAAATGTGGTGGGAAACATAAGACCAGCTATGACAGTGCTGGTAGATTCAGAGGATCGAAACACCCAGGCCCAAGTCCCCCGGCATTAATAATGAGGTGATGAATAGTTAGCGAAAAGCGATGTGGGAAATATATGGGGTGGGAAACAAATGAGGTGGGAAACATAAGACCTGCTATGACAGTGCTGGTGGATTCTATGAGGAGTGAAACACCCAGGCCCAAGTCGCCCGGCATGAATTATGAGGTGAAAAACTGTTAGAAATAAGCGAGGTGGGAAATAAATGAGGTGGGAAACAAATAAGGCGGGGAAACAATTGAGGATAGAAACAAATGAGGTGACAAAGGTAAGGTTGAAAATAAATGAGGCGGGAAAGAATTTAAGATAGAAACAAATGAGAGGAAAAAGTTAAGGTTGGAAATAAATAAGGTGGGAAACAAAAACGGTGGTAAACAATTGCGGTTAGAAATGATCGAGGTGAGAAACAATTGAGGTGTGAAACAATTGAGGTTAAAAATGAATGAGGTGGGAAACAAATGACTTTAGAAAAAATAGGATAAAAACTAAATTAATACTAATGTGTTTAATATCAAAATGCTTTATCCGATGTTTTGAGGGAAGTTGTCAGTGTTTTGTGTAGTGGCCGTTGGACGTTAGAAAGAGTAATTTTTTCTATCTTGTATTTATGTGATTTTGTGCAAATTTTCAGGAGCCGATAGAGCTATCGCACTACCCGGCCGCGTACAAGCCGCCGCCCGGCACGCAGAGCAAGATAGAACGAGATGACTTCCCAGCACCGCCTTATCCATACACCGACCCAGGTAACTATAGCAGCAGTGTTGTGTATATAGAGCTGTCCCACTACCTGGCCGCGTACAAGCAGAGCAAGATAGAACGAGATGACTTCCCAGCACCGCCTTACCCATACACTGACCCAGGTAAATATGTAATATTTAGTAGGTTGTTGACGAGGACGGAAAGTAAGACTTTGACTGACGAGTAGAGTAGAGTAGCGAGGACTTTAATTATACGAGTTTAGCAAAGTCATTTTCCCCGAGGCTTACATAGTGCTTTTCTCAAAAAAATGCTAGGAAATAATAAAGACTTTAATTTATTTTATAGTAATTTGATATAAAAAGTTGTTTTACTGATTACTAAGTCAAGATGTGGATTTGGAGTTATTCTTTTTTTATTTTGTAATTTCTGAACGATTTCGATATCGCGCCAGAAAAGTTGTATTGGAATCCATTGCATTTGTGTAAAAAAGAAATCGTTCAGAAATTACAATATCACAGACAATGTCAAACTTTCTGGATTGATTTTTTGAAAGAAATTGTCATATTTCCTAACATGTTTGAGAAAAAAATATATACCGGGGCTAACAAATAGGGTATAACAAGCCGAAAGTAGGTCAAGGTTTTCATTAAACCTAACAACTATGGTATATTTCGACCATGGAATATGGATCGAAATGTGAAAATAAATAAATTGGGTGAACCAAATTATTACGACCCATCTTCCATGGTAAAAATTGTTCAGTTGTCAGCCTGTCGCCTAAAATTGCAATGCGCATCAACTCTCAAATCTCTAAGTCGTCGCTTCTTACGACACCCACGACGTCGTCGTCGAAATGCTATTCTAAGCCGGCCCCACACGGAATTCAATATGTGATATGAGGTAAATCATAAATTAAATACAAAAATTCTGATTTAAACTTTCAGTCGTAGCGATATAAACTTCCGTTCTGCCTAGTGCCTATCCTGCCAAAAAACTTATAGTATTGTTTTATTTTCAGAGAGACGGCGGCGCTGGTCGGACTCGTACAAAGGCGTGGACACGGATTCGGAAACGGAAGTGACGGACGGAACCGTGAACGGGAAACACGAGAGGCTGCGCCGGGAACAACAGGAGCTGGAGAAGATTGACACCGGCATTGCACAGGTATTGGATTTTTTAGTATTTTATGTTGATTTGTTGCCGTGTGGTGCCGGCTTAGAATAGCATCATCCCATATCTTTCTCGTGGGTGTCAAAGAAGCGACTAAGGGATTTGAGAGTTGATGGCGTGTATCGCAATTTAAGGCGACAGACTGACAACCTGTCACTGTTGTGATATACAGTGTACTGAATGACTCTCAAACTTTTGTCAGACCTGGTGTAAATGGCCGTCTTTTAAAGCCGTTTACACTCTGCCTACCCCGCAAATTTTGGAAGTAGATGTTACTTTGATAATAAAAAAAACTTGCTAAAAGAGGATTTCGAATTAGCCTTTAAAAAATTAATACCAGTGATAATTCATTGCATATTTTAAATCTTATAAATCAGTTAAGTGATGTGATGACTTATAACTCTAATAAGTGTCTAAACACAATATTTTATTTCAAATCTAAAAAGTTGATGATTTAGAAACGAGAATGACGAACACACTGTTTTCTGTTTCAGGTGTTTTTGAAAGAAGTGAAAGAAAGGGAAAAGTTAAATCAATGGAAAAAGCAGAACTTAGATCCTAGAAATGCCAGCCGGTACGTATTTTTTTTCTTTTAAAAGCTGTTTAATAAATTAATACTAAATATGTTCCTGAGTACTAAATAAATACACACCGTTTACTAGCTGTATACACATCGAATACCGATCGAATTGACACCGAATACACACATACTTTATAAACGATATACCGACGGAATACACTTCGAATATCGATCGAATACATACAGAATACCGACTGAATACACACTGGATATCGATCAAATACACAACGGATACCGACTGAATACACACCGAATATAGTTCGAATACACGCCAAATTCATTCAGATTACTGACTGAATACAAACCCGAATACATACAGAATACGCACCGAATACTGTCGTAATAGTCTTCTCGACGGCCGTGAGGCCGTCGGGGAGACGCCTAATGGGCGAAGCCCACTGGGCGAGGAATCTGTCGCTGCCCGTTAAGACGGGCAGGTCATGGGGTAGGGGGCCGTGGTGAGCGTGGGAACACTCCACCACGGCCCGAAGGGTCAAAATTAAGGCCCGAGTGACGGACCAGCAGTACCGCCAGCGAGTCGCCCGCCGGGTGGGACCCCAGTGCCCGGGGCGGCCCAGCGAACGCCTTCCAGCTGGCCGCACCGAATACTGACTGAATTCCCACCGAATATATACGAATTCCAGCTGAATACACATCCTTGTGTTGTTATGTAGGATTTTCAGCGCAGCTGCGCTACTCGTCCCCTGTGTGCGCGTCCCCCTCCCGCTGCCTCGACACGCGCCCCGACGACACCACCTGCTCCACGCTGCCCATGCACCACAACCAACCACGAGATACTGACTCTACTCTGTAACTAACTAAATACTGACTGAATACACACAGAACTAATTCATACAGGATTTTGTCGGAATACGTACACACTAAATTATGTTGGAATACACACTAGATTCTGTCCGAATATACGCTAGATTCTGTCCGAAATACACACTAGATTCTGTCCGCAATACACACTAGATTTTGTCCGGAATACACACTAGATTTCGTCCGGAATACACACTAGATTCGGTCCGGAATACACACGGGATTTTGTCGGAATAGGTACACTCTGGGTGCTGTCATAATACAGCTATTTGTTGAGATTGATTTTAAGTGACTGTTGGCATTGAAGACGTATTATCTATGGTTAGGACTCCTTCTGCGGCTCGCGAGGCAGGTTCCCGGCTGCGCTACTCGTCCCCTGTGGGCGCGTCCCCCTCCCGCTGCCTCGACACGCGCCCCGACGACACCACCTGCTCCACGCTGCCCATGCACCACAACCAACCACGAGATACTGACTCTACTCTGTAACTAACTAAATACTGACTGAATACAAACTGTAACTAACTAAACACTGACTGAATACAAACTGTAACTAACTAAATACTGACTGAATACACATAATAAGTAACTAAATACTGACTGAATACACACTGAACTCTGAATTAGTTGATACTGGATTCTGTCGGAATACACACTGGATTCTATCCGCAAGACACATTGAATAACACTCTGGATTCTGTTACAATACACACTGGATTATGTTAAAATACACACTGGATTATGTTAGAATACACACTGGAGTTTGTCGGAATACACACTAGATTCTGTCCGTATTATACACTGAATTACACACTGGATTCTGTCCGAAATACACACTGGTTTCTGACAGAATACTCTTTTTTTAGATTTTAGGCTTTTGTGATTTTAAGCGACTGTTGGCATTGAAGACGTTATTTAGCGACGTAGAGTTATTGACCTCGGCTGAATATCTGTCGACTATGGTCAATCGCTGTGTTGCGCCGACCCCAACTGATTTGGGATAAGGACAGGAAAATGATGATGATGTCTATGGTTAGGACTCCGAGTGCGGCCCGTGAGGCAGGCTCCCGGCTGCGCTACTCGTCCCCTGTGGGCGCGTCCCCCTCCCGCTGCCTCGACACGCGCCCCGACGACACCACCTGCTCCACGCTGCCCATGCACCACTACCAAACACGACATACTGACTGTACACTGTAACTAACTAAATACTGACTAAATACGCATTGTAACTAACTAAATACTAACTAAATACACACTGGACTCCGTGGGAATACACACTGGATTCAATCCGGAATACACGCTGGATTCTGTCCGTAATACACACTAGATTCTGTCCGCAATACACACTAGATTCTGTCCACAATACACACTAGATTCTGTCCGCAATACACACTAAATTAAACACTGGATTCTGTTAGAATACACACTGGATTAGGTCGAAATATAGACTGGATTCTGTCAGAATACTATTTTTAGGTATGAGGCTTTTGTTGAGATTGATTTTAGACGTATTATATGGTCAGGACTCCTTCTGCGGCCCGCGAGGCAGGTTCCCGGCTGCGCTACTCGTCCCCTGTGGGCGCGTCCCCCTCCCGCTGCCTCGACACACACACACACACACACACACACACACACACACACACACACACACACACACACACACTGCATATAAACAGCCTAGTGTTGTTATGTAGGACTCCGAGCGCCTCCGACTTGGAGACGAGCATTAAAACATTAAAATTTGACAAGCATTGATCGTTCCATCAATAATTCAATGCGCCTCGGTCGACGCATGATAGTTTTTTAATTTCTTATTCTCATGTATCGCCTATGGTTAGGACTCCTTCTGCGGCTCGTGAGGCAGGTTCCCGGCTGCGCTACTCGTCCCCTGTGGGCGCGTCCCCCTCCCGCTGCCTCGACACGCGCCCCGACGACACCACCTGCTCCACGCTGCCCATGCACCACAACCACATACCCAGCTATAATGGTGAGTTGTCATGAGAAAGATACAAGCACACGTACTTACATGAAATCGAGTCTATGGCGAGATGCGTAAGGACATGCATAACTTGAAATCGGTCGCTCTGAAAGTTGCCTAACAAATATATCGCATAATTTAAATGTACTATGTGCTAATAAAATTGACGATTTCTTTACAACCCGAACCAGTCTCTTACGCTAACTCATGAACAATTGTTTTTAAGATTTCAATTTTCTTGTGACTAATACAGACTAGCCAGACAAAAACTATATTGTACGATTCAAAAAATGTTGCTGTATCTAGAAAAGTAACAATTATTGCTGTAAAGAAAATCTAAACTTTAAATTTTGGATTTCAGCGGGAGAGACTGTCCTAAAAGTAGGAAACGTAAAATGATTTATCTTGTAAACTGTGCATGTCGCATAGACTTGATTTCACGACAACATTTTTTACTTACATAATTACCCTCTTCTTTGGTGGTAAATTGTTAAAAAATCAACGTGTATTTTTCAATGTGATCCTTATTGTTACACATAATTTGGTATCTAAAAATTGGAATTTGTAATACAGGATGTATCTGAGAAAATATGAATTCCTAAAACCGTGAACATGGGTCGAAAGATAAAAAACTTTTGTTTCTAAGTTCGACCCATGTTTCCGAGGATTTTTCGTTAGTAATCATAAATAGCCTATGATGTATGCAATGCTTAACGGATTGGAAGTTTCAAATACACCCTGTATTATGTGAAAATTAATCTGGTATCTAATAATTGGTATAATTATTATGTTTATGTAAAACAGCTAGCCCTACCTACTCACCTTTCTACATCTTCAGTTCTTAACCCCTAACTTGCACAATCTCATGTCATCTATAAGTGTTAAGGAAGTATATATTATAATGTCTCCCCTATACGGACCTACCTAAATAATCGAGATGTATTTTTGAATAAGTAGAAATATTTCGCATGCGCATGATTGCAATGAATAGTTACTACTCTACTACACTCTACTATACTCTATTCACACATATCCTTGATATAAAAAGGTAAAAGCCTGGAATAAAACATTTTATATTTATATAAACGGATTTTTGCAGTAGAATGTGTGATATCTACGAGTGATACGATAAGATTAGTCGCCACAGAATTGTGTATGCGAAATATATTAACTACTGATTTATAAATACAACTACAATGTATGCACTTCGTTATGGAAAACAAAGCATAGCTTTCTTAATTTTCATAATATTTTATTATTACTTATAAATTTCTCAAAATTCATTGTTTTTTACAGTAAACTACTGCGATGGTAAGCCTGTAAGGCAATTTTAATCTTTCCTACATGCTAAAAATCAGCGAATATATTGCAGAAAAATCCACGAGCATTTTTTGAGTGAAAGTGGAATTGAATACGGCTGAATTTTACAAACGTTAAAATAAGATAACTTTTAGTGCTTTAAATAGTACGGCTTCTTAGCCTAGAGCTTGTATGAAGGTACGGTCCCATCCGGAAGATGGCGTGAAACTTGGCATGCACGTAGCTTTGACACGTATAATTAATAATTTCGGGGGGGACAGGCTGTCAAATGAATGTTTCCCCCCCTCCCCCCCCTTTTGTGTCCCTAATTTCAGTTATTTTGCTTTAATTCGAAAACGGTTAAAGTTACATGAAAACTTCCAAAGAGTAAAATATTTTTCATTAAATTCTGCACCACAATTGTCTTTAAAGTACGTGGAACATCAATAGCCCACCTGTTACATAGTTTAACTGGACTGTTGATGTTCCACATCAGGTACTCCAGATCCTCAATTTCTATATGCCAGCAAAGACAACCTATCACTATGAACAACTTTTGCTATTAAGGCATTTCCCTATCTGGTATGGTTTAGCGACAATTGAGAAATATGATTTTGCGGTTGGTAATCTTATTTTTCCATATAAAATCAATGAGCTTGAGAGTTTAGCAGCTACAAACATAACTTTGTAAAAATGTTTAGGCTCCTGTTAGGCTAAGCATTTTCTTACTATTTCGAAAATCAAATATGGTTTTGTAATTTGGGTGAGTGCGGCTTCCAGCATGTGCTATTTTCGTATGAATATGTTCCAAGGTCAAGGAGAAAACAGCGTTTAAATGAAAAATAATGTAGTTTTTTTTCTGTTTTGCCTAATATATACATATTTTTGTATGGGAGGTACCAAAATCCTTCCCAAAAATAAATACCTCGTCCTTGGTTTACCCGAAAATGATACCAAAGTTATCCTCTCATATGTACCTTCGTAGTCAGAAGTCCTCAAGTTCAGCTCCAAAAAAATAAACTTTGCCCCCCTCCCCCCACCCTCACAGGCACGAATGAAGTGTAGTGTCTATAGATTTCCTTTGAAGACTACTTAACTAACAAACGCCAATACTAAGTTTTATAGAATATTCTGTCACAAAGTACTTATGGCTAATTCAGAGCTGGAGGTCAACTTCAAAAAAATGATGAATTTCACAGAAGCATAACTTGTAAACTATAAGTCCTATTAACGTACTTTAAAGACAATTGTGGTGCAGAATTTAATGAAAAATATTTTACTCTTTGGAAGTTTTCATGTAACTTTAACCGTTTTCGAATTAAAGCAAAATAACTGAAATTAGGGACACAAAAGGGGGGGGAGGGGGGGAAACATTCATTTGACAGCCTGTCCCCCCCGAAATTACTAATTATACGTGTCAAAGCTACGTGCATGCCAAGTTTCACGCCATCTTCCGGATGGGACTGTACTCACGACTAACAAGCCGTACTAAAAAGTGTTTGTGGATGTTTTGCGTGCTTCTTCAATCCATATCGACATGAGTATCATGCCTTCATGGGCTATGTTTTTGAAAGCTATGCTTTGTCATTCATTGACCATGCAGGGTATTACTTCCATAAGAAAAAGAAAATAATGTACACACGAAAGTAAATCCATAGCTGTAAGCTAAGCGAGGAACAATTGGCGATCATTGGAGATAAACAGTAAAGGTGAGACGCTTCTGCACGCAATGCAAATAAAATACTGCCAAGAGTGTGTCAGACACGTTGAGTTATGGGGTTCCGTAGTCAGAACTATGTACTCGATTATTAAAAGAAGCGACTAAGGGATACTCATCTAGGGAATGGGCAGCAGCGTAAATTAAGTTCAATGTTTCTGAAATTGGATTATATCCAACATGGAATTTCATCAAGAAATAATAACATTAAACTTGATTTACTCAAGCGACTACGGAACCCTAAAATATGTCTTGCTTTGTGCTTGCATTATTCTAGTGAGGTCAAAATTTTGCTTCATCGGGAATACTTTTGATGTAGCGGGGAGTGAATGTCAAAAAAAGCCTCAACTTTGTACATCCAGTTAGAAAGCTGAAAATCAGCATGAAGATACCTACTTCTTGACCTTGAAATTAGGGTGGTGCACATCGGGAAAAGTTCCGGTGGGTCACTTTACGAAATTCTTATGTATCACTTTGTGAATTTATTCCAAGTCTGGTTAGGAAATTGCGAGCTTAACCACCTGATTGTCTGAAAGCAAGATGGTTCTGTGCTTCGGGGGGCACGTTAAGTTACGTTGGGCCCGGTTGCTGTCTATGATTACTTAGATGGCCGTCGTTACATAACCTTGTCAGAGGCCTGCTATTTTTAATAGGCGGTGGAAAAACTGACACCAGGGCTCATCGGGTTGTTAGACGACTCGGTATTCCTCTCGAAAAAAGAAAAAGACCTTCATGCCGAATTTTAGCTTTCTGGCTAGATGTGCAAAGTAGAGGAGTTATGTCTATGCTTTAAGCTTATTAACTTATTCTTTATTTATTTGTTTGGTTATGATGTATTAACATCTATATTTTATCATCATGCATGTTGCACATTCCTTTTAACACAATCTATCCTTACTTGCATACTTTTTTAGTCTTCATTTTTAACATTTTTAGCTATTTTTTATATCCATTTACTTAATAATTTTATCGATTAAAATATTGTACGATTTGAAAATTCTCATATAAGAAATTTTAATATTTTAAAGAGAATCCACGAGATCTTGCCTTTTTTTCTCTAACTTGTCGTATTATTGAGAAATTATGGCGCCGATTCTAGCTTACGTTTTCTTTAGCTAATTTACAGTTTTTTTAACGATGAATTTAATTTAATCAGACGGATTTCGATTGTCCAAGTGTTTGTTCTTGGGCTGCCGTATTTTATAACTTTCATTGAAAGCTTTTAAAATATAATAGAAATTATCGTGTAAATTCTTTTAGAGTCCATGCTTTGATGAATTAAACTTTCAGATTATCAGGAAAATAACAGCTGCATATTTTCTGACATTTTTCTAAGAGAGTAGACAGAACCCAGGAATTAACTATGAAAATGTTGTGCAGAATCGACGTCATTTATCGTTTACTTTGCTGCTGTTGTGTTCATTCATTTTAGCATGAAAAGCGTACAGTTTGGTGCGCGCATGTGTGTGTAATACTGTATCCAATATAGGATGATACTTTTGACAGAAGGTAGCCTGTATTTATTTAGAAAATTGCAAAATGTTTCTACCGCAGATAGGATTTGAACCTGCGACTTTCGCTGTTACTACTCTAAAGACTGTTTTGATATATGGTGCCGTTACGCGTTATTGGAATAGGGTGTTTGTCTAGGTAGCTAATAAAATATTAAACATGATTGTTTAAAATTACTGTTCAAAAATATTTTTATTCTCATTTGATTTTACTCAAAATATGCACAGTGAGAATGATTATAATGAAAAATATTTAAAAGTTTCTATTTTGACGCCATCTTTTTGACGTCATAGTCATTTTTCCTACAAAATTATGTTTTAAAAAGTAGCTCATTTCACTTGCGAGAAAATACCGTATTGAGATACACTTGCATAATTTTGCGGGAAATGATTCACCAGCAAGCTCAGATGTAAGAGGCCTTGCCAGTGCTAATTCAGAGTCGTGTAGTTTTAAATCCTGCCCGCGGTAGAATATTTTGCAAGTTTTCTAAAAAGCGTAACACTGGTTTTAAAAATTTGGTGTAAGAAAGATAATTTCCAAAGCTGTCAAAACTATCACCCTATAACGGATAGCGTGTACTATTGTACATTTTGTGGTATCAGCGCAACGGGCCGGCTGGTCTCCGAGAGCCTGCACCCTGCCTGCAAGCATGCGCGATCACCGTAACGTGAGTACAAAACAACTATAGTCTAACCAAACTGGGTATGTATTTCTGACTGGTGACAAATTGTAGCTCGATGGAGCTTCGTAAGTAAACTTTTTTGTAACTTTGTTCTGAATATCGGGCTCGATTCAGCGTAAATTGCTGGTTGTTATAAAAGTTCCTATTAAATTCACTGCAAATATTTCTAGGGTGTGGTCTACTCGTGAAATTGAACTACTTTCCCCAAGGAACATAGATAGAAATATAAAAAAAATACCTATCGTACAAAATGTACCAGCCGGCCGAGTCAATTTGTATTTATAAAACATTTTTTGGCCTTATTTCGACCTATTGAAAAATTATTTCTAAATACCTAAACCTATTCTCTCTCTTCGTGTGGGACACCGAGTCGTTCAACGACCCGATGAACCCTGGTGTCAGAGTTTTTCATCCGCCTACTGCAAGTAGCAGGCCTCTGACATGGTTGTGTAACGACCGCCATCATAGACAGCAACCGGGACCGACGGCTTAACGTGCCCATCCGAAGCACGGAACCATCTTACTTGCGGACAATCAGGTGGTTCAGCCTGCAATGTCCTAACCAGACTGGGAACAAATTCACAAAGTGATAAATATCAACTTTGTGAGTGACCCCACCGGGAATTGAACCCGGAACCTTTGCGTGGCAGGCAGGCATACTAACCACTGCGCCACATCGGCTGTCAACCTATTGAAAAAGTATTATTTCGACCTATGGAAAATTGTTCAGTTTCATGGGCTGATTCAACCCTTAAAATATTTGCAGTCTATTTTTTACATCCGGTATTTGCACTAAATTAAAGAGGACTTTTATAATTTGGCCCGATATTCAGAGAATTCAGACTAGTTCATAAGTCATTTATTTCCCCAAATATGTGCTCGGTTTCCCGTAGAGTATTGACAGAGTGTTGGTGAAAGGAGCAATTAGAAAACTTTCGTATCTGTCGCTAGAAAATATTTTGAACTTTTACCCGATTAGATTAGAAATAAATACCTAAATGATTCGAGGGTTGGTATTGCTTCTTTTACTATTGTGCTCGTAAGGCTAGGTCCCTTAAGCGTGAGTAGGCTAGGGCTGGCGGTGCCGCTACCGAGCGGTGCTAACGACGCCATCTTGCAGTGGTGTCATCCCTGCGCGCGCCGCCGCGACCGGGGTACGGACTCGCCAACCACCGTTCGCACACATTCTCATCGACCGCCGTAAGTAACCAACTAGCGACAAATTAAATCACCGTATGTAGAGCGATATCTAGTAATTTATTCCCCTCCTTTAACTAGTAGAGATCCTCTTAGTCAGAATTTAAGATGAAGCGATGAGTGCCGAAGTATCGACGGCGAAAGGTCCTGGTTGTTTCACCTTCAAATCGAATCATCAGGTATGAAAGTGTCCATACGAAAACCTTTTATAGCCCATCTGGACTAAGCCTATTCTAAAAGGTACTCCGTCACTCATTGTTTCAGCTAAAATGCTGACTAAATAAATTATGATTACATTTTAACGAGTAGCTTATCGTAGAGGACGAAACTAACAAGAGTTGTCGCAAGACACTTTTAGGACCGATGCCTCGCAGATTCGTATTCATAGTCCATCTGGACTATACATATCCTAGTTGAGATCCTGTTTGCTATACTGAAGATTGCTGGTTCGAATTCTGCATCTCCTGTTTTATCTTGAAAAACCAGTGTATTAGGAGTTTTTGCACTCCCACTGCTATATTTAAAATGAAAAATACTAAATTCACCGAAACTGTAAAAAGAAGAGAAACAAACGAGGAACAGAACGCCTCGATAGATGTCATCTTAATGAAGTGAACTAAGCGCTTCGATCGAGGCGAACGCTTCGTTTGAAGCGAAGTAAGCGACTAGAACGAAGCTGATATGATGGCTCGAACGAAGTGATTTCTTATATCATTTTAAAGCCCACGCCAAACCCGGGACCTTAGAACACTATTCTATCGCTTCAAAGTAATGTCATTTTTATTGTGAAAATTGTTACTCTCTTGAAGCTTTTGCTTATTTCAATGTATTAGGTTTCTTTCACAGTTGTATGAAAATACTATACAAAGATGTAAGCATATTTTTGCGTGCGTTTTACAGGGTGACTTCACATTCAGTGCCCTCGGGGACAAGACTCACAGCACTGACTTCAGCAGCGGCAAATCTGACAGTGAGTATCAGCTTTAATAATACAACTTTCAACTTTAGGGTTAGTGAATATTGGGGTGAAATTTGCGCGCATTATTTTGTTATTTCTTGAGTTGGGCAAAAAGTTATTCGCGAATAAATCGTCGGGCGAATTAATTTTTCAGGAGTACAATATAGATGCCCCACATGGCAATGCCCAATAAGTTGTAATAACGAAAATAATAAATCTTGCATTCTACTCCTAGTTCCATTAAAAACTTACTTATCAAAATTTTATTCGCAGGACGATATATTCTCGAATACATTTTTGTTCAACTCTGGTTATTTCTACACAAGGTTCAACAAATGCGTGCGGGTTTTCCGCTTGTGTTTAGTGATATTGTCTGAAGTAATAGTTTTATCAATTTCCTTCTTCTCTTAGTTGAACTATAAAGGAAGTGTCGATTTGCAGTGAGCATACTGTCCTGTCTCATACACTCGTAGATACAACACAACTCAGCGCACACTTTGAAAAAAATACTTCAAATGTATCATCATGAAACTGAACAACTGAAAACAAATTCAGATTCAGATAATTGATTTCTCAATACAATTTTTACATCACAGTAATAAACTAATAATATTACATTTAATGAAATAAAAGTATGTATAAAGATCGTCATGATAATGGATAATCACATTCTTATTATACTAATTTGTATGTCATAGAATTTCAATGTGAAGATATCAAAGCTTAAATGAGCAAATAACAGGTTTAGAGAAGAAAACTATAAGGAATTTTCTTAAGAAATATCCTTCTTGGAGAAAATTAAATACTGAAATTCGTGGACTAGTTTGACTCTGAACATTTATTACATTCTGTAAGACTATTTTGTATCAGAAAATGACACGTTGTGTGTCATACTACGTTTAGGTATAATTTGAACTGATGATTGTGTGTTGTGCGGTGTCAGTGCGGGGGGATCTGTGCGGTAAGTGCGCAAGAGCAGCCTCCGCCATTGCCGCCTCAAAGATCTTTGTGCGACGCACGCACGCTTACAGTTTTAAACAAATTAGTTTGATGAAATCGTTAATTTGCTTTATCACATGTTTTTCCAAAGGATTTTTAAGTGTTTAGTCGGTTCATTCCGTTGTTGGGGCACAGTAATGTTTTGTAATACTTACGTATGTAGTCTTCATGAAAAGAGTAGATATTCTGAATGATCTTGGTAATTTTCTTCTGTCTACTCGTATTTCTGAAAAACACTAGACATAATACAAATCATTACCATTTAGGCATAAAATAGACTTCATCCTTTTGGTGTATCATTTATTTATTATTTTGATTGATGATGCGAAATCTTCCCAAACCTGCCATATTTTCTTATTAAACAACACGATCATTGCCTCACGCCGCCAGTTGGCCTGGCTTCACTATCACTTACTAACCATAATGTACCCGTAGAATAGGCCCTGCAGAACATGTTCCCTTTTTAGCATTTTGCTGATTACTCATATATCTTCCAAGCTGCAAGCATATTCATGATATGTAGAACAGGCAATGCTTAAAGCTGAAGCATACTGCATAAATAGGCACACTCGTTTTATTCATACTGAGGGAGAATTAAATAACTTACTTACAGCGTTCACTGGATGATTGATTTTGTGTTATGTTTACAGTATCTGCCGGGTCCATCACCGATGTGGACAGGAGTGCTGTGGTGAGTTCCATAATCATTACAAAATTCATTATATTAGGTTTTGTGTCTGTCCCATCGCCTTTCTGAATGAGTCTCAAACTTTTGTCAGACGTGGTGTAAAGTAAATTGTCGTTTCGTACAGCCGTTTACGCTCTGCCTACCCCGCAAGGGATATAGGCGTCATATATGTATTTGTCTATCTATTTATATTCATCTTATTCACACAGTCTTTTCTTAAGTTATGATAGATCGCTTTTTTAGGTGACCAAGGCGAGTTATGTATTTGTTTTTCCTCATTCCAGACGACAACATCAGGCGCGGCAATGCGCGGCGGCTCAATGCTCGCCGGCGTCGGTGTCAACTCGGTCGGCTCGCGCGGTGTGAGACGCTCGCTACCTAACATGGCTACTTCGTTGTTAGTTCATGAGCCGGCTAAGCTGTATCCTTACCATCTGCTGCTGATTACCAACTACCGTCTGCCGCCCGATGTAGACCGCCTTAATCTGGAAGTAAGTAGATAATGACACCTGACACTAAAGTCTGACCCTAACAACCCCCAAATTTGACACCAACAACCCCCAAAATTTCACCCCCACAACCTCCAAATTTGACCCTAAAAATTCCCTCATATTACCTTGATCTTAACCCAACTCGGTCGGCTCGCGCGGCGTCCGACGCTCGCTACCAAACATGGCAACTTCGCTACTAGTTCATGAGCCGGCCAAGCTGTATCCTTACCATCTGCTGCTGATTACTAACTACCGTCTGCCGCCTGACGTAGACCGCCTTAACCTAGAGGTTAGTAATCTGACCCCAACCACCCCCTTTTGACCCCAAAATTTTCCTAATATGACTCGTTAAACCCTGAGTTTTACTCCATCAGCCCTAAAGCCGATCCCGTTAACACAAATTAGGGAAATGACGCACGCGGCGCCTTTACAGATGGCTTGATCAGTACTACGACGATTTTGACGCTTACTGACTTTAACTGGAAATAACTGGAATCTCACAGGAACTAAAAAGATGGTGGTCTCATGGATTAAAATTGGCTCAGAATCATATGATATTCTTGTATCAGATTTTGCTGTCTGAATATTCTAATAATTTGAGATTTTTGACAGTAGCAACCATGGCTATGTAAGAAGTGAAATTCTAAATAAGGTCGACTGCACCGTCCGTAAACTTTCTATTTTAACGAGACGTCCACCAACCCCAGTTCAATCATTGAAGGCTTTATTTTTCAAATGATCATATTTTCTCATTTCAGAGGCACTTATCCGACGCGGAGTTCGAAGCGATCCTGCAGATCGGCCGTCAGGACTTCTACCGCCTGCCTCAGTGGCGCCGCAACGAGTTAAAGCGCCGCGCGAGGCTCTTCTAAGCGCCTACAAGCGATCATGACGCCGAGCGAAGCGAAGTTAGCGCTTCGAAGCGAAACTAGCGCGTGCAGTGAAAAGAGAAGCAAACAGCTCGATTGTTGCGCTTTGATTGATAAGTTAAGCGCTTTGATCGAGGCGAACTCGGCGCTTAGAACGAAGCTGACATACATAACGGCTCCAACGAAGCGATTAGAAGGGCCTCGTACGAAGCAAACAGAGCGCCTCGATTGGAGCGATTATAAATTGTAAATCTTCGATGGAAGCTATAATGTCATTTCACTCGAAGTAAGGCAGCTAAGCGCTTCGACCGAAGCGATTATAATGCTTCGTTACGCTTCGCCCGAAGTTATCTGAGCGCTTCGGCCTCGATCGAAGCGACTATACCGCTTCGAAGCGAAATCCTACTTGCATAATCGATAATTTTATTATTTATTACGACTTGTTGTTATTTTATTTTTATATTTTTAACTCGTAAGTGTAAAATTCGAGTGGTGCCGTTTTCGACCCTTATTCCTCAGTACTAAGAGTCGGAAGCGACTCGACTCAATTATGTTTATTTTATCAATGATGATATTATATTATGACTACACATAATAATATATTTTTACCTACTAGTATGTATATGCAGTGTGATTAATGATTATATTCGATATTCTCTAGATATGGAAGTTCATAGAACTCTAAGCGTGTCGTGTAGCAAGCAGCCGCCTGCGGATCATTTTTAAGTCACTGATCCAAATTTTCCATAATAAAAAACGTAATGTATTTTTTTTGTCGATGTCCACCCCTTTGCTCCATATTTCAGTGTATTTAATACCACGGCTTTTGAAATAATCTGCATAAGCATGCTTTATGTAAAACAGGAAAAAAGCAAATTTTGCTCTGACTCGCGAAAAAGTAAAGTATAATTTGAAAGTTACCCCTCCCGCGTAAGATATAGTAAGGTTTCTTAAGATTTAATTCGTAAAAGCAACACAAAAAAACTATAGATCTTGATCTATCGTGCTTGCAATTTGAAACAATCAACATATACAATTATTTGAAAACAGTTTTGAATCAGTGACTCAAAAATTGATCCATTGAAAAGTGTTACGTTCTGTCTCGTACAGACCCGGAGGTACCTAGTACGTACACGCCTCTCCTGATACATTGATGCCTTGTTTGATAAAATATATGAATAATATATACAAGATGTGTGCAAAGAGTGTATTGGATTTGTTTTAGTGAGAACCAAATAATTGTCATTCGGGGGTGAAAAAAAAATGGAAATGTTTTATAGGGTGAACTGGACCGTAAATTGAACAACTTTTCCCAAGGCATAGGTCTTTGAAGAAATGCAATTCAAAATTATTTCGCATACGACGTCCAAAACATGATGACGTTTCTTTAGGAAAGTTGATCAGTTTTTGTGAGCATGTTCTACACTTGGAATATTTCCATATTTTTTTAAACTCTATTTATTGAGGTAGCTGTAAGTCGGGACATACAAAATATTATATTGTAGTTATAAGTATGGCTTTCGTCGGTAGTAAATTAATTCGTTATATTGTAATAAGGTGTGGGAGTGTGGATGACTACTCTTTATTATACAGGACAAGACGAAAAAAACCGAAATACATAAAAATACAATACAGTAAAACCACCGAAAAGTGCTAGTTTTGACAGTACGACTAAAAAAACTGACGTAACTATAATGTTGACGCATAATGTCACGTTATCAAAATGTCTAGCGCAAAATGTTACGCTTAACTCATCACATCACAAATACAATTTTGCCGGTAGCCAGAATTATTTTCTTGAAAACTAAATAACTAATGCACAAAAACTGATGTGTAGGTGCTAAGGCTCCAAAAATATAGAATTCTTCTATGCTACTATTAAAAACAGTTTTACCTTTATACACCAAGCAATAAAACTTGTAGATTATGAGATATACAAACTTGTACTAAATAAATTGCCTTTTAATGTTGTGTCCGAGCTTTTGAAGTTTATTATAAATAATTCAGACTATCAGAAGATAGTAATATTACCCTATGCTGATTATCTATCCATCTCGTATTTTAATTGATAATTTTCTGATATTAGTTTTGTATAGCGTTTGGATCGGTAAAGAGTTGTTAATACCAACTTATTGTCGATGTTGGATTATAATAAAATGTCTGAAACATTATATAAAAACACCAAATTGGATTTCGAAACTGGTTGAAATAAAAAACAACCTTTACCAATCTAAAAAAATGGTTCATTGTTTTTAATTTTATTGAATAAAACAGATTTTGATTGCGATTAGAGGGAATAATATTGCGAGAGTGTGGGTGCACGTCAATTGATCGCGTGTGTGTGCGTGCGCAGCTTTTAGTACCTAGAGTAAGTATCAATATAAAGTAGATAGCTTACTATCAAAATGGAATGCCTAAATCGTTACCATAATAATAGGAGCTGTGTCCACTTGGGGACGTGAGCGTTTGCGAGGTCACGTTAGGCTGGTCAACCAACGAAGACCGTAATATTGCAATTCGTTACATTATAATTTGCTTAGTGAAATTACAAACAGACGATATATTATGAACCGCAACTAAGTAAAAAATGCTGGATATACATATTTTTAAGAGGTAAACCAACCCTTGAAACTGGACCGTTTTCTCCCAATAAATTAAATAGGTAGAAAGATCTTACCATAGAATTTACTCTTGACACCTGGAGTAGTCCTGTTTTTGTTTTTACATTTTGTGAATTGGCCAGTCTAACAATGATCTTGAACTCGGCTCACGCCCTAAAACTTCGCATTTTTCTTATAGCTGAAAACTTTTATCACCTTTTCATAAACTTTCTGTCTTTATTAAAGCAGCCCTCAAAGCTCAAAGCTTTCTTTGTAAGCAATAAATAGGCAAGTACATTATGTACTTTGTGATTTTCTCATAATACGTTTTATGATTTTACGGTTTATACGCAAAACAGAATTTTGTTTTTTAATAAATAAACAATTGTAATATACTATGGTTTTAAACTTTGAATTTGTTTCTTATTTTACAGGATTATTTGTTTCATATAATTACCTAACCATGATCTTGCTGGCAAGTCGGGTATCGAAACATATACTTACGCCTTTTTAAAACGATTTTAGGTCTGCAACTCTCCGTACATTGATGTTATCGTACGATTGTGAACATTCATAGTTTGTGTGTAATCTTACAAGCGATATGATTAACTGACGATTTTATACAAACAACCACTACTGTATACGTTATCTTAACATTATAATGTTTTAAGTTAGTTCAAAATATAACGAACTTTCTCATATCACACGTAAAATTGCAAACTCACCGACCAGTCAGGGACATTAAGCTTGACCGTTAGATCATGAACTGACGAAAAACAAACCATGACAAATTATAAATTGTACTATTTTTCGAAAGTTATTAGATCGCCAGTAAGTTTATAAACTAAGGATATTCACAATCGTACGACGACAGTGTGAAGGAAATGCTGATATAAATATTAAAACGTTAAGTATAGTATTTTAAGTAGCAATCTGTATGTATTTATTAAATTTTCTATATGCGTTTTGAAGGATTTTATTGCACGTCTGATGTGATTATTGTCTTGTAGTATTTTCAAATCTACTTATTGTAATATTGCGAAGAAGCTGGATAAGAGCAATTTTATCAGTGATTTTTATCGTGAAGACTATGCTTTTGAAATAATAATAATGCATTTCCAAGCAAACATGTTTTTATTTCATCCTTTACCCACCTCTCCTATCTTGTTCCTTGAAAATGTAGCGCAAATATTGTCCTTTTTTACATTAGAAAATAAAGCCCAAACATTATGTTCCTTTAACACTTAAAAGATATAAGGAAAAAGTTGTGCAAATCTCGTTTCTTTTGCACCTTTGAAAATATGAGGAAAATAAAGCTCAAACATTATGTTCCTTTAACACTTAGGAGATATGAGGAAAATATAGCGCAAATCTTATTTATGGCCCCTTTTCACCTTAGAAAATATGAGGAAAATTGCAGCGCCATCCCCTTCGTGCACTTTCGTAACCAGGCCCTCTACCTACTTGGCCACTCTAGGGTGTCAAAGGAGGCCATCGAGCGGGCCTACTATCGTGGGACGGAACGGGATGGAAAATGGAACGCGTCGCTTTATAAAAGTTACTGGTAAAACCAGATTTTTGTGAAAATCAATTTCACGATCAGGCCGAGTCTAGATCTGTCCCTAATTTGCGATACAACGGCGGTCGTGCTCAGTCTGTGCTGGTGAATATCAAGCGCAGTAATTTCCGAATCGCCTTGGGGCGCTTAACAACAAGGTTTTACTAGAGTTAACTTGAATTCTGATCTAGAACCTAGAAGTGAACCAAAAGATTTAGGGTACTTGTTAACGAAAAAAGCAATGGCTTCTTGTGACAAGGCTCCTTTGCTAGTTCAAAACTAAAAAAGTAAAAAGTGTAAAGGCCAAATCACATCACAGTTACGTTCAAAAACATGGACGAAACTAAGACCGCGTTCACACGTGCGACTTTTTTGTGCGATATTCTTTTAAAAGAGCGTCAGTTTATAACATCCAAAAACAATATAGATAGACAATATCCAAAATATATTGACTCTAGACACCCGCGCCACCACGGATTAGGATTTGTCGTCAAAGATCTACACATTTTCATGGCTGTTAACACTGTGCCATGCAATATGTCTGTGGTGCCATGTCCTACATAATAGTGTCGGTCGTGCATTATCATGTTGTGCATTGCCATTTTCATGTTTGGCTCCCGTCCGTCTTTGTGCATAGTTTTTGAACGCAACTTCCCCAAAATGACAGCTGATGTCAGATGAATTTTTTGTTCGTCTTCGTCAAAAAATTTGCTCTGTCTGCCAGCCGCGCGTGCTTGTCGCGTTTCCGAATCAATTTTAGATAGTTCCACTAAATTTCGGATGATCTGTAACGTTAGCAGTGTAGTGAAAATGATACTATTATTTCGGTAAAACCAAATTGCAAGTCCATACTCTGACCCAAATTGGTGTATCTTTCGTGTGAAGTGTGTGTGTATAGTTAGTATTATGAACTTTGAGGACTATGAGACGCTTCCGACGCAGAATTCCGTCGTGCACATGACCGCGGGGGCCATCGCGGGTGTCATGGAGCACTGCATCATGTACCCGCTGGATTCTGTGAAGGTGAGCACGAGCGCTAACCTCTTACGCCACCACCGCACCACGGCAGGTTATGTAAAGCCTGTCAGCCAGTCACTGCGGCCAGTGGCCACCTTGTGGACCTTACCCACTACACCAGTGACCAAGAAAGTGCTAAATCTTGACCACTCTCTACATTTTTATGAGTTGTGCAACATCTGTCAAATCAACCCATTTTCTTATTAGGGTGGTTTATTTTTAGACAATAAAACGCTTAACGAGTCGCTCGCAAGCTCCTAAAAGGCTTAGCAAGTTGATTTGTCAAGGTTCCAACTGGTAATTAGCACCCAATTGAGATGTAAATACAAAATGTCAGATTTGCACATAACCAACAAATATGAACAACAAAATAAGACCTTGGGCGGCTTTTCTACGCTCAAAGAACTGAAAAACATTGTATTAATATCAATGATATTACATTAGTAACAGCACAGCATTAATAACTTGTTTTTTTCATGGATATTATGACATACGAACACATGACCTTGAAGTCTAAGACACACTTTTTCATATCAATAATTCATGCATCATGATGATACAACAGATTAATACCAACCAATAACATACAATTTACCTGTAATTGAAAGTTGTACACAGGAAAATGATAATGAAATCACAATTGCTAATATTTACAAGTGCATTTAGAATATGAAATGAGGTCTATGAACATACACAACATTGTTATCACATGTGTACAGAGTGTGGCATGATTGAAAGAAAAAATACATTGTTATTAAACTAGGTTTTCCTTAATAAGTAGTTGTTTGACCAGTTGAAGCTAAGAACAAATTAAAACTGCTTAGTTTCTGATCATAAATTAAATAACAAGTCATAAATAGTGTAAGACATTTAAAAAAACTTGTCAGTCTTTGCTACATCTTGCTTTAGAAACTACAATTGTACAATTGCATGCTGATAAAAATTACTACAAATTAACATGTATTCAGCAAATGCCAAATTTCAAACACTTCCAGTCATAGGTATACAATTCTTGGAAAACTTGCAAAAATTTCCACCGCAGGCAGGATTTTAACCTGCAACACAGCTTTAAACAGACATCTCAACCTATATTTGATTATGTGTTTTTATTTTATTGTTAATTCAAACAAAACATGAGGTAAAAATTGAGAACCCACATCTTCTGACAAGCCAGGTCAGATGTGTTAACTGTTACTCCATTATGTTTTTATTTTCACAATCCAATAACTGATTTGAGATAATCTAGATTTCATTTGTTATTTTAAGGCGAGTATCCACACAGAAAAAGACAAAGTCTGGGGTAGGGTTGAGGGGGGGGTGAGGTCATCAGGACGCTGGTTTCACCATGAGGAACATTAAAATTATTGGAAAAAATTGGTTTGTTGAATTAAAGTTAGTTTTGTATTAGTGCTCGAGAATTAAAAGAGGAATATCATACTATAAAAAAGTAAAGGAATATAGTAGTATTTGTTACATAAAAATTTAAAGAAAATTTTTCAATTTTGCTGTTCTTGTGATTTTTTTTATCAAAACATATCAATCAAGAAAAAAAATAGTATTAACTCTAGAGCATTTCTTTGGATAAGACATAATTTTTTTTGACATCTCGGTAACCACAGCCAAGGGCTTAAAAACTGAATTGAATGTACTGCTTTTCTGCATTTTCTCTCAAATCCCCGCCTTAAGCGCACTTGAATTTACCTACCTTCATGCCAGAACATTAAGAGTAAAAATTTGTAGTATTTCTCAACCCCCCACCAAATTCTGCCTGACTTAATACTACCTAAGCAAATTTGTATTGTTTTTGTTTACATTTCCACTTTTATTTTGTATGTCTCTGTTTTGTAAAAAGTATGTTATATTGTTTGTTAAGGTGTGCAATTCTTTGCTCCACACTGCAGTATCTTTGAATACTTTAAAAAGTAAATTGTAATGCATCAAAGTATTTGCAATAAAGTAACCATACATATGTTAAACATGTTTGGTCTAATGTATTTTTTTCTTTCAAAGTTTATTTATTAGATAACATACAGAACTGTTAAGCCGTGTGATACCGGCGTAGAATAGCATCACCCCAATTCTACCTGTAGGTGTTGTTAAAAGTGACTAAGAGATAATCATCCAGGGAATGGGCAGCTGTATTCCTTGTAAATTTTACATCTTGCACTGCACTCTGCGAGCTGCCTTGCTTAGTGTGGACACTCATATTTATCTGAAAAATCCAGGGAATGTTCAGCAGCATCTCCAACATCTTTCACTGCTGTGGTTGATAAAACACAAGGTTATGTTTAATTAAGAGCAAACATTTTCAGGGTGTGTTCTGCTCACAAAACTGAACAACTTTATTTTAGTAGGTACTTTTTTCGAAATATCAAAAGTATTCGTTTTATCATACGAAATTTCTCCAAATTTTGTATTTTTTCCAGATTTTTATTCAGCTCTCAAAAAAGTTATGTTTGAAAATGTTTGTACTTATAACTCGAGTTTTATTTTAAAAGCTCTATTGAAAAATAAATACTTAGATAAAAAGTTAGTGAAAAATGAAATCATCATCAAATCTGCTTCAACAAACATGTTTAATTATTAAAAATTACATTAGCTGCAGATTATAATTATAATAAACTAAATAAAAACTTAAGAAATGCTAGGAGGAGCGCACAGTTTCACAGCCTGCAGTCAGTTCCTTAAAATAGTGTTTTATTAAATTTTCTATACCATATTTAATGTATAGAGTATACAAGAACATTTTATTTCATCCATTATGAGTATGAGTGAGTTTAGATAGAAACAAAAAGAAGTTCAGAAAAAGAAGACTAAAACTGAAAATAACTTGTTTAAGTTTTAACATAATTAACAAAATGGCTTTTACAAATTGATGTAACTGCGATAAAGCGATAAAAAAAAGAAACACGGCTCTGCTTAATTATATTAATAGGAAATTAAAAAAAAACATCAAAGTAATTTGTGTTGTGATACTCCTCACTGATTTTTTTAAATGTTGCCTATCTTAAGCCTGCTGATAGCAGATACAAGTACATCTAGAGTAGAATAAGAAGAGAGAAGAATCAACAAAAAATAAATAAATTGAGGCACTGTCCTGCAAGGCTGTGATGATATCACATTCAAACTATTTCCTATGCAAGTGGCTTGCAAACTTGTATACTAAAAGGTAGGTGAAGTGGTACTTGCATGCAAGCACTTGCATAACGAAAACTGTAGAGTTCTTCTATTTTTTGGGACATAGAGTCAGACGACCCGATGAACCCTGGTATTGTTGTAGAGTTAAACGAGGAAGTAATCCTTCTTGTTAGATTTTTGCCAGCACTCTTGCGTCTTGAACGCTGTGTCGCAATCGTCGGCACCCTTCTGGGTGTCACACTTGCGGATAGTGGGGTCCGTACGCGCTCGTAGCTCATCTGGTAGCAAAGCCAATACAGCTTCTACGTCGACGACTCCATCCGAAAACATACCGGCCGTCTCCATTGTGCATTTGATATAGCATTTGAATTTGGGGTCGGGCTGCAGATCGCCGCCGTTGTCAACTGCAGTCAGAAGCGCCACGTCGACGCCTATTTCTTCCACGCAGTTGTCGCGCACCATTTTGGCTAGTTCTGCCATTTCATCGTCCATAGCGAGTGCTGGCCCGGCCAGGGCCACGCACACCGCCACTACCACTAACACCAACATTTTTCAACTTGTGACGAACTAGTTTCAAGCATGAGTTTATAAAGCTACGGAACAAACCCTAAACATGTGATTAAGGCTGCTCTCGTCAGCTTATTGTAGGTTATTTGTAAAAATGATAGAACACTGGTAGTGACCAGTGGGTTAAACAAACAGTATTTTTTTCACAAAATTACATGTATGCTCGTACAACCTTGTCAGAGCGCAGATATGCTAACTATTCAATTACCTTGGTTAAATATGCAATTATGTCAATCAAACATTTAATCTGTTGAATATCAGCATCCTGCTGAAAACTTACGTTGTCATTTAATGATAAACTATCAAGTTATTTGGGTGTCAACAGTTTAGGACATGATCATTTAAGGTACAGGTTTAAGGACATTCTGTTTACTATAATTACGTAAATAGTCAGTTATTTATTATAATTTTTGTATCAAAATAGAAATAATTTCTGGCTTGTAACATTACTGCTATTTCTACCCATGGGTGACGTAAAAGGCCACCAAGACAATGGGGAGCAGCATTCCCTGTAAACATCTACAACACCTAGCTTTGCGCTCGCCAATCCGCTTGGCAAGCGTGGTGAATATTTTATTTTATTTTATTTGGGAGATTAACAGTTTTACACAACAGTTAGCGAAAAGAAATACCCCCCAATAGAAGGAGGCTCATGTCCACCAGTAAACTGTTATTGCTTTTGTGGTGGTAGTAGTAGTAGTAGTAACAGATTTGTAATAATGAAATTGTAGGCTACAAGTTAACAGAGAGTGTTGGGTTTAGTTGTTACTTTGTATTTTACTAGCGGCCTGTTAGCGGTTTTACCCGCTGCAACTCATTTTCTCGCGGGAAAAAGGTATTTTTCGGGAATGTGATATACATATACCCTTCCACTCGAAACACTCCATCTATTACAATACCAAATCAAAATCCAAAAGACAGAAACGAAAAAAAAAGACTTCTTTTCATATTATCTTCCAGTGTTAAGTTTACGATTGCATTCAATTAAAATGGCATCGATTCTGTTATGACACTTCCGCAGTTATTTCTTAAAGGAGACAGGAAACTACATTCATATGCATGCTAAAACGACGTCAAATTCCTTAGATAACCTAAAATTACAAATAGAATTGTCTTTGTTAAAAAATCGTAAAATAACGCCAAGGGTAAGAAAGCAGTAAGTAATGTTTCATGTTTCATTTGTGTTAGTCTTGGGCACTATCATAATGCTTGTTTTGTGTTGTTACAGACGCGGATGCAGAGTCTACGAACGGCCCACAACAGCACCATTAGCGAGACCTTCCGCTACATGGTACAGCGGGAGGGCATGCTCAGGTATATATTGAACAATATCTATTTAAATCTAGAAGAAAATTCATTTCCTCATAAATAATTACGCTGTGTGGAGCCGGCCTAGAATAGCATCACCCCATATCTTTCTCGTGAGTGTCTTAAGAAGCTACTACGGGATTTGAGAGTTGATCTGTAGTGTTATTTTAGGCGACATGCTGATAACCTGTCACATACACAAACCTGACCGATTCAGGCCGCTTTCAATCGCCAGGGCATTCAAGAATTCCTCAACTTTGGGACCTCCTGTCCTGGTCACGGCACCAAATATAATGAATCGCGGCCGAGGGATGTTCGAGTGCTTTTCCATAATTTGTCTTAATGACTCTCAAACTTTTGTCAGACGTGGTGTATATGACGGTTTTTTACACCCGTTCACGCTCTGCCTTTTTGCCGTTTGGCACCAACCGCAGTTTTGACCAATAGGGCATGATTATACCGTCATGCCAAAGGCGACTGGGCGAACTTGGGCTATGGCCATGATTTGAGTTTCTTTGATTCAATACAAACGTGGTCACTGTAGTTATGTTATGTAACCTCGTCGTAATAAATATTAAGAATTAAAAAAAAAACCGTCCCGGGAGAGTCGAGAAAAAAAAATTATTTTTTAGTCCTCGGTTTTTTACGAACATGGTCACCCTATTTCTGACGTGTTGCTTCTCCTTTATACATAATTAGGATAAAATAAAAATCTGCTGTGGCAATTTCGAGAAAAAGCTCAATAACATTTTTCATTAGGATATGGCCTAACTTTTTTTTCTTTGATTCAATACAAACGTGGTCACCTTAGTTAAGATAGGTGACCTATCTGCTATACATGTGTAAGAGAAAATAAAAATCCAACCCGGCAGTTTTGAGAAAAAAATTAAAAATATTTTTTCTTATGTTCAATACAAACGTGGTCACCCTAGTTAAAATAGGTTACTTATGTGCTATACATGTGTAAGAGAAAATAAAAATCCAACCCGGCAGTTTTGAGAAAAAAAATAAAAATATTTTTTCTTCGATTCAATACAAACGTGGTCACCCTAGTTAAGATAGGTGACCTATCTGCTATACATGTGTAAGAGAAAACAAAAATCCAACCCGGCAGTTTTGAGAAAAAAATTAAAAATATTTTTTCTTATGTTCAATACAAACGTGGTCACCCTAGTTAAAATAGGTTACTTATGTGCTATACATGTGTAAGAGAAAATAAAAATCCAACTCGGCAGTTTTGAGAAAAAAAATTAAAATACTTTTTCTTCGATTCAATACAAACGTGCTCACCCTCGTTAAGATAGGTGACCTATCTGCTATACATGTTTAAGAGAAAATAAAAATCTAACCGGGCAGTTTTGAGAAAAAAAATATTTTTTCTTTGATTCAATACAAGCGTGGTCACCCTAGTTATAGTTATAGGTGATCTATTAGCTATGTTAAAAGAAAAGATTTTTTATTTTCTGATGTAATACAGACGTGTTCACCCTTAAAACGATAAGTGACCTCTTAACTATACACGCTTCAGAAAAAATAAAAATCTGACCCTTCAGTAAAACAGAAAAAAAAAATTCTTTCATTCAATACAAATGTGGTCACCTTAGGAAAAATAGGTGACTTCTTATCTATAAACGCTTAAGAGAAAATAAAAATCTGACCCGGTGGTTCCGAGAATTTTTTTTATATTTTTTCCTTGATTCAATAGAAATGTGATCATCTAGTTACTATAGGTGACCTCTAATCTATACATGCTCAAGAGGAAATATAAATAAAATCTGGCAGTTTTGAAAATAAATATATGTATTCCTTGATGTTACTTGTAACGTGGTCACCCTGATTAGGATATGTCACTTTTTCATTATACAATAGGTATGTTGAGAAAATAAAAACCAGCCATGATAAATAAAAAAATTATAGCTCATTATCAAAACAAAAGTTCACAAGTGATTTTCTCAATACTCACTGAATTGATTTTGATGCGGTTTTACACGAAAGCATAGATAAAATATCGAAATCTAAATAACGTAACATTATCGATATATCGTCATAGCCCAAGTCCCATACTACCGCCGCCCTGTCTCCTTTCAGCTTTCTAGCTCGCAAAGGAGACAGGGCAGCGGCAGTATGGGACTTGGGCTATGACGATATATCGAGAATGTTACGATATTTAGGTTCGATATCTTATCTTTGCCTTCGTGTAAAACCGCATCAAAATCAATTCAGTAAGTATTGAGAAAATCGCTTATGAACTTTTGTTTTCTAATGATCTATCATTTTTTGAACCATCATGGCTGTTTTTTATTTTCTTAACACATTGTATAAATTAAAAGTGACATAATTATCCAAATTAGGGTGACCACGTTTCACGTGACATCAAGGAATACATATTATTATTCTCAAAACTGCCAGATTTGATTTATATTTCCCCTTGAACAATGTATAGATTAGAGGTCACATATCGTAACTAGGGTGAACACATTTCTATTGAATCAATGAAAAAATATTTAAGAAAACTCGGAACTACCGGGTATGACTTTTTTTTTAAACATGTACTTATAGATAAGAGGTCACCTATTCTTTCTAAAGTGACCACATTTGTAATGAATAAAAGAAAAAAAAATATTTTTCTCGGTACTATAGGGTTTAGATCTTTATTTTCTCTTAAACATGTAGGGCGACCACGTTTATATTGAATCAAAGAAAAAATATTTTTATTTTTTCCTTAGAAGTGCCAGGTTAGATTTTTATTTTCCCTTAAACATGTATAGATAAGAAGTCACTTATCTCGACTAGGATGACCATGTTTGTATTGAGTTAAAGATTTTTTTTCTCAAAACTGCCAGGTCAGATTTTGTTTTCTCTTAAGCTTCTATAGCTAATAGGTCACCTATTTTAACAAGGGTGACCACGTCTGTATTGAGTCAAAGAAAATATATTTTTAATTTTTGTCTCAAATCTGCCGGGTTAGATTTTTATTTTATCTTAAGCATGTATAGCTTATATGTCATTTATTCTAACTAGGGTGACCACGTTTGTATTGAGTCAAAGAAAAAATATTTTTAATTTTTTTCTCAAATCTGCCGGGTTAGATTTTTATTTTATCTTAAGCATGTATAGCTAATAGGTCACCTATTTTAACTAGGCTGACCACGTTTGTATTGAGTCAAAGAAAAAATATTTTTATTTTTTTTCTCGAATTTGCCGGGTTAGATTTTTTTTTTCTCTTAAGCATTTATAGCTTATAGGTCACCTATTCTAACTAGGGTGACCACGTTTGTATTGAGTCAAAAAAAATATTTTTTTATTTTTTTTCTCAAAATTGCCGGGTCAGATATTTTTTTTCTCTTAAACATGTATAGTTAAAAGGTCACCTATCTTAACTAAGGTGACCACGTTTGTATTGAATTAAAGGAAAAAAAGTTAGGCCGTATTCTAATAAATAATGTTTTTGAGCTTTTTCTCGAAATTGCCGCAGCAGATTATTATTTTATTGTAATCATGTATAAAGGATAGGTAACACGTCAGAATAAGGGTGACCATTATTGTAAAAAATCAAGGACTAAAAAAAAAAATTTTTTTTTCTCGACTCTCCCGGGACGATTTTTTTTTAATTCTCAACATTTAATATGATGAGGTTACATAACATAACTACAGTGACCACGTTTGTATTGAATCAAAAGAACTCAAATTATGGCCATAGCCCAACTTCGCCCAGACGCCTTTAAAGACGCTTACCTCCCCGGTGTATGGATTCTCTAGGTAAGCATATTGTTCCCTCAGAGGCCTTATATTATATGGTACAACAGGGTGAGCGTTGGTACGGCGCTTCTATCGTACATTTGTACAGAGCTTTATTGTTAGGCCTAGTGCCATAGAGATGGTGGTAAGACTATCTATAGCGTATTTTTAGGGCTGAGTTGGGCCCAATTCAAGATCAATGTCAGTGCTTTTGAGGCTTCTAAGCCAGTCGATACATGCCAGCCATCCTTTTGATGTGGCGCAGTGGTTAGTACGACTGCCTGCGATGCAGAAGGTTCCTGGTTCAATTTTTGGTGGGGTAACTCACAAAGTTGATATTTATCACTTTGTGAATTTGTTCCCAGTCTGGTTAGGACAATGCAGGCTGAACCATCTGATTACCCGAAAAGAAAGATGGTTCCGTGCTTCGGATGGGCACGTTAAGCCGTCGGTCCCGGTTGTTGTCTATGATAGCGGTGATTACACAACCATGTCAGAGGCCTGCTACTTGCAGTAGGCGGTTGAAAAACTTTGACACTAGGGCACGTCGGGTCGTTGCACGACTTGGTGTCCCACACGAAGAAGAAGAAAGCTTCTAAGTTAGCTCGCTCTATCGCTTATCCAGTATTGCTTACGTCTGACCTACACCGGTCTGATTAGCAAATCCCTCGCAAACAAATTAATACCCAACCATTTAATTTGCTCAAAATCAAAACTTTACGTAAGACAGTGACACTTAGGAGTGATAATGATAATTTGTCTATCAGCTAAGTATTTGATAAGAACAAACAGTATGATAAGTGTTTATCACAGTCTGTGCGTACTTGGTTACAGTGTAAGAGGCTGGGGAACCCCTTTTTGGTTCAAACTTTAAAGAAATGTATTCTGGTCTTAACATCATCATCTGCCTGCCCTTATCCTAAATCAGTTGGGGTCTGCGCAACATTATTTGTTAGAGCACAAAATCATTTAGCAAAACGATATGGCAATGTTTTATGACCGGCAGTCCGACCTGGCGTCAATCCTCTTTGGAAATGCTGTTGTAGGGTTATTGTAAGGTATACCATAGTCGACAGATATTCAGCCGAGATCAAAAACTCTACTTCGCCTTTTTCGAAATACCCTAGTGGAATAGGGGTGGCAGTATTCTTAGCCGCTATCACAAATATATTCTGATCTTGGTAAAGATCAAAATCTCACCATTTATTTATAAATTCTAAAACATATAGGTAAAACTCTCTCACGTATTCTGATAGCATAATCTCAATAGGTGTGAAATGATAATATCGTTCTTATTAGGTACTAAAAGAATTACCTAAGTTTATGGTTTTTTATGTAACATGCCTCTTTCATTATATTGGCTAAGTTTTGAAATAAAATTGTCATGAAACAGTAATAACCAGTATTTTTTTTAATACTTATCACGTTTTCGCTGTTGTCGTGAATAGCATCACCCCATATCTTTTCCGTTGATGTCGTTAGTCGTAAGAAGCGACTAAGAGATTGAGAGTTGATGGTGTAGTGCAATTTTAGGCGACAGACTGTTACTATGATGATACTATCTATCTATCTGTCCATGTTTGTGAGTTTTCTAGTGAGAACTATGAGTATATTCGCGTTATTTTATGTTCTCAATGAAATCGTGACTTCGTGACTAATGTCAATAATCATCACAAAAACAGCTAATCATTTTCTGCAATCTGTTCATAGGTTAGTCAAAAGATATTCTATCAATAGTCGATCGATACCAAGCAGGCGCGGTTTCTTTTTATCAAATTTATCAGATAAATACAACGTGTCACATCATTTCTAAAAACCGGCCAAGAGCGTGTCAGACACGCCCACAAATAGGGTTTCGTAGTCAACGTTTAAATATCAGGTTATTCAGCGTTACAAAGTTAATTTTGTTGCTGGTTTGTTTGCAGCTGTATGATTACCAACCGCAAATAGAAAAACTTTTTTTATTCTGAAATCTTTAGTGGTACAGTGTCCGTTATAGTTTTCATGGTAACTTTAAATTGAAAAGTATATTCTATATTTTTTTCAAATTTTTACCTTTTATACTTTAGGGAGTTACAGCTGGAACAAATTATGTCTCAAAAACGCCCCTTTTAAAAGCAAATATTTCGAGGCAGAAACATTTTAGTCACTTAGTTTCAAAAAAACCTCCCCTTAGTTTTAAAAGACCTATTCAACGATACCCTACTCAATAATACAGGAGAAAAAAATGCTTTTTTGCCCCCCTTTCACTTGTATGGGAGGGGGTCCAAAAAATAAATAAAATATTTTTTTTCTTAACATTTCAAAATTTGAGTCAAGACGTACTATCTTCACACCAAATTTGATGTCGATATCTTTAAAACTGACGGAGTTATGAGGGCGCGGCATACAGACAGACAGACAGACAGACTTGACGAAACTATAAGGGTTTCTAGTAGACTACGAAACCCTAAAAATGTACTATAGAAACTATTAAATTCAATTTGTATACAATCTATACATACCCAGTAACCTACCTCGTCTGTTTTGATAGCAAACTGTGTCGTATTGATAACACTATCATTATTTACCTACAACTGTGTTTTTTATGTTTATTATCTCAATTGAAAGTATAGACTAGAATTAATTAGTGGTTTTACCTGAGAACGCCTACTACTAACGCATACTACCTAAATGCAACATCTTGCACTGCGCTCGCCAATCCGCCTGCCAAGCGTGGTGAGTATGGCAATACCCTTCGATAGGGGGAGGCCCATGTCCAGCAGTGGACTATTGTAGCTGTTATAGTACCTAATTCACAGGGAACGCTGCTGCCCATTTCTTTGGATTCATCCCTAAGTCGCCGTTTACGACACCCACAGGTAGAAATAGGGTGATGTTATTCAAAGCGGGCATCACACGGTCAATGATTGAACGAAGAAATGAATGCCTGTTCGTTCAGTATGAAAAGGCGGTTGATAGTGACTGGATGGCAAAAACGGGTGCCTGGTTCTTGGTCCATTGCCATGTGGGGTGTCCTTGAGGAGGCACACGTTCAGAATATCCTAGCGGTAGTAAAAAAGATTCTTTTTCCTTAAAGATTAAGTGTACCGAATTTCAGAACTCTCCCCTCAGATGCAGCATGTTTTATACATTTGGGTTTCGAGCCACTAAGACTAGAAGTGGATACCGTGTTGATACCGTGATCTACATTACCAGCCTTTTAACTACCAGCCTCTGTCGTACAAACACCGAAATGAAAGTAATTAATGATCCCAGAATCATACTACGGGTCATAAAATAAAAATTCACTAGCGTTCGACGGGACTTGAATCCGGGACTGTGGATCACCGTTCCACCGCTCTGCCAACTAAGCTACGGGCGCCTAGCGGACCCCGGTGAATTTCTCAACCTCTTGAAGCTCGTCTCGAAGCGACGATTTAATATATGGGAATAATATAGCGCTGTGAGTGCATTAAAAATTCCAATACATACTACGGGTCGTTCGTCGACTCAAGAGTTCTGCAGTGAAGAGAAACAGTTGTAAATTTTACGCGTACGTGTTTTATCAATTGCCGCCGGCAATTGCCTGCGAGCTAGGCAATCACTGCATCACGTCACTTCCTTCCAGTCTAGTAGATAGTTCATACTTAGTAGCAAATCACGCCATATTCCTTACAGAGTATGCTGACTGTTGCTGGTCATATGCTGGTTATACATACGTGTTTTATCAATTGCCTACGAGCTAGGCAATCAGTGTATTACGTGACTTCCTGTCAGTCTAGTACCTAGTCCTGCTTACATAGTTGCAAATCACACCTATACGGAGTAAAGCTGCAAGTCGACAGCCTTATTAAAACTGATAGATTTTTGCAATAAAATGTAAAGATAGAAATTCTTAAACTGTCTCAAACTTTCATGTTGAAACGTTTTGACGCAAAATAAACGGGGGTTTTTATTAGTATGGTCCTATATTTCAACCCTTGAAATTCTTACATTGTATTGATTTTTACGAGCTTCGTGGGGTCGAAATTTTCATACAAACGTATTCCCCTGTTTTAGTGCTTTAACTCTTTTTAGCATGCCATTTAACAAAGGTAGATACAAAAATTATAGAATATTGAAAATTGCAGAATTTTTAAACCGCGTCCAGAAATCGAAACTGCCGGGCCCTTTTCTCACCAGAGGGGTACTATTTGCTATGTAGTTAATTTCTTATGTTTTGTTGTTCAGTTGTGGATAGATAACATCCTCGAGGAAGACTCTAGTTTTGTCAACACAAGTGTCGATTGTCACCTCATTTACCGTAAACATTACGCGCGTGAGAAAAAATCCACCAAAACATGCGTCCATTGGCTTACTCTACTTCTTTTCGAGTGGGACACCGAGTCGTTCAATGACCCGGTGAACCCTGGTGTCAGAGTTTTACAACCGCCTACTACAAGTAGTAGTTGGATAAATTCGCAGAAGACTGGCACGCGGAAGCCCAGGATAGAACTAGATGGAAGAAACCTTTGCCCAGCAGTGAGATGACGTAGGCTAGGTGAGATGAGATGAGACTGCAAGTGGTAGGCCTCAGACAGACATGGCTGTGTAACGACCGCCGTCTAAGTAATCATGGACAGCAACCGGGACCGACGGCTTAATGTGCCCTCCGAAACACGGAACCACCTTGCTTGTGGACAATCAGGTGGATCGGACTGCAATGTCTTGACCAGATTAAAGATAAATTCACAAATTAATAAATAAAAAAACACTGTTAGTGATCCACCGTGAAAAAAATACTAAGATACGATAGATTTTACGGGTTCCTTTATCGTTACTGGACCTACCCTTAATCTATGGCCTGCTTTAAACTAACACCCTGCATGTTCCATTCATCACAATTTCGATCTATCGTTCCACCTGTCTGCAAGATGTTATGTTATCAATTATCGTAACACAAAAAATTATCACCAGGGTCATATAAAGTCATATTATAACATCACAGCAGAGCGCATTCTCAATTTCTCACGTATTTTGATAACTGTTATCTAGACAGGCGTAAAACGGTATCATGATAACACTTGTGAAATAACCATTATGTGACAGGTCATTTCAAATGTTACTACTGATCAATCATGCTAGTATCATTTAATGCGAAAGTTTGAATGAAACAGCCGGGCGGATTTTCATGATGTTTACAGATAGTCTAGTACCACAAATTAAGAGGCTACTATACCGAGCTGAAGGATCGTGAGCTGTCAGTTGATAAAAATATTTCTATCTCATTTATGCATCCCACCCGTCCCGCAGCCGTAAAAGAGACAGTTATAGCTCTCTACCGGAAAATTTACGTTCTGGGTTTACCAGGTTCCCCGTTCGAAATCGCCACCAAATTTGTTGATAGTGGCATTATTTTGCTGCCAATAAAATATTCTATGCCCCTATCATTTGTTTTGCTGAAATTATTGTCATATTTAGAAGATACCAAGGCGTAAACTTGGTGATAATTTGGGAGCATTTTGCCACGGCCATATCTTTTTTTAAATGCATTATTACAACCAGAAAAAGAATATGGAGCATAGATCTAGTCCAGAAGAGTTACCGTGCCAAAAATTGAGTCGATCGGTTGCGAATTGGCAGAGGGATACGTTGAAAGCGTTTGTATGAAAAATAATGACTATAGATCCCTCTTAAGAAGTCGGCGCGCGGGGCGCCTTTACAGATAGATGGCTTACATTTGACGCTTACTTACCTACTGACTTTAACTGGAAATAACTGGAATCTCAGAGGAACTCAAGGTATCTAAGATGGTCAGAATCATACTTATAACTTTCATGTATCAGATTTTGCTGTTTTGATATTCTTATACTGTGTGATTTTTGAAAGTAGCAACCCTGACTATGTAACGAGTGATAATCGCAAAGATCCAAAATAGAGTCAAGTGATCCTTCTGTAAACTTAGAATAGTAAGTTCCAAAAGTACACAGAGGCCACAATTTTTCACCAAACTTTGCTTTTAGTCATAATAAAAATAAGAGTAACTGTAGTTTTATTGATTTAGTGATTTCTTCTAGTTAGTTGACGTCCTTCACCTCTGCTCTTTTAAGCCACATAGGTACAAACAGTTACTAAAATATCTGTTAATCATTTAATCAATAATCCAATATAGCAACTCGAAAAAGTTGTCAATTTAATTGTAGCAATCAGTCACCGAGTAATATTTTATTTGTTTGTGGGGTCACGACAACTAGAATAGAATAGAATAGAATAGAATAGAATAGAATAGAATAGAATAGAATAGAATAGAATAGAATAGAATTTATTAGTGTAAAACAAACAAGTTAACAAATTTGCAGTTGAGGTTGCACATGGGTATACAGACACATTGAATGTTGCCATTTCTGGCATTTACACTATTTACATCGCTAAAATATTATAATTAAAATTTTTAAAATCAATTTCATCTAGTTAAATCAATATAAATTAAAATTTCAATAACAAATGTCTAGTTAAATCAATATAAATTAAAATGTCAATAACAAATGTCTAGTTAAATCAATATAAATTAAAATTTCAGTAACAAATCTCAATAACAAAACTTCATTTCAAATGTATATAAGCAAAATTATAAATACAAAATAAACTATCACAGAGCAATCACTTGTAGTCAAAATATTCTCGTAAGTTATAAAAACAATTTAACACCAACCACTCCAACACCGACTTTTTAAATTTATTAAAACTATATTGTTTGAAAAGGTCAGGCAGTTTATTGAAAATTTTAATGCACATGTAATAACAATTATTGCCAACTAACTCTAGTCGCTTCGGGGGATAATATAACTTATTTTTATAATATGAGCGAAGGACCCTTTCGCTCACATCTTGGTTCGTTTTAAACAATTCCAAATTTTTATACACAAAAACACAGATTTCGTACACATATAAACTCGAAAGTGTTAAAATGCTATGCTTTATAAAAATTGGACGGCAGGAATCCATCCTGCTCAAGCCAAAAATTGCACGGATGCATTTTTTTTGCACAATAAAAAGATTTTTTGAATCGCATGAATTACCCCAGATAACAATGCCGTATCGCAAAATCTAGACACACGGCAGTGTGTCCGCCAAGTTCGAGCAAAAAAAGCGACACACCGGCCGTGGGTTATATTACACGAACCATTTCGGGCCAAGTTCGACCCACCTATAACTCAAAATCTATTTTATCTACGCATATGAAATTTCTAGTATCTGTTGAGATCGATTTACTTATCTAAAATACAAAATTTCATTAATGTACCTATTGTAGGTCTTGAGATATTGACGTCAGAAAATCGCTATTTTTACTATACACTCACTGACTGACTCACTCATCAAAAACCTAGACCACTTCCAATGGTCGTATTGACTTGAAATTTGGCATGGAGGTAGGTCTTTAGGTCAAGGTAAAGGAAAAAATCTGAAAATGGCCAAGTGTGAGTCGGTTTTAAAAATAATGAAGGTGTAAATTCATACCCCTAAGGAACTAAAACAAAAAATGTATCTATATCTTCCAATCGTCGTACCGACCTAAAATTCGTTACGAAGGTTTGTATTTAGTCAAAGTAAAGTATAAATGAGATATTTCCTTACCTAATCATAAGAAAAAGAAAATAAACCTTACAAAATAAATGAAATCCACCCAAAACATAAATGTGAAAGGCTGCCAAGTTCGATAATATTGGAATGCTTCGCCTATAAAGAAGTGAGATCTAAATAAGTACCAAGTTCCATACACAGACCTCAGTTAAAAATAGTTACAGGAATGCACACTTGATTTTCCGCAGTTTGGAAAGTAGATTCTTATTTCCAAACTGCGAAAAATCAAGTGTGCATTCCTGTAACTATTTTTAACTGAGGTCTGTGTATGGAACTTGGTACTTATTTAGATCTCACTTCTTTTATAGGCGAAGCATTCCAATATTATCGAACTTGGCAGCCTTTCACATTTATGTTTTGGGTGGGATCGAATTTACGTACCCGTGGTAGGCCATAATAGCTGCATCTATTGATACGGTTTGGCTTATACGTCTCAGGGGGAAAACAAAACTGTTTCTCTCATATTATGTAAACTCGTAAAGAGGAAAAAAAATAACTATAAAATAAAGATAACTGGTTTAGATACAGAAAGCAGTTCTATCCATCTTTCTTTATCTTGACCGGGAATTTTTAATATAGCTAGTGTCACTCGTGCTACTGAGACCAATCTAATGACACCTCACATGTCATGATCCGTCCAGCCGTTTGGGCTGTAGCCCGTAAAAGCGAATTTCTGGATACAACACGTAAATACATACATACATACTCTCGAAAAACATAACCCTCTTGAGGCAGTCGGGTAAAAATAAGCGACTTTAGAATTTTTGTTAGTTATGCCCTCAAATAATGTCTGCGGTGGAGGTCTAGTAGACATCAAAGCGCCACCACTAGGTTTTACTACGAATATGCCGTGTGGTGCCGGCAAATTAGAATAGCACCACCCCCTTCTCTTCCCGTGGGGGTCGTAAGAGGCGGCCGAGGGATGAACCCTACCCAAACAGCCAGGGCCAACCATATGGTGGCGGTTATCCACCACAAAAGCATTCCCAAGGAGGGTTGACGTCTGGTAGGTGGCCGGTCATAAAATTTTTGTTCAACGAAATGTGTTGCGCGGACCCCAAGTAATTGGGATAAGGGCAGGAAGATGATGAGACTCGAATATGTAAAGGTGGCTGCCGAAGTCTGTTAGGGCAAATGAAGAACAAGACCGGAGCGCCCATCAACTCAGTGTCCCATACAACAAGTAGAAGGCAATGTATAGGCGAAACTTTCGATAATTTGTTAAAGTACTGTGATATTAAATTGTAATTTACAAATAGCATAATAGTGTAGTATCATTACGTAACGTAGAACGCTCTTCTCCAACGACGATTAAAATGACTGTCTAGTAGTGACTGGATGGCGCAAACGGGAGACCGTACCCATGGGCGTACCTTGGGGGATGTTTTCAGCAGTGGATTGCTACAACTAGATGTATGTAATTTTATGATAACATTGTGTATGTCTGTTCCAGGCCAATCCGGGGCATGTCGGCGGTGGTGGCGGGCGCGGGTCCTGCGCATGCGTGCTTCTTCGCGACGTACGAACAGAGCAAGCACACGCTGGGACACCTCACGAGGCATCGGCACGACCATCTCACACACGGTACAGTAACACGAGCAGAGCGAGCAACACGAGCCAAATAAATGTGATGACCGCTACACTACACACCGACACAATACACAATTATTGCGAGCGCAGCGAGCGTAGCTTTATGCTTTACATTAACATTGAAATAATTGAGAGGAATGCTACACAAACAACTTATTGCTAGCGAAGCGAGCTGTTTGTTCCCTTTGATTCGTTATAATAATCCTCTGTGGAAATCGTAATATCACCATGCGAGTGCGGAAATCCCAGCATCTCCACCTTTTGTCGTGCAGCCTTAATTTCTATTCTTGGGACTTGCAACATTATTATTAGACGTTGCTACAAAGCTAGTCGTTTAACGTCTTACCACACATTCGTAAAGGGACACATGTATCCTCATCTTCTCTTCTCTTCTACATCATCTTCTTGAATTATATTTATTACTCGCTCTTGATATCTGTCACAGTTGGGGGGGTAAATAATTGAGAGAGGTGCCAACAAAAAAACTTATTGCGAGCTAAATCAGCTCGCTGTTTTACGTACAAATAATTGAAAGAGGTGCTATGACACAAACTTTAGACTTGTTCTTCTTTTCGAGTCGGACACCGAGTCGTCCAACGACTCGATGAACCCTAAAACTATAAGACATTATAACGAGTTTTAACTCACGGAAGGGTTATATCGAGCTCCCTATTTTCGGCGATGTTGCAATCGCCGTGATCCGATGAACCCTGTCAGCGTTTTTCAACCGTAGACTCAAACAAACTGTTTTGTATTTCAGGTCTGTCAGGCTGCCTCGCGTCCTTAGTCCACGATGCCGTCTCAAATCCAGCGGAAGGTAAGAAATTTTGCAATTGACTGATGAAAATAATCTTGAAATTCTTATCACAAAAATAATTTCCCTACAAAAAAGAAGAATAAAAGCTCTGCTTCGTGGCCAGCCATTCCCATTTCACGGCATGTAACACTGTTATTTTTGACGCGTAATTAAGTAGGTACGATATTCTTCTTTTCGTGTGGGACACCAAGTCGTTCAACGACCCTATGACATATCAATAACTGTGAATTGATCGATATAAATATGTCGGTGCAACTTTCACCTTTGATATCGATAGATACAAAAATAACAGCTAATTTGTCTTAGAATTTTTAAACAGTTTTAAAAAAATCGTAAGAACTTTTTTATCTTGAAACCTCCAAACCAAGTTTGGTGCTTTTTTCCTTTTTTTATGGACAGTTCCTAAGGCAATAAACATTTAAACATTGAAATTTCGCACTATATATACTCTTAAGATAAGGCCTAAAGCACTGAAAGATGTGTCATTCTAAGGCCTACGACCATGACCTTGGTACGAGGAAGGCCCAGGGTCGCACAGAGTCAAAAGACGTCCTTGCGGCTATCGAACATGTCTGAACGAAACCAAAAATACCTACGCACTATTTTATTAACGACTTCTTTTACGCCTCGAGTGGTTTCACCCACTGGTAAACAGTTTTCCCGTGGAAATAATACATTTCTCGTGGCAAAAATTAGCCTATGTCATGTAACTCAGCGATGTTGTAGCTTCCTTTTAAAGAGTCTTTGAAATGTTTTGCTCATGCCAGCCAATATCGACTTCATTTCTTTGCATATTACTGGCACATGTCCAGCAGTGGACTGTCGTGGTTGTTAGGTTTGTTAATTAATATCTAGCTCACCACAGCAGTCCACTGCTGGACATAAGCCTCGCTTTTGGGCGCTGGTTGTCATTATTAGGAATGGGATAAGGCCATTGCTATAGTACCGTCATTCTAATAAGCCATATTTGACAGGCTGTCAAAATCATGTTAATGCTATGAGATGAGGTCTATTTTTCTTTGTTGGCATGTTTCCTAGTATGGGTTTGACAGCTGTACGACCGTACTATAATGTGGGTGATGCTGTTATCAAAGGGCACGTGTACTTACTATAACAGCCACAACAGTCCAGTACTAAACATGGGCGTTCCCCTAATCGGGGCATATTTCCATACTTACCTTGCTTGGTAAACGGATTGGTATGGGATTGTAGGCAGTGCAAGATATTTAATTCACAAGGAACGCTGCTGCCAATTCCCTGGTCGAATGAATGAATATACCTTAGTCATTTTTCACTACACCCACGTGTAGAATTAGAGTGATGCTATTCTAAGCCGGCGCCACACGTGTACTTACAATTTTAATGCAATAGGCCTTGAAGGAAACTAAGTGAAACTTCTTGGTATTTCCACTGCAAGGTTAATTAGTTTTATTATGCCAAACTAATAAAGAATATCACTTACAAAAATGATGCTTATAATAAAATTAAATAAACTGATAATATTTCTCCTTTTCAACTCATAAATAATATCATACAATAATCGTTTATAACCTCGTTTTCTAGCGTTGAGGAATCTGTACCTTTTTACCCGACTGCCTCATGAGGGTTATGTTTTTCTTTTCGAGACTGAGTACCTAAGTACATGTAGACAAGTAAATTCTTTTCCACAGACTACAGCTTAAAGCACCGATCAGCTGATTGATTTACTGTAGGAGGTCCAAATTATTTTTCTTATCTCACGGGAAAAGTTTTTCTGTTTCATTTCGGCTTGTTATTATTCCCGGTATAACGTTCAAACTACCGCAGTCGGGTTTTTGTTGCTTATTAATGTGTTTGTTTATTGAATTAATAAATAAAAACCGCAATCCACGAGTCGGCCGGTAAAACAAATCGGCTAGGAAACCACGCAACACGATGATCAATGAGTTTAATTGGTTTTTATTCAGTTTTCCTCAAACATGTTTGTAGTTCTAGAAAATATTGTATAATGCAGTTGCAGTATAGTTTTAATAGATACTTTTGGGAATGCCTAGGAATTCTGTAAAATAATGAATTTCTCAATTTTTTGAGACATACGGGGTGTAAGGTAAGGGTCAGTGTACCTACCGAAAACTTTGCAGGAACGATTATCAATAAAACTGCTTGCACATTTTGTCTAGGAGGCTATTTTAGTTATTATTCTTATTTTGAGCCAGATATGCCCCACTGCAGGGCAAAGGCTTTCCTCTCATTTTTTCAGTAAAAAAATAAAAAGTCTAATCCATACAAAATTCTTGATCAGCTCGCGTTACTTTCTGTGGAAACTCGATTTTTTATTTTAGTCATTTTGGTGGGGGGCGTCCAACGCTACGCTTACCGAGGCGTGGTCTCCACTCGAGAACTCGCTTACGTTTAACAAGATTGCAATTAATTACCTCAATGCACTGTGTTGCACCAGCTTAACGCCATAATAAGAATATTAAATAGCAATGACTAACACGTATTTATTTACTTTGCGGTCAACTGCTGCACTGAATACTATAATACCCGTAATACCTAGGTATACAAACATACATAAATCATATATCGCCTACATCCCTTGCGGGGTGGGCAGAGCGTAAACGGCTGTAAAAAACTGCCATTGACACCAACCACACCACGTCTGACCAGAGTTTGAGAATACGTATTAGTCAAATAGCAATGACTAATACGTATTTATTTACTTTGCGGTCAACTGCTGCAATACCTACAGTCCAGCAAAAAAGAGTAGAAATTAAATAAAATGGAACTAAAAGTTTTTCATACTAAATTGTTGCCATTCATAGTCAATGTTGCCATTTAATTTCATACAAAGTGGCGCCCTCATTTTTTGTCTACTCTTTTTTGCTGGACTGTACCATATTTATATGCAATGGTGCATCTGGTAACTGGTATAGTCTTATATGGCGCATCTGTAAGTGGGAAATCCCCCGATCAGTTATTGTTCTGTGATGAGGTTGCTGGGGAACTAGATAGATAGATACCTTTTATAGATATTGCATAGCATAGTATTACAACACACACATACATTTAACAAGAATAGAAAAGAAAATAATACATTTTTGATAAGAAATAAATACTCGTACACAATTGTAATACCGCCAGCACATCAACCTATCAATTCATTAGTTTATTATTATACAGGGTAATTTTTTAGTCAGTGCGCAAACTTTGCACGGGTAGAACATCCTGCGAAGTTTGCGCACTGACTAAAAATAACCCTATATAAAAATATTAAGAAAACAACAGTATAAGCCGATCCCTTAAAATAGGTTACCTACATACGTAAGTACGTAAAGAAAGGTGTATAATTGGCGTGTTAATTTATTGAATATTGATAAGTTTCTGAATAATTATTTTCAAGGTGAACTTATTTTATCGATTGTTTTTCAATAGGCAGCTGATCGCTTGTTTACCCAATATTGTCCAAGTTATGAAAAATATATGCCCCGGCGCCGAAATATGGGGTGAAATTTTACTAGTGACCGATAGCGAAAACACAGAATCGACAGCTGATAAGGAACAACTTTCCCCAAGGAACATATGTTGCAATCCGAAAAAATACTATGGGAGGCCCAACATTTTTTTTTCGTGTTTCGACCTATGTTCCTTGGGGAAAGTTGTTCCTTATCACCAGCCGGTTCTAAAGTTTTTCTATCGGTCACTAGTAAAATATATAGGGTCTGACAACAAAAAAGAATACGTTTTGGACACGCATTGATCTTTTTCGACTGTCGCCTATTTTTTCCTCGCCGTGTGATGCCGGCTTAGAATAGCATCACCCCATTTCTTTCCTGTGGGTGTCGTAAGAAGCGACTAAAGGACTCGAGGGTATCATGTGTATTGCAATTTTAGGCGACAGGCTGACAACCTGTCACTATAGCGATACACGGCAATAGCTAAAACGGCCCTCAAATATGTGTCAGACGTGGCGATAACGACCGTACTTGTACGGTCGTTGACGCTCTGCCTACCCCGCAAGGGATAAAGGCGTGATGTAGGTATGTATGTATTTTGTGGTAAGGCCCGTAGAGTCCAGTACAAAAAAAATATAATAATGATAAGTGTCACCTTGGGAACAAGGTATTTTCTATCGGTCACTTTATGTTACTCAGGGATGATGTTGTAACTTTCTGATGATCGAAGATTTTTTGGAATTGTAGTTAGGAGTTTATTAATTACATACATACGAACAAAAAAACACATCTCGACTAAAAAATATATAATAATTTTCTTATTTCGTCTGGGCATTTTTGAGTAATCAATCGGTAAACAACCTTATTTTGGAGTCGGGTTAAAATTGCACTGTAAAGTCGATACCTAGAAAAATACCGGGAGTAACAAAAAGGGAATTACAAGCCAAAGAACGTACCAAGAACGTGCAAGAATAGGAGGTGAAGCTACCCATGAAACTGAACAACTTTCCCCATGGAACATAAGACGAAATATGAAGGACCTCCCGTAGTAAAATAGTTAGCTGATCGGCGATTTTGTATAGAAGGTGCATTTTTTTTTCATATTTCGACCCATGTTCCATGGGGAAAGTTGTTCAGTTTCATGAGTACCTTCACCTCCTTTCGGCTTGTAATACCCTTTTTGTTACTCCCGGTATAAAGTGAACAGATTCACCCACATGCCAAAGGGTGCCATGTATCTATTTATGGTCGCAAGTTCACAACACAAACGCAATGTTTAATGCATAGAAATAATTGTTCAGTATTCAATTATTCAACCGCATCGCAGCGAACGCTATACAGGGTGTAAGGAAAAGTACAGCGATCCTTCTAAGCGGTGTAGCGTTTATGAAACTTAACAACTTTCCCTAGAAGCCACAAACCTTTAAATTTGTGTAAGACGCCCGAGTTATTATATCAATATCATTATCATCATCTGCCTGCCCTTATCCCAATTTATTTGGGGTCGGCGCAACATGTCTTTTTCTTCCCTTCATCTCTATCAGCAGTCAAATCCTCACTTACGAATTTATTTTTCATATCGTCTTTTATACAATCCATCCAACCTTTTTTAGGCCTTCCTCTTCTTCTGCGTCCATCCACATTTATGTTCAATACTGTATTTTTGCTAATTTTTAACCGAGCGAGACTCGCCTACGTTTTGGTGATACATGGTGATATTTTTAACTAGCGAGCGTTATGATGAGAGACGGAGTAAAGTAAGACAAAAAGCAGAGGTTTTTTGTCTTAAATTCGGCCCATCAGGCTCTGCAATGTCCAATCCTTATGTCATATCATGAAGCCCTTTTTGGATAGCATTTATACGGATCAGTACATAGTGCATTACTTTTCCTGACGCCCTGTATAGCGTATTGTAATGACATTGATAACCTCAGATACCACGTGTCGTGTGTGTCGTTTATGGTTTGTTGTTATTCTGTACACTCGATAACTATCTCTGTGGTTTAGCGGCCTGATTTCAGTCACAGGGCTCTGAGACCTTCAGTTCGTTTCTCGGGGACACTAAATTGCTTTTTACCCGACTGCCCCATATATTTTGAACTGAAGGCCCGTCCTCCCGCCGCCATTAACTATAATTATATCAATGGCAAACTCACGTGCCCACACTTTGCATGAGAGTTCACTGCCAAAATAGGCTACAACAGCCACCTGCGGACGCATCAGCGCTGACTTGATCAGGAGTAAAAGTGGTCGCCATGGCCGAAACCGGCCGGAGAGATCATCAACAATGTTTTTCGAGAGTCTGTATGTATGTATGTAGACAAGAAATTCGTTTTCGCGGGCTACAGCCCAAACGGCTGGGCGGTTCTTGACATGTGAGGTGTCGTTAGATTCGTCTCAGCAGCGTGAGTGACACTGGCAATATTAAAAAAATCATAAATTTAAAATTCAAGCAAGATGGATGCAATATTAAAAAGATTTTCATTGCAAAATACAACTTTGAAATTACCGCAGTCGGGTTTTTGTTTTAAATACATTTGCTTGTTACATCCGTTTGCGCTCTGCCTACACCGCAAGGGATATAGGCGTGATATATGTATGTATACGTATTCTATGATATGGTAATCTAATCACTGACCATGTATCTATTATGGTTTGTTTATAGCTGATAAGCCGTCTAACAAAGATGGCGACCTTCGTATCAAGAGCATTGACCCTAGATGCCCTGTTGTATGATAGCGTCTATGTCTCAATTTCTTGTGTACAAATTAATGGTTAATAATCATCTTGATAGCTATGTTTCTAAGTGACCCCCATATTTGCTGATATCATTGTCGTTTGGTGGGTAGTACTTCATTTCCGCTATCGGTCACTACTAATATTTCACCCTATATTTTTGGCGTCATATAGGTCAGTGTTTTTCAAACTGTGGGTTGCGAATTCCAAGGGGGTCGTGGAGCCTTACTCAGGGGGTCGCCGGCACAAGGCAAAAGAAAAAAGAAAACCATAGGAGGTTGGTCGGTTACAATTCAGTAAAATACAATTTTTGTGGCAAAGATTGGCCTTGTTTATTTTTCATAACATTCAAAACTTGGTTCTTTTATATGCAGTATGCGGTGTAGTATACGCTCTTTGCCTGTTTGTCGCTTGAACAGTCGGGCTCGCTTCGCTCGCTATACGTGTATTTTCAGCCCCTTTTTCACTACCGACTAGTGTTTAAGCGTAAAAAATTGAGCTCGCTACGCTCAAAACTTATTAAATTATATCATTAATTTTGTCTTGCTGTGATAGATGACCCGACAGGGCCACCAGTTAATTTTTGCCTGGAAAGGGGTCGCGTATTCAAAAAGATTGAAAATCACTGTTATAGGTATTCCTTGAGTAAACTTGGTCAATTGCGTCCAATGACCTTATTTCTTTTTCCTCTTGTCCTACCTACTTATTATACTTTATACTTATTTATAGTGCTTTATCTGTAGAGTCAACAGACTTATGATTTGTTTCATTTAGTTATCGGTGGCGACAGTAAACTAGTCAACTAATTCTTGGCAAATATACGCGCCTATCTTATGTTGATACTGTGACGTCATTGTAAACAACTTTCCTTTTCTTTAGTAAGACAATTAATAAATGATAAATGAAAGTAAGAAATAAAAAGATACCTACTGTAATAATTCTTGGCAAAAACACGGCACTTGCCAACTGTATCATGTTGATTTTGTGACGTCATTGTAAACAACTTTCCTTTTCTTCAATAAGACAATTTTATTAATAAATGACAAATGAAAGTTAGATAAATGAAAGTAAGAAATTAAAGGACACAGTACTAATTCTTGGCAAATATATGCTACCTACTTGAAAACTATCTCATGTGGTATTGAGACGACATTGTAAATTTTGGAATAGATTATGAGCAAAAGAAAATGCCGTAGACATACTATTGAGTGTGCCAAAATTAACGTTACATGCCGTGATGCTAACTCGCCTGGCCCCGAGAAATTGCATTTATTTTATATTGATTTTTATTAAAATATATTTAATAAATATAAAGGGTGAATTTTCACTAGTGACTGATAGTGAAAAGTCAGAACTGGCCGGTGATAAGGAACAACTTTCCCCAAGGAGCATAGGCCGAAATATGAAAGAATTTCTTAGACCTCCCGCACAAAATGAGCTAGCAGATAGGCATATCTGCTAGCTGATTTATAGTATGGGAGGTCCCAATTTTTTTTTCATATTTCAACCTATGTTTCTTGGGGAAAGTTGTTACTTATCACCAGCCAGTTCTGAGATTTCGTTATCTGTTACTAGAAAAATTTTACCCTATATTCCCCAGCAGTGGGACAATTTATAGGCTTATTAAGATTAAGAAGAAGATTGTTTTTTGGACTGATTATTAATAAAATCTATTTCTCCCATTCCAGTGGTAAAACAGCGAATGCAGATGTTGAATTCACCATACCGGGGCGCGTGGGAATGCGCGCGGCGAGTCTACAGGGCAGAAGGACTTAGAGCGTTCTATAGATCATATTCCACCCAAGTCGCCATGAACGTTCCCTTCCAGGTATGTGACTAGGGAATTTGTGTGGCGAGTCTACAGGGCAGAGGGACTCGGGGCATTCTATAGATCATACTCCACCCAAGTCGCCATGAACGTTCCCTTCCAGGTATGTGACTAGGGAATGCGTGTGGCGAGTCTACAGGGCAGAAGGGCTGAGGGCGTTCTATAGATCATATTCCACCCAAGTCGCCATGAACGTTCCCTTCCAGGTATGTGACTAGGGAATGTGTGTTGCGAGTCTACAGGGCAGAGGGACTGAGGGCGTTCTATAGATCATATTCCACCCAAGTCGCCATGAACGTTCCCTTCCAGGTATGTGACTAGGGAATGTGTGAAGTGAGTCTACTGGGCAGAAGGACTAAGGGCGTTCTATAGGTCATACTCCACCCAAGTCGCCATGAACGTTCCCTTCCAGGTATGTGGCTAGGGAATGTGTGTGGCGAGTCTACAGGGCAGAAGGACTTAGGGCGTTCTATAGATCATATTCCACCCAAGTCGCCATGAACGTTCCCTTCCAGGTATGTGGCTAGGGAATGTGTGTGGCGAGTCTACAGGGCAGAAGGACTTAGGGCGTTCTATAGATCATATTCCACCCAAGTCGCCATGAACGTGCCCTTCCAGGTATGTGACTAGGAAATGTGTGTGGCGAGTCTACAGGGCAGAGGGACTGAGGGCGTTCTATAGATCATATTCCACCCAAGTCGCCATGAACGTTCCCTTCCAGGTATGTGGCTAGGGAATGTGTGTACAGGGCAGAAGGACTTAGGGCGTTCTATAGATCATATTCCACCCAAGTCGCCATGAACGTTCCCTTCCAGGTATGTGACTAGGGAATGTGTGTGGCGAGTCTACAGGGCAGAGGGACTTAGGGCGTTCTATAGATCATATTCCACCCAAGTCGCCATGAACGTTCCCTTCCAGGTATGTGGCTAGGGAATGTGTGTGGCGAGTCTACAGGGCAGAAGGACTGAGGGCGTTCTATAGATTATATTCCACCCAAGTCGCCATGAACGTTCCCTTCCAGGTATGTGACTAGGGAATGTGTGTGGCGAGTCTACAGGGCAGAAGGACTGAGGGCGTTCTATAGATCATATTCCACCCAAGTCGCCATGAACGTTCCCTTCCAGGTATGTGACTAGGGAATGTGTGTGGCGAGTCTACAGGGCAGAGGGACTGAGGGCGTTCTATAGATCATATTCCACCCAAGTCGCCATGAACGTTCCCTTCCAGGTATGTGACTAGGGAATGTGTGTGGAGAGTCTACAGGGCAGAGGGACTGAGGGCGTTCTATAGATCATATTCCACCCAAGTCGCCATGAACGTTCCCTTCCAGGTATGTGGCTAGGGAATGTGTGTGGCGAGTCTACAGGGCAGAAGGACTTAGGGCGTTCTATAGATCATATTCCACCCAAGTCGCCATGAACGTTCCCTTCCAGGTATGTGACTAGGGAATGTGTGTGGCGAGTCTACAGGGCAGAGGGACTGAGGGCGTTCTATAGATCATATTCGACGCAAGTCGCCATGAACGTTCCCTTCCAGGTATGTGACTAAGGAATGCGCGCGGCGAGTCTACAGGGCAGAAGGACTTAGGGCGTTCTATAGATCATACTCCACCCAAGTCGCCATGAACGTTCCCTTCCAGGTAAGTGACTAGGGAATGCGCGCGGCGAGTCTACAGGGCAGAGGGACTGAGGGCGTTCTATAGATCATATTCCACCCAAGTCGCCATGAACGTTCCCTTCCAGGTATGTGGCTAGGGAATGTGTGTGACGAGTTTACAGGGCAGAGGGACTGAGGGCGTTCTAATGATCATATTCCACCCAAGTCGCCATGAACGTTCCCTTCCAGGTATGTGGCTAGGGAATGTGTGTGGCGAGTCTACAGGGCAGAGGGGCTGAGGGCGTTCTATAGATCATATACGACCCGAGTCGCCATGAACGTTTCCTAGGGGTCCAGATTATAACATCGAAGGTCGTTACATGGAATGTCGCAACATCGACAACGCTGCATCGAAAAGTCGCTACATCGAATGGTCGCTACATCGAACGGTCGCTAAATCGAACGGTCGCCACATTGAAAGGCTGCCACTTCAAATGGTTGTCTCATCAAAAGGTCGCCACATCGAAAAGTCGCTATATTGATAATTTCTGAATCGAATGTTTCTATTTTCAAAGTACGCCATTTCGAAAGCTAACCACAAGGTTTTTATTCCCTCGTCAGACGAATAACCTGCCCTTAGTTTCCACGCTGTATATTCGAAGACGACAAGCGGCGGGTTATTACAGCATTATTCAATGCAGAAACATTCTATATGGCGAACTTTCGATGTAATGCACATTCGATGTGGCGGCCTTTCGATGTGGCGGCTTTTCGATTAAGAGACACACACATTCTAATGCCTCTCATTATAAGACAGTTACATAAAGTACTATTTTAACTTTTCTTACTTAATAATATTACTGTGAATGCATTAAAAATAAAAATTATTTTGACTCCTGATTTGCCTTTGTCTGAACTTTTCTTAGATTCACAACTAATAAATATTTCCCTTATTCCAGGCAGTGCACTTCGTGACGTATGAATGGGTGACATCAATATTGAACCCCACTCGGCAATACGACCCGCGCTCGCACGCCTTGGCGGGCGGATTGGCGGGCGCGTTGGCGGCTGCTGCTACCACGCCTTTAGACGTGTGCAAGACAGTCTTGAATACACAAGTAAGTCACATTTGTCTCTAACTAAATATGATATTGACGACTAGTGTCATAAAATTACAGATATTGACGGCTAGTGTCCTAAAATAACAGTTAGTGCCTAAAATGTTAGATATTGACAGTTAGTGTCCTAAAATGACAGATATTGACCGTTAATGCTTAAAATGACAGATATTGACAGCTAGTGTCCTAAAATGACAGATACTGACATAAAAATAACATGTCGTCACCGAAACTCGATATTTTGTGAATGGGTGACTTCAATACTGAACCCCACTCGGCAATACGACCCGCGCTCGCACGCCTTGGCGGGCGGATTGGCGGGCGCGTTGGCGGCTGCTGCTACTACGCCTTTAGACGTGTGCAAGACAGTCTTGAATACACAAGTAAGTAATATATTAGGGAAACAGCTTGAATAAACAAGTAAGTAACATTTCGCCCTAACTAAATAAGCTGGCGTAGCGGGCCTTAGGCCGAGATTGCTGCACCCACTGTATGCCGTTTCTTTTTTTGTGAAAAATGTTTACCCATTTATAGAGCTTCTAAATCTAGGGGTATTTATACAGAGCCCATTAAGGCACGCTACGTATTACACCCATATTTCTATATCCTTGTAACATGTGACCCATCTGATTTTATAAACAACCTACAAGCCCTGCGTGTGGACGAAGAAATACTTAAAACTAATTGCATTCATACAAAGGTAAAAATAAGAAAAAGAACCAAATAGCTAAATATTAAAAATCAGTCTCAGTCAAAGATGCCGCAACAAATGGTACCTGGAGCTAAATGTGTCCATAACGCTGGCTGCGTTTCCGCGTTGTATTGCCAGTGATATGTGCTGCACCAGGTACCATTCGGCACGGGGTTCTGAAACCTTGGGGTAGTATGCACCCCATCGCATGTCGCAAGTTTCAGGTGTCCATAAACATGTTTCAGAAAAAAGTTGAGTTTAGCGTTTGTTCTTTTATTTTGTTAAAAAGAGGGTATACCACATTAGTTTAATAATAGAATTATAAATTAACATTCATTAAAGTCTGATTTTACATGTGTTTCTTATTTAATTTAATGAAATAAATGTAGGTTGTAAAGGGGTACTTGACAACTTTTTTGGCGCGCCTACTTACGGGTCAAAACTAATCTCAGTTCACCGACTTTTTTGCGAGTTGTAATAACTAACAGCGCCACCTCTCGTCTTCCAGGAGGGACTAGCTCGGACGGAGCGGCTCACCGAGGCGGCCGGAGCGATCCTGCGCGGCGCGGGGCCGGCCGGGTTCTTCCGGGGGATGCAGGCCAGGGTGCTGTACCAGATGCCCGCGGCTGCTATATGCTGGCTGACCTATGAAACACTAAAGCATGCGTTGCGAACTGTAAGTATGAACGTTTGACCGGCGTAACGGTAGATCGAATTACAGATTGTCCGATTCTCCTATTGAACGATCGACATTTGACCAAAGCGACGTTTGACCGGAGCAACATTTGATCGACCCAACGGTTGATCGAATTATGGATAGTATGATTCTGCAATTGATCGATCAACGTTACATCGAATAATCTGTTGCCTGAATGATGGTTGGCCAAAGCAACTAATAACCCGGCTCCTTAGAGTATACATAAGCGAGCTAAAGAATGCGCGTAAGGCTTTCTATACTGTCAAAGCGTAAGCATATTTTGCTCCCTAGCTTTAGACGCCAAATGTATGAGAAGTTATAGAGGTTCAATAGAGCTATCATTGGCGTTTTGCTACTGATTGACAGAGAGGTTATGTACCTTTCTAACTTCTTAGACACACTCTATAGCCTGCTTATATATAGTCTAAGCCCGGTGCAATCCTGCTTGGCGCGGGGCCGGCCGGGTTCTTCCGGGGGATGCAGGCCAGGGTGCTGTACCAGATGCCCGCCGCCGCCATCTGCTGGTTGACCTATGAAACACTCAAACACGCGTTGAGAACTGTAAGTAACAACTTTTGACAGAAGGAACGGTAGATCGAATTGTCGATTATCCGATTCTACTATTGATCGATCAACATTTGATCGTAGCCACGTTTGATCGAATTACCGATTGTCCGATTCTACAATTGATCGATCAACGTAAGACCAAACAAACGCAACGTCCGATTCTACTATTGATCGATCAACGTAAGACCGAATAGACTTTTGCCTTTGTGATGATTGGCCGAAGCAACGAATGACCCGGGGCGATACTGGCCGGGTTCTTCCGGGGGATGCAAGCGAGGGTGCTGTACCAGATGCCAGCAGCAGCTATATGCTGGTTGACGTATGAAACACTCAAACACGCGCTTAGAACCGTAAGTAACAATATTTAACCGGAGCGACGTTTGACCGAAATACCGATTGTCCGATTCTACTATTGATCGATCAACGTTTGACCGGAGCAACGAATGACCGAAGCTACGTTTGATCGAAGCAACGCTTGACAGATTCTACTATTGATCGATCAACATTTGATCAGAGCAAAGTTTGATCGAATTTACGATTGTCCAATTCTACTATTGATCGATCAACGTCAGACCGAACAAACGCAACGATCGTTTTTACTATTGATCGATCAATGTTAGACCGAAAAAACGCATTGTCCGATTCTGCAATTGATCGATCAACGTTACACCGAATAGACTGTTGCCTGAATGACGATTGGCCAAAGCTTAAGGCGCGATACTGCTTGGCGCGGGGCCGGCCGGGTTCTTCCGGGGGATGCAGGCCAGGGTGCTGTACCAGATGCCCGCCGCCGCCATCTGCTGGTTGACGTATGAAACACTCAAACACGCGCTTAGGACCGTAAGTAATTTATATAGGGTGTCATTTTATTAGTGGCGGATCCGTTAAGGGTGTCAATAAAACTGAACAACTTTCCCCAAGGAACATAGGTCAAAATACGAAAAAAAGTGTGTTAGCCGGCCGGGTCAATTTGTATGGGAGGGCCAATTTTTTTTCATATTTCTACCTATGTTTCTTGGAGAAAGTTGTTCAGTGTCATTGACAGAAAACACCCTTAACGGATCCGCCACTAATAAAAATACACCCTATATGGCTAATTGTGTGACAAATGGGCGTGGACAACGGGCTGAGTTTTGACCGAGAGACTATAGTACGGTCATTCGAATAGGCCTTATTTGACAGCTGTCAAAATCATGTTAATGCTATGAGATAAGGGTTAGGGACATATGTGTTTGATAGCTGTCACATATGGCCTATTCGAATGACTATAGCGAGCTATACTGCTTGGCGCGGGGCCGGCCGGGTTCTTCCGGGGGATGCAGGCCAGGGTGCTGTACCAGATGCCCGCCGCCGCCATCTGCTGGTTGACGTATGAAACACTCAAACACGCGCTTAGGACCGTAAGTAATTTATATAGGGTGTCATTTTATTAGTGGCGGATCCGTTAAGGGTGTCAATAAAACTGAACAACTTTCCCCAAGGAACATAGGTCAAAATACGAAAAAAAGTGTGTTAGCCGGCCGGGTCAATTTGTATGGGAGGGCCAATTTTTTTCATATTTCTACCTATGTTTCTTGGAGAAAGTTGTTCAGTGTCATTGACAGAAAACACCCTTAACGGATCCGCCACTAATAAAAATACACCCTATATGGCTAATTGTGTGACAAATGGGCGTGGACAACGGGCTGAGTTTTGACCGAGAGACTATAGTACGGTCATTCGAATAGGCCTTATTTGACAGCTGTCAAAATCATGTTAATGCTATGAGATAAGGGTTAGGGACATATGTGTTTGATAGCTGTCACATATGGCCTATTCGAATGACTATAGCGAGCTATACTGCTTGGCGCGGGGCCGGCCGGGTTCTTCCGGGGGATGCAGGCCAGGGTGCTGTACCAGATGCCCGCCGCCGCCATCTGCTGGTTGACGTATGAAACACTGAAGCATGCATTGCGAACTGTAAGTAACTTAAAGCAGATTTAGACAAAACTTTTTGACCTAGATGATAGTGCTATACTAGATACTAGACGTATGAAAAGCTCAAACACGTGTTGCGAACTGTAAGTATCAACGTTTGACCGGAGAAACGGTAGATCGAATTACCGACTGTCAGATTCTACAATTGATCGATCTACTTTACACCGAATAAACTGTTGCCTGTGTGACGACTGGCCGAAGCAACGAATAACCCGGTGCCTTTGAGTATATATTAGCAAGATTTTATTCAGAGGAAAGCAAGGAATTCTTCCGGGGGATGCAGGCCAGGGTGCTGTACCAGATGCCCGCCGCCGCTATATGCTGGTTGACCTATGAAACACTCAAACACGCGCTGCGAACTGTAAGTATCAACGTTTGATCCGAGCAACGCTAGATTGAATTAATGAGTGTCTGATTCTACTATTGATCGATCAACATTTGACCGAAGCGACGTTTGTCCGAAGCAATACTTGATCGAATTACCTATTGTCCGATTCCACAATTGAACGATCAACGTTAGACCGAATAAGCTGTGGCTGTGTGACGATTGGCCGAAGCAACGAATGTCCCGGTGCTTAAGAGTATATAATAAGCAAGCTATACTGCTTGGCGCGGGGCCGGCCGGGTTCTTCCGGGGGATGCAGGCCAGGGTGCTGTACCAGATGCCCGCCGCCGCCATATGCTGGCTGACATATGAAACACTCAAACACGCGCTTAGAACCGTAAGTAACATATTGCTAAATTGTGTGAATAACATTTCAATGAACAATCGAACAAATAGTTGGCCCAATTAATACTTGGTCGAACATATTATCGACTTTATCAACGGCTGACCGAAGTAACCTAAAAACGAATCAATAATTTTCAACAGCAATCGACTGTATAAAAGATTAACCCAAGTAATGCTTGACCAACAAAATATAAAATGACTGATGAGACAAAGTGACAATGGGCTGAGTTTTGATCGAGAGACTATAGTACAGTCATTCGAATAGGCCATGTTTGACAGCTGTCAAAATCTAATAATGCTATGACATAGAGGTTAGGGACATATGGGTTTGACAGCTGTATAATATGGCCTATTACAATGACCGTACTGTAGCGAGCTATACTGCGCGGCGCGGGGCCGGCCGGGTTCTTCCGGGGGATGCAGGCCAGGGTGCTGTACCAGATGCCCGCCGCCGCCATCTGCTGGCTGACCTATGAAACACTCAAACACGCGCTGCGAACTGTAAGTATCAACGTTTGACCGGAGCAACATTAGATGGAAGCAAAGTTTCATCGAAGCAACGTTTAACCGAAGCAACGTTTAATCGAAGAAACGTTTGACCGAAGCAACGTTTGACCGAAGCAACATTTGATCGAAGCAACGTTTGACCGAAGCAACGTTTGACCGAAGCGACGTTTGACAGATTCTTCTTATGTTCGATCAACGTTACTCCGAATAAACTGTGGCCTGTGTGACGATTGGCCAAAGCAACGAATGATTCGACGCTTTAGAGTATATAATAAGCAAGCTATAGAGTGCGCGTAAAGCTCTGCGGCTTACTGTCAAAGCGTAAGCAGTTGCTCTCTAGATACAGACGTCAAATACATGAGACGTTATAGAGGTTCAATAGTGCTGTCACTGGCGTTTTGCTACTGATAGACAGAAGTTGTGTGCATACTGCAAACAATTCTAAATTTTTAGGCGCATTCTATAGCTTGCTTATATATAGTCTAAGCTAATCGATACTGCTTGGCGCGGGTTGGGCCGGGTTCTTCCGGGGGATGCAGGCCAGGGTGCTGTACCAGATGCCAGCCGCCGCCATCTGCTGGTTGACCTATGAAACTCTAAAGCATGCGTTGCGAACTGTAAGTAACATAAAGCAGACCGAAACAATCGATAGTAAGGATTACCCGAAGTGATAGTTGACCAATCAAATATAATGACTGATGGGACAAAGTGACAATGAGCTGAGTTTTGACCGAGAGATTACTTATGCGGCCATTGGAATAGGCCATATTGTCAGCTGTCAAAATAGTGTTAATGCTATGACGTAAGATCTAGTATTCTTTGTTGACATGACTTCTGGAATAAGTTTGACAGCTATTAAATATGGCCTATTCCAATGACCGTACTATAGTGAGCTATACTGCGCGGCGCGGGGCCGGCCGGGTTCTTCCGGGGGATGCAGGCCAGGGTGCTGTACCAGATGCCCGCAGCCGCCATCTGCTGGTTGACCTATGAGACACTCAAACACGCGCTTAGGACCGTAAGTATCTATTGAGTGAAGAACGTTGGACTGAATGAACTGTTGCCTGTTGTGACGATTGGCCAAAGCAACCCATGACAGCGTCTATAAGTAAGCTATAGAGTCCGCGTAAGGCTCTCCGGCATACTGTCAAAGCGTAAGCAGTTGCTCCCTAGATACTGACGTCAAATGTATGAAAAGTTATAGAGGTTCATAGTGCTGTCACTGGCGTTTTGCTACTGATTGACAGAGATGTTGCGTGCAGATTACTGCAAACCTTTCTATCTTTTTAGGCGCACTTCATAGCTTGCTTATATATATACTCTAAGCCCGGAGCGATCCTGCGCGGCGCGGGGCCGGCCGGGTTCTTCCGGGGGATGCAGGCCAGGGTGGCTATACCAGATGCCCGCCGCCGCCATCTGCTGGTTGACCTATGAAACACTCAAACACGCGTTGCGAACTGTAAGTACAAACATTTGACCGGAGCAACGTTTAATCGAAGCAACGTTTGACAGAATCTACAATTGATCGATCATCATTTGTTCAGAGCAACGTTTGATCGGAATACCGATTGTCCGATTATACAATTGAACAATCAACATTAAATCAGAGCAACGTTTGATCGAATTACCGACCGTTCGATTTTACAATTGACCGATTAACGATACACCGCATAAACTGTTGTATGTGGGACAATTGGTCAAAGCAACGAATGACCCGGCGCCTTAAAGTATATAGAACCAACCAAGCTATAGAGTGCGCGTATCGCCCCGCGCTGTACTGTCAAAGCGTAAGCAGTTGCTCCCTAGATATAGACGCCAAATGTATGAGAAGTTATTTAGGTTCAATAGTGCTGTCACTGGCGTTTTGCTACTGACAGACAGAGGTTCTGTGCACTACTGCAAACCTTTCTAACTTTAAGGCGTACTCTATAGTCTATACTTACCTTGTATATTTTAAATTTTTGTACATTGAAATAAACGTTTTCTATTTAAATTCCAGGTGGAACGGTCCGACGAAACTCCCTCACTCCCCACCACTCCCATATCCGGCCCCGGCGTGACCAACGTGTCCGGCGTGTCCGGCGTGACCACGAGCGTGACCGGCGTGGGCAGCGTCACCGGCGTGGGCCCACCGCTGGCCTGCGCTGCGTTGAGGATAGCCGCCGCGTCGACCGACCCCGCGCGCACGTAAAACTCATCATGTAGACCTTAGACTAGTGAGAAGTGTGGACGGAACGCTGCGAACGTTTTTTTATTACCTAAACATATCTTATACGATATAAAGGCGCTGCGAACGTCATTTTTTAATACATAAACAAATCTTAAACAATATAAAGGCACTCGCTTGTCTCAATGTTTAAATTCCGTTACAATCCCAGAATAACAAAATATGTTACTTGCAGTAGGCGGTTGAAAAACTCTGACACCAGGGTTCATCGGGTCGTTGAATGACTCGGTGTCCCACACGAAAAGAGACTTATAACAATCCCCATTGCGTATTACATTACTTTCGTTCGACCCTCCGCCGATTCTTACTCTACAGATGAAACGCCGAGGAAAGGGTTATCCATAAAAAGTAATATTCGTAAAAAACGATATACGAAAAAGTTGGAGAAATCCTGATTGCGATTGGAAATTTTGCAAGTAAAAAAAAAAAAATCTTACCCGGAAAACGATTAAAAATATTCGGTATTCAAAATCTTGAAGAAATTGAGCTCTCAATACAATGATCTTCGATAAAAAATCATCGACTTATACAACGTGTTACAAAACAACCAATAAATCTGAAAGGGTGTGGAAAGGTCCGTTGCAAAGAGTCAATTAAAAAAAATTAGAGCCATAGTATCGTTTTTGAAAACTACGAAAAAAATATTTTTTTTATTAAATTACACTTATTTTTAATCGTGGCATCGCAGCACTACTTTTGACAGCTCAGAGTTCAAATGAAGTTACCGACGCGGCGAAGCGTAGTTCGGTCTACATTGCTGGCTATTACATGAGTGTCATTAATACAAGAAACTAAGTCAACCAGCAATGTATGCCGAAGCGGACTTTGTTCGCCAGGTAGTGTAGCACCTGACTTAGACTAGTGATGTGATTATTTTATCGACTGATGATAATGAAAAATATTCTTTTTTTTGGTTAGTTATGTAACAGGTTGTAGACACACGATAAATAGGTTTCGAAATCTTATTAAATTTCGAATCGAAATGACGTAGGTAACCCGTGTTATCAGTTCATTGCACTGACATTGTAAGTCAATTTTAGCGTAGTTATATCTAGAGATGTTTAGATAGATTTCGACTTTAGCAAGATACCATGACTGGTGCAAAATTGGTAAATTTTAAGAACCATTTAAAAGAGATTAAAGTAATGTTTGCGTCCCTTTTCAGTCTTGAAACGGAGACATAAGATGCGATAAAATGAAATCAAAAAGTGATGTCGTATTTACGTACGAACAGAATAAGCTTACCCCGGCTTCAATTATATTTATCGCAGCGTTCCGTCTTCTTCAATTATATGGTCTGAGATATTTGCAACACAGTTCGAAATGACATTCAAATTAAAAAAAGTTTCGCACGACATTCTTGACACATTTCAGAACAGTATTTTGCCTGTAGTTAGTAACGAGTCAATATTATTGTTGTACTATATAAAATTCGGTAGGTAAGTATATATTTTATGCGTAGTTATGAATAAATGCTTACTAGGAAACAAATTATGAAATTGATAGATTTTAAAATATTATCATGATTTAGCTGTCTATTTGTTATGTTTTGATGTGTTTCTAAAACGCTAAAGCGCGGGCGCTGATATCACAAGAAAAAGGCCTTCCTTTTTCGGAAAAAAATGGATTGACTTTTTGAGATTCGACAAAAAAATAGGATTAGGAATTTTAAGCAAAAAAATAAATTATATGCGCTATAAAATGCCATTTTATAGACGTCTGTAATGCTCAAAAGCGTCGTGTTGCATAATAATAAATTTATTCAGTAGTAATTTCGAACAAACCAATGTATTAAGATGAAATAATCGAGTCTGTTACGACTTTGTTAATATCGTAGACGGAACCTTAAGAACTGGTTCCTAGCATTTGGCTGTAAAACGAAAATACATAAAATATTTTCTCAAAAAATATAAATTATTATATTAAGGATGTTAGATCGAAAGCCGGCCGACGAAGAAAAAAAAATTGAAGCCATGTAATGCGAAAACATTTTTTTTTTGTATCGGTCGGTTGAAAGTGATTGGTGATCGAAGCGTGCTGTATATTTTCTTACGGTAGTCTGTAAAATTGTTGTGGAAAGGCGTGTACATACCGCGGCCTCGGACTAAATATAATAAAAAACGGAATACTGCAAAAAGACGATTTACTGTCTGACCACTTTTGAAATCCCGATTTCATTGCTGTCAATTCCATGCAAAAATATGAATAGAAACAAAAGGAAATGGACCTTATGCATTGATATGAATTTGACATCAGAATAAAATGAGCTTTCAAAATTGGCCTCTCTGTTAGTACCATTTCTACAGCGCTCGTGTGACTACTTTCACCCGGCTTCAAGTTTCCTTTGGCAGAGTTCCGTCTTTACATTCTATTTGGTCCGAGCACCATCCCGAGTGGATGAAAAACAAAAGAACGTCGCCGGCGACCCGCGACACGAACATAGATTCTATTCACTCTAATTATTTATAAAAACAAAGAGCGGGTGAGACGCAAGACCTTGGACAATCGATCTGTTTCGTTTCTCTATACAAGGTGTAACATAAATGGTACGAAAATGAGATACTTTTTAATCATACATAACATAATTATGTATCAGTATAGTCAGCACAAAATTAGCACATACGAAAGTATCTTGGAGTATAAGCAAGCTATAGAGTGTGCGTGTCGTCCCGCGCCGTACTGTCAAACGTAAGCAGATGTTCCATAGATACCTATATCTAAATGTATGAGAACTTATTGAGGTTCAATAGTGCTGTCACTGGCGTTTTGCTACTGATGGACAGAGAGGTTGTGTTCTTACTATGGCCACCCGTTCTAACGTGCTCTATAACTTGCTTATATAATATTACTTTTAATTAAGTACAAATATTTTAAGGGCGTGTTCTACTCGCTAAACTGAACAACTTTTATGACAAACTTTTCTTCGAAATATGAAAATAATTTTAGCTTTCCCATACAAACGTCTCTTAGTATGGAAGGTCCAAATATTTTTTCATATTTCGATGAAATGTTTCTAATAAAAGTTGTTCAGTTTTGCGAGTAGAACACCCCCTTAAAATATTTGTACTTAAGGTTCAACGTCAGAGCAAGCCGCCCAAAGTATGTCAATAGATGGCGTTAGTTACGTTATTTTACGTAGGTAACGTGGTATTACTATTTTTCACAATATAACAATGAATTTTCGAGTAAGCAGCAACCTTCGAAAATAGTTCACTGCTAGGAACAATAATTTAAATACAATTAGTATATTTTTAAGTAATTCTGTTACATTTGCCGATACAAAGTTACATTTTGCGTTTCTGTATATAGACGAGACTCACTCACACACAGACAAGGCCAGTTTGAAAAAGGAAAGACCAATTTGACACTATGCTTTGAGTTTGACCTTAGCTTTGACAGCCGTTGTGGCTTGATAATGAAGATATTATATCTGAAGTAGGTTTCGATCCTGAGACTCAGAGCTCAATTTCAGAAAGTGTGATTTGTGAATTCGTTTACGGAAATCCGTAACAATCGTATCATATTTTCTACTACTCGAACTTGTTAATACCTTGGACGTGTTGGATTGGAATTGATTAGGATGTGTGAAATGGAAGAATATGGATGTGTCAGTAGTAGAACGTGTGATACGAGCACATTTAGAAGCAGACTTCCGCATGCGATAATTCAAAAATAGTACTCCTGGATGGTCCTAGCAAAATATTGTTATTTATTGACGTATTTTTATTTTTATTTATGATTTTTATTTTTATATCGTATGAAATTGTGTAGATGCATTTTTGATTACTGAAAACTACTTTTACATTAAATAACTGCCACCAACAGTTTTCATGAAAAATGTCGCCAAGATGAGCGCATTATGTCTAAACCTGCAAAAAAGTTATCAGGTCTCAAGTAGAACCAGGCTTTTGAATCTACACACCCTCGTTTTGGCGTCGGCGTATTTGTGATATCCAGCGTTACATAAGCGTTTTTTCTCGGCAAAACGCGAATGCCACGGTATAGCCGTGATTTTTAAAATTGACTACGCGGCGTAGTAGAAACTTCTCGGTACCTACTCTGAGTTCGACCTACAGAGAGTATTATTTTTAGATTTTTATAGAAAACGCTATCCTATAAAGATCACACTCTTCTAAAGTATACCGAAAACTAGAGTTTGAAAAAAGGTAGGTAATGTCGTCGCTCTTCACTTGGCTCGTCTTGGCAGGGCACAGCTGTGCCTCCAGATAGGTTAGGTAAAAAAATTACCCACCAAAAACATAAATTTAAAATGGAGGTCAAGTTCGAACGCCTAAAAAGAGTGGAAATCTAAAGGCAAGTTTTATCATAATTACAACCATAATATATATTCACTCGATTTTGGCGGTCTTACTCGAGGCACAGCTAATGAGCTACTTCTGATAAGAAGAGCAGATCTTACGGAGCTAATTTTGTGCTTTTATCAGTTTCTAACACAAAATTTTAAAACCCGCCAATTCAAATGAATAATGTTATGGTTTTAATTATGATAAAATTTGGCTTTAATTTAGATTATACACGTAACTCTGTTTTAGGCGTAAGAATTTGTCCTCCATTTCACATTTATATGTTTTTGGTGGGATTTCACCTCTTTTTGTTCGGAATGTGATAAAGTAACTACAAACTACTCTTATAATTTTGGTTTGAAATCGATTTTCTAAAGTAAGTTTTACATGGTGTCATTATGTCTGTAAACTGTGTAAAGTTTCATTCTGTACAGTAGATAAATAGATACCTATGTAGGTACAGGGTGCGGATATGACTTGAGTAATTAAAAAAAGCATCGATTATTAACAAAAATCTAATATTCATTGTTTCTTTTGTGCGGTCTTCTGAAATTTTGAAAATGTAATCGATTAATTCTTATTTTATATAATCGATATTTCTTTTTCAAATATTTATCTATTTTTTAAATAATCTTTATTTTTTCACATCTCTGATACAGGCGGGTCAAAAGAGTGCAGTGTGTGTGTATGTAACACTGTGCTCGCGGCTTGTGTTTAGAACTTGGCTGGCGCACTGTCGTGCGCTTTGACAAACAAGGATATTTCAATCGTTTTATGAAACCTAAACCATGTTTAGTCCAGGACTTCTAGGTGAGGAGAATATTAGTCTAGGTTCCATATTTGTAATACTCGTAGAAATAAAAATACATTTTTTCTGCAAATTTTATTTACCCTTTTATATTTTGTAGGCACGTATATAGTTAGGTATAAGTGATGTACATACGTATATTTATATTTTATTACTACCACTTCCATTTCGGTTCTTAGTCCAGGTGTTCTAGGTAAAGGTATTACCCACCGTTTTAGCGTTTATTTAAATAATGTTGTAGGTGCATTTCATCCATCTCTTCCCGTCGGTTGCCTCACTGCTGTGGATCATGACTCCGTACACTATCTTTCTTTGGTAATTTGTTCCCATTTAGCTCGATCTTTTGCTTCATGTAGAGCCGTGTTGGTGGACATCTCCATTTGTTCGGAGACTTGATCTAGCTACCGTACCGTCCTGTGGCCCTCTTTCCATCAATTTTCCTCGTCAACAGCAGTTTTTCCAGATTGTCTGATTCTCTTTTGACATATATCCAAAGTTCTGCAGTTTCCGGAGCGTGCATTTCGTGGTGTGGACAGCCGTGTGTTTTTTCCAGTCTCAACTCCTCTAATATGGTTACGTTGGTTGGTCCATAAAGCCGCCCAGGGAATCCGGAGCATTCGACGCCAACACCACATCACGAAGACGTCAATTCTCTTTTTATAAACAGCCTTGAGAGTCCAGGATTCTGAGCTACGGCTCAGTTACGGCTGAATATGGAAATTTATAGGTACTAAAGGAGGACTTTTGTTTGAAATTGGTTTTAAATTTAACTATATGTCCGAAATAATAAAACGCTAGTTTTATTTATATTCTCTCTGCGAAATAATTAAGAAATACGATCAAAATCAAGTTTTTGATATTTTCATTGTTGAAACTTTTGATTTGTGTCAGTCATTGAAAGCTTACGTCAAAATCAGGACCGTTCAGTGAGTTTCATCTCGGGAGTTTCATACTGAGATAAAAGAGTTTTAAAACGTATTCTGAGGAGATTTTTATTCAATGTGCTCTAGGATTTCTATGGATCGCACTCACACATACGGAAATTGATTAAATATTTGCATATTTTCTAAAGCTAAAAAAACCTCAGAAATAACTTAAATATCACATTTTTATCAGATTCAAGAAATTAAAATGGTCTAATTTACGTTATAACACTATATTCCATGTATGAAACAGGGTAGTTTTTCTGTCTTTGCCGATTAAAATTTGTATGGAAATCTGCTCTGACGTTGATCCTTAATTAAAAGTAACCTTATATATTATGCTCTAAGTTCTTCCCTTTTAAAGTTTGCTGTACCATGCTGTACCATTTCTGTTACTTCTTGGAGAACAACTTTCGTATTGTTGCTTAGTTCGCCCGGTCGCCGGCGGCGGCGCCACTTTCTTTACTATTATTGTTTGTACATTATTTTTATTATGATTGTTATATTTATGAATCGTATTGTATAGTTGGAAACCGTACATCGGTTTAAATTAGGAATTTAAAGTTACGTAATTGTTAAGGTCCGATAGTGATGATGCGTTAAAACGCGAAAAAGATACGTTGTAAATTGCGCTAATCGAAAATAGTAAATAAACGGTTGGACAATATGCCGGTGTTTTAATGTTAAAATGCTACCAGCTACCAGTTCTTCAATAAAAATGCCCGCAAATATGCCTCCTGCCACTGGCAGCCCTATGAATCCCTACACCTACTACTGTCTGACCTTTTTAATTTAACCGTGCAATAAAATTACAGACAATGTCTGAGAGAGTAACTAGAAAAAATAAATAGCAGGCGGTTAAAAAGCTCTGACACCAGGGTTCATTGGGTCGTTGGACGACATGGCGTCACAAACGAAGAAGAAGAAGAGATCAATACAATAACAGTTTTTAAATATACTATTGAAAGCGATATCCAATTTTTCGGATGATCGACTGGTTTTGAAATATTACGAATAAGATTACAAAACTCTCCCTGGGTATTCGGAGCATGTAAAAAGTGCGCCTGACTTTAACGGAGTAGCAAATTGTTAACAGTACTAAGTGTTAATTTTACGAGGCACTATGTACACTATGTAGCCTGTTTAGTGCCTAATGTAATAATTTATTAAATGTGAAGATCAAATGACCTAAAAAAGTGTTTATACTACACCTGCATAGTAATTTACCTATAGCTTAACACTCTATAGGGGGGAACGTTAGTCATTGTTCAACGTACAAATTAGCGGGAGGGAATTAACCATACAAATCACTTTCCTCCCGTGGGAATTTTTACAGAATTTAGTACAGTTGAACAGGTAGGTGACCACAAGTTGATCAGTTTTGAAGTTGTCATTAAAAAGTTGTCCAGTTTCTCAAGTTTTACAGTTATAAAAGTTGTTCAGGTGTAAAAGTTGTTCAGTTTCAAAAGTTGTTCAGTCTCAAAAGTTGTTCAGTTTTGAAAAGATGTTCAGTTGTTAAAATAGTTCAGTATTAAAAGTTGTTGAGTTTCATAAGTTGTTCAGTTTTGTAAGTTGTTCAGTTTTGTAAGTTGTTTAGTTTTGTAAAGTAGTCCAGTTTTGTAAGTGGTTCAGTTTTGAATAGTTGTTCAGTTTTGTAAAGTTGTTCAGTTTTGTAAAGTTGTTCAGTTTTGTAAAGTTGTTCAGTTTTGTAAGTTGTTCAGTTTTGTAAAGTTGTTTAGTTTTGTAAGTTGTTCAGTTTTGTAAGTTGTTCAGTTTTGTAAGTTGTTCAGTTTTGTAAAGTTGTTCAGTTTTGTAAGTTGTTCAGTTTTGTAAGTTGTTCAGTTTTGTAAGTTGTTCAGTTTTGTAAAGTTGTTCTGTTTTGTAAGTTGTTCAGTTTTGTAAGTTGTTCAGTTTTGTAAGTTGTTCAGTTTTGTAAGTTGTTCAGTTTTGTAAAGATCTTCAGTTTTGTAAGTTGTTAAGTTTTGTAAGTTGTTCAGTTTTGTCAGTTGCTCAGTTTTGAAAGTTGTTCAGTTTTGTAAGTTGTTCAGTTTTGTATGTTGTGAAGTTTTGAAAGTTATTCAGTTGTTCAGTTTTGCACTGCCGTATGCATGTGAGAGTTTGGAAATGTGTACCTAGGTAGTTTATTTTTTTCCGGATGTTTCAATTCACCCTATGGTTGTTACAACTGACCCCGCAGGTGTAGCATAAAGCACTATGTATTACTCGGATGAAAGTCCGACTACAAACTCGGGTGTATTGAGGCCCTCAGCTGCGCTTCGGGCCTCAAACTACACCCTCGTTAGTAATCGGTTTCTTTCTCCCCGCGTATACAATGTACTATTGCAAAACGATGGCTCGGAAGAACAACAGCAGAATTTTGGCAATTGCATGGGTATACTCCCAAGGGAATATTCCCAGTATCCCAGTAATGGTACGGAGTCACGATCCTCAGCAGTGAAGCAACCGACAGGAAGAGATTACCTACAATTTATTCTAGGAACCATTTTCGGGATATTAAAATTCGACGAAACAATTCGGATCTAAGATATTTATTTTACCATTTTTCAAGATGACTGATATTTTAGAGTGCCATAAAACGTTTGACCGAATATAGTTTTACATAATTTACATTTCATAGCAGTAAAATTTTATGTTTGCGAGTAGGTAAGTTAGGTTTATTGAATGTTTAAAATTATTTAAATAAAAAAAATATGTTTCGAAACTTTTGAATTTTTATCAATTTTGACTCAAAGCTGTTACAGTTTTCAGCATCCAGAAGGTATGCATGAAAGAATTTTCTGTCTGCATTATGAAATAATGGTTAATGTGAGTCTGAGTAAAACCAGATATATACCTCTATATTTTTGAATTCGGTTGAATGTAGATTTATTACTATGGATGAACATAAAATGAAATTCATAAACGGTAACAAAGTGATAATTTATTTACAAAACTAAATAAAGCTTAAGCCTAGAAATTTTCATTGCCAAGGATTATCTAGCGAGGTATAGGAATGCGATTGTGACTAAAAGCAAATAAAGTGAAGACATTTTGACCGACTGCGCCGAACTTGGGTTTGCCGTGAAGAAGTAGGAGCTTTCTGAAAAAAAAAGACATGATTTGATTAAAATCATCATCTGCCTACCCTTATCCCCAATCGGTCGGCGCAACATGTTTTGTTAGAACACAAAATAATGTGGCAAAAGGATTTGACAATGTTTTATGACCGTCCGCCTGCCTGACGTCAACCCTCTCTGGGAATGCTATTGTAGGTGGTATCATCGCCACCATGCGGTTGACCATAGGTATTCAGCCGAGGTCAAAAACACTACGTCGCCTTTTACGAAATACCCTTAGTTGACTAGAGGTGGCAGTACCGCCAGTCGATACCACACGGCATGCACGATTTGATTAAAATATCGAGTTAAAAGCATCACATACTTATCACGATAAATTGCTAGTTTTTAGGCCATTATCATAATAACTTGGCAATCACTGTTACAAAATTGCAGATGAGATGATGGTGTAAATGCTGGACCAGTAATTTTTTATTGGGACATTAGTCGACGCATTGTCCCACTCAATACTCACTGGTTTTCTCGTTAGGGTCGGTGACACCGCACTGTCTATACGAAAGGCTGGTCTTTCGCTTCTGATCCACGTAGCCCGGGATGTAGATACTGGGCGAGTCCAGTCGCCCTGACGCCAGTAGTCTGAAAATTATTTAAGTGTGTTTGTATATACTTTCCGTTATCAAGAATAAGGTATTAATTTATTAAAGGAAAAATGTTTTAGTGCCTACAGTTAATTATACGGCTAGGTACAATGAGACTTTTTTGGAGAAAACTATTTTTTTTTATTCTTTTGGCGATAAAAATGTTGTAAAAGAATCAAGTAAATAAATAAATGTTAAATTATGACAGTCGTCCAACTTAATCTTTGGCGGTGTGCAACGCCATCTTGAGAATTAGTTTGTCCAAAAAACGTTCATTGATAAACAATAAGTACCTACCGAGGTATATTTTCTCTGGTCCGAGTTGTTCTATGTATTATGCGTGTTTTCTGTGTGTTTATTTTTCCACAGCACAGTATACAGGGAATCTTTTTGAAGGACCTATGTGATAATTTATTCCAAGTTTTACCTGCTGAAGTCCAGCTCCAACTTGTTGGCGTCCGGCCCCTGGAAGTGCAGCAGCACCTGGATGCAGGTCCCCGAGTGTAGAACCCTGGTCTTCCGCGAGTCCACGCCCACCATCCATTCAGGCACGCCCATCACCTTCCGGACGTCCTCCAGGAACTTTACCCTGGGAAAATAAATAGGTGTATAACTGGAGCTGAAATTTAATGTTTTAAGTCATTACGTCACATCATCTTTTCTTCTTTGCTGGTGTAGCAATACAGTGGTAGATACTTTGTACTCGAGGGATGGACATGACCTTTTAAAGAGTAGTTATCCCAAAATGTAGATACCTATATGCCTTGACGGGTCTCTAATTGTTTGACCAAAAATTTAGGATCCTAAAGTTGATTGTCCTAACAACTTCAGTCCTAATTATCGATTGTCCGTATTCTCTAACATCCTAATGTCGATGGACCTAATATTTATAGTCCTAAAACTTATGATCCTAAAGTTGACTGTCCTAACAACTTTAGTCCTAACTATCGATTGTCCTAATGCTCTGACATCCTAATATCGATGCTCCTAATATCGTCTTAATTTTTTGTCTTAAATTTCAGGTGTCCTGATTTATCGAGTCCTAATAGTCTTTAGTCTTAAAGTTGTAAACATGTTGCGTCGACCCCAAGTAATTGGGATATGGGGCAGGAAGATGATGAATTTAGGCTCGTAACAACAAATTACTCTAAATTTTGAGATCTATCTTGAAAGCGATTTGCACAATTCATGTCAGAAGTAGTAAGACATCTCAAGATCGATCTATTTGTTGGGAGCTACTTATAAAATATGAGCCTTAGAATTCATATTCTATTTTGTTGATTGTATGTTGATTGTATTTAACATTCTAAAAGTAGTTCTTAGTGAATCTACTTGGAAATAAAAGTTTTGAATCTTTTTGGATTTTCCTTCATACTTACGAGTATCTTACGAGTTACAAGTATCGAAAATGATTGACAACGAACTTACAGAACGAAATGTGGCGGCTTCATAATATTCACGTATTTGATTATATCTTTATCTGGGACGATGTTGGCACACGCCATGCGTTCTGGGCTGCGGCCCGGGCCGAAGATGACCAACGACCGCCCCACAGCAGACACGGCGCCCTCTAGCGGCAAGTTGCTGTCCACGAACATTTGCCTCTCGCCACCCACACCTGGTAATGAAAAGAACTGCATTAGGATCAATACATACTTACGCTTTGTTAGAGTAAAGAAAGGAAATGGAAAAAAGATAAGGAAAGGGAAAATGGAAGGAAAAAAGAAGAAAACGGCAATAAATAATATAAAACTACAAAGTTCAAGTAGAGAAAGGAAATGGAAAAAGATGAGGAAAGGGAAAAAGAAAGGAAAAAGAAGAAAATGGCAATAAATAATATAAAACTACAAAGTTCAAGTAAAGAAAGGAAATGGAAAAAATATAAGAAAAGGAAAAAAGAAGAAAATGGCAATAAATAATATAAAACTTCAAAGTTCAAGTAAAGAAAGGAAATGGAAAAAAGATAAGGAAGAGAAAAGAGAAGTAATTGACAATAAATAATATAAAACTACAAAGTTCTAGAAATGAAAGGATATGGAAAAAAGATAAGGAAAGGGAAAAGGGAAGGAAAATAAGAAGAAAATGGAAATTAATAATATAAAACTACAAAGTTTACTTATAGTTCCAAGCCTGGCCGTAAGGTCTCCTACATCACAGCGTAATGGATTGTCCGCACCACATTCTTGACTGTACAGGTCATGCTGGAATGAAAAACAAACTTCAAATCATAAAAAAGCTTTGATCTGCTGATGAAATAAATAGCGACTGAATGTAAAGAAAAGCCCTACGTTCTTTGGAGAGAGTTAAGCCTTTGAACTTACAGCTATATCCGAAAGGGATATGTATGTAGCGGAACTGACAATTTGCGCCAATCAGAATACCGCGTACAAACCGTGCTGGTTCCATTCAGTTTTAAACAGGGCTAAATTCAATTTCATGAATATCTTGAATTATTCTTAGCTTAGTATTTTTTTGATCTGTGTGATGCCGGCTTAGAATAGCATCACCCCAATTCTACCCGTGGGTGTCGTAAAAAGCGACTAAGGGATAAATTATCCAGGGAATGGGCAGCAGCGTTCCCTGTGACTTAAACATTTTGCACTGCGCTCGCCAATCCGCTTGCCAAGCGTGGTGAGTATGGCAACACCCCCCAATACGGAGGAGGCCCTTGTCCAGCAGTGGGCTGTTGTGGCTGTAATAGTAATAGTATAATAGTATAGTATTTTTTACACCTGGTTTTGATGTTTAACAGACTTACGTTGAGCGGGTCGGCGAGTTGAGTGAAGTACGGGTTCCACCGGTACCCGCCGGCCACGCAGCGGGTGTTGGTGACTTTGACAGCCGCATCCACGCCTACCGGGTTGACGAATACCGCCCAGTTGTGGTGGTGAGTCTGGAAATATTGTTTTATTAAGTATATGAGCGATTTTTCAACAGGTTGATGTTTATCAACGTCAATAACACCTATTTACTGCAGAGCCGCTTAAGTAAAACCTGATTTGATTATATTATACCCATTCCGTCCGAATGACCGATACCCATACTTTCAAAAACAATAATATGGCATCCAAAACAAACTGTAATTACAATTAAAAATAAAATTCCGCAATGAAGCTCCGAAGTTTGTATAAAAAAAAATATAGCAGTTTATTAACTAAGTATAACTAAATATGAAATGTCATATTTACCAAATTAGTAGGTAGGTATAGTGGGTATCCCTGAAGCCAGGGTGTTTGAGCTTGACTTCTATTATAGTATCCTGACGTATCCCCTGGCAAAGCCCCCAGAGTGGTGAAAGAAAGTGTGTCATATCATATTTACCAAATTTGTATCCCTAACACCAGGATGCTTCAGCTTGACTTCTATTATAGTATCACTGGCGCTTCCATAGTTATGTATCAGCTGCGTCATCCTAACATAGCCCCTGGCGAAGCCCCCGGAGTGGTATAAAAGACTATCACTAAGTATGAGATGTCATATTTACCAAATTAGTATCCCCAACGCCAGGGTGTTTCAGCTTGACCTCGATTATAGTGTCACTGGCGCTGCCATCGTTATGTATCAGCTGCACCATCCTGACATAGCCCCTGGCGAAGCCCCCGGGTAGGTAAAAGAATCTATGTCAATAATCATCTTAGTATGAGATGGCATATTTACCAGATTAGTATCTCTGACTCCAGGGTGTTCGAGTTTGACTTCTATTATAGTATCACTGGCGCTGCCATCATTGTGAATCAGCTGCGTCATCCTGACGTAGTAGACGTAGACGTAGTGGCGAAGCCCCCAAAGTGGCGAAAGAAACTATGTCATTAGCTAACTATGAGATATCATATTTACCAGATTAGTATCCCTGACGCCAGGGTGTTTGAGCTTGACTTCAATAATAGTATCACTGGCGCTGCCATCGTTATGAATCAGCTGTGTCATCCTGACGTATCCCCTGGCGAAGCCCCCGGGGTGGTGGAAGGAGGCTATGGCGCGGATCTCGCGAGCCTCCGACGGGCTGTAGCCTCGCTCGATGGAGGAGCAGGCCCAGCGACGGTCGCGGGCCTGAAATACAAGTGTAAGTTACCGTCAAGTGTAAGTTAACGTCAATTCGCTACTTGACTGGGTCGTAAATAAAATACAAAAGTTGTATTCTTAAAACTTTTGTCGAAAAATGCTACAGACTTCATTCATCGTTTTTCAAAATATTAAAAGTTAGAATTATTAAACAAAACAATTATAGAAAAGTTATTGTTTTAATGACAAAATATTGAATTATGACGTCATATTTCAGTAATTTCATACAAAATATCGCTTTCAGTCGTCTTATTAAAAGTAGCTCATTTCAGCCAAGTAGCAGATTGTCTGATTTGCAAAAAAAAGAATTAAATTAATGCTGCAATATTGATATTTAGCTACTTTGATATTTTACCTTGTCATTCAGTTGAATTGACGACATTTTACAACTTCGGCGAACCGTTTCGGCCAAACGTGTGTCGGCATACTCTTATTGAAATTGCATTTACAATTACATACTCTTGAAATTATTTCGGTAAATCGTTTTTCAATGTACAGTCACATTGGTGAAACGAGTGTGTTTTCTAAAGTATTTGGGTGTTTGGGTTGTTTGGTAATGGATTCAACCTCATTTTATAGAAAAAGCAGCCATTTACACCACGTCTGACAAAAGTTTGAGAGTCATTCAGAAGACTGTGTATCACCTTAGTGACTAGTTGCCAGCATGTCGCCTAAAATTGTAATGCGCTTCAACTCTCAAATCCCTTAGTCACTTTTTAAGATTACCCACGGGTAATATATGGGGTGATGGTATTCTAAGCCGGCACCACACGACAAATTCATAAAACATGCCCAGCCCATAATTTGTATTACCTTCTTATGCAGCACAACGGAGCGGCCAAGAATGCTGAGCGGTCCAAACAATGTCAGTTGTGTTTCATTGTAGTGCGTAGAGACTGATCTCTGGCCCGACAGGAGACCATACTTGGCACCCAGGTCACCAACCTCGTACTGGTCTACTGAGCCTGCAATGACACATTATGATGAAGATATTAGAAAATAAACATCGAAACTAAAAAATAATGAAGACGGAGCACCGCGAACAAATAAATGAAGGTTGAAAAACGCGTTTTAAAAATATACAGCTGTACTAATCGACGTGATCAGTTCATCAAACTTAAGGCGAGGATCCACGCAGAAAAATACGATTTCAAGATTTGGGTTGAGGGGGGGTGATATGCGGGTAGCGGGCGGCGCGGGAGGTCAGCGGGAGGTTGGTTTCACCGCGAGACCGTCCGAATTTTTGAATAAAATTTGGTTTGTTGAATTACAGTTAGTAAATCAGCTAAAACCCTATAGTAATAGCGCTCGGGAATTAAATGAGGAATCTTGTACTATAAAAAACGTAAGGAAAATAATAGTAAATGTTACATAAAAATTGAAACAAAAATATTTTTTTTTGCTGTTTTTGCGATTATTTATCCAAAAAATATCAATCAAACCTAGAAAATAAATACTAATAGCTCTAGAGCATTTCTTTGGGTACGTCGAACATTTTTTTGAGGTCACAGTAACCAAAGTAAAGGGCTTAAAAATTGAATCGAACGCAACGCTTTTCTGTGTTTTCCCTCGAATCCTGGCCTTAAAAATGTTTAATTTTGGTCGCGCGCGCTCGTGAAAATAACCGGGAGAATAACAATTTGGTTTCAGAATAGACATTTGCTATTCTCTTGAGACACGATCAAATTGTTTAGGTATACAAAGAAAACGTTTTCGTCAAACGGCATTTATGTTTATTTATGTGATGACTTCGAATCGAATGTGTTGCCGTGTGGTAGTGGCTAAGAATACTGCCACTCAGGCTTTTCATGAAAGGAGATGTAGAGTTGTTGACCTCGGCTGAATATCTGTCGACTATGGTCAACTGCATTTTGGCGGTGATACCACCAGCAATAGCATTCCCAAAGAGGGTTGACGTCAGACAGGCGGCCGGTCATAAAACATTGCCAAATCCTTTCTCGTTACATGATTTTATGCTGTAACAAAATAGGTATGTTGCGCTGAACCCAACTGATTTGGTAAGGGCAGGAAGATGATGATGATAACTAAATGTTTTTGACTTCGAACGGGACGGAAGGTTCGTTCGAAAGATCGAAGGTTTTTGAAAACTCACCTTTGCTTGGCGGTGGACTTTTGTTCTTGTCAATGTGGAACGGATTATAGGTGTCGTACAGCGTCTGCTTCTCGCAAGGAAACTCCAGTTCCTTCTCCACAGGACACTGAAATCAAGAATAAAGAGATGGAAATAAGAAAAAACGGTCAAAACTGGTATTACGGTCCTTAGATAGCGATTGCTCTGTTTTTCTACGAACTTATCCGGGTGGGTAGCTGCGTACCCACGTACAGCTCAATTTTGAATGAACAAGGCATTACTTACTGGCCTCATTGCCTTTTTATTCTTGACGAATTTATACCTTACTCTTCATCTATTTTGAATTTCATCACATCATCCATCATAGATGGCAGAGCAGTGGGACAGCCCCCTACAGTCACGGGTTTAAACCCAAGTTATGGCGAGACTTCTTGGCTTGGCTTTTGCCTAGGCAAGAGCAAATCTAAAGCCTCACCTGGTGAATCTTATAGTTGTTGACGTCATCCAGCCCATCGAGCGTCACTTGCACGTTAACAGTGTGGTATTCAGTTTGCTGCGTCATCTCGATGCGGCCCATGATGTTGATACCTAAGTGTCATTTACCTGGTGGATCTTATAGTTGTTGACGTCATCCAGCCCATCGAGCGTCACTTGCACGTTCACAGGGTGGTACTCAGTCTGCTGCGTCATCTCGATGCGGCCCATGATGTTGACAAGTGTCATTTACCTGGTGCATGAAAGGAGCTTCCCCGCGGTGCACTCTGGAAACAGCTAGTCTAGGCTGGCCAATCCTATTCACCACAATGGTGCTAATACCCTCGTGTAACGGGAAACCCCATCGCTCATCTAGTACACATTCTGTAAGCGGCTCTTTTCAGAGCCAAAACGTCCAAGACCGCGGTCTTTCCCACCCAGATTTAACAGTCACATCAGTAAACTTTGAGGGTGTCTCCCAAGATTTACCTGATGAATCTTATAGTTGTTGACGTCATCCAGCCCATCGAGCGTCACTTGCACATTCACAGGGTGGTACTCAGTTTGCTGGGTCATGTCACTCTGGCCCATGATGTTGACAAGTGTCATTTACCTGGTGGATCTTATAGTTATTGACGTCATCCAGCCCATCGAGCGTCACTTGCACGTTGACAGGGTGGTACTCAGTCTGCTGCGTCATCTCGATCCGGCCCATGATGTTGATAGTGTCATTTAGCTGGTGCATGAAAGGAGCTTCCAAAAACAGCTAGACTCTAGGCTGGCCAATCCTATTCACCACAATGGTCCTTTATAGCATTGCGCTATTTTTCACTTTAATTTTCTTCAAATCTGTAAATAATTTTCTTATTCGACATATTTATTTACTACTATTGACAAAATGTCAACGTCTCACCTTTGACGGCCATCTCATAGAGCCGCGTAGTTCTCTACTAAAAAGTTATTGTACTATAACTACCCACTACCTCTTTCTAATTTCTGACCTCCTGGTACTCGATTCTAAATTTATCTCGCGCTGGCACTCTTTCACTCCTCCCGGAAACGAGACCTTCGAGCCCTCCGAAGCCACAGAACTGCCCTCGTCGCCTGGACAAACCACTACATCATCAGGGCGACAAACCTCCACCATCAACACTGGCAACTTGCTGGAAGACTGGCCGCTGACAAATCTCAAGGTTTTGAAATTCGAAATAAGAATGAAGACTGGAACATTCTCAAACACCTAGCAAGCATATAAAAGCCCCGTCAGCTGCCAACCTGACAGTTCTTGACCAGCCACTGAAGACTTCAGAAGAAAATCAAGATTATGAATACTGACAAGAAAATCTAATACAGCAAGTCTACAACTATGCCTGCCGAAGCGCGTTACGTCGTGGTCTCCGCGGCGAAGACTCAAGTCCGCTGAACCAGTCCTCGGTCTGCGCCCTACGCTCCTCAGCTGCCCTGCGAGTGCCAAGAGGACCCCTATGTGTGTCATGCGCTACCCTTCGAGGCCCTCTTCCGTTCCAGGAGGTCTTTTGATTCTCTGTAGTTAATAAAAGCCCTCTCTTTTATTTACTATCTTTTCCTGCCACGGTTCCCCGCTGCTCGTGAGGATACCAGGCTTGTTAGGGCGCCTACACGCAGGACACTCTACCCACACCTACTCAACCACGCCCCCAGGGGCCACAGGCACTCGTGCTAGCGAGACCACTCCACCCTACCTAGCTACTAAGTTACACCTGCGGTTACCTCGGTTCCCTGAGTGCCGGTGCCTCTAGGAACCTGGGTAACACGACACCTTATACCCTCGTGTAACGGGCAACCCCAATGCTCATCTAGTACACATTCTATATGCGGCTCTTTTCAAAACCAAAACGTCCAAGACCGCGGTCTTTCCCACCCAGCTTTAACAGTCGCATCAAACATTGAGGGTTTCTCCCATTTACCTGGTGAATCTTATAGTTGTTGACGTCATCCAGCCCATCGAGCGTCACTTGAACATTAACCGGGTGGTACTCTGTCTGTTGCGTCATCTCGATGCGGCCCATGATGTTGACGGGGTTGCCATTTCCAAACCAGTCGCGGACCACGGCCTTGCGACGGGGCAGCCCGGTCACGCTGGAAAGACGACAGATTTTATTTAATCCACATCATCAGAACAAGTTTTTTAAAAAAATGAAAATGAGAAAAATAATCTCATTAGTGACCGCCGGGACTTGAACCCGGGACCGTGGGGTACTGAGTTTTCTCCTTGACAAAAGACTTCCTGCTGAAACTGGAACCAATTGCATAATAACCCGACATCCGACTCCTAAGCACAGAATATCTGTGTTACGTATCCAAACTGAGCACAATTTCACTAAGTTATACTACTATTTACTAAGTCAGAGGTCTGCTGCTTGTAGTAGGAGGTTGAAAAACTCTGACACCAGGATTCATCGGGTCGTTGGATGACTTGAACTTGTGTCCCACTCGAAGAAGAAGGCTAAGTTACAAATACACAGGGAATTAAACCAGGCCTTCCAAGTCCCGAGGTAAAAATCAAAGCATGTTAGGTTAGAGCACCCTACTATTAATAGCAGGTGGTTGAAAACAACTCTGACACCACGGTTCATTTCGTTCGTGGACTCGGTGTCCCAGAAGAAGAAGAATACCTCTAGTCTAGAACATGGAAGCAATTAAAGCATAAGGATAAACTTGTGCCAACTGATCACTTACACAGAACAAGCCAGCCTCTCCCCTCTAGCGACAGGGCCGTGGTCGTCGTAGATGACCAGCGATTTCCTCATGATGGAGTTCTTCCCGGCCAGCGCTATCACGGAGTCCGTGAACAGTCTTCGCGTCAGTCGGATGCTGTCCACCTTCTTACCAGCTATATTCAGCATGCCGTGCCTGGAAGATGTTCGGGTAATCAGTAAAATTATTGGGGTGGACTTTTAGTAAGTAACTACTAAAATATTGGATGGTTTTGAGGAGTGTGGGGATCTGAAAATGGTTATTAAGGATAGTGATTTTTTCATCATTGACCGCCCTTGAGTTACTTGGCAAGACAAAGAAGTGCTACTTATCAAGTTTTATGAACTAATACCTACGCTACCTTATGTTTGATTTCTTAAGGCTATTATACCTGGTATTAAGGTCTCCAAGTCGACACAAGCCTTCCAATCCTGATCAGCAGTATTGCTCAGGGTGCCTCAAGTCCACATCTATTCCATGGGGTTCATATACTTTCCCAGCAGACAGGCAACGCATTGTCAAGTTATACCAGCCCTTTATAGTCCGGTTTGTAAGGGGAAGGCTTGTATGGAGACCGTTCGGATTGTGATTAAAGCGTGAAACTTGGCACAGATGTTCTATGGGTACATCTTAGTTGGTGAAGCCCGGTTTCCAGGAGTTCCGCACCCCGGAGCAGGTGAGAGGGGGGGAGGAATGTTTCGGTCGCCGCGCACCAAACAAAAAATTCTCACTGATAGAGTTGAGGTCTTAAGGCAAGTTTGGTATCGTTTTCGATTAAAAATAACATGAAGAATCTATTTAACGTAGTAAAAAATAATGTTTTCATTAAAAAATACAAAGAAATACGCAAAAAAAGGAAAATACACCACACTATTTTCGTCTTCAACACGCTATCACTATAAATATGCTAATATAAAAATAAAAATAAAAATAGCACTAAATAGCTTAGATATTCAGCTTTCTAAAAATATATACTTTTTGTATGGTTTTAACCAAAATTACACATTAAAAAAATAATAATAGGTAGAGCGGCGTCGAGTTCAATACTCTCTGCGTACGTACATCTTCTTTGTTTATGAATAGAACTGCAAAATTTAACACAATAGATAATATACCATTCATATTCTAAAGAAATTAAAATAAAGCTGATCTTGCTGTCCACATTTGAGAAAAATCAACCGCAAATTTAAGTTTGTTTTTCATATGTTTTGTATGAAAAACAAAGTTAACTTTTCAGCTTAAACTAATAACGGAATACGAATTGAACGCAATATGCAAAAACCGCACAAATACGGTCCAGAGTACCTACCGAGGAAATTTTGGTGCTATTTAAGGTGGATATAGTTGTCCTATTACCATTAGCGCGTCGCCCCCCTCACCTCCATCAACAGCTCGAGGTAGATCAGTGTGCGGTAGATCATCCTTTTGCCATCTTCAAGTGATCGGTCCATCTGACCGCGAAAGTTGCGCTTATTTTTCACGTGTTATGTGCTGGTTGTGAAAAATCTGCGCCATGTAGCTGGAGAGACTATTTACTAGCAAACAAAACGTCCCTAAAAACGTGGATCCGAGGTGTTTTGGCATGGTTTTGAAAAACAGAAGACAAAATGCCCCAAAAACTTAGGCGATCACCCGTATGAGCCACAGAGCCAGCCACGTCTGTTGTCTATGCTGTCCCCGAAAGACCATTACGAATCGTCTGGTAGTACGTTTGAAACCTTCCAGCCAACGAAATAGGTCGGGTTCTGTAATGAATTCAAATACCGTAGCTTGGGTGGACCAAGACATATCCATCTATACTGCAATTACTGCACCATCCATGCAGAAGTCAGAGAAGTAGATCTTTTCTCCTCTGTTTCGCTTTTATAATTTACGAGTAAGCCTTCGACTCAATTGAAGCCCGGGCCGTGGACATAGTTTTTTCATTACTAGCGTCGCGTCGCGTCCCTCACCTCCATCAACAGCTCGAAGTAAATCAGTGTGCGGTAAATCAGCCATTTGCCATCTTCAGTGATCGGTCCATCTGACTAAAAGACATTCTTTGTGGTCTACTCTTGCCGAGGCGTGACCTTTACATCGGATTTCCATCAGTTTCTTACTCCACATCCCAGCAGTTCTGTTCCATTACACATGTGATCAGCTGACAGCTACTTCTATTTGCCACACATCCAGACTATGTCGTCTGGTAAATTGGTCTTCTCTTATATAACTTGATCCATTAGTGTGATCCCGATCAGCTTATTCAAACGCTCCTAAGTGACCATGTAGGTGGTAGGTCAGCCAGTTTTACTGCGAGGTTTCTCTGCGACCAAATCCCACGAAGACGGAATCCTGCGCTTTCCACCTTCGCAATAGGGATTCTAAAAGGATGCTCAAAATCACGTGGTGCGGCCAGCAAATAAGGCACAACTTTACGCCAAAATATCTCGGTGTGACCTTGGACAGAACCCTTACATATAGGGTAAACTGTTCAAACCTAAAAACCAAAGTTAGTGCCAGAAACTGCCTCTTACGAAAACTCACTACCACGAAATGGGGTACATTCCCTCACGTCCTCCGCACTAGCAGCTTGGCTCTCTGTTTTTCGGCTGGGGAGTATGCCAGTCCAGTCTGGGCACACTCATCCCATGCAGGTCAGGTAGACGTGGCTCTAAACGACTCCTGTCGAATAGTCACCGGTACCCTGAAACCGACCCCACTACCGCATCTATACTCCTTAGCCGGGATAGCTCCACCTTGAGCTCGTAGGTATGCTGCAACTTGGATGGAGATGAAAAAACAAATGGAAGATAGCAGGCACCCCCTACACAATCACACACCACCTCCTTCACGTCTAAAGAGCCGCAAGAGTTTTCTAAACCAACCACAGATCGACGGAAACGACCCATCCAAAGTTCGCCTAGAGCAATGGAAAAAAATGTACCCGCCCACTGCAACTCATGTTCCACCTGCCGAGAAGCTACCACCGGGTGGTGACCTTCCCTGGGCAGTTTGGAAGTCCCTAAACAGACTCCGGGCTGGTGTAGGAAGGTGTCACGAAAACCGGAAGAGGTGGGGCTTCTCCAACAGCGAAAGCTGTGAGTGTGGAGCTGTACAGACTATGGCTCACCTTTTAAACTGCCCTAAGAGCCCCAGTACATGCACGCTGCAAGACCTGCTGGAAGCGAACCCAAATGGAGTTTCTGTCGCCAAACATTGGTGCAAAGTAATTTGAAGTTGTACATCGATTCGACGAAGAAGACTGCGAGGTTTCACATCTAGGCTCGATAATTATGTTAAGGACGCACTGATTGAACACCATTGTAATGAATTGCAGCTAGGAGTCTGAAGGACCTAACTTCCCAAATACTGCCAGACAAGCTGCACTCTTCTAGTGATTTCACAACCCAAGTTGTCTTTACCCAACTGATATCTCTGCTGAAGGTATGCATATACAACTTTCTTGTGCCTTAATTTTTTTTTTTTTATCCCGCCTGAGCCGCGTCTACACTAGGACCGCAAAATTGTTATAAGAAAAAGAAAATTGTGTCATTCAATTTTCTTTTTTTTTACAATGACTTATCATTATTTTGTAATGACTATCAATAAGTGATATTTTTTGTATCCAACATTGAATTAATATATTTCATTTCATTTCATTTCAACGTGTTACAAAACAACCAATAAAGCTGAAAGGGTGTGGAAAGGTCCGTTGCAAAGAGTCAATTAACAAAAAATTAGAGCCGTAGAATCGTTTTTGAAAACTATGAAAAAAACATTTTTTTATTAAATTACACTTATTTTTAATCGTGGCATCGCAGCACTAATTTTGACAGCTCAAAAAAGTTCAAATGAAGTTACCGTCACAAAATAGAGAATTTACAGAAGGCCAGCTCGCCCCTTCTTTCGATCACTTATGCCTACTCTTTAGGGTTGCTACTTTTACTATCTGATTTTTTAAATGAAGTAACCCGTCGTTTGTAAGTATGAATTAGGTATATTGAATTGATAAACTCCTAAATAACCTGGCGGATATGAAATATTTTTTACCGTAGAAAGTCATATTTCTAATAGGAAGTAAGTAGGTCCCCACCTAAATCGGTAAATAAAATAGGCAATGGGTTTGGGTGACGAGACTAGGTGTGGTGAGCGAAGGGACCCATAGTTAGGCAGGTAGGTAAGTAGGTAGTAGGTAGGTAGAGGACCGGCCGGCGGCGATGACCGACCCAACAAAGGGTTCCTCATGTCGTTCTTCGGTGTTTCCCACGGAAAACAAGTGTATCTATCTAAAAGAAAGGCTAAAAACAATACCTATCTTGTCGTCACGAACTTTAATAGGTTAAGTACCTATGGTTGGAAGGTTTGAACAGGGAGTCAAGCCATCATGAAAGTCAAACGTACCGTCACCAGTCAGTCGCACACAGATCACCTACCTACCAAACGTATTGGCGGGCGGGCGATACGCGCTGGGAACGGTAGGTAGGTAGGTTGGTAAGTACCTACCTATCATGACATGAACATGACGACATGACAAACGCGAGGAAGCCACCCGGAAAAAAATCGGGCATGGAAGCTGTATTTGTAGCTGTAAGTTGATAGGTAGGTAGGTAAGTTTCGTAGTGGTGACCTTCACCTTACGTAGGTATCTATTTTATATCGGGTGAAATTTTACTAGTGACCGATAGCGAAAACTCAGAACCGGCTGGTGATAAGGAACAACTTTCTCCAAGGAACATAGGCCTGAATACGAAAAAAATTTTTGGACCTCCCATACAAAATTGCCGATCAGCTGATTTGAGTTAGTATGGGAGGTCAATTTATTTTTTCGTATTTCGACCTATGTTCCTTGGAGAAATTCGTTCCTTATCACCATCCGATTCTGAGTTTTCGCTATCGGTCACTAGTAAAATTTCACCGTATAGGTATATCAAATAAAAGAATTCTACTTAGTTTTCATTATTGCTTGGGAAACTTTTGTGCTGTTATTACACCCAAACACATCACAAAACTATTTTTCTTTACTCGGCATTCCGTCCGCCCGCACCGAACGCGCCGTTCACACTCAACCATTCGCCGGTTCGATACGGTTCCACAGAGCGCGTAAACGACGCGTGTGAATGTCTGAGTGAGTTTAGCCGCGTTTGCTCGAAGCCGACTCTCTGGATTGCGCTAGCCAATACTTACTTTGTGTTACCGTCGCGGCGAAGCGCAGTTCGGTCTACATTGCTGGCTATTACATGAATGTCAACAATACAAGAAACTAAGTCAACCAGCAATGTATGCCGAAGCGGACTTTGTTCGCCGGGTAGTGTAGCACCTGACCTAGACTAGTGATGTGATTATTTTATCGACTGATGATAATAAAAAATATTCTTTTTTTTGGTTAGTTGTGTAACAGGTTGTATAGAGGTACTTTTTGATAAATTCAAGGATATACTTTCGGCGAAAACCGGCTCAGGAATGATATATTGATTATATTATATGGCATTGGTTTTGTCCGAGTTCATCCTAAGTCCAACGCGTCTCGAAGCAACATTATTGAGAGGTCTTGCAGAAATCTAGAATTATGTTATTTTTACATTATGTCGTTTTCAAAGCGGTGGTGTGTTACATATTTACCGATGACATTGATGCTAAGACAATCACTGTAGAATCTTCAAGGAGGAGGTCTTTTTCCAGCGCTTTAGTGAAGAGTTGCGGAGGTATAATGTCCTACACCTCAGAGTATTTCGACTTGAACGGATATAGTTGACATTCGGTACTGAATTTCTCAGCACCTCCACTTATCACCAGGCGCCCTGGCAGCGCTGCAAGGGTTCTTAAACGGCCCGGGCTTCAATAGAGTCGAAGGCTTACTCGTAAATTATAAAAACCAAACAAAGGAGAATACATCTACTTCTCTAACTTCTGCATCGATGGTGCAGTAATTGCAGTATAGATGGATATGTCGTGGTCCACCTAGGCCACGGTATTGAATTCATTACAGAACCCGACCTGTTTCGTTGGCTGGAAGGTTTGAAACGTAATGCCAGACGATTCGTAATGGTCTTTCGGGGACAGCATAGACAATAGACGTGGCTCTGTGATCGCCTAAGTTTTTGGGGCATTTTGTCTTCTGTTTTTCAAAACCATGCCAAAACACCTCGGATCCACGTTTTTAGGGACGTTTTGTTTGCTAGTAAATAGTCTCTCCAGCTACATGGCGCAGATTTTTCACAACCAGCACATAACACGTGAAAAATAAGCGCAACTTTCGCGGTCAGATGGACCGATCACTTGAAGATGGCAAAAGGATGATCTACCGCACACTGATCTACCTCGAGCTGTTGATGGAGGTGAGGGGGGCGACGCGCTAATGGTAATAGGACAACTATATCCACCTTAAATAGCACCAAAATTTCCTCGGTAGGTACTCTGGACCGTATTTGTGCGGTTTTTGCATATTGCGTTCAATTCGTATTCCGTTATTAGTTTAAGCTGAAAAGTTAACTTTGTTTTTCATACAAAACATATGAAAAACAAACTTAAATTTGCGGTTGATTTTTCTCAAATGTGGACAGCAAGATCAGCTTTATTTTAATTTCTTTAGAATATGAATGGTATATTATCTCTTGTGTTAAATTTTGCAGTTCTATTCATAAACAAAGAAGATGTACGTACGCAGAGAGTATTGAACTCGACGCCGCTCTACCTATTATTATTTTTTTAATGTGTAATTTTGGTTAAAACCATACAAAAAGTATATATTTTTAGAAAGCTGAATATCCAAGCTTTTTTTTTGTGCTATTTTTATTTTTTCCTAAATATTAGCATATTTATAGTGATAGCGTGTTGAAGACGAAAATAGTGTGGTGTATTTTCCTTTTTTTGCGTATTTCTTTGTATTTTTTAATGAAAACATTATTTTTTACTACGTTAAATAGATTCTTCATGTTATTTTTAATCGAAAACGATACCAAACTTGCCTTAAGACCTCAATTCTATCAGTGAGAATTTTTTGTTTGGTGCGCGGCGACCGTAACATTCCTCCCCCCTTCCCACCTGCTCCGGGGGGCGGAACTCCTGGAAACCGGGCTTTACCTACTATGATGTACCCATAGAACATCTATGCCAAGTTTCACGCTTTAATCACAATCCGAAAGGTCTGACCCCTTACTAACCGGGGTATTACTATGGGTTTATTGAATCCATTACCTGGTGTTAAGGTCTCCGAGGCGACACAAGCCTTCCAAGCCAGATCGGCAGTATTGCTCAGGGTGCCTCAAGTCCACATCTATCCCATGGGGTTCATAAACTTTCCCAGCAGACAGGCAACGCGCTGTCCAGTTGTAATAGTCCTTCCCTGGGGGGTGCTCGTGGATCGCCCAACGGTGTTCTCTGGTGTTATTCACGTTTGCTCCGTCTGCGTGGATCTGGAGGAGGAAGTTCGTCAAGTGAAGGAAAATGTACAAATTCTGTGATCAGACATAGTTTGTTTTTTTCCGATTTTTTCTAGGGATTTGACCAGTTACCTACAATAACTAATCATACCATACCCTACAACATTGCTAGCTTTCCTTCTTTACACTTTTTTTGATCTTAGATTTACATATCGCGCTGACCTTATAATCTTTCACTGAGTGAGTAAAGTTAAAAGCTACTGGTTTATCAAGTTTGATCTTCAATTATACGTAAAAGAAAGCTGTTCAAAATAAGGTGACCTACCATGTACTCAATGATGATAGTGGTATCTTCCCAAGGTCTCTCCGCTGGCTGCGTGAAGACCACCTTACTCACTATGGGATACCGGAACGTGACTTCCGCTGACGCCATGACGGTTTGGTAATCTGTGTCTGGTTCGTATGAGAGGATCGGTCCGCAAAGTTCACGGCGTGGCGGTCTCCTGTTGAAAAAATAAAATCGTTACGGGGAAAATTTTATAAAGGGAGTTGCAGAATGCAGTACGAAGTTAGGGAGCTCGCCTAGACCAGACGAGTCCCAACAATTTTTTTTATCTTAAGTAGGTAATCCAATGGGTTGAGATTCTAAAGAGCTGGTAGATTTCACTAGGAGCCTTGTTTGCTGAGTAGATCTCAGCACGTCAATGAGAGGAATTGTCAGGGAACTTTGAGGCATAACTAAAATCAAAAGAAAATCCATTGCAAATTAAAAGGAACCCTTACCTCTGTAGCACCAAAGACCGATGCAGCACACTGTTCGGGCCAGATAGAGGCAGGAACACGTCCCAGTAAGTGCCAGTCAGCTCATTGGCGAGTCCTGGCAGTAGGTAGCGATGTGTCAGTTCCTCAGTCCGGTCCTTGTACTTGCCAAACAAGTCGCCAACCGCGTACTGGTCTTGGGTGCCCATACCTGGTAGAGAAAGTGAATATGTCTGTTGTAGTTATTTAGGAACTTTTACAGTCTTTCCGCAACGCTTTTCTGCGATGCTGAAATGCTGAATAGCTTTGCGTGTCAGTAAGTATTCATCAGCTCAGCGTAAAATGTAAGGAAGTTATGTAAAAGGAAGTATACCTGGAGGCGGCAGGCTAGATAGATCGACTCCATTAGGATTGTACAGCTCCCCCACAGTAGCGCACATGCTGAGGAACTCCTGAGCACCAGCCAGCCTTGGAGGCAGCTCCATCACGCTGTATTGCAGCATGGAGCCGACGAAGCGAAGGTTGGACTCGTAGTCGCCGTCTGCAGCGCCCAGTTGGAAGTTGGTCCAGGTCGGGTCGAAGGGAGACCGCTGGGTAAACTCCACGGAGCCACGGATGCCGTCCATGTTGATTAGGGCTCTGGAGTAGATGAATAATATGTTTTAGGTTGGGCTCTAGTCTGTTTCTGCTACAGAAAAGAAAATTTATAAAAAAGTCGTTAACAAATGCGACGGTACGTCACCAAGAGATCGACTTCAATTTTATGGAAAGCTTTATGATATCAAGTTTGTTGATTCAACTTACTTCGCACTTTTCGGCGCCATCAACCTGAGCTTCGCACACGCCAGGAAGCTATCCGGATGCCTGTTGTCGTAGATCACCACGTAGAGATTCCTCTTGGTCACTTCCATGTCACTGCGCAGCATGTTGATCACCTCATCTTTATACACCGTCCTCACTTTCTTCTTGTCAGCATCGGTCGCTACTTTGACCAGCCCCAAACGGCTGTCCAAGTCACCGACACTCATACCGTCTCCAGCGTTTTCAGGGTCGAATACCAGCTGAAGTACATTGCAGTTGTCCTCGTGACTACCTTTGTCCGAATCGAAAATGTCTGTCACAAACAGCTTCCATTTATGTTCTGTGTATTCCACTTTGTCAGGGACAGCCTTCGTGTGGTACAAATCTGCGTGGATGTAGGAGTCAGCTTCGTCGAACTCTTGAGCGTAAAGCCAGCGGAAGTTTAGGCTTCCAGCGACAGGAGCAGTAAACCTTGCTACAGCGTATTTCTCGTATTGCTTCTCTGTCGAGTGTATTGACGCGCATATTATTCTATCTCTTTCTGCTGTTTCTAGAACGATACTTTTCCCCCAGAGGCCAGAGTTGCCTGTCAAAGTGTTTCTGCTTTCGAATTCTGCGTGATCTTTTCCGGGAATGATGAGGTAGCCGAGTTCTTCAGTCAAGTCTATCAGTTCTCTCCCAAGCTTGGCCTCTGAGCATCTTTCTGGAGTGACATCTCGGTAGTCGACAGGGTACTCGTGGATGGACCACTTGAAGACTCCATCAGGGTACTGCAGCGTGGGCTTCAGGCGGGTTCTGATGCTGATGAGGGTCTCGTTCTTGTGTGAGAACTCTATCTCTCCGTGGACGCCATGTTGGGAGAAATAAGCGCGGAGGCTGAAAGCGCTGGTTTCTGCTGCTGTAATACGAGAATTTCTGATTAGATTTGCCGTGTGATGCCGACTTAGAATAGCATCACCTCAATTCTACCCGTGGGTGTCGTAAAAAAGCGACTAAGGGATAATTATACAGGGAATGGGCAGTAGCGTTCCCTCTAAATGCAACATCTTACACTGCGCTCGCCAATCTGCTTGCAAACATAGTTAGTATGCTATGACCAGTAGCCATGTCCAACAGTAGACTGTTGTGGCTGGTATGGTTTTGCCGGGTTTTATTACCGGTACCGATCAAAGCAGTGCGCTCTCCGAATATCAGAAGCACTTACTAAAATCTAAACTACTTCGATGTTAAAACAATTATTTTTAGGGTGCCGTACCCAAAGGGTGAAAACCGGAACCCTATTACTGTTCGTCCGTCACCAGGCCGTCGATATTCGCTTTATGAGGTAATGGTCGGTTAAGCGAATGTTTAAAAGTTAAACTAAAAATTCTTTGCAAGTCTTGTCGCTGTTCCAAATTAGGAACTGGGAACCCCTGTATCTGTTATTATTATTAATCAACGAAATTGAAGTATGGTTTGATCTGCAAAGATGCATATCCCCAAAAACTATTAAAATGTCAATTGACAGATCAAAATACAAATGCCAATCGCAGGTCATTTCTTATTTCTTCTCTTTGAGCGAATTAACAGAAACGACAATAATAGGATAGAATCGGGGCCTATCTAAGAATATTTAAAAATAGCTTTGCCTACCCATACGTGTAGCATTTAAAATGATTAACTGATTAATTAATTTATTAATTTAAACTGATCTTTAAATTTAGTAATAGGTCTTCGATACATAAAAAACTAGAAATTCAACAACATCCTAAATTCTTTGTAAGTTATAATATAACAGGTAACTTATTTTATTTATAAGTAGCAAGACAATACGTCAAAACATTCTCTGTGTCACTTAGATCCGCATATTACTCATTCCTTGAAACTCTACACAAAAATTCCAAAACTCTACTCACCAACCAACAAAACTAAATAAACTAAAATTATAATCTTTGGCACCACATGACTACGGCACATTTTCACTATCTTTTCATTTTACAAACAAAAATATTACGATAACATTCACGTGGTAGCTTAAGTTACTAACTTGATTTCACTACTGGCGAGTAGTGCGGCGAGTGAAAGGCGGTTCAGTCAAGTCAAGATCCAGCCAAGGCTGATGGGGGAAAGAGATGGAAGATCGTGACGTCATAGGCCGTTTCTCAAACCGGTGGTGGTAATGCGTTGTTGGTAAACATTAGATTCTGCAGACATAAGTCACGCCAGTAATGCCTTGCGTGGAATGTAGAGCGTTAGCAGCATAAAGTTTTGCCTCGTTCGTACCAGTTTCCGGACTAATACTGAGTGTAACTAGTGACCGATAGAGAAAACTCAAAACCGGCTAGTGAAAAGCCACAACTTTCCTCAAGGAACAAAGATCAAAACATGAAAAAATATAGTAGATACCTCCCATAGAAACTTTACAATCAGCTGATTTTAGTTAGTAGGTAGTCCAGACCTATATTACTTGGGGAAAGATCACCAGCCGGTTTTGAGTTTTCGCTATTAGTAAACTAGAAAATTTCATCCTTGGTAGGTATATTTAGCTAAATGTTCATTTTGTAATGTAGCTCTCTATAAATGCAATCTTTATAAATTAATGAATGATTTTCGCAATTTTAGTTTTGGCAGAATAACATTGAGTGTAAAGTTCCAAACTAGCTTTCCATTGCTTGAAGTTTCTTATTTAAGTATGTAGGTAGGTCCCTATACAGGGTGTTAATTTAGTTTAGTATCGATAAAGGATGCCGTAAAAATATTGAAATAAATTCCTCCAATTTTTTTTTATTTTACTTGGCTGACATTTGATTCGAATGCCTACCTATATCTCAGCCGAAATTCGTTCAATCTCAAAGTTGTTTATACGAAAGAACTTGTATGTATGGGCACTCTCTAAACAACAACAGTGCCGAAAATTGTATTTTTTTTAAGTTTTGCCTAAATAAAACAAAAAAAAAGTTTACTGGTTTTTTTCAATATTTTTACGGCATCATAATCAATACCTACTTAACTTACCCTGATGATATGGCACACATTAACATTAACACCCTGTATTGATAGCTCGTTGATTATAGCTCATGCAATTATAGCTCTGAAAACTAGACTGCTCTTAAGTAGGTATAGGTATAGTTGAGTTTTAGTTTTTTGTTTTCAAATTATTTATTTATTTACAGGGAATCTTTAAAGTAAACACGCAATTCTTTCCAAACTACGGCGCATAGCTACTATGTAGACGGGGTGCTATACAATAGCATTACTCAACATGTCACCATACAGAAACAGACCTCGTGCATAACTGTTTGTTACTTACTGCAAGTCGCATAAGAATGCAAGACACGTAGCAATGTCCGGGTACGAATCGAACCCGTTAGGTGCAAGCTCCACAGAACAGACGCGAGACACGACGTGTAATACCTATGACATCTGTCAGACAAGTGATTCATCATCTTCCTGCCCTTATCCCAATTACTTGGGGTCAGCGCAACACGTTTTGTTGAACACAAAATCGTGTTGCAAAGGATTTGGCTGAATCTTACACCGCCCGCCTACCAGACGTCAACCCTCCTTGGGAATGTATTTGTGGTGGATTAACCACCACCATACGGTTGGCCCTGGCTGTTTGGGTCGGGTTTAACTCTCGGTTGCCTCTTACGAGCCCCACGGGAAGAGACGGGGTTGTGCGATTCTACTCTGCCGGCACCACTCGGCTGTCAGACAAGCGATTGTCACCCGTTATCGATGGGTCGCGCTAGCGTAGCTTTGTTTCTTCTGTTTCATACATATTAAACGGAAACGGTTTCAAGCGTTGCGATGTCGCACGTCTCAGGTGTCCGACGATCACTTGTTTGACAGATGCTATATTACGTCGCACGTCTACTCTGCGGAAGTTGCATCTCAGCTTGTTACCAGGATAGGGTATGTGATGTGACTCGTACCGTAATGCAACACCGCAGGTCCCGTTGAAAAATGTGCAGCAAATTGCAAATAAACTCTTAGTTAGTTAGAACCAGCAGTCCATCACATAATAGGGCTAGTAAGCAAAACCTCAGTACGGGCTGGTGATAAAAATAATTAAATAAACAGATAAGGAACAACATTCCCCAGGGAACATAATTCGAAATATGAAAGTGCAAGTGCAATACAAATTGACTTGTTTATAGTATAAAGAAAGGCGCTTGTTTGGTTGGCACTACATTTATTCAGGCAGGCGGCCGGTCCGGTCATAAAACATTGCCAAACCCTTTTGCTACATGATTTTGTGCTCTAACAAAACGTGTTGCGTTGTGCCAGTGCAGGTAGATGATGGTGATGGTGATTTTGTATGGAAAGTCCAGTTTCATCTTCAATTATTTCAACTTTTATGAGCATTCGACAAAGTTGTGCCTTTTCAGTGCCCGTCCTGCGTTTTGTGGTATTGGTCACTATTAAAATGTCATAAATACATACCTACTTATATCACGCCTATATTAGTTGCAGGGTGGGCAGAGCGTGAAAGGCTGTACAACACGACCATTTAAACCACGTTTGATAAGACTGTGTACCTATTAGATACCATAGTGACCACAGATAGTGACAGGTTGTCAGCATGTTTCCTAAAATTGCACTACACATCAACTCTCAAACGGTGACATCGAGCTATGTTCAATGGGGCCTGAATCTGCCTATATGATAATGATTATCATATAGATTGTTCTTGATGATTATTCATGCATGATACCTAGATTGCGCTAGCCAATACTTACTTTGTGATACCTTCTTCTTTTTCGTGTGGGACACCGAGTCGTTCAACGACCCGATGAACCCTGGTGTCAGAGTTTTTTTTTCAACCGCCTACTGCAAGTAGCAGGCCTCTGACATGGTTGTGTAACGACCACCATCATAGACAGCAACCGGGACCGACGGCTTAACGTGCCCATCCGAAGCACGGAACCATCTTACTTGCGGACAATCAGGTGGTTCAGCCTGCAATGTCCTAACCAGACTGAGAACAAATTCACAAAGTGATAAATATCAACTTTGTGAGTGACCCCACCGGGAATTGAACCCGGAACCTTTGCGTGGCAGGCAGGCATACTAACCACTGCGCCACATCGGCTGTCATTTGTGATACCTACCTACATAGATCTGACAGCTGTCAATTCAAACTCGTCAAAGCCACCTCACGTATGCCGTGACGTCACAGCAGCGCCCCTCCTGCGCGTTTGCCGAAGCTCGCGCCACAAAATAGAGAATTTACAGAAGGACAGCTCGCCCTTTTTCCCGATCACTTATACCTACACTCTAATGTTGCTAATATTTCTATCTGAATTTTTAAAATACTGTAGCATAGCGAAACTGTAGCATACCGGGACCAAGGGAAACATACTTAGGTAGGTACATTACTTACCTACATTATGTCAAACTTACACTATACAAAATATTTGTACCTACTTGCGAGTCGTCATTTTACAGTCCGCTCGCACCGAAACGCTGTTGACACCGTAGCCGGTTCGAAACGTTTCGAGATCGCGCGTAAACGACGGCGTGTAAATGTGTGTGTGAGCTTAGTGACGTTTCCTTGAAGCCGTCTCTCTGTGTTGGGCGGCCGCCAATACTTACTTTGTGCTCGCGCTATTTCTGCGCGCGCGCATGTCGGTTGAGTCACGCTGAAATAAGGTCATTGTAATCCACACCGCGGGACGAATGTCGTCAGGGAAAATAAACACGGTTCTTCGGGTCGTTCGCCGACTCGGTTTTCCACATGAGCACGTAAGATGGAGGGAGAAAGGGAGCATCGGAAAATTCTTTACCGTTTCTTTAAAATCCTTTAAAAGATACGTTGAAGGCGTTCAGTTCAGTTTAGGACATGGACCTCCTCAAGTCTGCTAATTTTTAGCCATTGTAATGCCAGCAATCTATTGCCACTGTGATTTTCCATAATATTTTCTTTTCTTTGTACAACTAGGTACCACTAACATTACAATAAAATAACCTGAACGGATTTTAGCTGTACCTATATTGGTCATCCGTTGACCACAGACACTGGAAAGTGTCCGAAAAATCGATTTAATTAAAAAAAAACACAAAAATTCGCGATGAATTGAGAACCTCCTCCGTTTTTTTTCGTCGGCTGAAAACCTAAATACACTGACGGTTTGGTGATTTTCCATACTAACATTAGCAGAATAAGAAACTACCAATGTGCTATTGACACCCAACTGAATTCGGGCCCGTACAGGGCCCATATTATAAAAAACATTTTTTAGATTTTTTATCTAGGGAAAACGGAAAATCTCAACATACTCAAAGGAAGCTATATAGACTGTAGGTAATGGGTTTACCATACAAAATCACGATCAGTCAGTATTTTATATAGGAAGTCAAAACATTTTTACGTCTCCTGAAATATTTTTAGTTTCATGGAGTGCACCCTATCAGTAATCGGACAGTTTTCCCTAACTCCCGGTAGAAAATGATAGAAAATATGGAATCACATATTGACATAGAGTTCCGAGTGGTAGCGGCGTAGAAGTCTGCCACCCCTATTCTACTCAGGGTGCTTCGTAAAAAGCAACGTAGAGTTTTTGACTACAATATCTGCAAACCATGGTCAACCGTATGGTGGCGGTAATACCACCTACGATAGCATTCCCAAAGAGCGTTAACGTCAGGCCGGGGCGACCGGTCGTAAAATTAAGCCAAATCCTTTTGTAACATGATTTTGTCTTAACCCTTCGCAAACCGGCTTTTGTTTTTTTTTTTATAGGTTTTGAACTCTAAGTGCGGGTAGTAGGGTTCAAAATCGATGGCTCTCTTGGGAGCCACCGGGTTGCGAGCGGTTAAAACAAAACATGTTGCGACGACCTCAAGTAGTTGGGATAAGAGCAGGAAGATGATGATAATGTTGGCATAGAAATGAAAAGAGAGATCCCATCAAAAACATTAACTTGTAAAAAGAACCAAGTCTCGCCACTCAGTTCTTCTACTGTAAAAAGTTGTGAGATCCATGAGATGCCAAGTCGGTTATTGATTTATTCAAGGACTAATTCAGGGAACTTTCATCTTAAGCTATTGCGTAATTAGGTAACAGACATCATCTTATGTAACCATATCGATATTTAAAAACTTTTATATTAACAATAACTAGAATGACTTGGCAATCGCACACTATTTGCTTGTGAGATACGATGGTCTGGTGCGATGGCCATGTCATTCTAGTTATTGTTAATATAAAAGTTTTTAAATATCGATATGGTTACATAAGATGATGTCTGTTACCTAATTACGCAATAGCTTAAGATGAAAGTTCCTAATTAGTCCTTGAATAAATCAATAACCGACTTGGCATCTCATGGATCTCACAGCTTTTTACAGTAGAAGAACTGAGTGGCGAGACTTGGTTCTTTTTACAAGTTAATGTTTTTGATGGGATCTCATTTCTTTTTGTAGGTAGTAATCCTCTTTCTCTTTTTAGGGTTTCGTAGTCTACTAGAAACCCTTATAGTTTCGTCATGTCTGTCTGTCTGTCTGTCTGTCTGTCTGTATGCCGCGCCCTCATATCTTCGTCAGTTTTAGAGCTATCGACATGAAATTTGGTGAGAAGATAGATCGTGTTGACCCAAATATAGAAATGTTAAGAAAAAAAATTTTTATATGTTTTTTGGACCCCCTCCCATACAATTGAAAGGGGGGCAAAAAAAATATTTTTCTTCTGTTATATTGAGTAGGGTATCGTTGAATAGGTCTTTTAAAACTAAGTTGAGGTTTCTTTGAAACAAAGTCACTAAAATGTTTCTGTCACGAGATATTTGCTTTTAAAAAGGGCGTTTTTGACCCATAATTTGTTCCAGCTGTAACTTCTAAAGTATAAACGCTAAAAATTTGAAATAAATATGGAATATAGCTTACAATCTGAAGTTACAACGAAAACTATAACGGATATTGTACCCTTAAAGGTTTCAGAAAAAATTGAGTTTTTCTATTTGCGGTTGGTCATCATACTGTTGCTAACAAACCAGCAAAAAAATAAGGTTGTAATGCTGAAAAACCTGATATTTAAACGTTGACTACGAAACCCTATTTGTGGGCGTGTCTGACACGCTCTTGGCCGGTTTTTTTTTTGGAACTACTTCTCGAGCCTCAGCTACAGATTTCCTTAAAGCCCATCCGCAAAGTTAACTTTGTAATCCTATACATTTGTATGGAAATACAAAGTTATTTATGCGGTTGCAACCGAATTTGCAGAATGTTATAGTTTTCCCTTTATTCATACACTAAATACAAGGTGTATTCTAAGTTTGAAGCTCCTTAGTCTGCTAGAAGTACCTTAGAATTTTGATGATCGGTCAGTCAGTCAGTCAGTCAGGCAGAAAATTAAGAAACTTTGACTAACTATAACTTCTAAACTACTGGCATAAATTAGATGAAATTTGGAATGTATCGTGTCTATGTAGTGCTTGATAAGATATTTTGAAATGAGGGTTCTAGACTTATCAACAAGGGAGTTATGGGGGGGTCGAAAATGGCCTGAACTGGTTCGAGAAAAGGATGGTACGGCCGTGCCGCTTTCAGCTCGACTTGGTGGGGGCACTGCCGTGCCAGGCCTGGCGCACTCCGCTGCGGAGGTATAGATTTACAAGTACGTGCGGCGACACCCGCGGGGAGGTTAATCAGTGGGTTGCCGCACGCCGCTCGTTACGCACGCGCTCCCACGTTGCCGCTCATTACGCGAAAATGAGAATAAGAAAATACTGCATTGCTTATAATTGCTTGAATAATTCTAGTGATAAAAGCCTCAAGTTCCACAAGTTACCGCGTAACATCGAAAGGTAAGAAAATAGGTACCTACATAGATTCTAGCTATGTAATAAAATTATTATTTATTATTTAGGTACCTACTACTACAACGACCTGATGAACCCTGATGTCAGAGTTTTTGAAACTAACTGCCTTCCTCCTTTAGAATTCGAAAGTGACATCCCCACTGAGCGCGCTGACTGTGACCTTCAGGACGCGCCAGCGGCAGAAGAACTTTCGCGCGCAGCCATTCGGCTCATTTTTGCTTGCGCGCGCGATGAGTAGGCTAATATAAAAGTAGGTATCCAAAGCCGGCGCGAAGGAAATTGTACTTTATTATCGCGCGTAAAGATTTATATTTGTTGAATCGCTATGGCGGAGTGCGTCTTCTGTACCTGTACTATTATGTATTCTGTGCCCCAGATTATGGAAATCACGAAGTGTAGGTACCTACCCTACCTACCTTACATATAAGTAGGCGGCGTATAGCGATCATGCTTGAATGAAAGCACCTGTTAACTATTCGTAATATTACAGATATGTGGGTCTGTGTTCATTCATTCCCCTTAGTCGCGTCTTAAGACACCCACGGGATGTGATGCTTTCTAAGCCGGCACCATACGGCAACACGCCTCCCTCTACTTAGGTATGTGGCAAATAGCGATCATGCATAAATGAAAGTACCTTCCTGTTAACCTGGCGTAAAGGGACAGTTCTTTGAATACTGATAGGGTGCATTTAGACCACGAAACTGAACAACTTCCCAAAAGAAAATATTTCAGGAGACGTAAAAGAAAAATTTACTTTCCATAGTAGACAGATAGGATCGTGATGTTGTATGGTCAAGTAATCTAAACGGAAATCACTGGAGATTCGCTTGTGATATTATTCAAGTGCTAGCCCTTGACCTTTGACCCAGCCGCATTTCTAATTAGAGTAGCATAGTAGCATCACCCCATATCTTTCCCGTGGGTATAGTAAAAGCGACTAAGGGATTTGACAGTTGATGTGTATTGCAATATTAGGCGACAGGCTGACAACCTGTCACTAAGGAGATACACAGTCTTCTGAATGACTCTCAAACTTTTGTCAGATGTTGTGTAAATGGCCGTTATTATAGCCGCTTACGCTCTGCCTTGCAAGGGATATAGGCATGAAATATGTAGGTATGTTTTTTTTGCCAGCTCTGTTGTGATGTGAATACAAAATCATAACATCGTGTGGGAGCAAGTTTAAAATTAGAACTAAAATGCTGTCAATTCTAGGAACAATTTCGTCCAAATCAATTCGGTTTAGAAAACGACAGGAAATGATAATTGACAAAGGTAATTGACAAGATGACACATTGTCTTTTAATTTGACGCCAAATGCGCATTTTCTGCCAATATAAGGCGACGATTTGCGAACCTGCATTGACATATTTAAACATGACAGGATGTGGATATCTTCCTTTTGTGCTTTTCTAAACCTATTTGACGGAAAATGGCAAATCTAATTTCTGGTAAGAAAATTTTAGTTTCCGAATCGCTGCCAAATAACTACCTAGTAACAAACAAAACACTACAGATCTCAAACGGAAGATTCCGCTCTACCAGATGCTATTCTGGTATAATAGTACCTAAGCACCTAGGTATCTACCATGCAATCTTCCCAAGCTTCAAAATAGGTATTCTATTGATCTAAAATTCGACCGATGCAGTGGAAACTAACAAGGTAAACAGATCATAGTACAATAAATGCGAGTCCTTTACGTCATTTGAAATAGATTTTATGTAGCAGATTTATTAGTGCGAAGGTTAGCGTCCTCAAGCTAGCAAACTGAAAAATCAGAATTTGTTTTCATGGTATTTTCGCCAGGTATTTCTTGACCTATTTATCAAAATTGGGGTGCCAAAGGAGACTTATCAATATTTTCTTGCGTTTATCACGACTTGATCAGTTCTCCTACTGTGGCTATTATGGATGGATGGATAAAAGTAGAAGTCCGACGTTCAAAAAATTCAACTTAATGGGAATTCAACTTTATGGTCCGGAAGGGTATCTCCGTACCGATATGCAGATTTTTAACATCATCATTCATCACATTAACTGTCCACCCACTTCGAGATTAGATCTCCAGTATTGCATCGCCTCTGTTCAGCAAAAATCTGAGTTTTCTTTATATGTTTAGAACTAGTCTCTATAGTCCCGTTAGTTAGATAGTTAGCCGATTAATACTTCGGATCGTCATACCGGTACCAAATTTTAATATGTCAATAAACATGACATAAGCTCTAGAAAACCGCCGGGAGACAAGCTGATGAGGGCCTGTCTCCCGCAGAAATGACGTCATCAAGATGGCGGCCGCCGCATTTAGAAAACTGCAAACTGTTTGAAAACTATAAGTTGCATTGTCATGTGCATGGTATCAAATGAAAGCTAATTAATTGTTCTACATATTTGTCTTGAACTACGACCAGGTACATAGCATGATTTTGAAATTAAAAGACTTTATGTAAAAAAAAACAGTAAATAGTTTATTTGTATGGCTATAGAATTCAAAATATTCATTTTTAACAAAGTGACATAGAAGAAAAGTAACGCTCAATGCAATAGCTAAAAAATCTAAACGAACTTTATTGTTCGTATAAAGATACATTAAGTTACACTGATTTGTTTTCTACGCTGTCTCTTTCGGCGGCACTACTATTTGTTGTATTTTCATGTGTAGTTATGGTGTCATATGAATGGTAATTAATTGTTCTGCATTATTCTTCTGAAGCACAACCAGGTACATAGCATGGTTACAAAAATTTAAAAACTTTAAAAGCTATTTTTGTCGGGTTATAGAAACTAAAATAATACTTACTTACTCCGCTGGTTCAGCGACCCAAGTGGATCTTGGCCTCCGATGCAACTGCACGCCACACTTCCTGTTCTGCGCAGTTTGCCTTCCAATCAGGCTTTTGGAGTGTAGGTCCTTCAGAATTCCGTCAGTCCAGCGAAATCTAGGTCTTCCGACAGGAACTCCGATACAGGTTAGAGGGTTTGGAGGTCTAAAAGTGCATTGAAAAGGCTGGGAAATTTGCGAATCCGAGCGAGACACACTAAAGAGGTGAGACTTAAGATCTTAGGTTGAAAGAAACTACACTGAAAGAGAAAATGGTGGACACAATGATGCGAAATAGATGTAGAAGAAATCACAAAATCCTAGCGGAACAAGATAAAGAGTGGCAGGATAAATACGATAAATTGCACACAAGATGCAAGAATACAATAAGAAATGCAAAAGGACACTTCCTAGAACGCAAAGTTGGAGAAATAAAGACACCAATTAGATCAAGTGAAATTCGTAAATTTTATCAGGAAATAAGATTGGTCAAGAAAGGATACCAGCCCGTCGCTCAGTTTCTTGAAAATGACGAAGGAAATCTCGTTTCTGACCCGGAGAAGCTGAAAACTGAACGGTACAAATATTTTAAGGCCCTGCTAAATTACTTGCTGGTAGTTTTCAGTCTAAATTAGCGAGATATATGTGACGCGGAAAGCTATTATGCACCTGAAGAACAACAAATGTCCAGGGATTGACGACATGCCGGTAGAACTGTGGAAGTATGGCAGAGGAGCACTACAGTCACAAATGAGAATATTGATACTCTAGAAGGAAGAAAAACTGCCAAAAGAGTGGAATGTGGGAGTTATCTACCCAATTCACAAAAGAAGCTCTTGAAATAAATTCTCCAATGAGCATGAAACTTTTAGAAATAGAAAAACAGGGAGATAGAGAAAATCATCGCCCAACATCATCGGGGAGAGTGAAGCCGATAGGCTGCGCTGGCTGGCTTGGCCACGTCGAGCAGATGGAAGGGGTCGGCCGACGAGCAAGCGTCGTGTCGGACAACCTACGTATAAGTAGATATAGCTGGACTGACGAAATCTTATTTCCTGAAAATTTGCGATTTTCACTTGATCTAATTAGTGTCTTTATTTCTCCAATTTTGCGTTTTAGGTGGTGTTTTTTCGCATTTCTTATAGTATTCTTGCATCTTGTGTACTTTATCGTACCACTCTTTATCTTGTTCCGCTAGAATTTTGTGATTTCTCCTTTCTTCTACATCTATTTCGCATCATTGTGTCCATCATGTTCTCTTTGAGTGTCGTTTATTTCTCCATAAGATCTTAGTCTCACCTCTTTAATGCGTCTCATCGGGTCGTTGAACGACTCGGTGTCCCATACGAAGAGAGAGAGAACGTGTCTCGGGTTCGGAAATTTCCCAGCCTTTTTCAATGCATTTTTAGACCTCCAAACCCTTTAACCTGTATCGGAGTTCCTGTCGAACGACCTAGATATCGCTGGACTGACCAAATTCTGAAGGACCTGCACTCACTCCAAAAGCCTGATTGGAAGCAAACTGCGCAGAACTTCAAAAGCCTGATGGGAAGTATAGCGTGCAGTTGCATCGGAGGCCAAAATCCACTTTAGGTCGCTGTGTCAGCGTAGTAAGTAAGTATTATTTGAGTTTCTATAACCCCATAAAAAAATTGGTTTCAAAGTTCTTTTTTTAATATTAATTCTTTAACTATGCTATGTAGCTGGTTGTGCTTCAGAAGAATAATGCAGAACAATTAATTACCTTATATTTGACACCATACCCGTGCATATACTACAAATAGTAGTGGCGCGGAAAGAGATAGCGTTGTACTCAAATCAGTGTAACTTAAGTTCTCTTTATCCGAACAAGAAAGTGCTTTTAGATTTTGTAGCTATTGCATTGAACGTTACTTTTCTTCTATATCACTTTTGTTAAAAATGATTATTTTGAATTCTATAGCCACACAAATAAACTATTTGCTGTTTTTTTTTTTTACATAACGTCTTTTAATTTCGAAATCTTGCTATGTACCTGGTCGTAGTTCCAGACAAATGTGTAGAACAATTAATTAGCTTTCATTTGATACCATGCACATGACAATGTAACTTAAAGTTTTCAAACAATTTGCAGTTTTCTAAATGCAGCGGCCGCCATCTTGATGACGTCATTTCTGCGGGAGACAGGCCCTCATCAGCTTGTCTCCCGGCGGTTTTCTAGAGCTTATGTCATGTTTATTGACATACTAAAATTTGGTACCGGTATGACGATCCGAAGTATTTTGACTAAATTCGGGATTAACTTACGCCGCTACTAGAAGAATATGTTTTATTTATCATGCATCATAAAACTTTAAGTACTAATTTAAAATTGAGTGATGAAATATGACCTACAGTCTAGCCCAGCAAGGCAAGAGCATGAAAGACGAGATATTTCAAGATCTTGGGACTTTGCTAATTTAGGTACATGTTCTATCTGTGTCTCGATGATTAAGGGCAAATAGTTTCTTGCGAAGATCATAGGTTACCTTCTGCAATGCAACCAAACTGTAACAGTTTGATGGACAGACCAAGATCAGAGAGAGAAAGAAAGAGATAGACAGAGATTTTACTCAAATTATCAGACGAAAACAGAAATTACGCAGCAGACATTCATGACCATGTGATTGCAAGATAAGAGTCAATTCAGAAAACCGGTAGACAGGCTAGGCACAGAGTCAAATTATTTGACTGATTGCAATAACAAGTCATCATTTGATTCCGTCTTCTTCAAAGACACATCACGCAAATTATCCCTTGAAGGGTAGACAGAACGTAATCAAGTCACATGGCGCTCATGCAGCACATCGCCGCAAAACCGTTTTAATCATATTCGACTAGTCCGACAAGTATCTGAGAGACATTTCAGAAAACTGAGTTTCAATGGTTCGTTTGTTAGTCTGAAATTGTTCCTTTATCTACTGGCCTAGTTTTCTAGAAGTCAAAACGACATCTCCGTCACAAGATAGGAATCCCGGAAACCTAAAACAAAGTCCAGGTGGGCCGCCGATATATTTTTAAAACAAAAGTATTATCGACCGAACCGATCCGCCGCAGAAACAGTTCTGCCGATCATAGATCTACCATCGCATTTGTCGAACTAAAAAAGGAATCGCGTACACAACGGGGGGATAAAGGGGGGAGGAGGTGAGAGGGGGAGGGGGAAGCGAGCTCTGGATAGTCGGGAGCAGCTGAAGTCTCGGAGTCAGGGTGGGACTGCCGAACGGTACAGTCTCCCTTCGTCGATCGTCCAACACACAACACAATGGTGAGTAGGAAGACATAGTGACACAGTGAACATAACGAAGTGATTTGTGAAGAAAGTGGTGAAAGCAAACGGACTGAACATGAACATAATAATGAAACTGGTGATGCTGCAAGTGATGACTTTGAAGATCGTGACGTAACGTACAAGTTAAATGCGGTCGGTCGCGTAAAATTTTAAACATAGTAAAATGTGATCGTTGAAACTCAAATAGTAAAGATATTTGAAGGAAATGCATAAACATTACGAAACAACGTGCAAATGATGGAAGATCTAAAGAAACTTGATGAAACTAAAAACTTTCGCGACGCATTGTGGACCTCCTCCTATTTTTTTAAATCGCTTAACAATAACTAAACGGCCCTAATGAAAAATATACAATGAAAAGATTTGTTTTTAAAAATCTTATTACACTCGTAAAAGAAATGTGAAATTGAACAAAAAGTTTACAAATCTGTTGATAACAACTTCTTGATTCGAATATCTCTTTTCGTGTGAGACTCCGAGTTGTCCAACGACCCGATGAACCCTGGTGTCATAAAATATCATGAACATAACAAAAACCTCAACTGTTGCAGCTAGAAATATTTTTAAAGAGAGCTTTACTCTACAAATTATATATTAACAACTACCATCTGAAAATTAAGGCGAGGAATGTACAGAAGAGACTAAACGTAAAAGAGAATTAAATAACACAATATCATGAAGAAGCTTAAAAATCAACTACACGGTAGAAAAAAGAAAATGAAATAAAATCAACCAGGGACTCTACAAAACTCAGAAATCGGTGGACGAATAGAAACCCTAGCCGTGGTCCCAAAGCCTCTACTGTTCTTTGAAATTTAGCTACAAGAACATTATTGAAGACTTCACTTATGAATAAAGAAATAGAATAAAATCATCCACATAGGCAACAGTATTCTGGAGAAACGGAAAGGGTATAACAAGCCGAAAGGAGGTCAAGGTACTCATGAAACTAAACAACTTTCCCCATGGATCATGGGTCGAAATTTGAAAAAAATAATTTGGACCTCCCACAGTAAATCAATTAGCTGATCGGTGATTTTGTATGGGAGACCCAACTCCCATACAAAATCGCCATCATCATTTTTTCTTCATATTTCGATCCATGTTCCAAGGGGAAAGTTTGTTCAGTTTCATGAGTACCTTGACCTTCTTTCGGCTTGTTATACCCTTTCCGTTACTCCCGGAATAAAACCTAAGTAACCGAACAAAATCTAACTCAAAAAACTTAGTGAAACTTTAGGTGATAATAAAAAAACACTTAAATATAATTCAAAACATCAAAAGAAAATGATCAAATCACGCGCAGCTGAAAAATCTGAAGAAATCGTAGCTAGCCAGAAGTCTATAAATAAAACTTTACACAACACAAATGAGCGGGCGGCGCGAGCAGTAACTCGAGAAGAGATGATCTAAAAATAAGGCGATGCTGGCGCCGCGCCACGCCTAACCGGGCGCGCCTGCCGACGGACGCAATTAGAAAAAGAAATCTATAACGCAATTTGAATAAAATGAAGTCGGGTGAACTTCTAAAACAATGGAAGAAAAATATCAAGCTCACAAAGCGCTTTTCTTGAAGTACGATGCAACGAAATAAAAGAGAAAGTAAAAACAAAATGTAGCCGTTCTTATGGAGGAAAGTGAACAATCTATTGAAAACTGAAGAAGGTAGTCGAACTTTGCTAAAAGAAACAGCCATATTGTATACTTAAGAAGATATTTCTGTTAAGTTTCCAAAGTTAATGCGAAACCATGCTAATCAATCACTGCGTAAATATATTACCACCAACACAAATACATTAAGTAGTCGTCAAGAACAAAAACTGACGTTCCTTCATCTTCTCTTACAGGCGGATAAGGATAAGAAGGTAAAGAAGAAGAAGGCGAAGGAAGACGCGCCTGCAGAAGAAGCTGCAGCGCCAGCGCCCGCGGCCGCTACTCCTACCAGCGGCTCGGAGAGACAGTCCAGCCGTGGCAGCCGCAAGGCCAAGCGCGCCGGATCCAACGTCTTCTCCGCGTTCACCCAGAAGCAGGTCGCCGAATTCAAGGAGGTAAGCATCATTTGAACAAGTGTCTTCGGAGATAAAGAGTTCAAGTTTGACCAGGACCAGGTCACGGACTATGAAGATGTAGGTAAGCGTCAGGGCCGTAGAGTCTAAGTGGTCTGAAGTTTAGCAATAAAATAGCTGAGGCAGCTGAAATGCCAGGCGCTGCAGATCTAACGACTTTTTCGCTTTGACCCACAAGCAGGTCGCTGAGATCAATGAGGTAAGTATCATCTGAATTTCAAAAGTTACATGGATGGCCTTGACCAGTGCATTCGTTGAGTTAGGTACTCGCACTAAGATTGTCATTCGAAAGTAAATCAGGTGACATAAAAACTGCTTTGAGATAAACCCATGACCCCAAACAAGAATCTCTATTTTGCTTGCAATTGAAACAATGGCAATTTCTAAGTAACAGACAGGAACCAATGCAAGAATCTCGGGCAGTGTGACAATAAGTTGATGTTTTTCCCAGAATCGAACAATCCGCAGACACTCAGGTTGTTTAGTTACTTGAAGTGTGCCATCGAATGTTTGGTAAACATGCATTGTTTCAAACCTTTACGTCATCATACCATCCACATAGAGTAAAGATGTATGTTAAGTTTAGAGGAAAGATTACTTTCTTTTGGGGTCTTTGTATTAAGTAGGTATTTGCTGAAATGGCTCAGTCATCCAACGCAGTTTTACGTGAAAGTTAACGACTAACTTTGTGTTCTCCTTGTCCCGCAGGCCTTCCAGCTGATGGACCACGACAAGGACGGCATCATCGGCAAGAACGACCTCCGCGCCACCTTCGACTCCCTCGGCAAGCTCGCTTCCGAGAAGGAGCTCGATGAGATGCTCAACGAGGCGTCTGGACCCATCAACTTCACACAGCTGCTGACCCTGTTCGCGAACCGCATGTCCGGCGGCTCCGACGAAGACGACGTCGTCATCAAGGCCTTCAAGACCTTCGACGAGGACGGCAAGATCGACTCGGAGAAGTTCAGAACGACCCTCATGATGTGGGGAGACAAGTTCACCGCCGACGAAATCGACGACGCGTACGACCAGATGGAGATCGACGATGCTGGCTTCATTGACACCGCCAAGCTTATTTCCATGCTGACCGGCAGCGCCGAGGAGGGCGAAGAAGGCGGTGAAGCCGCGTGATCTGCCATTCCTCTCTTCCATCATCATTAAGAACATCTAGGGTTAAAGCAGTACCGCCCGACCGACGGGTTCAAGAACATCTTGCGAACCAACTTTTTTATTTATTTATGTAATTTATTGTTTCCATTTTTTTATTTATAATTATTATTAAAATGAAAATATAGTTCTACTATAAACCATCCTGTAGTACTTTACTTTGTACTATAGTTTTTAAGGGACAATACATGACATAATTTCTGAATACTATGTATTCTTTTTCGGAACTATAAATAAAGAACAAGTCAGACTGAAAAAAAGTGCGTCAATAAGGCGCAGTTTTGTATAAATTTGATTTTCTTATTATACACCACACCTTATACCTCCTTCAAAGAATATAATATAACAATAGCCTTCAACACACTACGATCCTTTTTTCGTGTGGTACAACGAGTCGACTTACGACCCGATAGAACCTGGTGTCAGATTTTAAACCGCTTATTGGTACCCTAATACTTTGGTCTCTGACGGAGTTGTTCGTGTAACAACCTCCAAAGAATAAAGTCGTTTTCTTTGCACATCGAGCTCAAATCTGAAAATCGGTCAACTGACCAGAACTGGGAGTGGCACCATTTTTAGTTTTGATCAGTAGGCCAAGAAGTACCTTCACGCCGATTTTCAGCGTTTTAATTCGATGTGCAATGTTGAGGATTTTTTTGGCGCTAACCTCCCCGCTACCATCTAAGTATTCAAAAATCGCTCACACTTACACACATTAGTAACAGACACCAATAAACTAAGATCATGATACACGATAACACGATGGCAATTTAAATCACTAGCAATGGCTGACGCAGGAAATTTTAGCTAAAAATAACCTATTGAGGTGTCCTTAAAGACCAAGCGCGGCGGCGTCGTAGTGCGCCGTTGACGGAACAGCGTCATTCGTAGTATGGACAGAGCGCCGCGCCGTGCCGTCCGGTGTTTCTGGCATCCCCCCCATACAAACCAGTCATACTATAAACGACGCTGTCACTTTGACGGCACACTACGACGCCGCCGCGCTCAGCTTTTATTTTGACCTAATGGCTCAAAATATATTTGTTTTTCGAATTAGAATAATGTAGAGTAGGCTATAGGATATTCGAACAATCGATTAGAACAATAGAGACTCATTTCAATCAGATAGGAAAATAAAACAATTAAGTTAATTCTTAAAATCAATTGATATGGTATTTAATAAACATTCAACAAAATAACATTAAATCTATGATATTGAGTTATTTCTTACATAACTAGTTTATTAGCATAACATTCTATTTGAACAACATTTTATAGTTCAAAAACAGCACATCATAACTGCCTAGTTGGTTGAACGGTAAGGTACATTTTGATAGAACACAAGAAGTTTACAAGATACAAACATTTAAATTTTTTAATCTTTCACCTGACTAGGCATGTTCTACCTTACTTTACAGCCACAACAGTCCACTGCTGGACATGGGCCTCCCCCGTATTGGGGGGTATTGCCATACTCACCACGCTTGGCAGGCGGATTGGCGAGCGCAGTGCAAGATGTTTAATTCACAGGGAACGCTGCTGCCCATTCCCTGGATAATTATCCCTTAGTCGCTTTTTACGACACCCACGGGTAGAATTGGGGTGATGCTATTCTAAGCCGGCATCACACGGCATGTTCTACCTAAGCACACTTAATACACACCTGGGTTCACAGAGGAAAGGGATCGTAAATGGCGGCCGGAGGTCATGCTTTCTCACTCGCACTAAGGCTCTTACATACACCAGGCGTTCATGCTTAGGTACTCCCTCTCACTTAAGGAACCGCCGCCATTTATTTATTTAATCAATTTCTTCTGTGAACCAAGTAGCAGTTGTTATTAATTCAAAATAATTCGGGGCCACCCTTGAATGGTTTGGGTCTCAACTCAAAACTCCGGAATTTGAAATTTGAACATCATAAACCCCAACGCCTGAGAGAAAAAATACCAAATCCGATTCGTCACAATCATAAACTGCCTCAACTAAACAGTGTGCTGGCTAGTATTTTTCTAGTGGTTAACGTAAAAAGGCAGAAGTTTGTACATCGAGCTACAAGCCTGAAAATCAGCATAATTCGTAGCTACTTCTTGACCTACTGGTTAAAAAAGGAGATGGTGTCAAGTAGTGAAAAGGGATCTGGTTACCGCTTGGCACTGCCCCCAGTTTTGATAGACAGATCAAGAAGTACCTTCAAGTCGATTTTCAGACCTCTAGCTTGATGTGCAAGGTAGAGGACGCTAACCTCCCCGCTAAGTCTTAGTACTTCGCCTATTGAAGCCATCGTTTGCATGATTACGGATGGGTTGGCGAGCGCAATGCAGTCACAAATCAGGGAGACGGCTTTACAGATGGCTCACTCAGTATTAGCGACGATTTTGACGCTTACATGATGGATTGAACTGGAATCTCAGAAAACTCAAGGTATTTCTATCAAATCGGCTCAAAATCATATTACGTTTTAGATTTAGAGCTGTATTTTTGTGATGCAGTGCAGTTACTCATTGACGGTGATAGTCAGCTGTTTGGAGCGACAGTTCTCGAAGCGGTCCATGGTGCGGATGTCGAGGATCATGATCACGGAAATGGCCAGCGCGCCCAGCATGATGGCGGACACCAGGAGCCCTGACCTGTAGGATAGAAACAAAAAAAAACTTCAAAAAATACAGGATGTAAAAAAATCAACTGCAAATATTTTAAAGGATGAACCAGCCCACGAAAGTGAACTACTTTCCCCCAGGAACATAGGTCGAAATATGATAAAAAAAATTGGCCCTGCCATACAAAATATACCAGCTAACCGAGTCAATTTTTATGGGAGGCCCAAATTAATTTTTCATATTTGGGCCTATGTTCCCTGGGGAAAGTTGTCCTGGGGAAAGCTGGTTCACCCCTTAAAATATTTGCAGTTGTTTTTTTTACACCTTATTCTTATTCAATAATTCACAATGCGGGAAATTCGGGATACACATTCTCTTAACTTATACCTTCAATTAGTGCTGTCACTTCTGTCAAAAGTACTACTTTTCCTAACACCCAGTATACAGGGTGTTAATTTAAATGCGTGCCATAGCTTCAGGGTAGGGGAAGTATCGATTAAGGATGCCGTAAAAAATATTGAAAAAAGGTCCAAATAAAAAAACTTCTTTTTCTGAAAAATCAATTTTTGACGCTGTTGTTGTTTAGAGAGTGCCCATACAAGTACTTTTGTCCAAACAACTTTGAGATCGAACGAATGTAGGCTGAGAAAAAAAAAATGTGACTGGGATTTTTTTCAATATCTTTTACGGCATCCTTTATCAAATACTAAACCTACCCTGAAGCTATGGCACGCATTTAAATTAACACTCTGTATTGAAATACAATACAAATTACAATAACAAACAAATTTTAATAGTCTTACCAAATAGGAACGGTCATAAACCCGATGCAGTCGAATGAATCTGCAAACTTCTCAGTGCTGTCCATCAATACTTGTATCTGAAACATGATATTGTAACTTTTAAAATACGAGCCAGCTTATCTGCGGAATCACGATAAAATAGTTGTTCCATAGAAATACTTGTAGGTACTCAAGCAAAATATATGGAACAGCTGTTTTTTTTTTCATGATTTCGCAGATGACTACGTCCATAGTAAAAGTTGTTGAATAAGTAAATATAGATATGCCTAGAATCACGTTGAATAAATGCCGTCTTGCCGGTAACACTCTCAATCGAATCACACACTATTATTTTATTTTGTTGGGTGATTATGGTGCAACATTAGCGAAACTAGCGCCTCTACCTCTAGCAGGTTATTCTGCCTGACGGCTCGTACTACCTGGTTCACAGAAGATAATTCATAAATGGCGGCGCGGTGGTTCCATAAGCGGAAGGGAGAAAGCATGAGTGCCTTGTGTATGTAAGAGCCTTAGTGCGAGTGAGAAAGCATGACTTTCAGCCGCCATTTACCGAGAGTAACGGAAAGGGTCAAATTTATTATAACAAGGGTTAAATTTATTATAACAAGCCGAAAGGAGGTCAAAGTACTCATGAAACTGAACAACTTTCCCTATACAACATGGGTCGAAATATGAAAAAACAATGACCACATAGTATATCGATCAGCTGATCGGCAATTTTATATGGGAGGTCCAATTTTTTTTTCATATTTCTACCCATGTTCCATAGGGAAAGTTGTTCAGTTTCATGAGTACCTTGACCTCCTTTCGGCTTGTTATACCGTTTCTGTTACTCCCTGTTTCATTCCTTTCTTCTGTGAATCAGGTAGTACGAGCGCGGCGCAGCCACAGCCAGTCAGTCAGTAAGTAGTAGTATCGACCCCAATTCTGACCGTAGTTCTAAATTTATTTTATTCCTTGTTTATTTAGCTTTTAAATGTAATTGTTGATTATCTTGATTGATGTGACCGAAATAAATTTATTTTCTTTCTTGCTCTATCTATTTTGATAAATTACATTTTCTGTTTGCTACAGAAAACGGCCAATGTCGCATTGCACAAAAGGTACGCCAGAGTACCTATTACTTATTCAGAGTGTTAATTTAATGCGTGCCATAGCTTCAGGGTAGGTTAAGTATCGATAAAGAATGTCGTAAAAAATATTGAATAAAATCCAGGAACAAAAATTTTATTTTTACTTAGCTGAAATTTTATTCATGTGCCTATTATCTCAGCCAATATTCGTTCAAACTCAAAGTTGATTTGACGAAAGTGCTTGTATTGGCTTTCTCTAAACGACGAAAGTAAAAAAGTTTATTTTTCATGAAAAATAAATGTCCCGAGTAAAAAAAAAATTTTTGAGCAGGAATTTTTTAATATTTTTCATGGCATCCTTGACTTGACAACCGATGTGGCGCAGTGGTTAGCATGCCTGCCTGCCACGCAAAGGTTCCGGGTTCAATTCCCGGTGGGGTCACTCACAAAGTTGATATTTATCACTTTGTGAATTTGTTCCCAGTCTGGTTAGGACATTGCAGGCTGAACCACCTGATTGTCCGCAAGTAAGATGGTTCCGTGCTTCGGATGGGCACGTTAAGCCGTCGGTCCCGGTTGCTGTCTATGATGGCGGTCGTTACACAGCCATGTCAGAGGCCTGCTACTAGTAGTAGGCGGTTGAAAAACTCTGACACCAGGGTTCATCGGGTCGTTGAACGACTCGGTGTCCCACACGAAAAGAAGAAGATGGCATCCTTTATCAATACTATCAACCTACCTTGAAGCTCTATGACACGCATTTAAATTAACACCATGTTTTACCTACTGTTTTCTAGTTCTATTTAGGTTTTTTAATTCAGTTATGATGTAGATGCTTACCCGGACATCCTTGAAGGTGAGCGTCGCATTAGGCGACGAGTAGACCAGCGGCAGCGAGCAGTAGTAGGACTTGCCCAGGACCGCAGCAGGGGCATCAGGAGACTGAGGAGCTTTGAGGGTTATTCCTGTAGTCTGCAGCCCTCGAAGGACATCCACACCCACCGCCTGCCACCAGCCCAGGCTTTCCTTGAAACTGAACTCCAGTGTTATCTGCAAAATGCCAACTGTGTCTTCAAAAGTGATCTTCTCGACTTTAGATTACGTTTTTAGGGTTCCGTACCTCAAAAGGTAAAAAACGGAACCCTTATAGGATCACTTTGTTGTCCGTCCGTCCGTCTGTCTGTCATTCTGTTAATCAAGACCCTTTATCTCAGGAACGCGTAAAGATATTAATTTTCAATTAAAACCGTATACTCAAGTCTATGAACGCCGGTAGTTGTAACAAATCAAGCACATAACTTCAAGTTTAAAAAAGATATAGCCGTGTATGCAGTAAAAACGCGTGTTTTTTACCCTCTCAAGGGAATCAAAATTCAGAGGGTACTTCCCGTAGACCTAGAACAATGAAATTTGGCAAGTAGCTTCGTTTTGAAGTACAAATTAAGGAAAAACAAAAAAAAAATGTATGGGGGCCGAAAAAGAAACAAAATTTAAGAAATTTCGCTAGGTGTCCAAGTGGAGTATCATATGAAATATAGTTTTACCGAACAGAATAACCTACAAATATGTTTTTTTATTGGTACAGAGAACTGTTCCGATTCTGTTACCTTATTAGTGCTGTCTCCATCAAGGAATTTGACCACAAGTATGGTTTTGTACAGTTTTGAAGTCTTGACAGTTGGTTCCCCCACCGGCGTGTTTTATCCTCAGAGAAGATTCTTCAAACGCCATGACAGTGGACGAAAGGTGGTGCGAATACGCACCGCATTATGTTACCAGTGTTTTACTGATTCAGAATTGAATACACCGGAATTTTCAAAAGAATCGACACTATGATACTTGTAGTTGCATTAAAATTGCATTAAGAACGTTCGGTGCGTGTGTTAACTTGCTCTATAAACAAATAAAATTTCCTCGGTGAGTTACTCGTTGGATAAAGGACGAGTGAATGCATTATTGTTAAAAATAACTTTACGCATTGCATTATAACTTTTACAGAAATTACGGCAAAATATAAGAATGAATATAAATTCGAATGAAAAAGTCACACTTTATGACGGGACTACATCAGAAAAAAGAAGACATGAAAAAGACGGTAAAGATAATTTTCTTTTAAAAACAAACCCAATAAGAATCGTTTTAATCCAGCCAAGATGTACGACAACAAAGAAGATTTGAAAAGGAAGATAAATTTAACGAAAAAGCAAAACATAAGAAACTGTATCATGAAGAAATTAAAAAGCTAAACGAATATAGAAACATGAAAAATTTAAGAGAAAAAGATGAAGAGATAATACAAAAGAAGACGATGAGCAACAGCTATCTAAACCAGAGGAAGATGAAAACAAGGAAAATCGAAACAAAATAAAACTGCTGATCATTTGGTTTATGGAAACATGGAAAACGATATGCTAGGGATAAGGTTAGCATTATAAGGTGTACAGGTGATATCCGTCACAATTTTACTTGGCCGGCCAGCTGGTGCTGGTACATATTGTGTGAGAGGCCCAATAGTTTTTAAATATTTTGATCTTCGGCCCATATTATGTTTTTTATGGGCTGATACGACATAAAAATATTAGCGGATTTTTTTTGTCAAGTCCACTGCTGGATTTGATTTAACTCGAAGAAGAATAATGAGATAAAATTATATTTAATGGTTTTAGATACGATAACACTCCATATCGCGTTAAATATTCTGGCTTCAGGAAAAATTCTCCGAAAAGAAAACATAAATATTACTATGACGACGTGAAAGAAAGGTGAGCTTTATTTTATGCTTTTGTTATTAATGAATATTTTGGTATTGTTTTCCCAATGAACTGAAGAAGTAGTGTCATAATACGGCAATAAGTATAATATACTTACTCTATAATAATGTATTTTTTGTTTTATTTTTTTCTGTTTGTTACAAAGATCTACCGTCTTACCATACATATTATTACTAAACGCCACATTTCTGTTGTACTACAATCTTACAGAAGAATAGTAAAAACTTTTTTTTGCTTTCAAGGTCTCATGAAAAAGAAGGAGAAGATATCAGTGATATGGAGGGAGTACATAAAGATAATATTAACGACCTTGGCGTGATATTTTTATTACAAGACAATAATAACAATGATCGCAAAATTTACATTGTAAGCCTTTTCACTATTTAAAAAACCGCCATTGGCTCCATAGTAAAGTTGTTCAGTTTCCTGGCCTGCGCACGCCTGCAAAGTTTTCGTTACACCGTCCCTAACACCCCGTATTTTGTAAAACTTACTTAGAAAAATAAAAGAGCCATACATTTGATATTATTGATAATGGTATACTGACTTTCAAATCTTCCATAGCTGTACATGGTTAATCTTTTTTAAATATAAGGTAAACTTAATTTTAAACTATTTATCAGGTTGACTCAATGCGAAGAACTTCAAAAGACCCCTGGTTAAAATATATGAGCTACGAGTCAAAAAAGAAAACGTAATGAAACTCTTTGTAATATGACATCATCATCCTCAAGTTCTGACTCAATAGAACAAAAGAATCCAGGAAACCCTTACACTTTATTCAAAGGCCATTATAGACAGAATTGGCTGTGGAATCACGTAAGAATTTTAAAATATTGTGCCTACTGGCTACCTTACTTACTAAATTTACTATTTTTTTGCTTCCTGACGCCATCTGGTAGCGGAGTGCGTGAGGATGATATCCCTGCACACACTGTGGATTTTAAAACCGTTCGAAGTTTAAACAAAAAGGACAAAATATTAGTTTGCTACCAATTTGGTTTGACGTTACAAGCGATTCTTTATTATTACTCGATTCTCCGTTAGAAATATAGTTCCATGATTTGAAGAGCACGTTATGCTGTCTCGGTTCCGATTGCTGTACATCAAAACCATGCCAGAGACTTTAATAACTCTGCTTTGATTCTGTTATTATTCGCAACGAAGTGAAACACTAACGGTTGGTGGCTAGGAACAGCAAAACCTCCAGTTCGCAGACCACTCAATAGGTGAATGGACCACCTAGTGAGCAAGCCTGGTAGACAGAAGATGCGGGAAGCACATGATCATGTAGGTAGATGGGGACAAATAGCAGAAAAGGATGTCCCCATATAGCAGAAACCTATACTCAGCAGTGGATATAGGCTGATATTACAATGATCGTGATAAAGATTGGTTTTGAGCCATAGCCTTGGAGTTCTGTTTTTAATTTTTTCAATAAACCATAACAAGAATATAATATAAAATTTAATGCAACTTTTGTGAAATTTGCAGATGGATGGAGATCACATGAACGTCAATCCTTATGGACCGAAATTTGATAGTTTAGGACCTACAGGCAATGAACTCTTCATGGGGCGTAAATGGTGGTACTTTAACCAGGTGAATGGCACTATTTTGCTTAATTTTTTAAGTAATAGTAATTTAGAAAATTTACTATTGTTGGTTAAGTAAATCACCTATCTTCGTTTCAGTTGACATCATTCTTAAAGTCTCTCTGAGTTACCTATCACTTTAATGAAATATTAATTCTTCTTTTGTATCAACAGGACGACTACAAACCATTCCGAAAACGAAAGCACATATTCGTGGATCTGGATAGTAGACAATATTGTTGGTTGGTAGACATGTCAACGCATTCAAAAATAAAAATATAAAATTTATAATTACACGTTATTTTTCCTACCCAAATATGTAAGACGAAGATGTCTCTTTATTGTACACAATATGCCTGCTGGCATCACTTGTTTTCTATGTGAATCTTAAGTACTACAAGAGGTAAACAGTGTAGAAAAGTAGTTATACAATAGGTATTATCCAATAATCGAAATCAAATGGAATAGACGAGAAAATTCTGAAGTTATGGATAGCTCTACTTGACTTGATAAATTAATACACACGTAGGCTAGGTACTACTCAGCGAGTACTTACTACCTAGTAAGTAGTAAGTACTTAACAAAAAGAAACTTCCTAACAGAATCATAAGATTGGCGAGCGCAGTGTAGAGTATTTTATGTACAAGAAACGATGAAGTCCATTTGCTAAATTCATCCTTTAGTAACGCTCACGGGTAGGAACGGGACATGTTATTATTCTTAGCTGGCAGAATACGGTATAGTCAAATGGTAGCTGATAATGTTTTTAATTTCATGCATCTGATTTTACTTCGCTAAAAGAAAAGTATGCACAGTTTATAAATGGTAACGTCAGAAGAACCTGACTTATTAGTTCTTGATCAAAGATATTTTATGATGGTTTCCAAAATAATTGATCGGTGTTTGTTTATCATTTTAATGATCACAGTTGTATGTATTTGATTGTTTTGTACTACTTTCTGAGTACATTTAAAAATCTAACTGGTTATCTTCTGTCATTTAGATACAATTTTACGCATTTAATCATAGGAACAATCATAGGAATGTAGTTAAATTCTTTGCGCCTAACATGCGGTTCATTATCAGACTATGGGATTAGATAATTATTATTTTATTCAAAAGTTTGTAACCAAATTTTGACCATACATTTGATTGATTTTTAAATATTTACACATTTTCCTAAGGGATATTATAAATTGCATATCAAATAAATAATCGCCTATCAATACATATTCATCATTTATATTTTTTTTTACATCAAATATCTTACTTCACTACAAATAAACTAAATGTTTAACAAAACATAAACTGCAGATAATTCGAAATTTTACATCAATATGACATAACTTTTTCCTCATAATGCAATACAGATAAATTTATTTTGTACAAAAATACTACATACATAGCATGAATACTGACTGCACAGCAAATTTTCCATATTTCAGCAAAATAACTATCCCAGTCGCATATCCAGTAAACATACGTAAGTAAACATAAGTTTATAGGTCCGTTATTATAGTTTGTCTGAACCTGGCGCGGAGAGCGCCAGGTTAGGTTAGGTTAGGTTAGAACTTTGACCACAACGCACGAGCCGAGCGAGCGGAGCGAGCGTGCCGCGGCAGCGGCCGGCGATGTGCCAGAAACGACACGCTATGCGCGTCATCAATTTAAAATATGATTATCGATGTGTATGATTAACGATGATGGTTCATCTCTAATAAAAACTGCTGTAAATAAAATAAAAATAGAAGCTATATTTAAAAGAAAAAGAGTTAACAGGTATAATGTGCATTAAGATTATTAGCTGTGCATTGATGAAAAAGTTTTTGCTTTAGGAAAATCGCTGTACGCTGCGAAAATAAATTGTAGTGTGTTTAGTGATATTTTGAGTTGAATATTTTGCTGTGCAATCAGTAATTTTGATGGGAATTTGGAATCTTATTGCATAGAAAAAGGGTATTTTATGATTTGCGTTTAAATACTACCCTTTTCCTAATAGTCCAAGTTGTGTTTTAGGATGAAATTTACTCTTTTACCCTCCAAGAGCAACTAGAATATGTCTTAGTAAGTGTTTTTATCGAATTATTAGTGAAACTGTGATACAAATATTTTTAACAAACTAACATTTTAAATAATAAAGGAATAAGTTTATTTTTTCCCAGAGAAGATCCTTGCGTCCTAACAATGGACGAATGGTAAGTGCTTTAGATGGTCAGTTCTGATACGTAGATATTCCATGATTTACTGGATACGATTTAATCTTACACAAAAACAGTTGGTACACTCTACTTCGAATGGTGGCTGTCAAAGCTTGTCAAATATATGGTGGTTTTCGCAAACCGTAATATTGTCCGGCATGTGTGCGAGTTAATAAAGGTTTTCGGAATCGGAAAGTAGGTTGGCGAGCGCAGAGTAAGTATAGATATTGACAGGTAACGCTGCTGTCGTTTCCTGGTTCCACCACTTAGTAGCATTTTACGACACCCATGGGTAGAAATGGATGATACTATTTTAATTTACTACAACATTTACTGTGAGATCAGTCTAAAATAATAAAATGCCTTTTATTGCCTCAGATTTTGAAGCAACAAAGAGGGTCATCCTTTACTTCAATAAATAAAAACGTTTAAGCCCTTTTTCATACAATCCAAGAGAAGAAAATTCATCTAGAGAAAATAATGAACAAGAAAATAAACATGCAAAAGTAGCAACAATAAATTGTCTTCTAATAAAGAAACAGAATCTCGCAAATAAAGAAAATGACGAAAAACAAAGAGTAATGAAGAAAAAGATGAAAAGATAATACAACTAAAACCAGAAAAAGATGAAAAGATTATAAAGCAAAAAGAAGAAGATATAAAGCAAAAGAAAGTTACTGATACTTTGGTTTATGGAAACATTAATAACGATGTGCTAGGCTAAGGTAAGCATTACGTTTATCAAGTGTACTGCTAGACAAAAGCTAACCTTCAGCTGGTTTTAAATAGGATATTGACTGAATTTAAATTTTTATAATGTTTTTAGATATGGTAATACTCCTTACCGCTGGAAATATACTGGCTTCAGAAAAAATATCCAAAATTATTCGAAGACTAGAAAGGTGAGCATTTTGAAAGAGTGAACAAAAATAATTATGATCCTTTCCTTTAAGTTTTTAAAATACTTGTAGTGGTTTTGTAAAGTTTCTTGAATTTACAAATTGAAGCTTCATAAAAACGGTCTGAAACTCACACAGACGTATAGCGCAGCTACACTGCACCTTATCCCATTGAATCTTGCTTGACGCTACTGTTTTACCTAATCAATTACTATAATATTATACTAACTGTGTAACAATTGACTGTTTTTAAATATTACAACCTAAGTTTGTAACATACATCAATAAATAACCGATGAAAATGAAAGAAAGTTTTTAAGGTCTGACAATGAAGAAGCAGGAAAGGATAGCGGCGTAGCTTTAATAAACAAAGAAAGTTCTGCTGCTGGTTGCGTAAAATTACCTCTACAAAAAAATGATAGCAACAAACGCAAACATTACGTTGTAAGCAAATTTGTTGTTTTAAGAGAATTTATATTTGATAACATAAACGTAGCCGTAGCAATGTACAGATTATGTAGTTGTAAGGATTATATGGAAAATACCTCGACCAGACTTTATCCTCATGACGCCCATATTAGGCGCAAGCTACACAGAGGTGAAGTGCGACATCTATCAGACAAGTGATCGTCAGCCGTTTTTGATGCGACGCGCGTCCCACGTGTTAAGTCTTATTTCATACGTATTATATGGAAATGGTTTCAAGCGTCACGATGTTGCACCTCTCTGCGGAGCTTACACCTTACAAGGTCATGCCCCTCTGGCCTGTATCAGGCGGTGGACTAATGAGACTTTTGATATCGAATGCAGCTGATGAAATGCATGCAATTTCATGCATTTGAGTTTTATTCGTTTAAAGTTTGATTAATATTTACAACAGCAGAATAGACAATTCGTCAAAATTTTCTTTCAGTTTTAATACAAGTTATAGCAAGATGTTTTTAAAATATATTCATCCCTGTACCTTGATTATTTCTATGATTGTAGTTGTATGTACCTTTAGCAATTTTAAACACAGATTTAATATCGTCCACGTCCATCTAGATTATTTCTTTTCTTTAAGGACCTACATAAAAATAAAACGTTTATTCCACAATTCAAACATTTATTACCTATAACCAATCTTAAGCAAGAACTTTTAAAATGTTACAAATATTGATAATAATTTTATTATAGGATGGGGTCAACTCAAAAATTAGCATCCAAGAACAACTAGAACATGTTTTAGTGAGTTTTAACTAAATTATTTAAGATATTTATTTTTATTTGGTTATTCTTTGTTTTTTAAATTACTAATTAATTAAACACATTTTAGAAAAGTCGTCGTCAAAGCGGAGGTCATATTGAGTCAATACATGTAAGTTAACCATTTTTATATGTATACTGCCAACCCGGCAAGGGAAAACTCCAAAGGTTTTATACATATGCATGTGTCTGTCTGTATGTATGTGTGCTATTTTTTGTGAAATTAAGTGAATTCGTTATTTTTATACAGTCACGACGTCAAATGGATTCCAATATACCAAAGCAAGTAAGCATTTTTTCATTTGCCATATTTAGTGTGTTCATTATAAAAATAGACATATTGAAACTAAAATTCAAAAATACAGGGTGTTAGGGACGGTGTGACGAAAACTTTGCTGGCATGATCAGACCATCAAACTGAACAACTTGAAAAATTTTCAACCTCCCATACAAAGTCAGTCAGCTGATCGTAAATTTTGTATGGGAGGTCAGAATTTTTTTTTCGTTTTCCACCATTGGCTCCATAGTGAAAGTTGTTCAGTTTGATGGTCTGAGCACGCCGGCAAAGTTTTCGTTACACCGTCCCTAACACCCCGTATATTAGCAAATATTCGAACAAACTACTTTCGTAGTACCGTGCCGGCGCTCAAAACACTGTGCTATCTCTTGCGTTATTCAACAAATTTGGTAGTGTTGGTCAGCACCAATTTTGTTTTTAGTAATAAGTATTTGTCTTTTAGTACCGCCGAGATTTCATGTTGGACCTTGACAACGGGGTCAAATCATAGGAAAACCGTCTCTGCCAAGTCACCTGCCTGAAGCCGAACCGATTCTACCAGGTCATACTCTTTTGCGACCAGCTATGGGGATGCTGAAGTCTTCCATCAAGTTTCCTCACAGGGAGCTTGAGAACGGAGCTGGTGTGCTTGGAAATTATAATAATTTAGGCTTGAAGTGAGTTATATTTTAATAAGATCACTCTTTTGAAAATGTAAAAATAATTTTCTTTTTTATAATTTACGTCTGATCTAAATCGCTAAGCAAAATATTTCATATTGAAATATATTGAAATATTTTGTATTGAAATGATGAATCATTCATCATGTAAAGAGTAAGTAAGTTTTTTATTGGTTGTACAAAATTTTAGGATACCGTTCATTACAATCGCAACGACTACGGGATCGAAAGACATAATTTAAAAAAGATTTTCCTACAAAAATTAAAAGTAGATAGGTATTACATACTAGAAGTAGTAAGTATACTAATATTATGCCTGGTCGGATGAGAATACTAAATTGTTTTATTTTTTTAGATGGGATGGAAGAAACGAAAGAGTTCTTTACAGGATTCAGAAGAAACGCTCCAAACACTAGAAGATCTTGGGTTCATTCACCTAGAAGCAGCCGCAAAATGCTGGCAGACTACATAATGGTAAAAACTACCGTTTTTTTTAATCGAAGCTAATGAATCAGTAGAAGAAAAGTTCATGTTGGTTGAATTATTGATTTGTAAGAAATATGACAATAATATGGGTAAAGATCTATGATGTTGATGTTATACACATTCAAACAATTTGATATATAAGCTACTAATTCAGAATACATAAAAAATAAAATAAAAGTAGTGTAATCGTCCCTGAAAAGACTGTATTTTTAAAGGTTGTGCCTTCTGGAGGAAAAACTGACCCAAGGTATGATAATTATTACGAACATTCTACAAATTTTGAACGGACTTAATAGAAAATAGAAATATCGTCAACGTTTCTTCATAAACCTGCTAATTCAAGAAATGTATTTGATTAACTTTTTTTTCAGGCTTTCTATCACTAATTTGGTCCTAGATATGGTAAATTTATGTTTATTCTTTTTTGTTATTATTTTTTATTAAGATTGAGTTCATTTTATACATAGTACATCCACACTACCTATTTCTCATTACCTAATTCTGAGCCTTAAAAGTAATTACTTTTCCAGAACAAAGAAAAGGAAGCATCCCGAAACGTGTTGAAGAGATTGAAATCTATAAGACAACCTGTGAAAAAGAATAATAGGCATGTAATTTTGATTTTCTAGCTGAAAAGTAGACATTCTTTTTAAAAAAATATTTATTTTATATATTTGATTTATGATGTATAAAATATATAAATTATTATTTTGTTTATTACAGGCTAATAATGTATGTAGCCAACCCAACAGGATCGCCACTCTTTTTAAAAGATTTGTTCAGAGATACGAATTCAGTAATGACTTCATAGATATTCTTAAATATAGTTTATAATTAAAATACAAATACTGTTACATTTAAAAAATTAAAAATATAACATAGAAATAAAATAAGACTCAACTACACGTCGAAAAGAGGTTCAATTTTCCTTGCATATCGAATGTTGTTTGGAGAAAGTTGTTCTCCTTCACAATTTGAAATCTTTTCAGCTATTTTTAATACCTTACACATATTATGATGATATTCACCATATCTATTAACAAGGTGCCTTGGTGGTATAGCACGATGTATTATCTAAAGTAAAGCATATTGTGTACAACCTTTAGTGGAGCAGATCTCATTGGTGTGTTCCAACACAATACTTAGTCACAATTTTCAACTGAAAAACATACTGAAATTAAGGTTGAACTGATCAATGTACTACGGAAGATCCAATATTTTTTTCATATTTCGACTCAAACCTGTAATATGATTGGTTGATTATTATTATAAAGGCAGATCGAAGGCATTTTAAAGAAACATACCCTGTCAGAAACTGTAAACGAATTAAATATAATGAAAATGTGTACTATCCATTGTCGTGTTATATTTTTGAACATACCTTGAAAAAAGTTCAGTTGTAGGACAATAAATTTTTAAATAATGATCATTCTCGCAATTATTAGATTTCATATATTATTCAAACAATCCGAAATACTGCGAAAAACCTCTTCGCAGGTCGTTCGTTATTTGTCACATTTATACTACTATATCTACTATACCTATATCTACTTAGATTAGATTATATACCTCTATATAATGCAACAGGAGACGGTTCAAATATAATGCAGTTATCTTTTTAAACTTACAAGCTTTTTGTTCAACAAAGAGCGCCCTCTATTTTGTTTCAGATTGCAGAAGACAACATAAATAACTGGGTAAGTATTTTTCAGTACTGCTAAATCAAATCGATCGAATCAGTAGGTTATAGTATGGTTGTTAGAGCATTAGTTTTATTTATATTTTATAAAAATATATACCGGAGTAGCAATAAGGGTATTACAAGCCGAAAGGAGGTGAAGGTACTCATGAAACTTAACAACTTCCCCATGGAACATGTATGAAAATAAGAAAAATAAAAATTGGACCTCCCATAGTAAGTTAGTGAGCTAATTGGCGATTTTGCTGAATATATAAAGATTTTAAATAATTTATTATTTTCGGAAATTTGCTGGAAAAAATAAAATGGAATCTGAAAATAAAATAAAAAGATCTTTAATTGTACCTCTAAGTTATTTGTTTTAAGTTCTGCTCAATAGTTAAGTTTACTGTAATTTTTGAACAGATAACAGAGAGACTATTTCATTCTCGTCGTGATGATGGTATGGAAAATGACGGCATCATAGAAGAAAATGAAGGATTCGCAAAAGAAACAAAAAACCTTTCAAAAGAGCAAAAGGAAAAATGGAAGAAAGAACAAGTCAAACGTGAAAAATTTTATGCCACAAAAGTAAGTTAGCGGAACCCATCTGGGTTTCATTAAATTAAAGCCTTCTATCATAGCTTCTATGATAAAAAATCTAACACCATTCGACTATCATTTGATAGATACATAATAATTGTGTGTTGTCAATGGGTGGTAAAATGAGTTTCTTTTTAAGTTGAAGCAGGATAAAAACTTAATGCAGGATGAAATCTTGCCTCTTCCGTTTGATTCAATCAATCAATCAATCAAATGTGAAGCTTTCTAGTTTACTTGATTTCAGTTGTTAAAAACTTACCTGGAACTTATTTACAGAACTTATTCAATACCATAAAAATTAATCCAGAAATGATTAACTTTGAAGATTTGGTCCCTGAATTAGAATCTTCCGAGGACAAGAAGAAACGTGCTTGGTGGTTTTATAATCAGGTAACAAAAAGTTAAAAGAGTTTTATTCCTCTCTGTTTACTCACTGATTGGTCGGCAGAGAATTCAACATGCCATTAAGCCCGATTTTTGCAGAATTCAAAAGTAAAGTAAATTCGTTGCAGTTGCGATTTGATTTACAAACACATTTTAGTTTTTATATGATTTCAAAGATATTTGATGTTTTATAATGCATGGAATAATACCCGATATTTTTTCCGTCACTGCGAAATCCCTGCTTGTATAGCATTCAGTGTTTGACAAAAAACCGAGGAAAAAATCGTATGAATGAAAATCACTGTGCGGACAGGGCTTTACATTAAATTTTCGTTCACTACCTACCTACTTTCCTGCCTACTGGGAATCTAAATCATGTTAATTTTTATTATTCCAGGTTGATTACAAGCAGTTCAATTCAGTTGAATTACGAGACTGAATAATTTTAACAAAATAAACAATTTTAAATTAATTTGAGTTTTATTGGAAAATAGTGTATGAAAGATTTTAGATTTTTACTGCACCAAAACTTATGAAAACAAAAAAAACTTGGGAAGATACAAAAATCCACTTCAAATTAATTTCAGAAAATTAATAAGACATTTTTCTAAATAAGTTTATTTTAAGTTTAGTGACATCTTTTGGCATATCTCTGAACTTGGTAACTGAATAACAAAGCTACCTATTCACTGGGTTTCAGCTACAACTGGCTGGAGTCGATTGCTGAATAAGTTACACGTTCGTCAGATAGATGACGCTTTTGGAGAAGAATTTAGTAGTAGAGTCGACGCTACGAAAGAAATCCTGGAGACTGATATGATAAAACTGAATCATACGAGTAGATACCTAAGCTCTCATCTTTATTATTGTACTTTAAGTACATATACATACATCTCCTTTTATACGGCGTATTATCAACAGCCCGTGTATATTCAAAATGGTGATTCTAGGCATCTATCTTTATAGGGTGTCAGGTACAGCTTTTCAGATACCGATAGGGTGCATTCAGAGCATGAAACTGAACAAATTTCCATGAGAAAATATTTCAGGGGACGTAGATATTTTTTGACTTTTGATAGTAAATGCAGTCAGCTGATTGTTGGTTCCTTCGAGCAACTCATCTTCCGTCCGTTCCTCCAAGGTTGGTTCAGGTGGCTGTCTTTTATAACTTAGACGGCGGGCGATGCAAAAACCATGCCAGTGGCCTGCTGGCTTATAGTAGTAGGCGATTTAAAAACTCTGACAGCAAGATTCATTGGATCGTTCGTTGACCCGGAGTCGCAAATGAAAAAAAAGAATATATGAATATCGGTCACTAGCATAATAACACCTCATAAAGTATTTCTAATTGTCTTAACTTCATACAATCTTATCTCATTGTTTAAGTTTTTAATTACACAACTTATCTATCTATAGATATGTCGCAGTACGATGGCAGAATTAGGTTTTTGGCCAAAAGCCGGCATATGGCAAAATAGTAAACTTCTTTCGGCCATCGTCCTAGGCTGATCCAGGTTTTTGGCCAAAAACCTAGGAACTTGGCCAAAAAACTAGGATTTTGGCCGAAATCCTAGACTTGTTTAGTATTATGGCTTTTTTTGCATTTCGGGGGAACTTATTCTTCTTCAAGTGGTACACCAAGTCACCCAACGACCGGATGAACCCTGGTGTTAGAGTTTTTAAACCGCCAATTGCAAGGAGCAGGCCTCTGACAGGGTTGTGTAACAACTGCCGTCTAAGTGATCGATCATAAAGAGCAATCGGGACCGACGGCTTAACGTACCCGTGTAGTTCGGGCATACACTTCGAAAGGCAGGAGGTAGCATTGGACGTTTTGGAGGGTGGGAGGTAGCGTCAGACGCTCTGGAGGGCGTGGGTAGCGTCGGACACTCTGGAGGATGTAAGATGACGCATCCGACGCTACCTCCTGGTCTCAGGGAGCCATGGTACCAACTTTTACACACTCGACTTAATAAAAACGAAAAACCAATAAACAAATACCACAAAATAAATGTTAGTTGACTGGCCTAGACCTTACCGATAAGGTACCGTTCACTAGGCAAACAATACAGTCACAAAAAAAAACCGAAACAATATTTTCCAAAATTAATAAAATATGTGGGTAATATAAAAAACACGCTTAATACTAAATTACGGCTAACTATGTTGCAATAAAGCAACCACGCTCTGCTACCAAAAAATGTTTGATTCCGAAGCTGATCTTAGCGCAGTGGAAGCAAATTAAAGTTATCTTAAAATCTAAAACTAAATGGTCGATCAGCCTCGGAACAACATTTGACTACGATTCGTAGTGCTCTTTACTATAGCTAAATAAAATAAATTTAATGAGAGAATTTTGTTCCGGAAAGTTTCCGGCCGAGAAATTCTTGTTTCCAAAATCTACTTAAACAGGGCCCAGCAACGAATTGCTTACCGAGCAAACGATGACGCCGTTTCTTTGTGAGTTTAAGTATGACAGGAATCAGGTATTCAGGATATTTTAGGAGCGCAGGAATAGGGAATAACCTAAACTCACAGCACTGGAACATCCGCTCGTTCTCGAACTCCTTTCCTCCAATTTGCACTATAGTTCACAGTTCGACATCACATAATGTTTTTTAACACAAAATAACTAAAAGATTTCTCTCCGAATGAGAAATCGGCCCCGTTGGCCTCCAATCATTTATAATTAAAATACGTAGCTATCGGCAGCCACGACGCGAGCGACGACTCAAAGTGAGGTTATGTTACCGGCGACCACGTTGGCCTCAATCAAAAAGCCGAAACCAAAATTCACTTGGTTCACTTCCCCACCGCACAGGGAAGCCATGGCTTGTGGCAAATAGCACACGAGAAAACCGCCAAAACACCTTAATTTTACACCACTTAAAACTAAAATTCGCTTCAACAACGCTAGCGTAAAGATGACAGACGGGGCGGACCGAAAAGTGTTGCCAGCACCGCGCGCCCATTTTATACGAAAACTAAACACAATAATACTAAATACACAGTCTTCTGAAATACTCCCAACTTTTGCCAGACGTGGTGTAAATGGCCGTTATTTTCAGCTGTTTACGCTCTTAACTTTTTGGTTACAAAGTTAATACAAACGAAGCAAGCGGAAAAATTCACGCCGCCAGCGGATTCGAACCCACGTCTTCTGACAAGCCGGGTCAGACGTGTTAAGCCGCTACACCATGGCAGGCTCTGCCCGAAAGTGACTCATGTTTACGCTCTGCCTATAATATAGTATTATGTATGTTAGTACTAAATAATGTTTTTAGTAACCGATAGATAATACGTTTCTTTTTTCAGAAAGCCTTATATCAAAAAACGCATCCCCGAAAAAGGTATGCTGATAAAGTTCACCATTTAACCAAACAATTAAAAATGTATTAATACGTTCGTTTTTTTATAGCGCATCAAACGTTTATTTTTCACACTTTCCACCATTTAGAAAATCAAATATGAATGGTTTGGTAAGTTTATATATGTTTTTTTTTAAATAATAGTAAATACTTACTGAACAGCGTACAAGTTAAAGTAAACTGACATAAACTGTGTTTTTTAAAATTTGGAAAATATTTTGCTTATTTGACCAATCCTTTCTTATAAAATTTTCTATATTAAATATCCAAACAAAAAATTAAGAGATTCCAACATGTTGTGAGCTTTGTACTCCCGAAAAACGTTTCTCTCTTGTTAATTATGATCCAGCAAAAAATAACAAACACATTATTTAAAAAACCGGCCAAGAGCGTGTCAGACACGCCCACAAATAGGGTTTCGTAGTCAACGTTTAAATATCAGGTTTTTCAGCATTACAAACTTAATTTGTTGCTGGTTTGTTAGCAGCAGTATGAGCGGGGTGGGTGGGGTCTACCTCCTAGCGGTCCACCCCGGGCAACGTCCTCACAATACGTGTTGGCGGCTGAAGATCCCAAAAGCGGTGGTAGGCCATGAAGGGGGCCGCCTGGCTCGCGACCACCATCCGCCGGAGTCCGGCGCCAAACAGCCTTGCTGTGTTCCGTCGGTGTGCGGACTGCCAGTGCCATTGGGGTAGCAATGTAGTCAGCTGCGCTGCCGGAACCGGTCTTTGTCTTTAGGTGATGCTGTATCCGGTAACTCGTTTTGGAGGGTAGCGGGATCCGAGGCACGGTCTCAGCCGTTGGCCGACCGCAGTCAGTAGGGGGCCCGACTTGCGCGCTAGCCACGCGCAAAGGCTGCCCCGCCAACTGTGAAAAATCCCGGTATACTCCACCGTGCCAGTTGGCGGCTGGATGGGAGGACCCGGTGGAGTGTTATCGGGGGGGCTCGGGCGTCCCCGCAGTCTCCAAGCGAGTTCCTCTCTGATCAGTTGAACCGAAAGGTACGAGTAGGGTTTCTAAGCAGCGCCTCGACTATCTTTTCTTTCCCCACAAAACTCTTTTAAAAACATGAAAAAGCTTAAAAAGAAGAAAAAGTTTGACCAACGGCAACACTTCCTCCCACTCAAAGTGCACCTCACGAACATCCGAGGTCTACACACAAACCTAGACCCGGTCCATCACCACCTGGAGACCGAGAAGCCGCACTTATTCTTCTTAACGGAGACGCAGATAGCAACACCGTTGGACGTGGCATACCTCAACTACCCTGGTTACACTCTTGAGCACAAGTTTAAGAAGCGTGCAGGGGTCTGTGTGTATGTTCGCGATGACGTTTGCTGTAAGCGTCTCCGTGGCTTTGAGAATTCAGGGTTTCCCGTGCTGTGGCTTTTGGTTGACACTGGAGTAGAAAACTCTCTACGCCAGTGTTTATCGTTCGCACAGCGGAGATCAGGAGACGACTAGACTCATGGAGTACCTCTCTGAGACGGCAGATACAGCAATTCAGCGATATCCAACAGCAGAGCTTGTTTTTCTGGGGACTTCAATGCTCACCATAAAGAGTGGCTGTTCCCATACCAGAAAACTGACCATGCTGGGCGAGAGGCGCGTAAACCAGCATTGGCGCTAGATCTCACCCAGCTGGTGGAACAAGCGACGCGAATACCAGATATCACAGACCACACACCCAATTGCCTGGACCTTCTGCTGACAACTGATCCGCACAGACATTCGGTTTCGGTCTCGGCTCCGCTGGGATCATCCGACCACTGTGTGGTGAAATCCGTGTCCATCTGCTCTCCTCCGGATTACACCCCTAGGGGCACGAGGAGAGTATGGCGATACGAGTCAGCAGACTGGGACGAGATGCGTGCTTTCTTTGCTTCATACCCGTGGCGGCAAATGTGTTTCTCTTCGGAAGACCCTCATACGTCGCTGATGCGATCACAGCTGTAATCCGGCAGGGAATGGAATATTTCATTCCTTTCTCCGATATCCCGCTCGGTTATAAAGCCCAACCTTGGTTCAATGCGGACTGTGCTCGAGCTGAGGCTCGTAAACAGTCCGCTTACTGCTTGGGTAAAAGCTCGTGATCGAAAAGTGCGAGCGAGAAGAGTGCGAGCAAAGAAGAGAGCATATAATGCCGCCGCCAGGTATTGCAAACGGGTGCTACGAAAAGCTAGGTTCGACCATATTAGCCGTATTGGGGCAAAGCTTGCATCACACCCACCGGGTAGTAAGCAGTTCTGGTCCCTTTCGAAATCAGTCGAATCCAACTTCTGCCGTCCCTCACTACCTCCAATGCAGAAACCTGATGGGTCGCTTGCCCACACCGCGGCAGAGAAAGCAAATTTATTTGCCGATCTGTTTGCGAGCAACTCTCGTATAGACGCTGGCTCGAAATATCCACCCACCTTACCTCACTGTGATTCTTTGATGTCTGAGATCACAGTGCACAATAAAGAGGTCCGTAGAGCCCTTCGCAGTCTGGACGTGAACAAGGCCAGTGGTCCTGATGGCATACCAGCAAGATTGTTGAGGTATTGTGCGCCTGAGTTGTCTCCTGTACTGACACGCTTGTACCGCCTCTCTCGTGTCAAAAATTGTACCAAAATCTTGGAAGCTTGCCAATGTGCAACCTGTGCCCAAGAAGGGTAGCCGTGCCGACCCTAGCAACTATCGACCGATCGCCATCACTTCCGTACTCTGTAAGGTTATGGAAAGAGTTCTGAACTGCAAACTGCTTTCGTACCTCGAAGACAATGATCTTCTCAGTGATTGTCAATATGGCTTCCGCCGAGGGCGTTCCACGGGAGATCTTCTAGTGTACGTAACGCATTGCTGGGGCGAGGCCATTGAAAACCACGGCGAAGCAATAGCAGTGTCGCTGGACATTTCAAAGGCCTTCGATAGGGTGTGGCATGCGAGTCTGTTGAGCAAGCTTCCAGCGTACGGCATACCCACTGGCTTCTGTAGCTGGGTGGCTGACTTCCTGAGTGAACGGTCGATCCGAGTGGTCATAGACGGCTGCTCCTCTGACCTCAAGGCTATTGACGCCGGAGTTCCTCAGGGTCTGTACTCTCCGCGACGCTTTTCCTGCTGCACATCAATGACCTTCTATCTTCAGGAATTGTTGGGTACGCAGATGACAGTACTGTCACCGAGAAATATCTGTCCGGCGCAGGAGCCAGTGGTGATGAAATCCAAAGATTGAGAAAGGCTATGATTGAGCGTACGAGCCTGACGTTAAGTAACGTCTCCCAGTGGGGCGAAGACAATCTCGTCAGCTTCAATGCTTCAAAACGCAGGCGTGTCTTTTCTCCGCAAAAGGAGTCCTTTCACCTTTTCTCCTACTTTTCGGGGTACATCTGTTCCAGTGACCAACACTCTTCAACTCCTTGGCATGGAGTTGTCCTCTGACCTCAACTTCGGCACCACCATCGAGTCCAAGGCTCAAATTGCAGCTAGAAAGTTGGGCGTCCTGAATAAAGTCAAGCGGTACTTCACGCCTGAACAGCTTCTAACTCTTTATAAAGCTCAAGTCCGATCTTGCATGGAGTACTGCTGTCACCTTTGGGATGGCTCGGCTAAATACCAACTTGCTGCACTGGATTCGGTGGAACGCAGAGCCAAGAGATTAATAGGCGATAAAAAACTGGTGGCGACCAAGCTTCACAGCCTGGCTCACCGCCGCAAGGTTGCTTGCCTATCGGTCTTCTACAGATTGTACTTCGGAGAGTGTGCGCGTGAGCTGCATGAGCTCATACCACCGTCTCCTTTCTTCCATCGGACATCCAGACGCACGGCCGGCTACCATCCGTTCTTAGTTGATATACCCACATTACGCACTAAGCGCTTCAAATCATCTTTCATTATGCGCACGGCTAAAGAATGGAATTCCCTGCCTGCGTCTGTATTTCCGAGTGCATATAACCTGAATCTCTTTAAGTCTAGAGTGAATAGGCATCTTCTGGGCAAGCTCGCTCCACCGTAGATCCCATCTCTGCTCTAGGGTAAGATTGGGGTCAAGAGTAAGCCCATCATAAATAAAAAAAAAAAAAAATGATGACCAACCGCAAATAGAAAAACTCATTTTTTTCTGAAACCTTTAAGGGTACAATATCCGTTGTAGTTTTCATTGTAACTTCAGATTGTAAGCTATATTTCATATTTATTTCAAATTTTTAGCTTTTTTACTTTAGAAGTTATAGCTGGAACAAATTATGGGTCAAAACGCCCTTTTAAAAGTAAATATCTCGTGACAGAAACATTTTAGTGACTTTGTTTCAAAGAAACCTCATCTTAGTTTTAAAAGACCTATTCAACGATATCCTACTCAATATTACAGAAGAAAAAAAAATTTTTGCCCCCCTTTCACTTGTATGGGAGGGGGGGTCCAAAAAACATTTAAAATATTTTTTTCTTAACATTTCTATATTTGGGTCAACACGATCTATCTTCTCACCAAATTTCATGTCGATGGCTCTAAAACTGACGAAGATATGAGGGCGCGGCATACAGACAGACAGACAGACAGACATGACGAAACTATAAGGGTTTCTAGTAGACTACGAAACCCTAAAAAACGCTGTTTTTTATAAGATTTCAATGTAATCAGCATAAAAACTAATATCAATGCTTAAATTTTCAGGAATATCGTCCACAAAAAAATAGTTTACCTGAACTGACAGAAGAACAATTAGACCATCCAGGAAACTCTCTGTTCTTCATAAAAGACAAGAGATTTCTGGGCGCGCACCATTTCCCTAAAAAGGAACCTACACACTCTGTTTATGGCAATTTAGAGACACTTGGATTAAAGTAAGACATCTCCTTTCCATTTTTGAGTAAAGTACTTTCAAAAACTTGACCTTAATGATAAAGTTTAGCTTTAATTCGTTTTAGTGTCCGACCGACGAGTGAGGAGGTCAAATTAAAAGCTATCGAAAAAATTGTAAGTTGATTGCCAACTATATACAGGGTGTTAATTTAAATGCGTGCCATAGCTTCAGGGTAGGTTAAGTATCGATTAAGGATACCGTAAAAAATATTGAAAAAAACCAGTCAATTTTTTTTAGTTTTTATTTAAATCCATTTTTGACACTGTTGTTGTTTAGAGAGTGCCTAAACAAGTACTTTCGTCTATACACCTATGAGATTAAACGAATTTCGGCTGAGATACACAGGCATTTAAATCAACTGTCAGTCTAGTAAAAAAAAATTTGTGACTGGGATTTTTTTCAATATTTTTACGGCATCAAAATTCAAAATTCAAATTCAAAATTCAAAATTCAAAATTTTTTCAAAATTCAATTATTTATTTCTTTGTAGGAATGTACAAGATTCTCTTAAAGAAAGTCATATTCTAATACAATCTTAAAAAAGAGAAAATTTCTAATGCAAAATTTTCTCTTTTTTATAACAATTTGAGTTCCTACTCTAAACGCGGCTCAGGCGGGATAAAAAAATAAAAATAAAGGCACTGCCTCGGGGCTGGCCAGGCTAACCACACAGCATGCAACTTTATGCCTCAATGAATGACAATTAAATGGAGTAACATTCTGTCAAAATTTTAAAAAGGAGTTACATTTGTATGGTTAGACGGACCCCCTGGACAGGAAAACCGCCCAAAAACCTGCCCAGAAGTGCACCTATTCTAAAATCTACAATATTCATAGGCCCTAAGCTACCCTAGCTAACTTAGAAAATAAATTAATAGAATAGCCAAAAACGGCTCACAAAATAAAAATAAAAATTACAGTAAATTATTCTAACTGTTTGTCTTTAAAATATACTTTAAACATTTGAGCAATTAAATAACATAGCAAAAAAAAGATAAAATAGTAGATTTACAGTAAATGTAAAAAATACATGTCAAAAAAATAATAAAATTAAAGAATAATATGAAAATGTCTTTAACCACTATACATGTCAATTTACATATCATAAAAGTAAAGGTATATCCACTAAAATATATGTCATGTTTATTCTTAAATAATGCCTATCTCTTGCATTGCGTTGGAGCAACTGTTGCTACTGACCAGACATCTTTATCTTTCAAATAATGTTCTGTCTTATAATACGCTTTCGAACATAAAGTATTCTTTATTTTAAGTTTAAATTGCCTCTCATTTAACTTTAGAATTTCCTCTGGAATTTTATTATAGTAGCGTATACAGTTACCCATATATGATTTACTGATCTTACTTAATCTGGTTTGTGGCGGTACAATTTTATTTTTATTTCTCGTATTACGACAATGAATATCTGAGTTTCTTAAATATGAACTGGAATTTTTGCGCACATACATTATATTATCAAATATGTACTGCGAGGGAAGCGTAAGAATGCCAATTTCTTTAAACAATTCTCTTAGGGATTCATGACTTCGCAGTTTATATATTGCTCTTATTGCCCTTTTCTGTAACACAAAGATAGTTTCTATGTTAGCGGCTTGTACCCATAACAAAAGTCCGTAGGACATTATGCTGTGAAAGTAACTAAAATATACAAGCCTGGCCGTAGCAACATCGGTCAATTGTCGAATTTTTCGAACAGCGTAAGCCGCAGAGCTAAGTTTACTAGCCAGTGCTAGTATATGTGGATCCCATTGAACTGTTGCGTCGAGTGTAATCCCCAAGAAAACTGTTTCAGTAACATAATCAAGCTTTTCATTCTTAAGAACAACATCGTGTTTAATACTTTTACATTAGGCAAAGAGAATTTAATACATTTAGTTTTTTTAGAATTCAGTACTAAATTATTTGACGTAAACCATTTATTAACCTGATCTAGTGCGCCGTTTACTTCGTCAATATTTACAGCCTTTCTATCCACTTTAAATATTAAAGAAGTATCATCAGCAAAAGCACTATCTTGGCTTGATTCTGTACCATGAAGGGCAAGTCGTTTATGTACACTAAAAATAGGAACGGTCCTAAAATTGATCCTTGCGGTACACCAATTTTGACAGTAGAACCCAGTGACTTCACACCATTTATCTGCACTCTCTGCGTCCTACCTCCGAGATAAGATTGAACCAAATCAAGTGCTTTTCCTCTTATACCGTAATGGTCCAGTTTCAACAACAGTGTCTTATGATCAACGCAATCAAACGCCTTGGACAAATCGCAGAACACCCCTATGACATCCTGCGACTCCTCCCAAGCACCATAAATATGTTGCAGGAGCTTAACAGCAGCGTCGGTTGTCGAGCGCCCTTTCGTAAAACCGAATTGTTGATCATGTAGTAATTTATTGAGATTGAAATGTAGGAGCATTTGATTAAGTATAATTTTCTCAAAAACTTTGCTCAAAACTGGTAGTACAGATACTGGCCTAAAGTTACTGGGATTGGTTTTATCGCCAGCTTTAAAAAGAGGTATAATTTTACTGTGCTTCATGAGATCAGGAAATACGCCATGATCAATGCAAGCATTAAATATACAGGCTAAGTATGGTGCTAATGTATCTATTAAGGAACTACATAGTCTTACTGACATGCCCCATAAATCCTCTGTAGTTTTTATTTTTATTTCTTTAAAAGTTTTTAATATTACATTTGCATTAATGTACCTAAACTCAAATACATTATTACAAGTCTGAACATTCGTTTTAAGAAGATTTGACGCGATGATAGGCGAAGAGTTAAGTGACTCAGTAGTTTTAAATGGGATGTTACTGAAAAACTTTCAAACTCATTAGCTACATCAGCGTCTGCGGTAACAATTCCTGAGCAGTCTTTAACGAATGAGATTTTTCAATAGGTTTAGTTCGACCAGTCTCTGAATTAACAACTTTCCAAACAGTTTTAATAACATTTTCAGCAGAGTATATTTTATTTTTGGTGAAAATTGCTTTAGCTTGTATACAAACATTTTGAATATTTTTGAATAATTTTTAACACGTTCAACGAATGTTTCACTATGATTATAAGACTTTTCATCATAGAGCTCAAATAACTTTTCCTACTTGTTCGAATACCTACAGTCGCCCAGTCACTGAATTTAAATTTAGGATTAATTGTTAATTTCTTTACCTTGAATTTGGCTTCAAATTCATCACGTATCGTTAAAAAGCTTTGAATAAAAGTTATTTGGATTATTAGTATCATAGTCTAGAACCGGTAGTTTTTCTGATAGTGCAGTATGGAATTTGTCTACTTGGTTGGAGCTTATAATTCTTTTACTAATGACAATCTTTTCATCTTTAGGACGACATGGAAAGAGCACGGATTGCCCATTGTGGTCTGATTTACAACAATTTACGATTTCCTGGTCTGAATAGACACAATCACAGTAGATATTGTCTAAACAAGAAGCTGTGGTTGCAGTTATTCGAGTAGGTTCTTTAAATATGTTGTCTAGATTAAACGACTTAAACAAACTGATGAAACGACTTCTAAAAGCAACATTTTCTAATAAGTTTATATTGAAATCTCCACAGACAATATGAAATTTATTCTTTGATTTTAATAATATCTTTAAAACATCTTCCATGATGAGTTCAAACCTCTCATAGTTACTATTTTTAGGTGGTCTGTATACGCACACTATAATATGTTTCTCCAACTCAACGCATGAAAGTTCACACACATTCAACCGAAAGTCCAACAATATCTTTCCGCTCTTTAGCTTTAATATTTTTATTAACAAGAATAAATGTCCCCCCGCGAATAGTGGACTCTCGATTGAAGGCACTGACTATTTCATAATTTTCGTAACTAATGAGCATTTCATAATCCTTTAACCAATGCTCCGAAATACAAAGAAGGTCACATTTTCTTGCCTACATCCTGTATCGATATTAAACCTGCCCTGGAGCACACATTTAAATTAACACCCTGTATAAGCTTAGGCAAAAACTACCTGTAATGAGATATACGGTCTCCTGCACTTGGGAAGTATTTGCTTACGTTTATAACTAATTACGTGTTAGTAACCTCGTGTTTTCTATCCCTGGTACAGTTAAAAGAAACGCCAATCGACGCACAAGAAAAACCTTCTCGTCTCTACAACCCTAATCACCCAGGTCTCAACCTCTTGTTTGGAAAGAAAATGCCATTAGATGCTGCCAAGTTTTCGAAAGCAAAGACTTATCTGGTGTATGGAAATCTGGATAACCTTGATGAGAGGTAAGCTAAGGAACAGTCCTTCATAGCTTCTGCCTTATTATTTTGATAGCCCAGTTGTAAGGTGCAAATCCAGCCTTAAATTATGTCGATTATTTATTTTAGTCGCAGAAATCCATATTGGTTGAATATGACATAAAAGAGATTTTATACGAGTTGTCACTGTCACAGATACCTTACTTTAAAGAAGAGAGACGATCATACAAAAATACTTACCTATTGCTATTTTAATTTGAAGGACTACAACATCATCCATTTGATTCTAAGCAAACGATGTGCCTTATTTTCAGATACAGAGGTTCTGATCGCTATGCAAGATCGAACATTGTAAGTACAAACAAAAATATAATACTTGCTTTCATAGACATAGTAACTGATTCATTTTAGGCACGGTAAATTATTTGTTTTATCCTCAGAGAAGATTCTTCAAACGTCATGACAGTGGACGAAAGGTAAGTGCGAATACGCACCGCATTATGTTACCAGTGTTTTACCGGATTCAGAATTGAATACACCGGAATTTTCAAAAGAATCGGACACCATGATACTTGTAGTTGCATAAAATTGCGTTAAGAACGTTCGGTGCGTGTGTTAACTTGCTCTATATAAAACAAATAAAATTTCCTCGGTGAGTTACTCGTTGGATAAAGGACGAGTGAACATTAATTGTTGTTAAAAATAACTTTACGCATTGCATTATAACTTTTACAGAAATTACGGCAAAATATAAGAATGAATATAAATTCGAATGAAAAAAAGTCACACTTTATGACGGGACTACATCAGAAAAAAAAGAAGACACATGAAAAAGACGTCGGTAAAGATAAATTTTCTTTTAAAAACAAACCCAATAAGAATCGTTTTAATCCAGCCAAGATGTACGACAACAAAGAAGATTTGGAAAAGGAAGATAAATTTAACGAAAAAGCAAAACATAAGAAACTGTATCATGAAGAAATTAAAAAGCTAAACGAATATAGAAACATGAAAAATTTAAGAGAAAAAGATGAAGAGATAATACAAAAAGAAGACGATGAGCAACAGCTATCTAAACCAGAGGAAGATGAAAAACAAGGAAAATCGAAACAAAATAAAACTGCTGATCATTTGGTTTATGGAAACATGGAAAACGATATGCTAGGGATAAGGTTAGCATTATAAGGTGTACAGGTGATATCCGTCACAATTTTACTTGGCCGGCCAGCTGGTGCTGGTACATATTGTGTGAGAGGCCCAATAGTTTTTAAATATTTTGATCTTCGGCCCATATTATGTTTTTTATGGGCTGATACGACATAAAAATATTAGCGGATTTTTTTTGTCAAGTCCACTGCTGGATTTGATTTAACTCGAAGAAGAATAATGAGATAAAATTATATTTAATGGTTTTAGATACGATAACACTCCATATCGCGTTAAATATTCTGGCTTCAGGAAAAATTCTCCGAAAAGAAAACATAAATATTACTATGACGACGTGAAAGAAAGGTGAGCTTTATTTTATGCTTTTGTTATTAATGAATATTTTGGTATTGTTTTCCCAATGAACTGAAGAAGTAGTGTCATAATACGGCAATAAGTATAATATACTTACTCTATAATAATGTATTTTTTGTTTTATTTTTTTCTGTTTGTTACAAAGATCTACCGTCTTACCATACATATTATTACTAAACGCCACATTTCTGTTGTACTACAATCTTACAGAAGAATAGTAAAAACTTTTTTTTGCTTTCAAGGTCTCATGAAAAAGAAGGAGAAGATATCAGTGATATGGAGGGAGTACATAAAGATAATATTAACGACCTTGGCGTGATATTTTTATTACAAGACAATAATAACAATGATCGCAAAATTTACATTGTAAGCCTTTTCACTATTTAAAAAACTTTTATTTCCAAAAAAACGTTTTGCGTTATACAGGGTGTTAGGGACGGTGTAACGAAAACTTTGCAGGCGTGCTCAGACCATGAAACTGAACAACTTTTACTATGGAGCCAATGGTGGGAAACGAAAAAAAATTTTCGATCTCCCATACAAAATTCACGATCAGCTGACTGACTTTGTATGGGAGGTCGGAATTTTTTTTGCGTTTCCCACCATTGGCTCCATAGTAAAAGTTGTTCAGTTTCATGGCCTGAGCACGCCTGCAAAGTTTTCGTTACACCGTCCCTAACACCCCGTATTTTGTAAAACTTACTTATAAAAATAAAAGAGCCATACATTTGATATTATTGATAATGCTATACTGAATTTCAAATCTTCCATAGCTGTACATGGTTAATCTTTTTTTTTAAATATAAGGTAAACTTAATTTTAAACTATTTATCAGGTTGACTCAATGCGAAGAACTTCAAAAGACCCCCGGTTAAAATATATGAGCTACGAGTCAAAAGAAAAACGTAATGAAACTCTTTGTAATATGACATCATCATCCTCAAGTTCTGACTCAATAGAACAAAAGAATCCAGGAAACCCTTACACTTTATTCAAAGGCCATTATAGACAGAATTGGCTGTGGAATCATCACGTAAGAATTTTAAAATATTGTGCCTTACTGGCTACCTTACTTACTAAATTTACTATTTTTTTTGCTTCCCTGACGCCATCTTCGGTAGCGGAGTGCGTGAGGATGATATCCCTGCACACACTGTGGATTTTAAAACCGTTCGAAGTTTAAACAAAAAGGACAAAATATTAGTTTGCTACCAATTTGGTTTGGACGTTACAAGCGATTCTTTATTATTACTCGATTCTCCGTTAGAAATATAGTTCCATGATTTGAAGAGCACGTTATGCTGTCTCGGTTCCGATTGCTGTACATCAAAACCATGCCAGAGACTTTAATAACTCTGCTTTGATTCTGTTATTATTCGCAACGAAGTGAAACACTAACGGGTTGGTGGCTAGGAACAGCAAAACCTCCAGTTCGCAGACCACTCAATAGGTGAATGGACCACCTAGTGAGCAAGCCTGGTAGACAGAAGATGCGGGAAGCACATGACTGGCGTAGGTAGATGGGGACAAATAGCAGAAAAGGGATGTCCCCATATAGCAGAAACCTATACTCAGCAGTGCGTGGATATAGGCTGATATTACAATGATCGTGATAAAGATTGGTTTTTGAGCCATAGCCTTGGAGTTCTGTTTTTTATTTTTTCAATAAACCATAACAAGAATATAATATAAAATTTAATGCAACTTTTGTGAAATTTGCAGATGGATGGAGATCACATGAACGTCAATCCTTATGGACCGAAATTTGATAGTTTAGGACCTACAGGCAATGAACTCTTCATGGGGCGTAAATGGTGGTACTTTAACCAGGTGAATGGCACTATTTTGCTTAATTTTTTTAAGTAATAGTAATTTAGAAAATTTACTATTGTTGGTTAAGTAAATCACCTATCTTCGTTTCAGTTGACATCATTCTTAAAGTCTCTCTGAGTTACCTATCACTTTAATGAAATATTAATTCTTCTTTTTGTATCAACAGGACGACTACAAACCATTCCGAAAACGAAAGTAACATATTCGTGGATCTGGATAGTAGACAATATTGTTGGTTGGTAGACATGTCAACGCATTCAAAAATAAAAATATAAAATTTATAATTACTGTCGTTATTTTTCCTACCCAAATATGTAAGACGAAGATGTCTTTTATTGTACACAATATGCCTGCTGGCATCACTTGTTTTCTATGTGAATCTTAAGTACTACAAGAGGTAAACAGTGTAGAAAAGTAGTTATACAATAGGTATTATCCAATAATCGAAATCAAATGGGAATAGACGAGAAAAAATTCTAGAAGTTATGGATAGCTCTACTTGACTTGATAAATTAATACACACGTAGGCTAGGTACTACCTAGCGAGTACTTACTACCTAGTAAGTAGTAAGTACTTAACAAAAAAGAAACTTCCTAACAGAATCATAAGATTGGCGAGCGCAGTGTAGAGTATTTTATGTACAAGAAACGATGAAGTCCATTTGCTAAATTCATCCTTTAGTAACGCTCACGGGTAGGAACGGGGACATGTTATTATTCTTAGCTGGCAGAATACGGTATAGTCAAATGGTAGCTGATAATGTTTTTAATTTCATGCATTCGATTTTTACTTCGCTAAAAGAAAAGTATGCACAGTTTATAAATGGTAACGTCAGAAGAACCTGACTTATTAGTTCTTGATCAAAGATATTTTATGATGGTTTCCAAAATAATTGATCGGTGTTTGTTTATCATTTTAATGATCACAGTTGTATGTATTTGATTGTTTTGTACTACTTTCTGAGTACATTTAAAAATCTAACCGGTTATCTTCTGTCATTTAGATACAATTTTACGCATTTAATCATAGGAACAATCATAGGAATGTAGTTAAATTCTTTGCGCCTAACATGCGGTTCATTATCAGACTATGGGATTAGATAATTATTATTTTATTCAAAAGTTTGTAACCAAATTTTGACCATACATTTGATTGATTTTTAAATATTTACACATTTTCCTAAGGGATATTATAAATTGCATATCAAATAAATAATCGCCTATCAATACATATTCATCATTTATATTTTTTTTTACATCAAATATCTTACTTCACTACAAATAAACTAAATGTTTAACAAAACATAAACTGCAGATAATTCGAAATTTTACATCAATATGACATAACTTTTTTCCTCATAATGCAATACAGATAAATTTATTTTTGTACAAAAATACTACATACATAGCATGAATACTGACTGCACAGCAAATTTTCCATATTTCATAGCAAAATAACTATCCCAGTCGCATATCCAGTAAACATACGTAAGTAAACATAAGTTTATAGGTCCGTTAGTTATAGCCTAACCGAACCTGGCGCGGAGAGCGCCAGGTTAGGTTAGGTTAGGTTAGAACTTTGACCACAACGCACGAGCCGAGCGAGCGGAGCGAGCGATGCGGCAGCGGCCGGCGATGTGCCAGAAACGACACGCTATGCGCGTCATCAATTTAAAATATGATTATCGATGTGTATGATTAACGATGATGGTTCATCTCTAATAAAAACTGCTGTAAATAAAATAAAAATAGAAGCTATATTTAAAAGAAAAAGAGTTAACAGGTATAATGTGCATTAAGATTATTAGCTGTGCATTGATGAAAAAGTTTTTGCTTTAGGAAAAATCGCTGTACGCTGCGAAAATAAATTGTAGTGTGTTTAGTGATATTTTGAGTTGAATATTTTGCTGTGCAATCAGTAATTTTGATGGGAATTTGGAATCTTATTGCATAGAAAAAGGGTATTTTATGATTTGCGTTTAAATACTACCCTTTTCCTAATAGTCCAAGTTGTGTTTTAGGATGAAATTTACTCTTTTACCCTCCAAGAGCAACTAGAATATGTCTTAGTAAGTGTTTTTATCGAATTATTAGTGAAACTGTGATACAAATATTTTTAACAAACTAACATTTTAAATAATAAAGGAATAAGTTTATTTTTTTCCCAGAGAAGATCCTTTAAGCGTCCTAACAATGGACGAATGGTAAGTGCTTTAGATGGTCAGTTCTGATACGTAGATATTCCATGATTTACTGGATACGATTTAATCTTACACAAAAAAACAGTTGGTACACTCCTCTACTTCGAATGGTGGCTGTCAAAGCTTGTCAAATATATGGTGGTTTTCGCAAACCGTAATATTGTCCGGCATGTGTGCGAGTTAATAAAGGTTTTTCGGAATCGGAAAGTAGGTTGGCGAGCGCAGAGCTAAGTATAGATATTGACAGGTAACGCTGCTGTCGTTTCCCTGGTTCCACCACTTAGTAGCATTTTACGACACCCATGGGTAGAAATGGGATGATACTATTTTAATTTACTACAACATTTACTGTGAGATCAGTCTAAAATAATAAAATGCCTTTTTATTGCTCAGATTTTGAAGCAACAAAGAGGGTCATCCTTTACTTCAATAAATAAAAAACGTTTAAGCCCTTTTTCATACAATCCAAGAGAAGAAAATTCATCTAGAGAAAATAATGAACAAGAAAATAAACATGCAAAAAGTAGCAACAATAAATTGTCTTCTAATAAGGAACAGAATCTCGCAAATAAAGAAAATGACGAAAAAACAAAGAGTAATGAAGAAAAAGATGAAAAGATAATACAACTAAAACCAGAAAAAGATGAAAAGATTATAAAGCAAAAAGAAGAAGATATAAAGCAAAAGAAAGTTACTGATACTTTGGTTTATGGAAACATTAATAACGATGTGCTAGGGCTAAGGTAAGCATTACGTTTATCAAGTGTACTGCTAGACAAAAGCTAACCCTTCAGCTGGTTTTAAATAGGATATTGACTGAATTTAAATTTTTATAATGTTTTTAGATATGGTAATACTCCTTACCGCTGGAAATATACTGGCTTCAGAAAAAAATATCCAAAAATTATTCGAAGACTAGAAAGGTGAGCATTTTGAAAGAGTGAACAAAAAAATAATTATGATCCTTTTCCTTTAAGTTTTTAAAATACTTGTAGTGGTTTTGTAAAGTTTCTTGAATTTACAAATTGAAGCTTCATAAAAACGGTCTGAAACTCACACAGACGTATAGCGCAGCTACACTGCACCTTATCCCATTGAATCTTGCTTGACGCTACTGTTTTACCTAATCAATTACTATAATATTATACTAACTGTGTAACAATTGACTGTTTTTAAATATTACAACCCTAAGTTTGTAACATACATCAATAAATAACCGATGAAAATGAAAGAAAGTTTTTTAAGGTCTGACAATGAAGAAGCAGGAAAGGATAGCGGCGTAGCTTTAATAAACAAAGAAAGTTCTGCTGCTGGTTGCGTAAAATTACCTCTACAAAAAAATGATAGCAACAAACGCAAACATTACGTTGTAAGCAAATTTGTTGTTTTAAGAGAATTTATATTTGATAACATAAACGTAGCCGTAGCAATGTACAGATTATGTAGTTGTAAGGATTATATGGAAAATACCCTCGACCAGACTTTATCCTCATGACGCCCATATTAGGCGCAAGCTACACAGAGGTGAAGTGCGACATCTATCAGACAAGTGATCGTCAGCCGTTTTTGATGCGACGCGCGTCCCACGTGTTAAGTCTTATTTCATACGTATTATATGGAAATGGTTTCAAGCGTCACGATGTTGCACCTCTCTGCGGAGCTTACACCTTACAAGGTCATGCCCCTCTGGCCTGTATCAGGCGGTGGACTAATGAGACTTTTGATATCGAATGCAGCTGATGAAATGCATGCAATTTCATGCATTTGAGTTTTATTCGTTTAAAGTTTGATTAATATTTACAACAGCAGAATAGACAATTCGTCAAAATTTTCTTTCAGTTTTAATACAAGTTATAGCAAGATGTTTTTAAAATATATTCATCCCTGTACCTTGATTATTTCTATGATTGTAGTTGTATGTACCTTTAGCAATTTTAAACACAGATTTAATATCGTCCACGTCCATCTAGATTATTTCTTTTCTTTAAGGACCTACATAAAAATAAAACGTTTATTCCACAATTCAAACATTTATTACCTATAACCAATCTTAAGCAAGAACTTTTAAAATGTTACAAATATTGATAATAATTTTATTATAGGATGGGGTCAACTCAAAAATTAGCATCCAAGAACAACTAGAACATGTTTTAGTGAGTTTTAACTAAATTATTTAAGATATTTATTTTTATTTGGTTATTCTTTGTTTTTTAAATTACTAATTAATTAAACACATTTTAGAAAAGTCGTCGTCAAAGCGGAGGTCATATTGAGTCAATACATGTAAGTTAACCATTTTTATATGTATACTGCCAACCCGGCAAGGGAAAACTCCAAAGGTTTTATACATATGCATGTGTCTGTCTGTATGTATGTGTGCTATTTTTTGTGAAATTAAGTGAATTCGTTATTTTTATACAGTCACGACGTCAAATGGATTCCAATATACCAAAGCAAGTAAGCATTTTTTCATTTGCCATATTTAGTGTGTTCATTATAAAAATAGACATATTGAAACTAAAATTCAAAAATACAGGGTGTTAGGGACGGTGTGACGAAAACTTTGCTGGCATGATCAGACCATCAAACTGAACAACTTTTACTATGGAGCCAATGGTGGGAAACGAAAAAAATTTTTCAACCTCCCATACAAAGTCAGTCAGCTGATCGTAAATTTTGTATGGGAGGTCAGAATTTTTTTTTCGTTTTCCACCATTGGCTCCATAGTGAAAGTTGTTCAGTTTGATGGTCTGAGCACGCCGGCAAAGTTTTCGTTACACCGTCCCTAACACCCCGTATATTAGCAAATATTCGAACAAACTACTTTCGTAGTACCGTGCCGGCGCTCAAAACACTGTGCTATCTCTTGCGTTATTCAACAAATTTGGTAGTGTTGGTCAGCACCAATTTTGTTTTTAGTAATAAGTATTTGTCTTTTAGTACCGCCGAGATTTCATGTTGGACCTTGACAACGGGGGTCAAATCATAGGAAAACCGTCTCTGCCAAGTCACCTGCCTGAAGCCGAACCGATTCTACCAGGTCATACTCTTTTGCGACCAGCTATGGGGATGCTGAAGTCTTCCATCAAGTTTCCTCACAGGGAGCTTGAGAACGGAGCTGGTGTGCTTGGAAATTATAATAATTTAGGCTTGAAGTGAGTTATATTTTAATAAGATCACTCTTTTGAAAATGTAAAAATAATTTTCTTTTTTATAATTTACGTCTGATCTAAATCGCTAAGCAAAATATTTCATATTGAAATATATTGAAATATTTTGTATTGAAATGATGAATCATTCATCATGTAAAGAGTAAGTAAGTTTTTTATTGGTTGTACAAAATTTTAGGATACCGTTCATTACAATCGCAACGACTACGGGATCGAAAGACATAATTTAAAAAAGATTTTCCTACAAAAATTAAAAGTAGATAGGTATTACATACTAGAAGTAGTAAGTATACTAATATTATGCCTGGTCGGATGAGAATACTAAATTGTTTTATTTTTTTTAGATGGGATGGAAGAAACGAAAGAGTTCTTTACACAGGATTCAGAAGAAACGCTCCAAACACTAGAAGATCTTGGGTTCATTCACCTAGAAGCAGCCGCAAAATGCTGGCAGACTACATAATGGTAAAAACTACCGTTTTTTTTAATCGAAGCTAATGAATCAGTAGAAGAAAAGTTCATGTTGGTTGAATTATTGATTTGTAAGAAATATGACAATAATATGGGTAAAAGATCTATGATGTTGATGTTATACACATTCAAACAATTTGATATATAAGCTACTAATTCAGAATACATAAAAAATAAAATAAAAGTAGTGTAATCGTCCTGAAAAAGACTGTATTTTTTAAAGGTTGTGCCTTCTGGAGGAAAAACTGACCCAAGGTATGATAATTATTACGAACATTCTACAAATTTTGAACGGACTTAATAGAAAATAGAAATATCGTCAACGTTTCTTCATAAACCTGCTAATTCAAGAAATGTATTTGATTAACTTTTTTTTCAGGCTTTCTATCACTAATTTGGTCCTAGATATGGTAAATTTATGTTTATTCTTTTTTGTTATTATTTTTTATTAAGATTGAGTTCATTTTATACATAGTACATCCACACTACCTATTTCTCATTACCTAATTCTGAGCCTTAAAAGTAATTACTTTTCCAGAACAAAGAAAAGGAAGCATCCCGAAACGTGTTGAAGAGATTGAAATCTATAAGACAACCTGTGAAAAAGAATAATAGGCATGTAATTTTGATTTTCTAGCTGAAAAGTAGACATTCTTTTTAAAAAAATATTTATTTTATATATTTGATTTATGATGTATAAAATATATAAATTATTATTTTGTTTATTACAGGCTAATAATGTATGTAGCCAACCCAACAGGATCGCCACTCTTTTTAAAAGATTTGTTCAGAGATACGAATTCAGTAATGACTTCATAGATATTCTTAAATATAGTTTATAATTAAAATACAAATACTGTTACATTTAAAAAATTAAAAATATAACATAGAAATAAAATAAGACTCAACTACACGTCGAAAAGAGGTTCAATTTTCCTTGCATATCGAATGTTGTTTGGAGAAAGTTGTTCTCCTTCACAATTTGAAATCTTTTCAGCTATTTTTAATACCTTACACATATTATGATGATATTCACCATATCTATTAACAAGGTGCCTTGGTGGTATAGCACGATGTATTATCTAAAGTAAAGCATATTGTGTACAACCTTTAGTGGAGCAGATCTCATTGGTGTGTTCCAACACAATACTTAGTCACAATTTTCAACTGAAAAACATACTGAAATTAAGGTTGAACTGATCAATGTACTACGGAAGATCCAATATTTTTTTCATATTTCGACTCAAACCTGTAATATGATTGGTTGATTATTATTATAAAGGCAGATCGAAGGCATTTTTAAAGAAACATACCCTGTCAGAAACTGTAAACGAATTAAATATAATGAAAATGTGTACTATCCATTGTCGTGTTATATTTTTGAACATACCTTGAAAAAAGTTCAGTTGTAGGACAATAAATTTTTAAATAATGATCATTCTCGCAATTATTAGATTTCATATATTATTCAAACAATCCGAAATACTGCGAAAAACCTCTTCGCAGGTCGTTCGTTATTTGTCACATTTATACTACTATATCTACTATACCTATATCTACTTAGATTAGATTATATACCTCTATATAATGCAACAGGAGACGGTTCAAATATAATGCAGTTATCTTTTTAAACTTACAAGCTTTTTGTTCAACAAAGAGCGCCCTCTATTTTGTTTCAGATTGCAGAAGACAACATAAATAACTGGGTAAGTATTTTTCAGTACTGCTAAATCAAATCGATCGAATCAGTAGGTTATAGTATGGTTGTTAGAGCATTAGTTTTATTTATATTTTATAAAAAAAATATATACCGGGAGTAGCAATAAGGGTATTACAAGCCGAAAGGAGGTGAAGGTACTCATGAAACTTAACAACTTCCCCCATGGAACATGTATGAAAATAAGAAAAATAAAAATTGGACCTCCCATAGTAAGTTAGTGAGCTAATTGGCGATTTTGCTGAATATATAAAGATTTTAAATAATTTATTATTTTCGGAAATTTGCTGGAAAAAATAAAATGGAATCTGAAAATAAAATAAAAAGATCTTTAATTGTACCTCTAAGTTATTTGTTTTAAGTTCTGCTCAATAGTTAAGTTTACTGTAATTTTTGAACAGATAACAGAGAGACTATTTCATTCTCGTCGTGATGATGGTATGGAAAATGACGGCATCATAGAAGAAAATGAAGGATTCGCAAAAGAAACAAAAAACCTTTCAAAAGAGCAAAAGGAAAAATGGAAGAAAGAACAAGTCAAACGTGAAAAATTTTATGCCACAAAAGTAAGTTAGCGGAACCCATCTGGGTTTCATTAAATTAAAGCCTTCTATCATAGCTTCTATGATAAAAAATCTAACACCATTCGACTATCATTTGATAGATACATAATAATTGTGTGTTGTCAATGGGTGGTAAAATGAGTTTCTTTTAAGTTGAAGCAGGATAAAACTTAATGCAGGATGAAATCTTGCCTCTTCCGTTTGATTCAATCAATCAATCAATCAAATGTGAAGCTTTCTAGTTTACTTGATTTCAGTTGTTAAAAACTTACCTGGAACTTATTTACAGAACTTATTCAATACCATAAAAATTAATCCAGAAATGATTAACTTTGAAGATTTGGTCCTGAATTAGAATCTTCCGAGGACAAGAAGAAACGTGCTTGGTGGTTTTATAATCAGGTAACAAAAAGTTAAAAGAGTTTTATTCCTCTCTGTTTACTCACTGATTGGTCGGCAGAGAATTCAACATGCCATTAAGCCCGATTTTGCAGAATTCAAAAGTAAAGTAAATTCGTTGCAGTTGCGATTTGATTTACAAACACATTTTAGTTTTTATATGATTTCAAAGATATTTGATGTTTTATAATGCATGGAATAATACCCGATATTTTTTCCGTCACTGCGAAATCCCTGCTTGTATAGCATTCAGTGTTTGACAAAAAACCGAGGAAAAAATCGTATGAATGAAAATCACTGTGCGGACAGGGCTTTACATTAAATTTTCGTTCACTACCTACCTACTTTCCTGCCTACTGGGAATCTAAATCATGTTAATTTTTATTATTCCAGGTTGATTACAAGCAGTTCAATTCAGTTGAATTACGAGACTGAATAATTTTAACAAAATAAACAATTTTAAATTAATTTGAGTTTTATTGGAAAATAGTGTATGAAAGATTTTAGATTTTTACTGCACCAAAACTTATGAAAACAAAAAAACTTGGGAAGATACAAAATCCACTTCAAATTAATTTCAGAAAATTAATAAGACATTTTTCTAAATAAGTTTATTTTAAGTTTAGTGACATCTTTTGGCATATCTCTGAACTTGGTAACTGAATAACAAAGCTACCTATTCACTGGGTTTCAGCTACAACTGGCTGGAGTCGATTGCTGAATAAGTTACACGTTCGTCAGATAGATGACGCTTTTGGAGAAGAATTTAGTAGTAGAGTCGACGCTACGAAAGAAATCCTGGAGACTGATATGATAAAACTGAATCATACGAGTAGATACCTAAGCTCTCATCTTTATTATTGTACTTTAAGTACATATACATACATCTCCTTTTATACGGCGTATTATCAACAGCCCGTGTATATTCAAAATGGTGATTCTAGGCATCTATCTTTATAGGGTGTCAGGTACAGCTTTTCAGATACCGATAGGGTGCATTCAGAGCATGAAACTGAACAAATTTCCATGAGAAAATATTTCAGGGGACGTAGATATTTTTTGACTTTTGATAGTAAATGCAGTCAGCTGATTGTTGGTTCCTTCGAGCAACTCATCTTCCGTCCGTTCCTCCAAGGTTGGTTCAGGTGGCTGTCTTTTATAACTTAGACGGCGGGCGATGCAAAACCATGCCAGTGGCCTGCTGGCTTATAGTAGTAGGCGATTTAAAAACTCTGACAGCAAGATTCATTGGATCGTTCGTTGACCCGGAGTCGCAAATGAAAAAAAAGAATATATGAATATCGGTCACTAGCATAATAACACCTCATAAAGTATTTCTAATTGTCTTAACTTCATACAATCTTATCTCATTGTTTAAGTTTTTAATTACACAACTTATCTATCTATAGATATGTCGCAGTACGATGGCAGAATTAGGTTTTGGCCAAAAGCCGGCATATGGCAAAATAGTAAACTTCTTTCGGCCATCGTCCTAGGCTGATCCAGGTTTTTGGCCAAAAACCTAGGAACTTGGCCAAAAAACTAGGATTTTGGCCGAAATCCTAGACTTGTTTAGTATTATGGCTTTTTTTGCATTTCGGGGAACTTATTCTTCTTCAAGTGGTACACCAAGTCACCCAACGACCGGATGAACCCTGGTGTTAGAGTTTTTAAACCGCCAATTGCAAGGAGCAGGCCTCTGACAGGGTTGTGTAACAACTGCCGTCTAAGTGATCGATCATAAAGAGCAATCGGGACCGACGGCTTAACGTACCCGTGTAGTTCGGGCATACACTTCGAAAGGCAGGAGGTAGCATTGGACGTTTTGGAGGGTGGGAGGTAGCGTCAGACGCTCTGGAGGGCGTGGGTAGCGTCGGACACTCTGGAGGATGTAAGATGACGCATCCGACGCTACCTCCTGGTCTCCAGGACGTCCAACGCTACCACCAATCCTCTAGAGCGTTCAGTGGTACGTCCTGCTCTTATGATGTCTGATGTTACCCCCCCGTGTCCTTCAGGGTGTCCATTTACGGTGTCCAAGTCTACTCTCAAAAGATCAGAGGGAGGTGCATAAAGTACCTCTCCACTCCTCGTTCCCCCGAACCACACAGGCACGGTAAACCGTCGGTCCCGATTGCTCTCTATGATCACTTAGACGGTGGTCGTTACACAACCATGTTACAGGCCTGCTACTTGCAGTAGGCGGTTGAAAACTCTGATACCAGGGTCCATCGGCTCGTTGGACGACTTGGTGTACCACTCGAAGACGAAGAAGTTCCCACGAAATGCAGTAAAAGCCATAATACTAAACAAATCTAGGATTTCGGCCAAAAACCTGGATCAGCTTAGGACGATGGCCGAAGGAAGTCTACGATTCTGCCATATGCCGGCTTTTGGCCAAAAACCTAGATTTTTGGCAAAAACCTAATTCTGCCATCGTACTGCGACAGATATATAAATGGGTAGGTACTTACATTAGATGAAGTCATTGCAATACCAATTACTAAAATGTTATTATCTACGCTAACATGAGTTTCTCGTTTATTATGTAGCTGTAAAACTGAGTTATACAACTAATTGTAAGTAAAATGTGTTACTTTTAAATCTATATTAGATAGGTACCTTTATATTCTACACAATTAAAATGTAACTATAAAGGAGCATTTACACTAGTAGCAGTCGTAATACGCACGACATGACACGACGCATCGATACGCAACATTTGTAAGTATGAATTAATTCAGTATCTCTCATATTATAAAGAGAAAATATTTGTTTGTATGTGTGTAAGTAAACAATAAACATAAGAGCTAATGGAAAGGTTGGAAAATTCATTTACACAATTAGACTTTCACGGGAAAATTATTAACAGCAGGTGAAAAGGTGCAGGTTCCTTAATAAAAGCAGTTGGCACTAAGACAAAATACAAGGTTTACAGAAGGGTCACTCGACCTTGTTAAGGATTTGCCACTTGTTTTAAAGCCAATTAAATTCAATAAGAAGACCAATACAGTTTGAAATCTGATACAAGAACGTAATATGATTCTGAGCCGATTTTAATGCTAGAAGTATGACGTATAAGGCAACCGAGGCTACCATCTTCTTATTACCTTTGATTCTTATGAGATGCCAATTCCTTGCAGAATAAAAGTCAGTAAGCGACAAAATCGTCCAAAGTACTGAGTGAGCCATCTGTATAGTCGCCCCGCGCGCCGTCTCCTTAATTTGTGGTACTTACCGTGTTAATCGCAAAATTTTGCACAATTTAAAGGAGTGTTAGACAGATAAGGAGATTTACATATTATGTAAATTTCATATTAAGGTACGCATTTTTAAACAATACCTGTTTTAAGGCAAATAATTTCAAGTACCTGTTTGAAATCGTGACAAATATTTTGAAGAACAATTGGTTAAATTAATTTCAACAAGGTTGTGTATCTAATAGGAGCTGAAAAATGTTATGTGTTGTGATAATTTTGTATTAGTTAAATGTGACTCCACTGGAAGCGTAGACGTAGAGCGATGGAAAATATGAGGCTGTACAAATATATAGCTGTAATTACGTTATTAGTTTTGTTGATAAGTTTAGTTCTTGTATTATTGTTTGTGTTCGTCTTCAAGTCTGACGGGTGAGTTGTTACAACGAATAATATTGGTGTAAATTATATAGACATAAAATTTTTGTAAAAGTTATCGGGAAGGCTCTTTCTAGGCAATAATAATTAAGTTTTAGACTAATTCGTGCTATGTTTTAAGTGTTAATAACTTCAGAGTGTGTTCTCCTAATAAAATTAAACATTATTGTTGGAAGCTATTTGATAGTATTTGAAATAAATATGTAGGACCTTCTATTCAAAAGTGTTCAAAAATGGGTCACATTGTCTCATGCAAAGTGATTTCGAACACTTTTCCATTTTGTAAATTAATAACGGAAGTTGTTCAGACCCATACCTATGTTAGAACACACTCGGAAATATATTATGTTCCTAATTAATTGTAACCTCACCTACACATACCTCTATCTACCTATTTGTTTGCTTAGCTGCTTACTAAAAATTGTCAAATGTATGTTACTACGTTAATTAATACTTATAGCATCTTAAGGCACATGCGTATTTATAATAAAACATTAGGTATATTACTAATCAACAGTGGAACAGTTAAGGTTACTTAAGAAGAGCATTATGACAAAACTGTCAGTTGTTAAATCAGGTTTATTAGGATGACATCACTGTAACACATTTGAAGGTAAAACATGATAAAAATATAATAAAACAATATGTCAATGCCATTTGTTTCATGCGGGTTAATATTTAAGATATCATATTATGATATTTCTACTTTGCTCTGAAAACTCGTCTTCAATTTAAATTATTTAAATAGGTACTGTAAATTTATGATATCCTCAAAATATTTTAATGGAAAAAGAACTAATCACGTTATATGCAGAAAAGGGAAAAGTAATAGCCAAGGAATATACCTATGCATACTTGCACTGAAAACATATTCAACACGAAAAAATGTACTTTAGGTGTAATATTGAGCACGTAAACGATACATAAATCATATCTTAGCTACAACTTAATATTATTACAATTTTGCAAGATTTCCAAAAATTACTACAAAAGATAAATTTAGCGAAATTTATAAATATATTTTAAAAGCTAATGATTTAGGTTCTTATGGAGTATGGCATCTTTACATTTAGCTAATTATACGTATAGAGGAGGACAGTTGTTGTCGTCACCTAGGCAATTAAAAAGTATATTATGCTCAGGTGTACCTAGGTACATATTCTCCACGATCACAGGTGGGACTATCCCTCAAGCGATATTTTGAAATTTAAAAGGCGAACATTCAGTATGACAGCGGCCATCAGATTGCACGCGGCCTATTTGAAATTGTGAAGTCAACAATTACTAACTTAAGTCATATTTATGACGTCTAATCATGGCGAAGCAATTTATTTATTAAACTTTATGCACATATGTACAATGGCGGACTTAACGCCAAAGGCGTTATCTCCCAGTCTACCTTAGGGCATGTGGAAAAAACAGGGCAGGTGCAATAAAAGCTTTACAGAATAACTACAAATCAAAAATCATACATTTAAACAAACAACAAAAACGGAAGTTATAATATAATGTTTATAATATTATATATACATAACCTCAAATACACACTAATACATACAATATATATAATTACATACACTAATACATACAATATACATATATACTATATATATATATATATACCTTATCAAGGACATTATTAAAAGTTTATAAAAACCAACCGATGAAACATAGTGAAAAATGTTCCTAAATTACATACGAGATGACTTTATTTCAAGTAATTTTAAAAAGTGTTCACGCAATCTGGCCTTGAACACTGGCCGACTTGGAGCTTTTCTTATATCCAGACCCTACCTTATACCTTACCTTTTTGAAAACGTAGCACTAAATTTTTTTGGTCCTTTTACAAAATTATCTTTAGCAGAAGAACAAGCGCAATTTAAAAAAAAACATTGACTAAAAATATATATTTTTATTTTTTATTTGTATTAGAGCCTAAAAAAATTTTTTTACTAAATCGGGTATATGCAGGTATCTAATTTTAAATAAATAGATATTGCATATTTTTAGAACAAAACTCACAAATAAAGGTTTAAATCTTAATAAATAAAAAATAAATAAAATAAAATAAAATTTCTTTATTTCAGACTTTTACATCCATAGTTTTACATTTAATAGGCAAGATTTTGTAATAGCTAGTGTTAGGTACAAGTGTTTATCATTAGTTGTTATTTAAAATTACAGATACATAGTTTAGTTTATTTAATTTCAACAGTACATAGTTACATTTGTAGGCAAAAGTTAGTGTTTAGCTTAGTTAATTGTTATTTAAAATTTCCAAAAGAGTTTACTTATTTTTTTAGACTTTTACATCCATAGTTTAAATAGTTATTTATTTAAATGTTCCTTACATAGAGATATGTCTTTGAAATACTTTACAGATATGGGTTTGTAATGTGCATATTTTGGTGCACCTTCGACCAATATATTACAAAAGGGCTGTCAAATCTACCAGCAATCAAGCTCAGAATACTGTTGGCATTGCCCCGAGTTCTCTGCAGTGCAGCCGCGCATCGTTTGCGGATCGTGGCATGAAAGTCATCAACATGAGCGTCCGCAAACATGCCCGACGCACTGCACCATCGCGGCAGCCCCAACAGCATCCTAAAAGCATTATTATTATTGGACTCTTAAGGAGTTCCACGATTTTTTACAATAATTTGTCCACAAGCTACATGTATATAGTGATGTACAATAAGCCCTGAACAGCGTTACCTTGACCTGAGCAGAACTGTACTTAAATCTTTGAACATCAATCTTTAATAGTGATCATTAATGACATGATTGATTAAACTACCGAAGGCTATTTGTTCATTTTAGCTCTCTGTGGAACATTTTTGTTTGTTAGACAAGTACAAACTATCAATTAAGAACTAGTTTTACCGTTTTGCAGACAACTAGATATTAAAATAAAGAACAAGTTTTATATTATTTAAAATCATTAGTGCTGGCCGCGTGTAAAAGACAAAATTTAAATCGCATACTGAGGGTTCCATAGGTACAAAGTTTTTAAAGTTTTTATTTTTAATATAATATTTATTTATTTTATGTGTAGCCTCGCTATGTCCATAATTTGAAGTTCAAGATTAAAATATTAATTTGTAAAACGGCAGAAAATCGTGTCAAAAAGAATTATTTTAAACCACTCATCTGTGAACTTGTCAACGAGCGGCATCGGAAAAATATTTAAATATTTATATATTATAAATACATTTAAAATTATATATATTAAAAACCTGTTCACAGATACAATTTCCGTAATGGCACTTTTTAGATATCTAATATTAACTGTTTGAAATGCATGTTTAATGTAGATAACATTTCCATTGAACCTTGGGTTGTGATTAAAAACTGTTTAGTTTAATAAAAAATCTAGAAATTATTTGCCTAGGTAGTCAGGGTGACAAGGTTGCAACTGTCTCTGTCGAATAAGATAATTTTATTATTATTATAAATTTGACTAAGCTTCGCAGTCTTGCACATTCTTATTAATAACTATTTAAAAATGGTCGGTTTAAGATTAATTATATTGTTGTAAATTGCGGAACCTTAAAATTAAAAACTAATTGATTTGTAATATCTTTTGTGGAACGAATTTGCTTTATATTTCTGAGTTGGTAGACTAGTGTGCAATTGTACTTATTTAATTTGCAATATAGTAAAGTTGATGTAGTTTAGCGTAAACAATAATTATGATTTTTTTGTTTTCCATGTGTATTTTAGTGATCAGGTATTTAAGAAACTATAAAATAAAAATATTTTGATTTTATTTTGGTCTTTCTAATATTGAATTTATTGTGCTTGTGATAAAGGAACATGACTTTAGCTGTATGGATATAGTGTATTCTTTAAGGAATATCTTTCATTGGCATGTGGCAAGTTTTGTGTCATCACATCAGTAATAGCATTCGTTATTACAAAAATTTGGCCTATAGCTTCATCTAGTTATTTATTTTTGCTGTAAAAAGTGTAAAACCGACCGTTACGTTTGAATAGTTATAATATTTTCGTTTTTTTTTTCAGTGCTGAAAAGATTCCGGCAGGACCAAAATTGGTCATAGATCATGATGGAGGTGCAGACGATGCAATGGCTATTTTTCTTGCGTTGGTCTACGAACAACATTTTAATGGGTAAATTATTTTGTGGTACAAATATAATTATAAAATTGAGTTCGATCGTTTTCGTTCTGAAGTAGGCTTTTGATTATCTCTTCCACTTTATTGTTAAAATTCAAACTTGTTTTTATAAAATCTATAGGATTTGACATGATTGAAGACTTCTCTACGGTACATATCTACTATAAAAGAAATGTCATAGAGATATGACATTTATTAACTTACTAAAGTATTTATTTTACATTTTTCAGGCCAAATGTGATCGGGCTAACCACGACTCACGGAAACGTGGGTGAAGAGCAAGTCTTTATAAATTCACAAAGAATACTTAACATTGCCAACCGAAGAGACGTACGTATCTTATCTGATAGATGATACTTAGAAATAAGTAGTTGTTTTCATTCTTATCTCAAGTGCTACATTTTGAGCAGCAGATAAGGATAAAACAGTGCATGTGACAAAAATAGGTATTCATGAGAACAAAATAAGATGCTTGCACCTTTTTTATTTATGAATGAAGACCTGTCTAATAAAAACAAATGAGAAATGTCCTGGTACCGCTTATAACATTTGGATTTTCCAAAATGTTACTTTTCATTATAATAATTTTGGTAGCATAATTAATATTATAATAAGTAAACAATTAAGTAATATTATAAAAGTTTTTTTTTTTATTTATTATCTTGATATTAAATTTGAGATGTTGCTAGATTCATTACAGCAGCATGAGTGACACTATATTATAAATTCATAAATTCAAGTTTACGGGTTTTATCGCAATTTGAAATTTTTAATACATCTGCTTGTTCTAGGTACCAATCTATCGAGGAAGTACCTCTGCTATCGTGCATTCGCCACCTTCAGATTATTATTTCGGGAAAGATGGTTTGGGAGACTTGAACAACGTAGTGTATGAAACTCTGCTGGGTCCAAAGGATGAACCTATTCATACACAAGCTGAACACGCTGCTGTGGCTTTAATTGAACTGTCAAAGAAATATGAAGGTAATTTTACTAAATTCAAGTGCCAATCGAACTAGTAATAGGTAATTTCTTAACAAAGTATGAAACTCCACCAAATCAGACTCTTCTTCTTCTTCTTCTTTGCGAGTCGAAGACGAAATAAATTTCCTTTGACCAATATGTAGCCACATTAACTGCGTTTGGAGTGGCCGCCCACAGATCTTCAAGCGTGCAGGTGGCGGGGCACGCTGGGCATACCAAAAGATGGGACATGCTCTGTGGTACGGAGCCGCAATGGCACTGCTCAGAGTCGCTGTAGCCCCACCGACAAAGATTCTCCTTGCAACGACCAACCTGAGTACGAAGTCGGTTTAGAGATTTCCAAACCGACCACTGGAGGTCGCTGCCTGGGGGAAGAACTTCTTTTGTCGGGACGAACGAGGGCTCCAGCGTTGCGGCATCCTTCCATAAGCATGTTCTGGCTTGCGAGGGATCGTCTGATATAGACACCACTGAGGAAAGAAAGCTCTTACGGCTTCTCAGTCTCTGTGGTGCCGGGTTATCGCCAAACATAGGGTGTCTCGAGTCGGCCTCCTGATTTGCTTTCTCAATAGAGCTTGCCACATCCCTCCTGATGTTCGGAGGTGCAATTCCCGCTAGTGGGTACAGCTTACTTATCGGCGTCGGTTTTAGGCAACCAGTTATAGTCCGACAAGTGTCATTGAGAGCTGTATCCACTAGTTTGGTATGGGACGAACGATTCCAAACTGGGCTAGCGTATTCTCCGGCGGAGAAACACAATGCCAGTCCAGTAGTTCTTAGTACCTGTGGCGAAGCTCCCCACTTCGTTGATGTAAGCTTTTTCAGGAGGTTGTTTCGACTATTCACCTTTCTTTTGACGTTTTCGCAGTTGGTTTTATACGTTAAAGCCCGATCCAGTGTCACACCAAGGTATTTTGGGTAGCGGCAGTGCAAGATCGGAACTCCCTGCCAAGTGATATTGAGTTCTCGTGCCGCTTCTCTGTTGCGGAGATGAAAGACGCAAGACTGAGTTTTGGCTGGATTGGGCTTCAACGCATTCGATTTATAATATTGACCCAGAGTGTGCAGCGCCGCTGTGATATTATGTTCGGCTTCCTCAAAAGTGACTGTTTGCGAAGCTAGCGCGAGGTCGTCTGCGTAAATAAAACGCGATGTTCCTGGACTCAGAGGCTGGTCGTTTGTGTAGATATTGAACAAGGTTGGAGCCAAGACACTACCTTGTGGGAGACCGTTTCTTTGTGATCGCCATCTGCTCTTATCCGCCAGCAGGTGAACTTGGAAGCGGCGGTTATGGAGAAGCTCGCTAAGGATCCCAACAAACTTCCGGTCGCCAGTCAACTCTCCTACCTTCCACAACAGCCTCCTTAAATTGACTGTATCATAAGCCGCTGACAAATCCACGAACACTACCCCGGTGACTTTGTTCATCTCAAACCCATCCTCAATGTGTTGTGTAAGCTTAAGCGTCTGGTTACAGCAAGACTTTCCGGGCCTGAAACCCGCTTGCTCAGAGATGAGTTTGGGATCAACAACGCCAGCAAGGCGGTTAAGCAGCATTCGCTCGAACAGTTTATAAGTGTGGCAGAGAAGGGAGATCGGGCGGAAGTTCTTGGGGTCGTCAGCAGGCTTCCCCGGCTTAGGGATGGCGATTACTTTGGATTTCCTCCAAATCCTAGGAATTTTCGTTGTTTCGAGACACTCATTGAACAATTTAAGCAGCCACGATACTGCAACGGGACCAAAGTGTTTGATTTGCTCGACTGATAAGTTATCCACACCTGAAGCCTTTCCGAGCTTGAGCATTTTGATCGCAGCAATGATGTCTGTCAGCAAAAAAGGCTCGCAGACGGAATTTGGTGACAGCTGGAAGTCACTTCTAGAGATTTTTTCGAGTCGGTGGGGTGGTTTCCCGTTTAATAATAGCTGGTGAGCCACTTGGTTGGCCGTTACTTGACCTGGAGTGTTAGGAGGTGGGGTCTCATCGGTTAGTTTCCTCACAGTGGTCCACGCTTTTTTGCTGTTGTGGGTCATATTAATCGATGTTACCGTAGCCGTCCATCTCTCGCGTCTACTAGTACTTATTTCCTTTAGAAGCTCTTCTCCAGCAGCAAATGTTTCCTCGGAGAAAGGGTCTCCATCATATAGTGCTTCATAGGAGTTCAGAAGTTTCGCAGACTCTGAGGACAACCCAGGGATATATTCAGTTCGGCATCCTCTGGGGATACATTGACGAGAGATGGCAGACACAACATCCACAAACTTATCGTAGTTCTGAGGGGAGGGAACAATGTTTAAAACGGCCTCATCAACGCTCTTTGTGAAAAGCTCCCAGTCGGCTTTTATATAACTAAAGCGACGTCTAAAAGGCACGTTTGTAGGGCGGACAGCAGCTTTAATTTGACACATGATAGGCCTGTGTTGAGTCCTTGGAATGGCTTCACATACTGTCTTTGTGCTTTGGGTGCTTATATTGGAGGTCACAAATAGGAGGTCCGGGTTATACCCTCGTCTCCAGCGGCTACTGTTGAAGGAAGCTGGTTGTTTTACGTTATGAACCAGCACAAGACTATTTGCCTCTGCCCAGTGTTCAACTGCGAGACCATCTGCATTCGTTTCCTTGTAGCCCCAGATGGTGTTGTGGCTATTGAAATCACCAATAATAATGCGTGTATCTTGATTTTGAAAGTTTCTGGGTGGGTGGAACTGAAATGGTATCGTTGGAGGTTTGTATACGGAGGATACTGTGCAGTTACCCAGGTCTACGGTGATAATTTCCATCGAATTTTCGGATGAGCAGCACGCTGACAGGATTTTTAAACTTGGGACTGCAAATACAGCACTGCCGTGTTTTGGATGTGGTATTTCGGCAATAAGGGTCATTCCGGGTATGTGTGGTCTACTCTGTTGGGAGTCACGGTGAGTTTCCTGAACGAAAATCCCACAAAGACTCTGAATATCCCACAGTAACTTTTGCCACATTTTACTGCGAATATAATTTATAAGTAATAGCAGCCTGTGAAACCCCTGCTGAAAAATATAATGCAAATCACGTGTACATTGTCATTGCCATAGTTCCATGTCAGGCAGCTGCTACTTGTAGTAGGCAATTGAAAACTCTGACACCAGGGTTCATTGGGTCGATAGATGACTCGATGTCCTACACAAAAAGAAATATGTACTGATTTCACGGCATAAAATATAACTGTAAAATTTTCAGGAGAATTGACCGTAGCTGTGATTGGTCCAGTCAGTAACATTGCACTGGCTGTAAGACTTGATCCTAAGTTCATCAGCAGGTTGAAGCACTTATACATAGCTGCAGGAAATATTTACAGTAAGTTTTATTTTGCTTAGTGGTTCCGGTTTAGAATAGCATCACCCCACATCTTACCCGTGGGTGTCGTAAAATGCGTAATTTGCGAGTTATTTGTATTGCAATTTTAGGCAACAGACTGACAACCTTTCACTATGATCATACACAGTCACCTGAATGACTCAAACTTTTGTCATTTACACTCTGCCTACCTTGCAAGGGATATAGGCGTAATATATGTATATATGAAAGTTTTCCTTCGTATTTTATTCGATGAAAGGTTCATACTCAGCCAAAGTCATCTCTTTTTCTTTCCTTTACTTATTTCATTTTATGTTTTCAGGTGAACAATATCCACAACCAGAATTTAATGCTCTGCTCGACGTGGAAGGTTATCATATCGTAGCAGAGAAATCATTAGTCGACAACGTAACTTTTATTCCATTCTCGCCATTCCATGATTTGCATAATATAAGTATGGTGAGTATTTAACTTATTATCAAAAACAACAAATCTGCGGATTTCTAAAATGAAGGCCCTGTCCGCACAGCGATTCTGCGCGAATCATCAGATGAGAAAAAGTACCATTTTTGTATTTCATACAAAATAAAATGTTGCGTTGCGGGGAAAAAATCGGGGAACGTGAATTAAATTCGCTGTTTGGACAGGAACTTGCTTAGTATATAGGTACTTTACTTACAGACAAAAAACTAAATTTGTACGGAAGAGCTGAATCTGTTTCTCGATTTTGGATGGGTATATTATAAAAGTTGTTCATAAGCATGAGTAGAATCTATCTGCATCATGTAAGTTTGGGCATAGTTTGGGTACTGACAAAAATATCGAATTACCCATTACAACGAAAGTATTCTATTACAGGACTGGAGACTAAATGTTTTAGGAGGCATAGACACTAAAATCATGAAGGCTCAGAAACTATTTGAAAGGCTTACAACTTTCAAACCAATATGGAACCATCTGGATCCTCAAGCTATGGCCATGGTTCTGAATAACACGCTTATCAGCAATGAAACTTGCTCAAATAACAGTATTATATTATGTGGTGAGTATTTTTATGAGAAGAAGTGTCTCGAGTAACTTGAGGTTCTGCTGACAGTACCTACTTACCAATTTAAATGTTTAGTGCTACCTGTGTAATAGTCTTGTTCCATGAAATATGACAACTTACGCCGATCACCTTTGACGCCTTATTTGATAACTTGATAAGGCTGTATTTTCATCTGCACCGCATGTTTATCTGTCATTTTTCTGGATCCTATTTTTAAACTCACAGATCTTCGCGTTAAACTACGGTTTTCACAGTTTGTCATTTGTATAGTGGCTGTCAAGAACCACTATGTCCTCTGATGTGCGTGCAATTTACTAGTATTTACGCAGATCTCTTTTTCTTTTCGTGTGGGACACCGTGTCGTCCAACGACCTGATGCCGCACTACGACTACCGATGTGGTGCAGTGGTACTGCAACTGCTTACGATGCACAAGGTTCCGGGTTCGATTCTCGGTGGGGACACCCACAAAATTGATTATTTCCACGCGATAAGGCCAAACCACCTGATTGTCCGAAAATGAAATGGTTTCAAAGAAAAAGGCACATTAAACTGTCGGTCTCGGTTGCTATGATCACTTAGATGGCGGTCGTTACACAGCCATGTCAGAGGCCTGTTGTTTGTAGTAGGCGGTTGTAAAACTCTGATTCCAGGGTTCATGTACACAGTAAAATATAATCCTACGTTACATTCTTTCAGATCCTGGACGAGGTATAAACACCAACCATTTCACTGATTGTAACGACTCAAACGCGAAGATTGCATACGCGGGACCAACTGAGGAATTCAAAACATTTCTATACGATGTGTTTTCAGCTCAACTGTGATAGTTTTGTAAAAAATAGATATTAATGTTAGTGTAAAATTTATGTTATCACATAATTATCATAAAAATATATTAACTGAATAATGGTATACCAAAAAATTGCTGAGTTTGATACGATTGTTTTTTTTCTCTATCATTTATTTGGGCTTGTATTTCTTCTCTTAAGAAATATTCTATTCTATAATTTGAAACTGCGACCGATATTTGCAAAATTAATTTGGAATTTTCTGTACTACCAATAAAAATAAGTAGACTTAATAAAGTACCAACTTTTAATTACACGTTTGCTATTACGTCATAGGTAATAGAAAACGTTGACCTATAATGATAATGCTACAAGGGTTAAAGGTTATCTTACAACTTATACCTAAATATTGTATTACATCTGTAACGTTACTTTATGCCACATTCATTCGAGAGTAATTTCCTAATCAAAGATGAAGAAGAAGAATTGGTAATGAATGGAAAATATATCTGTCATTAAACTACTAACTGTAATATGAATGAGTAATAATTATAGGTTATAGGTATAGTTTATAAAACATAATTTCACTCATTTTTTTCGACACGCTCAGCCAAATCGGATCAAGTTGTATTTGCTACACTGTACCTAATACCACTAATTTGATAATTTATAAATTACTTCAATGTCGTAACAAGAGTGCTATGTACATATCCGGTTTATACTAAGGGAGTCACTTAAAAGTAACTAATTGGTAATTTAATTACGTTTAAAGATAACAAAATTACTGTTTTTGATAGTAGCATAAGTTTTAGTTGGAGTTGCTTTAAACAAATACAAGTAAGAGTCAATAAAAATCAGTTTTTTCATGACTAAAGAGTTTTACTGAAAACTACCTTACAAAATATCCTTTCTGGGATTTTTAACACTGAAATAACGAGTAAGTTCTTTACTGTTCTTGCTATCAATCCCTTCGCTTGCCTCTGCTATTTTTCTTATTATACTCTTATAATTTGTTTTGTTGCTATGTATATCTTATAATACCGCCCAAAGAGAGACATCGTCATAATTTTTCCATAAGTTTTTATGATAACAGCCACAACAGTCCAATGCTGGACATGGGCCTCCCCCTATTGGGGGGCATTGCCATACTCACCACGCTTGGCAGGCGGATTGGCGAGCGCAGTGTAAGATGTTGCATTTACAGGGAACGCTGCTGCCCATTCCCTGGATGAATATCCCTTAGTCGGTTTTTACGACACCCACGGGTTGAATTGGGGAGATGCTATTCTAAGCCGGCATCACACGGCAAAGTTTTTATATACCTACTTACTTTATTCTGGATATTGTTTTTAATAAACCAATAATATTATCTTTTTAAGAAATGACGGTTTGAAAAATATATTTAGTCAATCACGTCTCCGTTCACTATCGAGATTGTCTTTGACCTGTTTTTATGCATGCGCACTGTGTGACATTACGATGGCAACCCTGGGAATTTGATGAGTCAGGCAACGCGAGGCAAGCCCAGCTGTTTGCCAGACTTTGTTTGCCAGTTGCGTAACCACCAAGAGACTGAAACCACGCGTCCTTTTTCAAATTCAGAACAGTTTATTTTGAGGTTATATTGTTTGTGTATTGTTTAAGAGGGAGGTTTCTCATAATGGCGGCTAAACAGTAAGTTGAGTCGATGTTTTAATTATTTATTAGTTGTCATTGAATAATGTTTGTAAACTAAATACCTATATGTCACGTATTTTATTCTATAAACCAAAAAATTAATCACAGTGAGCGAGTTTTCTATCTCTTACAACAAGTGTCTAATAAATTTCGATAAAAACAATTCGCGGCAAAATCACATGTAGGTATCCTTTGAACTAACAAATTGTGTACTTTAACCATAAAACACATAATCATGAAGTTTATGAACCTTTTTATACAATTTCTTAATTGTCGTGTTTGTGCCTCTGGCGCTGGCGCCTTGTAGGATCCAATCCCAAAAAGTGAATGGAACTGTCTGTCCGTCTGTCCCTCTCTCCGTCACCAGGCTCATATCTCATAGGTAAACAATAACAGTTAGAGAGCTGAATGTTTTACAGATGTATTATTTTTGCTGCCGTTCTAAGAATGAATACTAAAAGAAGGGATAAAATTAAAAATAAGGCGGGCTTCCATACAAAACACCGTTTTTATTCGCCCGATTTCAGCTATGAGGCTGTATCTGATGAACGGTAATAGTTAGACAGTTGAAATTCACAGAACATGAAATTACTGTTGCTACTATACCAACAATGACATCTCGCTGGGACTTTAGTCAACCCGCGACCACAGCACATGAAACTGTGCTGAAACGTCGGGACACAGGTAAATTATAAAGGTTTACCTAAATATTATCGCGATAGACCCGGTTCAATACTTAAAATGTGTGAAAACAATCGCGAGTGCTTCAAAAGTTATACCAACAAGTACTGAAAAGTAGTATAACATGAAAATTATTTGTCCTCTTCATCATCATCTCTTGCATGGCATGCATGTCTAAGTTAATCAAATCTTTATGCTTTTTTATAATCTTTAATGGTTACAATAATGAAATTTAATAAAACCAAACAAAACAGTGTTTAAACCACCAAGACATCATTATTTTAATAAATGACTCAAAAGTATATTTAAAGGTAATAAATGTATTTTTTTTACTGTATTGAATGCATAGTAAATACCCATTAGTCATAAAATTTCTGAAAAGGAAATTAGATATCTGTTAGCATTTTTGGCTTCTTCCCGTAAATAATACATGAACGAATAAAATTACTCTACTAACTAAGTAACTACTAATGAGTCAAACCAGTTCGAAAAGCAATAAAGTTACTTTATTTATGACATCTAATGTTGTGACTTTTAGTCACACAAAATTAAATGAATAATCATCAAAAGTAAATTAGGATACTCAAAACATTATTAAAATAATAACCACCTCAATCGTTGGATAAGCCACACAAATTGTCATAAACATTGATTAATTATACGGATGCAATTTCCAACTAGATCACTACACAATAAGATAAACCTATATTTATTTTGCCCGTATGGTCAGTATCATCTCAACCGGTTTGGTTATCAAACGTTTATTTGTTGCCGCTTGTCGATAAATAATTTAAAATGCTTGTGATAAAAGAAATATCGTTTTTGATTTTAATATTATTTTCAACTGTGATCAATTGTGATGTGTAAGTTATTGTGTGTTTGATTGAAGTTTAATTTGCGTTATCCAAATTCAAGTTTGGATTGGCCATGAGGTGTGGCTTACAATAGCATCACCCCATATCTTTCCGGTGAGTTTCGTAAGAAGCGACTAAGGGATTTGAGAGTTGATGTGTATTGCAATTTTAAGCGACAGGCTGACAACCTGTCTCTATGGTGATATACAGTCTTCTGAATGACTCTCAATCTTTAGTCAAACATGGTTTAAATGGCCGTTTACGCTCTGCCTACCCCGAAAGGGATATAGGGGTGATATTTGTGTGTGTGTGTGTGTGATATTTGTGTGTGATTCTGAAGTGGTAAGCTTGTAGTAGTCACAACTCCCAAAATGAACATTGTATTTAGTTTAAATTAAAATGTCCTTATAAATCAAATATTATTTTAATAATTGAACTATAACAATTAAAAGTAATTTCTTTATAATGTTTCTTTGTAATGTTCATAGCAGAAAAGAATTTCAAAATATATCGTTATTTTTCTTTAATTTAAATTAGGTCTTTGGCATTCCTAATGACGTGAATCATGGTCAACCTTTGTCATGGTCTTTGTATGTATTGTCTTGCTTTAAGAATAACTAGCGGCCCGTTATTGGTTTTACCCGCTCATTTTCCCGTGGGAATGGCTTATTCCCTGCAGAATACAGAATACTGAATACAGAATCGTTTTTTTTTCGTTAGTTAAAAAGGTCTTAAATAATACATATTAGATGAGATCAGCTAATTCCTGCGTTTGCCGGCATACATATGCGATTTAATTTTAATAATCATGATCATTATTTAAAAGTCAATATTATATTAAAAAATGTCAATCGAACTAAACCTACAATAACATGTGCAATGTGCATGTTTCAATACAGACATTATATCACTATTAGTGTCAGGTTGTCAGCCTGTTGTCTAAATTGCAATACACATTAACACTCAAATCCCTTATTCGCTTCTTACGACACCTACGGGAATGGATGCTAGTCCAAGCCGGCACCACACGGCTACAGAAAACATCGAAAATGATTTGCTTGCTGCAATGAAACCGCTAACGAACCGCAAGTTATACATATAAACCTCTTGAAACATTTTAATCTACCTATTTACAAAAATTGCATCAAAATCCGTTGCGTGGTTTAGGCGTAGTTAGCGGTGTCCATGACATGACTGAGAAACCCAAAAAGCGACTATCTACCTATATTTTATACATGTTATTGAAGAAGCGGTTATTTTGCTCCACGGGCTTTAGGCTGATCAGAAAGATGTTGATTACTCTAATAAAAATATCATTCTACTTTCAGAAAAGGCAAATTAATTATTGATAACGATGCAGGCGCAGACGACGCTATAGCAATTTTGATGGCCTTGTTGTACGAAAAACATTTTGATGGGTGAGTTTATGTGTAATTTAAAATACATTATACCTATATATTTTTCACACCTTATGATTATATGTGATGCATTACAAATATTATGAGCTGTGAAAAATATATTGTGATTTCCGTTTCAAATCTGTAACTTTATCTACCGCTCCGCGCACCGTTTTTCTAATTTGTGACTCTATTTAACTCTTCTATCAACCTATGAAACTGTACTGCAAAATTTAACTACCTATTCCTCATGTCTCTGGCTATGTTATATCGCTTTAGGTTTATGCTAATTTTTTCTACTAGGCTCCTTGTAAAATGCCTGACAGAATTATTCACCTAATTATCAATACAGACTTCTTAACATTTGATTTCAGTCCTGAAGTCATCGGTTTAACAACAGCAAACGGCAACACAAACGAAGACAACGTGTCAATTAACAACCAAAGAATATTGAAAATAGCCAATAGACAAGATGTAAGTAAATATCTTTAAATCTTGTTTATCAGTGAGTTCAAAGTTGGACGGTTTAATATCTAAACGTTCAAGTAAATAAACATAGATAAGATTAAAGTATTCATTGTTACTAGCGGAGATAATATTATCCCAATTTCCAAAAACAGTAAAAGATTTATCAATTTGTCACAAACCATCCCATCAAGTCAGGTTCGATTATTTGCAATCTTAGCTACTAGGTCTTTTTTTTGTAGTAAATAAAAGTACGGATAATATTCAGATTTTTAATGAGATTCGTAATAATGAATTCTAGCTTCATTTGTAACTACAAACTAAACAGTTTGACGAGTTAACAACTTGTAAACGTTGTAAATTACAAGTTCATCCCAGAATAAATTTTTAAGCATGGATAAAAAAAAATATACTACGTCTATAATGGTCGAGACGCATTTTAGCAGGCACCGAAAAGTCTTAACTGTTCTTTATCACTCTAGCTCGATTAGTCAAACATGTTCTACATCCACTCTTACGGCGTGTCCACACGCCTCCGGCACGGCGCCGTGCCGTGGAAAGTCACGGCGACGGCGTGCATCACGTCAGCGTCACGTCGTGCGTCACGTCGTGCGTCACGTTAGCGTCACGGCGTCAAAGCTGACGCGGGTATTATATTCTTTGGTTGTTGCTAGTGACACTGGCCACTAAGACGGGCAATCATTATCTGGGGGCACGGTCGCGCTCCAGCCAAGACAAGCCATGCAAAATGGGAAATAGATTTTGCGAGGGCAAAAGCATGAGAGTATGAGTACGAGACTATCATCAAAAGTATGAGACTATCATCTAAATTAAATCATAACAAAATAATGTCACATTCTGAAAATAAAACAAAGACTATGTGGTCAATCATAAACAGAATTAACATAAAAACTAAAAAAAAGGCATAAAGAACATAAAAGTAAATTATAATAAATCCATTTTATGTCCCAAAGCTGTTGTTAACTGCTTTAATGAGTATCTTTATTCATTTTACAAAATAATATCCATACATTATAAAAAGTCAAAATAAATACTTACTAAATACTAAAAATACTATAAAATACTAAATAAACCAAATAAATCCGTAATACTACTTCGTTAGTCAAACAGCCCGCCCCGCGCGCGACACTCCCGGCCGCAAAGGTGCCCATCACACTCGCTGCGTTTCCGCGTTGAATTGCGATAGACAACCTTTGCACCAAGAATGACCCGGCACGAGGGTCGCAACCCGTCTCCCTCAGACGCTGCCCAACTTCCTTTATAAAATCTTTGGCTTCGGTACCCCAGCATCCCAAAGTCTCTACCGCTATGTGAACAAAAGTATAGTTTTTGGCCAAAACAGAATACTTCTCTCTCTTCTTAATGGCGGCAAAATCCGCCGCAGCTCCGGGTGTCCTACAAGTGCGCGCAAGATGTGAAGCAACTACGGTGCTCACACACGTGGCATCCCACAGTAAACACTTGCGTTTTTTCCACGGCACCAACGTCATGCCACCAGGCCTTTTTCCGTCCGAACGACTCAACCCCGGAGGCTCCAGTGTACAAGGAATATTGGCTGATACTAGAGCTCTCCGGACAATATCGTTCAGAGCGTGGTGACGCGGAAACCTCCCTGAGCACATACAGCAGCTCAAGGCGTGGTGGCCGTTGCTCTCAACCATAGAACCGCAGATGCATTGATGACGTTCGCAAACATCGCAGCCCAGGCGTAGAGCAACTGCCACTCGCAGTGAGTTGTCGTCGAGAAGAGTGCCCAAGTGTGGAGAAGGTAGTGCCTGCAGCCATGCTCCCGACTCGGATTGAGACACCGCCTTAAGCCTCGCAAGATCTGCCCCAACAGCACCTTCTATCATCCGGCCCAGAACCCCCTTAGCCCCAACATCGTCCCAAGAGCGTTGACTGTCCAGGTCCTCGGGAGTGGATGCGGAATGGGTATAAGCCAACCACGCCGCCAAAGCGCCATCCGGGTAAGGAATGCAGGTCCTGCCACCATCTATGGGTAAAATGTCAGTGACAAGGTCAACCACCCCATTAGCCGACGCAAGAAAGGCGGGCAAGCTAACATCCTGAGCACGCCGAACTCCCTGACCCCCATATCTAACAGGCAAAGACGCCTGGTTCCACTGGACTGCATTAAGGGAGACATTTAATATACTCTCGACGGTGTCTTTCAAAGTACCGTCGAAGGAACCGATCTGGTCAGAAAATAGGCAGGTGGGGGTCGTCCTCAAAAAGTAGGTAAGTTTAGGAACAGCAAAGCAAACCCGCAATAAAACCAGAGCCACGTGAGCTGACAAGTTTTTAAGACGCTTCTGAGCCTGTAGCAGAACCTGTCTTCGCGACTCAAACGTTTCAGGAATAGCTGCCGGGAAGATAGGAGAACCCAAGAGATTAAATGTGCTAGGCGTTAGTCCCTGAAGGCCAGGGAGCACGGAAGAGAATCGGGAGAAAGAAGAAAGGGATTCGGAAGAACAAGGATAGAACTCACATTTGCTAGTGTTGACCTCTAATCCCAACTCTCGAAGGCGCGGCAACAAGGCGAGCAAATCTTGCTCAACTACTTGGTTTACCTCCAATGGTACCATCATCCAGGTACCATATATTTAGAGGGACTTTAACTCCGTAATAGTTTTTTGAATTGCTAGGCTGAAAACTAAAGGGCCTAGCGGACCGCCCTGCTGCGCGCCAAGTTGAGAAAGAATTTGGGCCCTGTTATAAAAAAGAAAAGAAGGTGATTCATAAACCTGGTGCAGAAAAGGATAGAGAGAAGGAACCTTCTCTCTGACCTCGCCCAAAAGCACATCTCTTTCAACAGAATTGAAAGCATTTTTCAGGTCCAGCTTAAAAAGAACCTCACCCTTTCTCTCCGAATCCATAGCAAAAGCGCGAGTCGCGTGTATTGCTGCTTCGCAATCTAAGTGAGTTCCAAAACCCAGCTGATGGGGCTGAAGATATGCCGCCATCTCATCCTTTACCGTGCGACACCCAAGTTTGGCCGTTAAACGGCGAAAGGTGCTCCCAACTGTGATAGGTCTAAGACCTCCGTCCTTCTTAGATAAGGCACATAAACTCGCCCCGTACATAAAAGGGCACACCTCTTTATTTAAACGACCGCTGAGAAGGAAGTTGCACAGGTTTGTAAGACATCCCAGCAATCGCTCCCCGTTATCCCCCGCTGAGGCCGAGGTAAGCTCTCTTAGATGCACGGGTCGGATACCATCCAAGCCAGCGGCAGATCCATTGTAAAACGAGCCGAGGGCTTGCGCTACGTCTTCTGCCTTGACCTGGCAGGCCGAAAAGATTGGTCCTGTGCTACCGGGTAAACAAGCTGCCGAGACGGAGATGGATGTTTAGACTGCAGAGTAGCGAGAGTCTCAGGCCCTGGAGATGCCATCGCGTCGCGCGACAAAATGAGTACTTCTCGACAGTGGGTGAGTCACCGACTCCGACAACGGATGCTACGCTGAGTTGTGGCGGGGGTAGCGCATCTCAGTGGCCGCCTGCGCCGCGCGAGCGGCCGGCCTGCTCGCCAGCTATCAACTCCCTATACTTGCGATCGGTTTCTGAGCGGGAAGTATCAAATATAATAAAAAAATTGCCAAACAAGTATTGTAGTGGTGTGGATGATATTCCACCTATGCTGATAAAGAAATGTGCAAATGTACTCACCTTCGCTACCTTCGCTAACCTTTCTAATCAACTAGTCATTTGAATCAGGCATTTTTCCCGACGCATTAAAAATAGCTATAATTAAACCTATCCTCAAAAAAGGTGGCGATGCAAATAATATTAGTCAATACAGGCCAATTACGATTTTACCATCAGTATCAAAAATATTCAAACAGGCAATGGCAAATTAAATCAACGATTTCCTGGAAAAATATAAATTATTGGATAATGATCAATACGGCTCTAGGAAAAAATGCACCACAGCTCTGGCTGTCTACACTTATATTCAAGAGGCAATGACTTTCTAAAGAAAAGAAGCTGAAATTACGTGTGTAAACTAAAATTTATCATTATCACTTATACCTATTCGAGTGGCAAAAAAACGACTTTATTAATTTCTCATCTCCTCTCCACCACCAAGTTGTTATGAAGGTGTCACAAATTTTATGCCAGAGTTCCACTAGAGTTCAGATATTAGGTATGCAGACATATGTAATAGTGTAATAGGGCGTATAGATTGAGATGCTTTACTCTGCTTAAGATTATATATCTTTTTTACAGGGTATAGTCCATTCAAAATCATAGTGTTATTATGAGTCATGACCAGCCTAAGCGGAAGGCTAAGTTGCGTTGGACGCGTAGTATCTAAGTATTGCGACCACCGTAACTTGGCCTCCCGCATAGGCTGATCATGATGTCATTTCTTCAATAAATGACACAAAGATTGCGAATTGACTGTATGCTCTTGCCCGGCGACATTTTACATGAAAGTGTTTTTAATAGGAATCCATGTTTTCATTTTGAAAATGGAACGATAGGGTTGCCTCTAATTTATCGATATATAAAGTTACATTTAATTAAGTGCAAATCTATAATATAAATAAATATAAATAAATTTATTTGTAAAACATGAGTAATGAATACAGATGTAGGTGTCAAACTCTGTTTTACTCACAAAATTGAACAACTTTTGAAATATGAAAAAAAAAAGAAACATTTGGGCCTCCCATACTAAGTGACACACTTTTTCAGCATTTTTGTATGGGAAGCCCAATTTTTTTTTATATTCCGAAGAATAGTTTCTAACTAAAGTTGTTCTGTTTTGTGTGTAGACCGAATCCTTAAGAGATTTGTATTTAATTAAATGTAATCCTATATAGGTAAGGTGTTCATCGAAAATACTGCTGTGTATCTAACCAAAAAAGTAGGTACGGTACTGTCGTCAACAAATCTACCTACACATTTAAGGGTTCAACGTATACTGGTTTTTCTAAGTATGTATATGAAAACCAGTATTAGTTGGACCCTAAAATGGGTAGGTGGATTTGCTGGCGATAGCATATCGTTGACCCCGTGATGCCGGATCAATATAGATAGCATCACCTATTTCTACCAGTGGGTGTTGTAAAAGGTGACCAAGGGATGAAACCAGAGAATGAGCAGTAGCATTGTTAATTAGTCTTGCGAATATCTACAACTATGTATCAGTAAAACTGCTAGACAAGCCGAAAGTACTTAATTAGCATAAGATTTGAAAAAACTATAGATTGGTACTTTTAAAAGTGAACTGATTCGTAAATGAAAAATAAGTTATTTATACCAAACAATTTTATTTTTCATTTACGAATCAGATTGAGCGAATTTCATGAGCTGGTTTAGCCATTAATTTGATCGTTGCATATTACCAGTAGCCTATTGTAAACACGAGTGTGTATAAAATGTGATGAAGATAATCTAGTAATGGACGACTTCGTGTCCCAGTCGAAGAAAAAAATGTTAATGCAAATGCTATGATACTAGTATAGGCATGAAAAATACTCTCGGGTAATATCCATGACTTCCTGTGTAGCTTGATGAAATGTAACATTATTAAATCAATCAATCAATGCCTAGCGATTTCACCCGCTGCTACTTCGGTACCTACCTACCCGTTTCTCCTACCCTTTCAAGTTACTAAGATAATCCGTTATAAGACAAAAAATGCATTTGTTTATTCGAAGGGCTTTTAAAGACCCCACGCGACCAATCTAGGGTTAAACGATCATAACAAAAATACAGAAACCCGATTGCAGTAATTTTTTTTGTCTCAAATCGGCCATTTGTAATTTAAGAAATAGTTATATACGGTGAAATTTTACTAGTGACCGATAGCGAAAACTCAGAATTAACTGGTGATAAGGAACAACTTTCCCCAAGGAACATAAGTCGAAATACGAAAAAAGAAATTTACCCTCCCACAGTAACTCAAATCAGCTGATCGGCAATTTTGTATGGGAGGCCCAAAATATTATTCGTATTTCGTCCTATGTTCCTTGAGGAAAATTGTTCCTTATCACCAGCCGGTTCTGAGTATTCGCTATCGGTCACTAGTAAAATTTCACCCCATACAGTCAATGTCATATGCGCTGCTGAGACAAATCTAACGAATGTATTTACTTATGCAACCCATACATACATAAAAACTTCCGAAAAGCATACTATTCTTCAGAGGAAGAACAGTCCTCACCAACCATTATCGATATCGACAAATCTGTTATCGAGGGCGAGGGTACATCACATTAACAATTTTCTTATTTTGGCATAATTGTTACAGCGCATGTCAGGCCACATGACAAGCTACGTCAGTCAAATAGTTAAGATATTGTTCTTTAAAGGACTTGGATCATTTTTGTATGAGAACTATGCTCTTCCTCAAACTAAATATAAAAAATATTGATCAGCAGAATTGAATTGTATTAACATAGAACATAGTCATTCAAGTGATTATTTTTTACTATCGCGAGCATGCGGGATATTCTTAAATCTTCTTCTCTTGAATCACACACTAATAGGCGTCGGCGACCACCATAGCAAGGTCGTCTCTACTCTTCGCCAGTCGTGCCTTCATTCTTAAATTCAATTATGATATTATTCAGACTAAATTGTCTTTTTTTTACGGGTAAACCTACAAGGAAAACCTAAAATTTCGTTTAATGTTAGCTAATAATCCGTTACCATCATGCGTGTCAACTTTAAGCTGATATTTCGAACAGACTAGCCGACAGCCGACAGCACATACTGCAAGGGCCACAGCTATCGGCAGTTGCAGCACATGCTGCGGCAGTTTCAGCACATGCAATTCCGAAGGCACCGGCCAACAGCCGACAGCCGACGGCACATGCCGTGACTGCCGATGGTTGCATGTACACTTAGGTAGATATAATAGGTACCTAGGTACAGGTAGTAGGTACCTACATGAAATGGAAATGAATGATTTTACCCGTGGAAGAAAAGGTAAAATACCTTATTAGTTTAGAACACCATTTACCAGGTTACTCAACTCGAACCTACGTAGGTATAATGTATGTATGTAATAACTTTATTGTACCAAAACAAGAATTAGTTACAAAATAACACTTAAATAAACTAATAGAATGTGTAGGTACAAAGGCGGACTTATCCCATTAAGGGATCTCTACCAGTCAACCTTTGAGAAATAGGTACCTTTGAAATTACCGCTGTCATATTTTTAATAATTTTGATAGTTATTTACTGCTTAGTTATTTCTGAACCACACATTTTACGATTTATAGCAAAATAGCAAAAATAGATACGTCGCGTGCGTATCGCACGGCCGCTGTAGCAATACTGATCTGCATAGTCTAATCTTATTATACCATGCTGATCTGCAGTCACGGCAGTTGCGGCATATACTGCAATGCCGGAGCCTTTGGATAGTGTTTTATAGAACTCTATACGAACCAGTAGTGCTGTGTGCTGTTGGCTGTTGGCTGTCGGCTGTCGGTTCTTTTGTTCGGAATACAACCTTTGCTGTTATGGTTATATTTCTGACAAACGTCATCCATCATCATTACACTTTCATCCACCACATTTTTTTAATTTGAATTTATGTCGTTCCATGTCGTGAAGTCATTTCTTTTATTTTCATCAGTAAGCTACCAGTACTAACTTGCTATGAACATCCAACAGACGATTTATCTGCATCATAGACCTGAAGACGGTGTTTTGTCCTTTAATACTTCATTATTTTCTATTTAAATCTACTCACATGGAGGTTTATCATGCATAAAAATAATATCAGCTGTCAAGCACTTTGCCTGCGGTTTCACTTGCGGTTTTTAGCTGCTTAATATAATCACAAAGTTTGAAACAAATGGCATTAAAAATCCTTTATAGTCCAATAAAACATGGTCTTACATTCCCAGAGAAACACAAGCCTACGTCACTAGTATTGCCACTTTATTTCAATAAAATACGTTATGGGGTAAATTTAATCTCAGAAAAATGAGCTAAAATATTTCTTAATAATTTTATAATTTAGATTTACGTGTGTATTAACTTGAACTTTACAACAACGCTTAAATTGTATTTATTAGTTAACAGTATCGTAAATGATTTACAAAAAACATCATAAGGACTTGGATGGAGACGGTTTTGGATGGAGACTATGTATCTAACTGTTCTAGTTCTATTTTACGCTTAACGCGCTTGGTTATGAGTTTATAACCTACTATTTAAGCTACCATGTAAATGCCAGTTTCTGGAACAATTGCTCTTGCACCACGTTTTCTGGAGAAAGCTTGCTCAACAGACTGTAATTTTAAACTACTTCAAAAGTAGTTACATATGTTTCATCAAGAAGCTTATAGGTGAAGCTGGAGGGGGCACTCGGAAGCAAGAAGTGCAGTCAAGAAATTTGACCTCTAAACCTCTAACATGTAGTCTAGGTTCCACCATCTCTTTCTAAAAGTGATGGTGGGAAAAAGTTCGGAAACACTCGGGGTAACTCGTGGTAGGTATCTCGGTAGCTTAGAAAGAGACAACGAATGCTCGGCCCTTGCTCTTCTTGCGAATCGGTCAAATAATCTTACTTCACTTGTCAATCCCGAGTCCTCCCTCCAGTTTTACCTACAACCTTTTTGTGTTTCATCTATTCCTTGTTGGCGAAGAGCATTGACGGTGGAATGCTTTAGTATAATCAACATGTGCTTAAATACAGCTGTTTATAGTATTCTGTGTCGTAATATGAATACGTGGTAACAACATTTGTTTACTATAGGAATTATGCTACATCTTAGAGAAATGTCAGTATAGTAATAAATGAACTCCTTACTATGTTCTCTTAATTGACATACATCACAAACCTGTACGTCAATATTTTACCATTTGTTAGCTTTGGGGCACATTTTGACCATCATCCTTTCATCCATGAAAAGCAAGATATTTTGGGTGTTATTTAAGCAGTCAGCAAAAAAATGCTATTTGTGATGCTAAAAATTGACTTTTTTTTAAGCAGAAATTGCTATTCGTTAGGCAACTCTTGAACAGTAAATATTTCTGAAAAACAATATATTTTATCAGACATGTGAACATAGGTAATAAAACATCTCCAATGAGCGTGTCATACGTATAAGATTTTTGTTATGCGATTACACAGCACGTAAATATATATTTTTCAAATATGTCGAGGTTGAGCCTCAAAAAATACACAATGTTAGTGTTTTTAATTGCTTAGTAGGGTGTTTCATTTTTCCAAAGTTGTGATTTTCGCATGACTTTGCTTTTCCCCTGCATCTCAGTGGTTCCACAGATACGTATGCAAAATTTTTTTTAAGATTGGACAATGTTTAAAGGTTGCACACATCGGTCACTTTTATCAATAAGGTATTTTTTATATATCAGTTTCCAATTTCAATATATTCGTCCTTTTCCAATCTGTAAATTATTTTTTGGTTTATTTATACTTTTTAAAAAGTAGATATTCAATAAACATTATGTAAATAATAAACTAAAAGTAAATCAAACAATAATTCAGTAATTAAAAACTTCAGGAAAGGGAACTTGCATAAATACATTAGAAGAAAAAATATTAAATATGTTTATTGAATATCTACGTTATAAAAATATAAACTATAAATAAACCAAATAAAACAATTAAAAACCTAGCGGTTCTAGTGACTGGTAAAGATTGTGAGAATTTACTTGGCTTTTATGTAGCTCAAAGGACACTGGCGAAGAGATGGCTAAAATTAAAGTTCTTGCCAATATTGGTATTTGTTTTGATACTAATGTCAAATACTGGACTGATCCAAGGCGCGTGTACCAGAGTTAAAAAGGAATTCGTTTGAACGATATTATTGTGATTGCTTGCTTATCCACGAATTAATAATATTTAGGAGTCTTTGTAAAGTGCAACAATTTACCATCATCAGAAATTCAATCCAAATTTTCCCAAAGTTTTAACGTCTGTGGGATACGATTGACAGAAACTCATATTCGACAATGCCAGTTGAAGAAACTCCTGTTCAAGGATTTCTAGAACACCAACGCGTGACAATCATTACCTTTTTACAGCCAAAACTTCCGAAACGTGGTAGTCACCCAAGAGAAACCTAGCTACAAATAACTGTTTCAACATACCTACATGTTTTTAATTTCTCCTTGACTTGGGGTGTTGGACTGGTTAGTTTAGATTTAGGATTCCAGGAGGATGTAGATGGATGCTATTTAGGATTGGCCTTTATTGATGAACCGAAAAAGTTAAAGAAAGAAACCAAACCTACATCAAAGAAGGGATTGAAGCGATTAGAAAGAAAGAGTTTGGTATTTGAAGAAAAGGATATTAGCCATTTCGTTACACATCATCAAAAATGTTCTTCGATGGAACTGGAAACTATTGCGCTGATTTTCTTAAAGACACCGTGAATGCGCTTACTTTGGCCAATGACACTGCGAAAAGAGGAATTGTTTTTAAAAAAATTAATGAATTGGTAAGAGACAGACGATAGAAACAATTTTTGTTTATGGTATTCGAGCATCACAGAAAACCCCAGTTACCCAGCAAACGAATGAAGAGATTGCATTTATTGTACATTGTTAATGCTCTGCCTACGCCGCAAGGGAGTAAGGAGTGAAGCTTGATGTGCGCATGGTACACAATAACATAAAATTATATAAATACGTCTTATTTTTTAAACGGTCAAAGTGTGCAACCTCTAAATATCATCCAATCGTCATGAAATTTTGTAATTATGTCTTTGAATTTACATAGATTCAGGGGAGAATCAAAGTCTGAAAACATTTTGACAAAAAATGTTTTTCCTAAATAATGAAACACCCTATTGCTTACGGCAGTCTTCCTCTTCCGTCCAAATAAAACGAAAGCCAAAGTACTTGCTAAGTACAATATTATCCGTGTCAGAGGCCATGTCAATCATGTTGATGGGCGTGGTGCTCAACTATACTTACAGTCCAGCAAAAAAGAGTTGACAAAAAATGAGGGCCCCACTGTGTTGTACGAAATTTCAAAATTAAATGGCAACATTGACTATTAATGGCAACAATTTAGAATTATTTTTTTTAGTTCGATTTTATTTGATTTCTACTCTTTTTTAGTCAGGCCTCTGTCATGTACCTACTTTATCATAACAGAGGCCTACTTTACCTTATTAGAGGTCTAGTCAACGTTGAGATAACCTTGACAGAGGTCTCTTGGTATCAGGGTTCGTCAAGTCGTTCGTCGACCTAATGTACCTTAGGAAAGGATAGAAGAAATGAGAGATAATCCGCAAGACATTTAAGCTGCTTGTAAAAACTTTCTGCTCAAATTATTATTTTGCTGCCCCCATAATCACTTATAATATTATTTGCAGCCCTAATGTTATTTTCCGGCCTAAGTTATTACATTGTTGCCCAAATAGTTTCTAAGTCGGTTTTTTTCGCTAACTGAAATTTATGGCATACCAATAATTATTTCTGTTTTTGAGAGACCCAATCTCTTTGCTGACTGAGAATTGTGTCACGCCGTGGATTGTCACGGCACGGCGTCGTGGTCCGGCACGGCGCCGTGTCGTGCACCGTGACGTTGCACGGCGCCGGCGCCGTGCCGGAGGCGTGTGGACACGCCGTTACACTTGTAGGTACCATTCAATATGTTATCCATAACTATTACAACATTGCGTTTTTCCTAAGCAGACATTTGCCTTAATTTCCAGATACCAATATATAGAGGTGCAAAAGCTGCTCTTATAACAGCGCCATCCACAAACGCCTACTATGGGGAGGATGGACTTGGTAATACAATTGATGAAGAAGGTGAACGAGAAGGGCTATCACCAGTACACAATATGACTGCTGTCGAGGCTCTGATTCAACTTTCAAAGAAATATGAGAGTAAGTTATTTTTTGACACCAGGATACAGGTTTCAAATTGCACATATTATTATTACCGTTTTCGTAGGTAAACTGCAAGTTAATCGTTTTAGTATACCGTTAAAACACATGTGAAGGCATATTTGCACACCACAAACTTCTTTTGTGACAGAGGTTTCTGTTGTCAGACCATGAAATTTTATATCTGTATAAATTGAAATTGCTTTACAACCCGTAAAATTTATACTACTATTATCTCAATTTTCAGATGAGCTTACACTGGTCACGATAGGAACACTAACAAATGTGGCTCTGGCTCTGAGATTAGACAATAACTTCATTGGAAGACTGAAACATCTGTACATTGGAGCTGGACATGTTCACGGTTAGTACATAAATCTGTAAGTTGTATCTGTAGTTGTTTTGAAGAAGTCGTAAGAAGCGACTAAAGGACTCGAGGGTTTCATGTGTATTGCAATTTTAGGCGACAAGCTGACAGCCTGTCACTATAGCGATACACGACAATAGCTAAATCGGCCCTCAAATATTTGTCAGACGTGGCGATAACGACCGTATTTTACGGCTGTTGACGCTCTGCCTACCTCGAAAGGGATAAAGGCGTGATGTATGTATGTATGTGATTTTCATAAATTTAATTCAGTGCAAATATTTTTCGGGCGGATTCAATTTCTCAAAGTTACAATTTTGTCTTCTAGATGAACATCTCAATGCACCAGAATTCAATGCTTTGATGGACGTCGAGGCATACCACATCACTGTTGAACACGTCAATCCTGATAAAGTCACAGTGTTCCCGTTCTCAACAACAAAATATACATTAAATTTAACTCAGGTGAGGTTATTTCCCAAACTAGTACAACTAACATGATTTAAGATAAAAATGAAAATATCAAATCATCATATTAAGGTAATAGCTCTCCTCCAGGGCCCCAAGTCTGCTAAATAAAAATCGTCTCACTTGAGTGTCGATGGCATGTCAGTTGGATGGTTTTGGTAGTTTCGTATTCTGCTAACAGTTTTTAGTATGGAAAAATCACAGTGGCAATGGAATGGCACTTGAGTGTCGCTGGCATTACAATGGCTAAAAATAGCAGACTTGTGATCCTGGGCAAGTAATTCCTTATTTTTGCGTTCCAGTCGCTACTAGCCACCCTCTTGAATTCATCGGCCCATCTGCTGGGTTAGCATATCATAATATCACTCACTGTAAGATACATATTATTTTGCGCGCAAGAAGATTTCAGAATGCGTCAAATCGTATTTATCAAAACAAGTGAAGTGTTTGACATAAGGGTGTAGAGAAAATCTTTCTCGCGGGTTGCATGTTAGCAGCGCTGCTGGACGATGCAAAGATGAGCATCCAACGCTTAGCTTGTCGAGGCGTGGCCCCCACTCAAAAACCTCTTTATTTCAGCAGTATAGTTTAATCTTATAAGATACTTTATCTATACAGAGATAAATCTTTAACACATCCAACCATTTTTCTTTTTAGGATTGGAGACAAAATGTGTTCGGAGCCATTGACACAGATATTGTCAGAGCTATAAACCGATACGAAAGAGTAGCTATGAAGAAGTCCCATCTTTGGCAGTCTCTGGATCCATCTGTTATTGCAGTCGTCCTAAACCCCGACCTTGTTAAGGAGTACAAGTATTCTAAGAACGATATTATCCTTAGTGGTAAGTAACGTTACAAAATAAACTTTGTTTGAGACGTAAGTTAAATAGTTTAAATACGATATACCTGATGCATCAACTAAAAACAGATGTCGCAAAGCGTCTGACACATTGAGAAGAACTTAATCTTCAACGTGTCAAAAGGTATTTGAAATAGATAAGATGAAGATTTATAGAGACTTTAAGAGACTTGTAACAAATGCCGGTCTTGTGTGTGATTTCACTCGTTTTAGTTTGTGGCTACAAACCATGATCTTTTACTCATAGATAATTAATTATGTTTCGTATTCTCTTCGCAATGCTTGGATCTGCTTCTAAAAGGCTGTTTCTGGTAGCTAACGTCACTATAGTCTGATTTTTATTCAGATAGACTAAACTGACAGCTGAGATCAGCCTGTTATTTTTAAAATGTTGCAAGCATCGGGCTAGTGTTGTGGTTTGACTCATTCATTTTATTCATTGAACTGTTTGTCCCATGATTCCTCGATGTAATTGTTTTTGTAAATAAATATGCTCAATAAATACTTGCGTATTTATTACGTACCTACATACTTTACGTTACGTAAAAGAGTATACGTTACGCGTATACTTTACGTTTATACGCAAAGTTTTCGTTTAGTTTAGACAATTCAAAAATGAATATTTATTGAAATTTAAAATGTACAGTTCAATAAATTCACATTAATGATATCAGACTTTTACTAGTTATGTTCTCTTAGCTTACAAATAAAATTTTCGTCAGACAGGAAATAAATGTGAAGTTAGTTTGTTATATACATAGTAGTATGTTTGTCTTATAGACCAATTTAATATTGAAAATTGAAATAAGCTAAATTTATTTTCATAAAGATTCAATCACAATCTTTGAATCACATAACTTGATCATTTGGGTACAACACTATTTATTTATCATTTTAAAATACAAAAACGTGGCAACCCACTAAACGTCAGTTCAGTCTATCTGAATAAAAATCCTACTATAGTAGCCTGTTTTTCGTTGATGAAGGGCATGGGGTCATACATCTAATCGGTGTCCCATACGACGAAAAGATAGAAAGAGGGCAAACCCCAGCAGAGTACTGCAACTTAGTATGATTGGAACAAATTTATGCACTTTTTCTGTTTTTATCTCCTCTTACACTGCTTAAATAATTGTTAGATACTTGTTTAAAAATGCTTTTCTAATTTCAGGTGAAAAGAGAGGAATCACGACACACGAAATGGTTGAGAACAAGTCTGAAGCAAATGTACGATTAGTCCATCATGTGAAGATTGAAGAGTACAAACAGTTTCTTTTGGATGTTTTCTCTAAAGAATAAGAAGCAAAAAATTAATCATAATTTGTATGAAATTCTTATTATTAAAACTTTTTGAGTGATTGTGGTACAAACTAGTATTTCATTTTAGTTTTACTCTTGTGCTGTGATTTTCCTCGCGCGCTATTAGGTATTTACGTTTTATTTTTTCAAAATAACACGTGATAAGTATACTGCCGTTAGAGTGGACAATAATTTATGATTCAATATATTTCAGAAAAGCTGAAAAATATTGCGCTAAATAAAATTGCTGTGATACGAAATATTACATTACAGTATTGGGTCCCTATACTATAATGTAATATTTCGTATCACACATTCAAAATATGAATTTATTTGACGTCGTTACAGTAGTTTGATTCCACAGAAAAACCGATCTATTTAATTTGAAGAATTATCTGAGTAGTAGTGGTAATGATTGATCGAGCACAGAATGTTTCTAGCTAATTTTCCTCCATGCAAAAATCAATCGATGCTAATTTGATGAAGACAAGATGAAGATATGAAACCTCCATTTTATGGCCGATTTTACTACAGTTTACTATCTGAAAATCATATCAGATAATGTCACAATATCAGTAAACGAGACTATCCAAAAGCATGTCGGGCTCATCCATTAATAGGAATCCGTAGGTATTGTTACTATTTTGCGCAAACAATGAATAATTTAAATATCAGATCTAATTACTGATTATTACAGAAATGTAATTGCAGCTGGCATGTGCAGTAAAATGTTAAGTGTGCAATAACAAGCCGCAAATAAAAAAGTGATTCAGTGGCCATTAAATTAATTTTCATTGTAGAGAATACTTTAAGCTAATTCCGCAGATGTTAGTTTTGAATTTGTTTTTGCTTAAAAGGTTTTAATAAAAAAAATAACCCAGTTCTTCTTACTTTTCAAAATGTGATAAAACTCGAAATATATGAAAAATTTAGTAACATGCTTGAAGGTATTTGATAACCCTGGATGTGTGAGACTCCTGTTTCTATTAAAAATACTTCATCTTCTTATTTTTGACTGGGACACCGTATCGTCCAACGATCCGATGAAAATGCTTACCACACCCACACATTAAACCCCTTCTAAAATAGTGGCCGTGTGATGCCGGCTTAGAATAGCATCACCCCATTTCTTTCCTGTGGGTGTCGTAAGAAGCGACTAAAGGACTCGAGGGTATCATGTGTATTGCAATTTTAGGCGACAGGCTGACAACTTGTCACTATAGCGATACACGACAATAGCTAAAACGGCTCTCAAATATGTGTCAGACGTGGCGATAACGACCGTACTTTTACGGCCGTTGACGCTCTGCCTACCCCGCAAGAGATAAAGGCGTGATGTATGTATGTATGTATGTATGTAAAATAGTGGAACTTTGCCACATTTCTCAGGGAAGTGGTTTAAGGGTCAATTCGAAAAATGGAACCCTAAAAATATCTGATGTGAACTCGTAGTCATGAATGGATTTTCAACATAATTATCTAACTTTAATGACTTTGCCTTACTTCTCACTTAGTCATTTACCTACCTCATTGGTTAGTAGAGGTATCAAGATAATAATAAAACAATGAAATTCTTATATTTTGTGTGCCTTTCAATGATCAGGTACGGACCTCTGTTATTGTTCAAAATGTATTCAAATTATCAGTAGACAAATATGGAAATATCTGAATATTAATCAAATTTTCACTTGCCGTTACCCTTTCTTTTTAAGTTGTAAAAAGGTTCAAGCAGGACCCAAGCTGGTCATAGATCACGATGGAGGCGCAGACGATGCAATGGCTATCTTCCTTGCGTTGATTTACGAACAAAACTTTAATGGGTACGTACTTTTTTGGAAAACTTGCAAAATTTCCCCTCACAGGCAGGATTTGAACTTGTGATGCCACTACCAACTAGGCTACCGCGGTTCTATCCTAGCCTGCGAATTCACCAAGCATACCTTAGCCACTGTAGTAGGGCTCCATTTGACGAGATAGTTTTGCTACTAATTTCCAGGATACGTACTTTTTCGAGGAGTCGACGAATGACCAGATGAATCCTCTAATGTCAGAGTTCTTCGACTGCCTTAAAATCACTTAACGTAGTTGTGTAATGATCGTCGTTTGAGTTATATTGATGAATCTCACAACGAAAACTTGTGACAGAGATGCAATTTGATGAAGCAACATACATATAACCGGATATCCAATCTGGCGCCAATCCAGAGAGCCGGCTTCAAGGAAACGTCGCTATACTCACACAGACATCCACCCGCCGTCATTTACCCGCAATCTTGAACCGGTTCAAACCGGCTAGTAGCGAGTGTCAGTCAACAGCGTTTGGTGCGGGCGGACGGCAAAATTACGACTCACAAGTGCCAATATTATTGTATAGTATGTTAAAGTGTACTTTGATATAATGTTAGTAATGTACTTATGTATGTTTGACCCAGGTACGGCATATTAAATATTCAGAAAAAGGAAGTAGCAACCCTAGAGTGTAGGCATAAATGATCGAATTCTCTATTTTGTGACCATGGTATGATGATAATTATGGTGTATCATGATATACGGTTATACAATTTTGTAAACTCCTTTCATTGAAAACCTGTATCTGGCTAAATACCGGAAAATCATGCAGTGCTTGTAAGACCGCCTTACTTATTTTCAGGCCGAAAGTCCTGGCATTAACTACAATACACGGAAACGTGGCTGAAGAGCAAGCTTTTAAAAACTCACAAATAATACTTGACATCGCCAAGCGAAGAGATGTACGTATCTGAACTGATTAGTTATTAACTTTTTAGAAGTACCTTTACCTATACACTTTTAAGTCTTAAATGTCGTAAAAACTACATTAGGAAAGACGTATCGTGGGGACAGCCTTTTATGAGTTGCCTAAAAACCGTTCTACTCGGGACATTTAGATGAAATCCGATAATAATAGTTACAAGTATGACAAAAGTAGCTGTTGATAATCTTCGGTGGCCTTATGAACAGATGTTTGATACAGTCGTTCCGAAAAATCAGTTAATGAAGGCTCTTGCAGGAGGGGGAGGTTTGCGTCTAAAGTGAAGATCTCACGAATATTGATATTAATAATGAATGCTGGCTAGCTTATGTTGTAAATTGTAGCATCAACCAACGGTCTCACTTGAAAGCCTGTTAACATTCCAAAACTTTTTCAAGGTACTAATTTATAGAGGCAGTCGCTTTGCTATGGTGCATACAAATCGTTCAGATGGACATTTTGGAAAAAATGGTTTAGGTGACTTGGGAGAGGACGTGATTCAAACTCTTCGTCATTCTGAATTCACACCCATAAAAGCACAAGCTCACCATGCTGCCGAAGCTTTGGTTCACATGTCAAAGAAATATGAAGGTAAATTATATAGGTACTCTTGACTTGACAGCTTCTTAATTTATCTATTTCTTTAACGCTATGATATGACAAATAGTAAGTAAAATGTATAAGAAACATCATTTTTGTTTTGAGTTTTGAGCTTTTTTTACACGACTGCCCAACCAAAAAAAGGAGTGTAATGTTTTCAGGGTTCATGTATGTATGTATATATGTGCAATGCTATAACCCACTATAACTCGATAACTACTGAACAGATTTAAATGGGAGTAGTGTGAGAAGAATCCATACACCATCCTGAGTGTCATAGGCTGGGTTTTGTCGTCTTAAACCTTAGGATGACTAGAAAAATTATCTAATTTTATTAATTAGGGATAGCAGCCACCGTAAATAAAACTCTTTGAACAAATCTTATTATAAAATTCATGTCACACAATCTGTTGAAGTTTGATGTCGCTGACATTGGTTGAGTTGACGTTGCAGTATGTCTAATTATGTCACTGATACAAAATATTTACGTTCGTTGTTGCAAAATAAAATAAATTTAAACAAATACTGTGTAATAATTAATTAATAATAAAACGAGTATTCCAAACTGAAAGATAAAATAACGCTGATAGTTTTACGAATGGCACAGAGTTCTTATCCCGATGTCCAGCCTTGATGCTTTTGTAATGCAAAACATGTAAATATTCAAAGGCATCTCAGTATCAGGTAATTAGTTAAACTTATTATTATATTTATGGCTAATGAGCAGGCATAAAAATAGCATAAACAACAATGTGCAATGCCAGCAGATATATCTTAGGCGCCTGATGTGCACTGCCAGCAGATATATCTTAGGCGCCTGGTACTTGTATATGTAATGAATCATTACATATACAAGCTATTGCTGGTGTCTTCTCTGCATAGCTACTTTGATAGCTACATTGTTTGTTAGTAGATTACGTAGGTTGTTATTACATTGACCAAACAATGATGATTTTATTGCAGAGCAGCTGTCTTCGGGATACCTACTTTATTCATAGTAAAGTGAAGTATTCTTCAAAAGACTACTACTGCCAATGTAAGACATGAAAACGCAGGCCCTGGTCGGCAAAAACTTTAGTGTTGATTAAAATAAGGAAGTCGGTATCAAGAAAATGTTGATTACTTAAACGCAACTTCTTTATGAGCTGAGCTGCTATGTAATATTAATGTATGTAGTCTAGACTTTGTAGTCAATAAAATAACCCATTTAAAATCCAAATCATTTAAGTAGTTTAAATCAGTTATGGGCAGTTCAACTAGTAGGCATTAAGACCCGTTCACATTTCAGTACACGGTACGCGGTGTTCTCCTCGCGGTAACGTTGCGATACCGCCGTGGTATTTGCATGGACGTCCCGCACCTGATAGCGATCGATACAAATACCGCGACGGTATCGCACCTGTACCGCGAGAATACTGCGTGGGTGAAACCACAGTAATGTGAAGGGAACACCAACACAGGGGTTAAGGAAAGATTGCCTTCCTGATAGAAAGACAACAGACCAGCACAGATTTTGACAGGATGAGTGGTATGAATGTAGGACCAACATCGGGGGTTGAGGGGCTTGCCTCATAGAGAGACAACAGATCAGCACAGATTTTGACAGGATGACTGGTATAAATGTAGGACCAACATCGGAGGGTTGAGGGGCTTGCCTCATAGAAAGACAACAAAAGCACAGATTTTTACAGGATAACTGGATGCATGTAGGACCAACATCGGGGGTTGAGGGGCTTGCCTCAGAGAGACAACAGATCAGCACAAATTTTGACAGGATGACTGGTATGAATGTAGGACCAACATCGGGGGTTGAGGGGGCTTGCCTCATAGAGAGACAACAGATCAGCACAGATTTTGACAGGATGACTGGTATGAATGTAGGACCAACATCGGGGTTGAGGGGGCTTGCCTCATAGAGAGACAACAGATCAGCACAGATTTTGAGAGGATGACTGGATGAATGTAGGACCAACATCGGGGTTGAGGGGCTTGCCTCATAGAGAGACAACAGATCAGCACAGATTTTGACAGGATGACTGGTATGAATGTAGGACCAACATCGGGGGGTTGAGGGGGGCTTGCCCCCCCTCATAGAGAGACAACAGATCAGTACAGATTTTGACAGGATGACTGGTATGAATGTAGGACCAACATCGGGGGGTTGAGGGGGGCTTGCCCCCCTCATAGAGAGACAACAGATCAGCACAGATTTTGACAGGATGACTGGTATGAATGTAGGACCAACATCGGGGGGTTGAGGGACAGGATGACTGGTATAAATGTAGGACCAACATCGGAGGGTTGAGGGGCTTGCCCTCATAGAAAGACAATACAAAGCACAGATTTTTACAGGATAACTGGATGCATGTAGGACCAACATCGGGGGGTTGAGGGGGGCTTGCCCCCCTCATAGAGAGACAACAGATCAGCACAGATTTTTACAGGATGACTGGTATGAATGTAGGACCAACATCGGGGTTGAGGGGGGCTTGCCTCATAGAGAGACAACAGATCAGCACAGATTTTGAGAGGATGACTGGATGAATGTAGGACCAACATCGGGGGTTGAGGGGGCTTGCCTATAGAGAGACAACAGATCAGCACAGATTTTGACAGGATGACTGGTATGAATGTAGGACCAACATCAGGGGTTGAGGGGCTTGCCCTCATAGAGAGACAACAGATCAGTACAGATTTTGACAGGATGACTGGTATGAATGTAGGACCAACATCGGGGGTTGAGGGGCTTGCCTCATAGAAGACAACAGATCAGCACAGATTTTGACAGGATGACTGGTATGAATGTAGGACCAACATCGGGGGTTGAGGGGCTTGCCTCATAGAGAGACAACAGATCAGCACAGATTTTGACAGGATGACTGGTATAAATGTAGGACCAACATCGGAGGGTTGAGGGGCTTGCCTCATAGAAAGACAATACAACAGCACAGATTTTTACAAGATGACTGGTATGAATGTAGGACCAAGATCGCGGGGTTGAGGGGGGCTTGCCCCCTCATAGAGAGACAACAGATCAGCACAGATTTTTACAGGATGACTGGTATGAATGTAGGACCAACATCGGGGGGTTGAGGGGGGCTTGCCCCCCTCATAGAGAGACAACAGATCAGCACAGATTTTGACAGGATGACTGGTATAAATGTAGGACCAACATCGGAGGGTTGAGGGGGGCTTGCCCCCCTCATAGAAAGACAATACAAAAGCACAGATTTTTACAGGATAACTGGATGCATGTAGGACCAACATCGGGGTTGAGGGGGCTTGTCCTCATAGAGAGACAACAGATCAGCACAGATTTTTACAGGATGACTGGTATGAATGTAGGACCAACATCGGGGTTGAGGGGCTTGCCTCATAGAGAGACAACAGATCAGCACAGATTTTGACAGGATGACTGGTATAAATGTAGGACCAACATCGGAGGGTTGAGGGGGGCTTGCCCCCCTCATAGAAAGACAATACAAAAGCACAGATTTTTACAGGATAACTGGATGCATGTAGGACCAACATCGGGGGGTTGAGGGGGGCTTGCCCCCCTCATAGAGAGACAACAGATCAGCACAGATTTTTACAGGATGACTGGTATGAATGTAGGACCAACATCGGGGGGTTGAGGGGGGCTTGTCCCCCTCATAGAGAGACAACAGATCAGCACAGATTTTGACAGGATGACTGGTATAAATGTAGGACCAACATCGGAGGGTTGAGGGGGGCTTGCCCCCCTCATAGAAAGACAATACAAAAGCACAGATTTTTACAGGATAACTGGATGCATGTAGGACCAACATCGGGGTTGAGGGGCTTGCCTCATAGAGAGACAACAGATCAGCACAAATTTTGACAGGATGACTGGTATGAATGTAGGACCAACATCGGGGGGTTGAAGAGGGCTTGCCCCCCTCATAGAGAGACAACAGATCAGCACAGATTTTGACAGGATGACTGGTATGAATGTAGGACCAACATCGGGGGGTTGAGGGGGGCTTGCCCCCCTCATAGAGAGACAACAGATCAGCACAGATTTTGAGAGGATGACTGGATGAATGTAGGACCAACATCGGGGGTTGAGGGGGCTTGCCTCATAGAGAGACAACAGATCAGCACAGATTTTGACAGGATGACTGGTATGAATGTAGGACCAACATCGGGGGTTGAGGGGCTTGCCTCATAGAGAGACAACAGATCAGTACAGATTTTGACAGGATGACTGGTATGAATGTAGGACCAACATCAGGGGTTGAGGGGGCTTCATAGAGAGACAACAGATCAGCACAGATTTTGACAGGATGACTGGTATGAATGTAGGACCAACATCGGGGTTGAGGGGCTTGCCTCATAGAGAGACAACAGATCAGCACAGATTTTGACAGGATGACTGGTATAAATGTAGGACCAACATCGGAGGGTTGAGGGGCTTGCCCCTCAGAAAGACAATACAAAGCACAGATTTTTACAGGATGACAGGTATGAATGTAGGACCAACATCGGGGGTTGAGGGGCTTGTCCTCATAGAGACAACAGATCAGCACAGATTTTTACAGGATGACTGGTATGAATGTAGGACCAACATCGGGGGGTTGAGGGGGGCTTGCCCCCCTCATAGAGAGACAACAGATCAGCACAGATTTTGACAGGATGACTGGTATAAATGTAGGACCAACATCGGAGGGTTGAGGGGGGCTTGCCCCCCTCATAGAAAGACAATACAAAAGCACAGATTTTTACAGGATAACTGGATGCATGTAGGACCAACATCGGGGGTTGAGGGGCTTGCCTCTAGAGAGACAACAGATCAGCACAGATTTTTACAGGATGACTGGTATGAATGTAGGACCAACATCGGGGGGTTGAGGGGGGCTTGTCCCCCTCATAGAGAGACAACAGATCAGCACAGATCATTACAGGATGACTGGTATAAATATAAGACCACCATCGGGGTCTTGAAGTTGGCTTGCCCCCCTCATAGAGAGACAACAGATCAGCACAGATTTTGACAGGATGACTGGTATGAATGTAGGACCAACATCAGAGGGTTGAGGGCTTGCCTCATAGAAAGACAATACAAAAGCACAGATTTTTACAGGATAACTGGATGCATGTAGGACCAACATCAGGGGTTGAGGGGCTTGCCCTCATAGAAGACAACAGATCAGCACAGATTTTTACAGGATGACTGGTATGAATGTAGGACCAACATCGGGGGTTGAGGGGGGCTTGTCCCCCTCATAGAGAGACAACAGATCAGCACAGATCATTACAGGATGACTGGTATAAATATAAGACCACCATCGGGGGGTTGAAGAGGGCTTGCCCCCCTCATAGAAAGACAATAGAACAGCACAGATTTTTACAGGATTACTGGTATGAATGTAGGACCAACATCAGGGGGTTAAAAGGGGCTTGCCCCCCTCATAGGAAGACAATAGAAAAGCACAGATTTTTACAGGATCTCTGGTATGACTGTAGAACTTACATAGGGGGGTGATAATAGAAGCGTTCAGTTTTTTTTACATGATGACTAGTATGATGAACCAACACCGGAAACCACAGAAAAACAGAAGAAGCGAACAAATTTTTACTTGTTATAATTTAAAAAGTAGTAAATAAAATAAATAATTTAAAAAATTAAAAAACACGCCTGCGTTTGAGGGAAAAATTGATCTGAAAAGTAAAAAACAAGTTATAATTTGTGAAAAATTTTGGACGCAATACTTTGCTTCGATTGTTCTTCTATTTGGAAATTTGACGATGTTTTTATTAGTATCAAAAACATTCTATAATATGAATAGTTATCTTTACCGTACATATAGGTTCAATATTATGTTTTTTTGTGACCAGACTTTACAATGCAGTCGGGGGATAGTTTGTTGTCATACAATCACGTTACAATCTCAAAAACTATCCCCCGTTTGCATTGTAAAGTCTGGTCACAAAAAAACATAATATTGAACCTATATGTACGGTAAAGATAACTATTCATATTATAGAATGTTTTTGATACTAATAAAAACATCGTCAAATTTCCAAATAGAAGAACAATCGAAGCAAAGTATTGCGTCCAAAATTTTTCACAAATTATAACTTGTTTTTTACTTTTCAGATCAATTTTTCCCTCAAACGCAGGCGTGTTTTTTAATTTTTTAAATTATTTATTGATTATGTATTTTATAAAAAATATATATACGTAAAACTTTCAGGTGAATTGACCGTAGTAGCTACAGGTCCAGTGACTAACATCGCGTTAGCTGTAAAACTGGACCCGAAATTCATCAGCAGATTGAAACACTTGTATATTGCTGCTGGCAACATTTACAGTAAGCTTATTCTTCAAACTTAGATCTCTCTCTTCGTGTGGGACACCGAATCGTTCAACGACCCGATAAACCCTGGTGTCAGAGTTTTTCAACCGCCAACTGCAAGTAGCAGATGGTTGTGACACGGTTCTGTAACGACCGCCATCAAAAACAGAAACAGGGACCGACTGCTTAACGTGCCCATGCGAAGCATGGAACCATCTTAATTTTCGGACAATCAGGTGGTTCAGCCTGCAATGTGTTAACCAGACTGGGATTAAATTCACTAAGTGATAAATATCAACTTTGTTAGTGACCCCACCGGGAATTGATCCCGGAACCTTCTGCGTGGCAGGCAGTCATAGTAACCATTGCGCCACATCGGCTGTGAACTTAGATGGTTGGTTTTAAACTCAGTATGATCCAAATGTATATGTTAGGACATTCAGACCCACAAGCTGAGAAAATGACAGTGTAATGAGTATATGACATTAATATACATAGCTACATGTTCTAAGGTTCTAGAGAGTTCTCATATTGAAAAGAAGAAGTTTACGATAGCCTCGATGTTTCAACTTTATAAGGGTGACGGGTAGCAGTTGGTGTTCGCCCAGAGTCATATACCCTGAGGATGCCACCGCCTCTCGATGATGTCGATTTTGGGTTTTATATAAGGTTTTTAAGGTGACGGATGAAAGACGATTACATGTATCTGAGATGAGAATGTTGAGATGGATGTGTGGTGTAACAAGAATGGATAAAATAAGGAATGAGTATATTAGAGGAAGTTTAAAAGTTGCACCTGTGACAGAAAAGATGAGAGCTAGCCGTTTATCGTGGTATGGGCATGTTATGAGGAGGGATGGAAATCATGTGACGCAAAAGGTAATGAATATGAATGTGGATGGACGCAGAAGGAGAGGAAGGCCTAAAAAAGTTTGGATGGATTGTGTAAAAGATGATATGAATCAAAAAGGGGTAAACGAAGATTTGACGGCTGATAGAGATGAATGGAAGAAAAAGACATGTTGCGCCGACCCCAAATAAATTGGGATAAGGGCAGGCAGATGATGATGATAAGGTTTTTAATTTGCAGGTTTTTTTTTCTACTTCGTACCTATTTGTGTCTGATTTCAGGTGACAAATATCCTAAACCAGAATTAAATGCTTTTATGGACGTGGAAGGTTATTATATCGTAACAGATAATGCATTAGTAGACAAAGTGACTTTTATTCCATACTCGCCATTCTTTGATTTGCATAATATAAGTATGGTAAGTACTGATTTTTATCAAAGCTTGGTATGTTGCATGTATGTTGGATGATGCATAGTGGATAACTATAAGAGTGAAGTAAAAAGGTGAACGAATTATTTGGAGAATAATTCGAAGCTTATTGAAGGTGGCACTATGTTTGACTGAACCTACCTATATGTCAAATCAAAAGTCGTTTAAAAGATATAGAGTGATGCTATTCTAAGCCCGACACGATAATCCTTCATTTTTTCGGACTGTATAAGGAACAACGACACCTGCCTACCTAACAAGACATTTTAGTATTTCTGTTAAAAGGTAAAAATATGAAACTAAAATTACCTAGTATTTTTACAGGACTGGAGGATAAATAAACTCGGATGCATTAAAACTTCCATAATGAAAGCTCAGAATAAATTTAGAAGGACGATAACTTCTGACCCAATATGGAACCCCCTGGATCCCAAAGCCATGGCCATGGTGCTTGAAAACACCCTGATTCGCAATGAAATGTGCTCTGATCACAGTATTATAATGTGCGGTGAGTGTTGAATCAACACTGTTGATAAGATAGTCTATTGGATTGGAGAGCTATAATATTTTTTATTCGGCGGCCCTTACACCATCCGCTTGATTTTGGGCTATTATTAATGGATATTGACGCTTTAACAGTAAAGTCATTTGATTTCAGTAGGCTGTAAAAAAGAGCAAAACATAATCCTATTTTTAAAGTTACTTGACGTGATTCTATTAAACTTTTCGATTTATTTAAAATTGAAAAGTTTATTAGATGCATACCTATATACTTTTTTTAAACCTGCAATCTATACGCAAATAGAATTTTACCTTACGTAATCTTATTTCAGGTCGTAAAAGAGGTATAATCACAAATGATTTCACCGGCTGTCACCATTCAAACGCAAAAGTTGCGTTTCCGGGGCCCGACACAAAATTCAAAAGATTTCTTTATGACGTGTTTTCCTCTCAAGGCCAAAGACAAAGTCAAGGTGAAAGACAAAGTCAAAGTCAACGACAAAGACAAAGTCAACGGCAAAGAAAAAGTCAAAGTCAAAGTCAACGACAAAGACAAGGTCAAAGACAAAGTCAAGGTCAAAGGCAAAGTCAAGGTCAAATCTAAAGTCAAATTCAAAGTCAATAGACAGAAATACGCACAGCTCGACATAGATGGTGCTGTGAATGCCGGGCCTGCAGTACATTTCATGATTTTTAATTAAGAGATCCACAGCTGCACCGGTTGACCTAGTTTGGGCTACATTGTCATCAATTATAGAACCATGTTTGTAAACTTAATTTGAACATTGATATTTTTAAAATAAACATAATAATAATTGCTGGGTGAAATAAATATTTTTATTATTTTTGAAGTACTTTCAGGTTTTCTTAATACCTACCTACTTACTACAAGTAGTTTTTTTTCATATTTTTTGCAAATCAGGTCATAACAAATGGGCAAGCAAAGTGTACACCAAGTATTTATTTATAAGGATTTAGTTTGATCTAGAAAAAGTGCACAAAAGAGTTAGGCCCAGTGCAGCTCAACGTCGGGAGAACAAAATCTACCGTTTAATTATCTACTTTAAAAAATAATATTTATTCACACAGGGTGCATCTAATGGTAAAATGGTTTACAATGCAATGTTATAGAAAATAACTATGGGGTGAAATTTTACTAGTGACCGATAGCGAAAACTCAGAACATGCTGGTGATAAGGAACAACTTTCCCCAAGTTTCTGAGTTTTCGCTATCGTTCACTTCTAAAATTTCACCATATATAAGAAATTGAATAAAGATATATAGGCTTTTAATTTTTGATACCTGCTATATATTACAAAAAAACTACTCGATTGTTGAGTTTGGTAATTAGGTACATCCTGGTACATCTTTTCACAAAATTATTCAAATTATATATATAAGTCTATGATTCCATAGACATAGAAACGATAGACGAACATAGTGTGCAAAAGAGAAGAAAATGATTTATGGAAACTCAGTAAGATAGAAAAGAATAGCGAACCTTATGTCACTGTAACCTGTTTTGTATGACAGATCGTCCCAATTCAACCCGCTGGTTTTTACTTGTACATTATTTTGGTGTTTTTTTCAGAAATCCTGATATATTTTTATAATTTGATTAGTGTGCAACGATGGTTATGTATTCAGGATGCGAATTTGATGCGAATCTTCACATTTACCCGGAAAACTGCACATTTTACAGGTAAATTCTCAGAAAGTCGTCACTGGGATTACACGTGAATTTTTTGTTTAAATGTGCCTTTTTTTGTAAGTAAAATAATAAAATACGCAAATAATTATATTTCCTTTCGTATTCTCGATATGTAAAAGTGTATCAGTTAGTAATTTTCATAATATTTGGGGATAAAATAATTTCGCAATTAGGCCAGGAATTGACTGCAATTTATCGACAAAGTTATCGATAGTTACCTAGAGGTACCTTACATACTTTGAATAGTATGACAACAAAAAATATGCATATTTTAAAGATTCGCTAAATAGTTACTTGAACAAATTCAGACATAGTTTTTTACAAATACATATAACATTATTTTCAACTACATCCAACAGATACACTTTAGATCCAGTTATTAGAGATCGACTCGGTGACTCATGCGAAATACTTATTAATACCTATTATTTTCAGGGTCGTATTAACGAGAGATTCGCATCATCGTACGTAAACCGTGACATAGGCCCATCTACGTCTCAACATTGAAGGATGAAGAAAGATGTGTTTGACCACCGGCGATCACTTGTCTGACAGATGTCATTCTATTTCTGGTTTCGCACGTCTTATTTGTGAAGATAGCGCCTATTGACCAGGATTCTTACGAACAACCTTCTCAGTCAATTCTATAAAGAAACCTACGTAGGAAATACGCTGACTGCAAAAAAGGAAATGACCCGCCGCAGCAAAGAAAGCATTATGTCAACATTTCAATTGAACAAATAAATAAAGTTGAAATCTTCATACCATTTTTTATTTGAAATTATCGATAACCCTCCAAATTGAATAATGTACATCACTAGCTGAGGTAAGCGCGCCAAAACCAAAATTGGTCACGCGAGATCGAGCTGTCAGTTGGTCTATAAACGCTAGTTTATATATATAAGTCTATGATTCAAATGACAGAGCTGCCTGAAGTTGCTTTCAAAACTCTCCAACATCGCGATTTCACGCCATCTTCCAGATTTTTACAGAACTGGTTCAGATGAAACGTAACAATATTAACCATGTCTATGGAATGGTTGACTTTTATTTTGAGGACTGTGATAAAGTTCCAGACTATTTTCTAGATGGAGTTACTGAATCTCTGTTATTTTATACCGATAACATATTAACGCCTATAGGAACTTACTATTTGAGCAATAAATATAAGAGGTTTTCTCGTAAAAACACCTAAGTAAATTCTGTAAAGTTCAGTTTCTGTATTGAGGTTAATAATAATTTAAAAATCAATTTTAATCTGTACAACATTTTGGGAAAACGTTTATGGATTATAAAAATTAAGAAAATTACAATTGGAATCTGAGGTATGTTACCAAGGTTTTCATTGAAAAAATTAACAAGGCGACAAAGTTAATAGAAAATTGTTCTTTTTAAGTAGACGAACATAAAGTGGGTATTATGTTATTCTGACCTAGCATCACACGGTAAACACGTTAATTCACCGATAACCAGCATTTTAATTAAGAACCCTGTTTACAGGAAAGGAAATTAAAGAGGATCTCTCAAAACTAGCGCCATCTTTATATTACGGGAAAATATTTCTCAATGACGTGGTACTTTCTTACTACAACTGATGTACCTATATTATTTTAAAGATTTCATTCTTGAATGTTAGATTAATCAATTTATATAAAAAATGTATATTTCATTTACCCAAAAAGGTACTTACCCTTTTTTATTTTAACCTCTTTTCATTTTCCTACTACAATAAAAGTAAAACAAAAACTATATTTGAAGAATTGTTACGTGGTAAAAATGTAATTTAGCTCATTAATAATATTTTGATGAAGTACTCAAAGTTGTTATTTTTTTGTATTCCTGTAATTTTATGAACTAGGTCATCTATTGTGGCCGTGACTCAAGTTATTTTATAAAACTGCAGGCTACAAATTCTACAGGCGATACTCGATAAACATTGCGTAGCCGGTTTAAAAATGGTGTCATAGTGGATAAACGGCTACGCAATGTACATCGAATAACACCTGCAGAATTGTAGCGTGTAGATTCATTGCATGCTTAAGCCAGGCCACTGCTCTCAGTACATTAGTTGTTTTGTAATTTAACGAAAAATCTAGTCAAAAAAGCCCAATACATAGTGTAAGATTTTTAATACTTTCTGTAGACGGCGCTAGTAGCGAGGGATCCCCCTAAGAACCCTCTTTGTACCGAGCCTGCATCCAATCAAGCGGATTTTAATTACTACTCATCCCTTCATTGCTGTTAAATAATAATTAATTGTGTACGTGCCAAAATGCTAATTGAGATTTGTGAGTTATCTGATACTGAAAATTGCATCTTTTCAATTGTATCGCTCTTTTGAATCGCAAAATATCATAGAGAAGAGAAATCAGTATGCCGGCAGGCATAATAACGTCACTGGTCTGTGTAAAGTACTTATTAATTTCACAAAATAGGATACGAGTACAATCTGGCATTTTAACAAGTCTACTTGACTTATAACTTATAGAAACATCGGTTGAGTTGCTAAAGCAGAGAAAGTGTCTAGATCCAAGCGACTTTTACACCTTTTCTTTCTTTAATCTTTAAGACCTTTAACCTTTTCTTTTTTTAACCTTTAATGTGTTATTCTTATAGTGCCCCAAACGAGCCCGATTATTCTTTCAACGTATTTGAATGTGCCACTTCAAGGCATCGTTGGACAACTGAGAAGATTCCTTCTTAGTTTAGATATACATCGAGGAACTTCATCAGAACTTCAATTTGATAATATCACCTCTTGATGATGATGATGAGGAAAGACGCTCAGAATTCTGTCAAAATTACCCTGATATAACCTGGTTCAATAAAGAATAATAGGATTATAAATATGGCGGCCGAAGGTCATGCTTTTTCATTGTCTCTAAGGATCTTTTATACACCATGCGTTTATGCTTTCCCAGTCTCACTTACGAATGAACCATTTTACTATTACGCTCCCATTTTTTAATAAACCAGGTCTATCAGATAGTAGATTTTTTAAGTTTGAATTAGAATATGACTTTCTTAAAGAGAATCTTGTAAATTCCTATTGAGAAATAAAACATTTTGTTTTTTTATTATGATTTCAGCCATGATTTGTAGCCGCTCGCTTTTAAATAACTTGAGTCTATTTTACGCGCGGTATTAGGTTTGGGTAATGCATCACAACACAAAATTCGGCATAATGAAAACAGATTGATAGAGAAATATAAATTCATCGTGCACTGCTCGTTAATCTTCATTAATCATTCAACATTACTGCTTAAAATTATTGCCAAGTAAGATGGCTAAAGTTTACCTACGCTAATTAATACGGGAAGTATTTGGTTTGGTATCTTATTCATATCAGATAATTAATTAGTAATTTATATTATTCATTATTTAGGTACTTTTGTTTTGCAGATGTAGGTAGATTTATAAGTGATTTTCTTCAAACAGTATCCGTAACAGCTTTAAATAATAAAATTACTAGCTGGGGAACCAAGCAACTGAGTGTTGCTCGGATGTTCAATACTTAGATGGCGTTCATATTTTACCAATTCACTGATTTGTTTATTTTATCGTTGCCAGTCTAAAAGCCTACAGAAAGCAGTTACTATAGTACGTGAAAGCCACGAAGAAATTATATGAACGCTTTATGTTTTCATTTTGCAAAATAACAAGCAAGTTATCAAAACTTGTAAGCACTGACTTTTCCCCAGCTTAAATTTCATTTCTTCATAAACATTTCTACTTATTAAAGCGAAGCTTTCTCAATGTAAAACTTTGTGATACTTACCATTTGATTTTTTTTTTCTTACCTAATTATGAAGGTAGAAGTTTAAAAGTCGATAATTTTGATGTAACAAAATATAGATACTTTAGTTAACTCACGAATTTGTTTAACTTTGAAGTCACAAACAATACATTTCATTCAGACAGCTGTCAAATCCTCACTATAAGAAATATCAACAAATTAAAATATACCTTATACAACACAATTTTGACAAAGTTCGGTCTTTCATACTAAGCGGCACACTTTTTCAACATTTTCGTAAGGGAGAGGTTCAATTTTTAAACACATTTTGAAGGAAAGTTTTAATCAAAAGTTGTGCAGTTTTGTGGGTGTAGAACAGACCTTTAAAATATTTGTACTTAATTAAATTTAACCCTAATGTACTCTGTTTTTGATAAATTTACCCTTCAGAACGGTTAGTAGAAAAACACTAAAGAATTTCAAGCTTAATGCTATAAATCTTCTATTCTAGTAGCAAACATTTACTGGTACAATAGCAGCTACAATGCAAGTTTACTCGTGCTATGTACACTAAGTAATGCGGTTGCGGTATTTTTTCTGCTGTACAATAGAATACGTTGAAAAAATCCTTGCTTCTTCAGTAAAAATAAACAACGGAAATTTATAAGAGAGAACACAAGTTAAACATAAATACACAACGGTTAATTTTCCTGATTTAAAACACTAATAAGTAAAAAAAACTGTAAGTGAAAACTCTCCAGAATCGAATGTTTTTTGATTTTCTTAATTACTCATAGAACTGATAGATCGACAAAATCAAACGGATTTTCGAAAGAAGATATCTATTCATCGGTGATGATTTTATATTTTTTTCATTCATGTTAACTATATTGTGATTCATCATGGACTAAAATCTTTAAAGGCTAAAGTCAAATATGTAATATGTAAATATAGCCCACCCTGGTGCACTAGACAACACCAATATTTACACAAAATGACGACGGAACGCAGCAAACCGTTTTGCGACGGACTCCATGGTAAAAACAACGGGAATAGATGACCCCTTCAAGACCAAGGCAGCAGCACAATTCTTAGCAATTACTAAAAATTGGCCATATTATCATCTTACCAGCTTAAAGGATTAACTTACGGCGTGTCCACATACCTCCGGCACGGCGCCGGCGCCGTGGAACGTCACGGTGTACGCCGTGGCACGGCACGACGTCGTGTCGTGCCACGGCACGGCGCCGTGCCGGACCACGACGCCGTGCCGTGACAATCCACGGCGTGACACAATTCTCAGTCACCAAAGAGATTGCGTCTCTCAAAAAGAGAAATAATTATTGGTATGCTATAAATCTCGATTGGCGAAAAAAAGCGACTTACAAACTTTGGGCAACAATGTAATAACTTAGTCCGAAAAATAACATAAGGGCTGCAAATAATATTAAGTGATTATGGGGACAGCAAAATAATAATTTGAGAAGCAAGTTTTTACAAGCAGCTTAAGTGTCTTGCGGGCAATCTCTCATTTCTTCTATCCTACTTAAGGTACATTAGGTCAACGAACGACTTGACGAACCAGGAGACCTCTGTCAAGGTTATCTCAACGTTGACTAGGCCTCTAATATGGTAAAGTAGGCCTCTGACATGATTAAGTATATGACAGAGGCCTAACTTCTGACATATTTACAGTCCAGCAAAAAAGAGTAGAAATTAAATAAAATGGAACTAAAATTTTTTCATACTAAATTGTTGCCATTCATAGTCAATGTTGCCATATAATATTGAAATTTCTTACACAGTGGCGCCCTCATTTTTGTCTACTCTTTTTTGCTGGACTGTAAGTATAGTTGAGCACGCCCATTGACATGATTGACAAGGCCTCTGACACGGATAATATTGTGCTTAGCAAGTACTTTGGTTTTCGTTTTATTTGGACGGAAGAGGAAGACTGCCGTAAGCAATTAAAAACACTACCATTGTGTATTTTTTGAGGCTCAACCTCGACATATTTGATTGATTATTAAGTTGCTATTTAAATATAAAAAAAATATTTACCTGCTGTGTAATCGCTTTTTTATACGTATGAAACGCGCATTGAAGTTTTCTTATCACCTATGTTCACATGTCTGATAAAATATATTGTTGTTCAGAAATATTTACTGTCCAAGAGTTGCTTAACGAATAGCAATTTCTGCTTAACAAAGTTAATTTTTAGGGTTTCGTAGTCTACTAGAAACCCTTATAGTTTCGTCATGTCTGTCTGTCTGTCTGTCTGTCTGTCTGTCGGTCTGTCTGTCTGTCTGTCTGTCTGTCTGTCTGTCTGTCTGTCTGTCTGTATGCCGCGCCCTCATATCTTCGTCAGTTTTAGAGCTATCGACATGAAATTTGGTGAAAAGATAGATCGTGTTGACCCAAATATAGAAATGTTAAGAAAAAAATATTTTAAATGTTTTTGAGACCCCCTCCCATACAAGTGAAAGGGGGGCAAAAATATTTATTTTCTTCTGTTATATTGAGTAGGGTATCGTTGAATAGGTCTTTTAAAACTAAGGTGAGGTTTCTTTGAAACAAAGTCACTAAAATGTTTCTGTCACCGGATATTTGCTTTTAAAAAGGGCGTTTTTGACCCATAATTTGTTCCAGCTGTAACTTCTAAAGTATAAACGCTAAAAATTTGAAATAAATATGGAATATAGCTTACAATCTGAAGTTACAATGAAAACTATAACGGATATCGTACCCTTAAAAGTTTCAGAAAAAATTGAGTTTTTCTATTTGCGGTTGGTCATCATACTGCTGCTAACAAACCAGCATCAAAATTAAGTTTGTAATGCTGAAAAACCTAATATTTAAACGTTGACTACGAAACCCTATTTGTGGGCGTGTCTGACACGCTCTTGGCCGGTTTTTTATTAGTATTACAAATAGCATTTTTTTGCTTACTGCTTAAATAACACCCGAAATATCTTGCTTTTCATGGATGAAAAGGATGATGGTCAAAATGTGCCCCAAAGCTAACAAATGGTAAAATATTGACCAACAGGTTTTTGATGTATGTCAATTAAGAGAACATAGTAAGGAGTTAATTTATTACTGTACTGACATTTCTCTAATGTGTAGCATAATTCCTAGAAAAATCAAATTTTGTTACTACGTATTCATATTACGGCACAGAATACTACAAACAGCTGCATTTAAACACTTGTTGATTATGCTAAAGCCTTCCACCGTCAATGCTCTTCGCCTACTAGGAATAGATGAAACATATGTAACTATTTTTGAATTAGTTTAAAATTACAGTCTGTTGAGCAAACTTCCTCCATAAAATTTGGTGCAAGCAAGGAAATCCGCTTTTACCTAGACTTAAGAGCAATTATTCCAGAAACTGACATCTACACGGTAGCTTAAATAGTAGGTTATAAACTCATAACCAAGCGCGTTAAGCGTAAAATAGAACTAGAACAGTTAGATACATAGTCTCTATCCAAAACCACTAACTGTTTTAGTTCTATTTTACGCTTAACGCCAAGCGCGAATAGAAAATGCCTGGAAAAGCTACTGGTCCATTGAAGACTTAATTAAGGGAGACCCATTTGCTTAAAAGGCAAACTTATCCACTTGTGCATCCTTCCCAGCTAAAACAATGTCTTACAATATAAAAAAAAAACTATACGGGTAACTAGTTTTACCGTAGGTCAATCAAGGATTTTTAATGCAATTTGTTTCAAACTTTGTGATTAGATTAAGCAGCTAAAACTGCAAGTGAAACCGCAGGCAAAGTGCTTGACAGATGATATTATTATTATGCATGATAAACCTCCATGTGAGTAGATTTAAATAGAAAATAATAAAGTATTAAAAGACAAAACACCGTCTTCAGGTCTATGATGCAGGTAAATCGTCTGTTGGATGTTCATAGCTAGTACTGGTAGCTGACTGATGAAAATAAAAGGAATGACTTCACGACATGAAACGACATTAATTCAAATAAAAAAAGGGCTGGATGAAAGTGTTATGATGATGATGTCTGTCGGAAGAACAGAAATATAACGATAACAGTAACGATTGTATTCCTTCTTTTTGTCTTACAGTTTTCGCAGAGTTCTTGACGCAGCGGTTCAGGTTTGAATCCGTAAAGTACAGTGTCCAGAATTAGGTTTCACGTATTATATTGTTTAATCACTATAGTAATTTTACCTAACTAAGAGTTCCCTAAATAAGTCACTGTTATTTTATATTATTTTAAAATATTTCTAACAAGTCACATCTTACATGACACACGTTTTTTACCGAACAAGTCAAACTTCAAAAAACAATCAGTTCAGTCATAGCAGACATTAGAAAAATAATAAACATAAAATGTTACTATCAAAAAAGGTTGCCTTCAACATTCTTAACAGACCAGCCGACAGCCGACAGCACTACTGGTTCGTATGGAACTAAATAATGACAATAACTCAAATGGCCCTCAAAATTTATAAATCTGGCGATAACGACCGTATTTTTACGGCCGTTGAATCTCTGCTTACCCCGCAAGGGTTTACGGCGTGATTTATGTATGTACTATCATATCAACCTAAGTATACATGCAACCATCGGCAGTCACGGCATGTGCCGTCGACTGTCGGCTGTTGGCCGGTGTCTTCGGAATCGCATCTGCTGCAACTGCCGCAGCATGTGCTGCAACTGCCGATAGCTGCGGCCCTTGCAGCATGTGCTGTCGGCTGTCGGCTGGCCTGCTAGGAATACCGGCTTAAAGTTGACACGCACGATGGTAACGGATTATTAGCTAACATAAAACGAAATTTTATGTTTTACTTGTAGGTTTACTGTAAAAAAAGACAATTGAGTCTGAATAATAACATAATTGGATTTAAGAATAAAGGCACGACTGGCGAAGAGTAGAGACGACCTTGCAATGGTGGTTGCCGACGCCCATTAGTGTATGACACTAAGAGCAGAAGATTTAAGAATATCCCGTATGCTAGAGAAATGTCGCGATAGTAAAATATAAACACTTGAATGACTATGTTCTATGTTCATACAATTCAATTTATTCTGCTGATTCTGCTTTTTTTGATTTTTTATATTTAGTTAGAGGAAGAGCCTAGTTCTCATACAAAAATGTTCCAAGTCCTTTAAAGAACAATATCTTAACTATGTATGACTGACGTAGCTTGTCATGTGGCCTGACATGCTGTAACAATTATGCCAAAATAAGAAAAATTTAAATGTGATGTACCCTCGCCCTCGATAACAGATTTGTCGATATCGATAATATCGATTGGTGAGGACTCTTTTACTATAAAAAACATAAGGATAAATAGTAGTTAATGGACTGTCCCGATGGCGTAGTGGATAGTACACCTGCCTTCTACGCCGAGGGTCGTGGGTTCGATTCCCACTGGACACAAATATTTGTAAAGTCAATTTTCAAATGTTTGTGTTAAGTCTGGGTGTTTTCTATGTATAATATGTATTTATTTACAAAAAAAGTATATAAGTATTATATCAGTTGTCTAGTTCCCATAGTACAAGCTTTGCTTAGTTTGGGGTTAGATGGCGCTGTGTGTCTCGTCCAGGGATATTTATTTATTTATTTATTTACATAATTATTGAATCAAAGTTTTTTATTTTTGCTGTTTTTGTGATTTTATTTATTCCAAAAACATTATGCAAGCCAAGAAAAAAAATAGTATTGGCTCCAGAGCATTTCTTTGGGTACGTCGTAAATTTTTTGAGGTCACAGTTACCACCGAAAAGGGCTTAAAAATTGAATCGAACGCAACGCTTTTCTGCGTTTTCTTTCGAATCCTGGCCATAAAATATTCTGTGTCTTAAATTACAAATGACCGATTTGAGACGAAAAAAAAACTTTTGAAATTACTGCAATTAGGTTTCTGTATTTTTGTTATGATCGTATTTACACTAATTATTTATATAATGTAAAGAGAAAAGATTTGTTTGTTAGTTTGTGTGTTATTGATAAACTTCGAAAATAATTTAAATAAATAATAAATAAATAAATAATTTTATGGATATTTTTACCAAGGAAAGATAGTTAATCCCCATAAATAACGGTTAACAATTTTTTAGAACAACTTATTATACAGACAAAGATTCGATTCCTAAGGGGAAACGGGTAGGTAGATACCGAAGTAGCAGCGGGTGAAATAGCTAGGCATTTGATTGTTTGATTTAATAATGTTACATTTCATCAGGCTACACTTGAAGTCATGGATATTACTGGAGTGTATTTTTAATGCCCATACCAGTATCATAGCATTTTTATTTCCATTTTTTTTCTTCGACTGGGACACCAAGTCGTCCTTTACTAGGTTATCTTCATCCATCACATTTTATACACACGCGTGTATACAACAGGCTACTGGTAATATGCAACGATCAAATTGTTGGCTATACCAGCTCATGAAATTAAACATGTTTCCAATCTGATATGTAAATGAAAAATAAAATTGTTAGGTATAGGTAAATAAATTAACTTTTAAAAGTACCAATCTAGAGTTTTTTTTAAATCTTATGCTAATTAAGTACTATAGGCTTGTCTAGCAGTTTCATCCACTGATACATAGTTGTAGATATTCGCAAGAAATGCCCGTTCTCTGGTTTCATCCCTTAGTCGCCTTTTACAACACGCACTGGTAGAAATAGGTAATGCCATATTAATCCGGCATCACAGGGTCAACAATATACTATCGCCAGCAAATCCACCTACCCATTTTAGGGTCCAACTAATACTAGTTTTCATATACATACTTAAAAAAACCAATATTAGTTGAACCCTTAAATGTGTAGGTAGATTTTTTGGTGACATGACAGTACCGTACCTACTTTTTTTGTTAGATACACAGCAGTATTTTCGATGAATACCTTACCTTTAAAGAATTACATTTAATTAAATACAAATCTCATAAGGGGTCGGTCTACACACAAAACAGAACAACTTTAGTCAGAAACTTTTCTTCGAAATATAAAACAACGAATTGGCCCAATTACCTAATTCTGCCATCGTACTGCGACATATCGATAAATTAGAGGCATCCCTATCGTTCCATTTTCAAAATGAAAATATGGATTCCTTTTAAAAACACTTTTATGTAAAATGTCGCCGGGCAAGAGCATACAGTCAATTCGCAATCTTTGGGTCAATTATTGAAGAAATGATTACATGATCAGCCTATGTGGGAGGCCAAGTTACGGTGGTCTCAATACTTAGGTACTACGCGTCCAACGTAACATGGCCTTCCGCTTAGGACACATAACACTATGATTTTGAATGGACTATACTCTGTAAAAAAGATATATAAATCATAAACAGAGTCAAGCATCTGGGCATTTCTACAGAAACAGTATTTTTTTTTGTCTGGCTTCATAATTCGCCTTTCTAGACTAGATAAAATTTAAAAAAATACACATACTCCCTTATGTATATACTTGTTGGAGAACATGCTAATTTTTCCGTAGTTATATTCGTTTTTACAAAAATATTCTTTTAATTCAAGAAATTGGTGAAATTTCGTTAGTTTACCCCTGTCCCGTTGCCGAAATTGAATGAGTTTTGTTTTGTAAAATAATAAGACGCACAGTTTTCTTTATTGTTTTGCTGTTCACGTATGGAGAGAAATATAGTGAAGAGGTGTAGCTCATGAAAATTTCGTTAAATGTATATTTGGATATCATTTCAGATATTCAAAAATTTGTCCCACGTGTTAGCTTTTTCCAGTGTTTCTTATATTACTTTAAATATTTCATTAAATATTTACAATTTGCATGTTTTCAATAGATTCACGTAAATAGGCCTAGGCATTGTTCCCATGAGGTCTACTTGAGTAAAATTGCGTAATTTTACAGATTTTTACGATTTTCAATAGGTAAAATATGATGCCGATTTTTGGTGCAACACCAAATCGTCAATATTTTCTAAACTATTTATGTTAATGAGTTTATTCTTTGCCTAAATATAGTTCGCCTGAATATAAGTACAAAACTCTTAATAGGTTTGTCTCAATTTAAAAGGAAAATGAGATTTTCCTGATAGTACAACAACTTCTCAACTCCGAAACCTAAACTCCGTGTACGTTTTGTATACGGAGTTGAGAAAATTGCTCACGGAGTTGAGACTTTAAAACTTAATGAAAGTTTTTTTAGTACTTGATATTCAAGCAACGGTTTATATAGTATAATAATGCACTTAAATTTTTTATATTTGCCGTTTTCTGATAGCCAACTTCACGATTTTACATAATCTTTTTAAAATTAACAAAACAGCAAAAATAATTAACTTATGTGCCATTTGGAACTTGGCTTGAATTTTTGGTTCCTTTTCTTTACTTTTAGTATTTTTTTTACTTCACATTTCTTTAAAAACCCTGAAAAATTTAACTAATTTCCAAAATTCTCAACTCCGTGACCAATTTTCTCAACTCCGTGACCATACAAATTCTAAATCTGATTCTAGTAAAGCAATTAGTGGCAAATTAGCACCATTGCATGCATCGCACATATTTTTTGTCAATTTTTAGGGTTTCGTAGTCTACTAGAAACCCTTATAGTTTCGTCATGTCTGTCTGTCTGTCTGTCTGTCTGTCTGTCTGTCTGTCTGTCTGTCTGTCTGTATGCCGCGCCCTCATATCTTCGTCAGTTTTAGAGCTATCGACATGAAATTTGGTGAGAAGATAGATCGTGTTGACCCAAATATAGAAATGTTAAGAAAAAAATATCTTAAATATTTTTTGGACCCCCTCCCATACAAGTGAAAGGGGGGCAAAAAAATTTTTTTTCTTCTGTAATATTGAGTAGGGTATCGTTGAATAGGTCTTTTAAAACTAAAGTGAGGTTTCTTTGAAACAAAGTCACTAAAATGTTTCTGTCACGAGATATTTGCTTTTAAAAAGGGCGTTTTTGACCCATAATTTGTTCCAGCTGTAACTTCTAAAGTATAAACGCTAAAAATTTGAAATAAATATGGAATATAGCTTACAATCTGAAATTACAATGAAAACTATAACGGATATAGTACCCTTAAAGGTTTCAGAAAAAAATCAGTTTTTCTATTTGCGGTTTGTCATCATACTGCTGCTAACAAACCAGCAACAAAATTAAGTTTGTAATGCTGAAAAACCTGATATTTATACGTTGACTACGAAACCCTATTTGTGGGCGTGTCTGACACGCTCTTGGCCGGTTTTTTCATTTTTGTTTACACCAGAAAAAGTGAAAAAAAAATTGTTCACGGAGTTGAGAAAATTTCACCATAGAAGATTTCACCATTTTTAGAAGTGCCCATCTTAATCTATACGCCCTATTACACAATTACATATGTCTGCATACATATTATCTGAACCCTAGTGGAACTCTAGCATAAAAGTGAAACCTTCATAACAACCGGATGGTGGAGAGGAGATGAGAAATTAATACAAGTTGTTTTTTTGCCACTCGCATGGGTATAAGTGATAATGATAAGTAAATTTTAGTCTACACATGAAATTTCAGCTTCTTATTACTTTAGAAAGTATTCTAACAATTTGATGATCCTCAGTGTCTCAGTGAGTCAGTGGTGAGTAACAAAATCTGCGTAAGACATAAAAAGTATTAGATTTATAAAATGTATGCATTGTACACGGTGATAAAAAAGGTGAACCCCATTTTAATATAAAATTGCAAGAAATGTACTTATGATAATTATACGGGGTGTTGGGGACGGTGTAACGAAAACTTTGCAGGCGTGCTCAGACCATGAAACTGAACAACTTTGACTATGGAGCCAATGGTGGGAAACGAAAAAAATTTTTTGACCTCCCATACAAAATTCACGATCAGATCAGCTGACTGACTTTGTATGGGAGGTCGGAAAATTTTTTTCGTTTCCCACCATTGGCTCCATAGTAAAAGTTGTACAGTTTCATGGTCTGAGCACGCCTGCAAAGTTTTCGTTACACCGTCCCTAACACCCTGTATTAATTAATAATATTTTACTATCAAATAAGTTGTGTAGAAAAAAATAGACAGCCTTTAATTAACGCAGCATGTTGCAACCTTAAACACGTTCTGTAATCATTAAGACAGCAGAAGCAACCCTATCAATACCAAATATATTTGCACCACACGTGAGATTCTTTATACTGCTGTTGCCTTTTTTTTTCGTTTTTCTGTTAATTCTGTTTATGATTGACCACATAGTGTTTGTTTGATTCTCAGAAAGTGACATTATTTTGTTATAATTTAATTTAATAATAGTCTCATACTTTTGATGATAGTCTCGTACTCATACTCTCATACTTTTGCCCTCGCGATATCTATTTCCCATTTTTGCATGGCTTGTCTTAGCCGAAGCGCGACCGTGCGCCCAGATAATACTTGCCGGTCTTTGTGGCCAGTGTCAGTAGCAACAACCAAAGAATATAATACCAGCGTCAGCTTTGACGCCGTGACGCTAACGTGACGCACGTCGTGACGCAAACGTGACGCTGACGTGATGCACGCCGTGTAATTGCACGGTGTACACCGTGGCACGGCACGGTGCCCGCCGGCGCCGTGACTATCCACGGCGCCGGCGCCGTGCCGTAGGTCTGGGGACGCAGCCTTATTCTATCTTAAATTCTAAGTAATATACACGGTGTAAAAAAATTAACTGCAAATATTTTAAGGGGTGAACCAGGCCATAAAACTGAACAACTTTCCCCAAGGAACATAGGTCGAAATACGAAAAAAGTTTTTGGTCCTCCCATACTAAGTGTGTTGGCTGGCCGGGTCAATTTGTATAGGAGGGCCAAAAAATATCTCATTTTTCGACCTATGTCTTGGGAAAAGTTGTTCAGTTTCACGGACTGGTTCACCCCTTGAAATATTTGCAGTTAATTTTTTTACACCATGTATTATTTTTCACAAAAAAAAATCTTTAATTTTAACGTCTATCGTAGAAAAGTAATCTACGAGAGTGGTGAGGCGCCAAAATTTAATCTGTGGAGTAGAATTCTTCTCATTTCAGAAATATTGGTTTTACAATATACTAAGTATGAATGTTTGGTAAGTAAGTATAAAAATAGACAAACTGTCAATAAAATAATTACGAAGATACATATTTTTATTTCTAGTAGCCTTTAGTTATTGTCTTTGTAAAATTGGACTGCTAGATTGTAAAATGTCTCTACTTTGTCAGTAAAAGTTGCAACGTACAAGCTGACTTCAAAATCACTCTGTATTCGCTGAACAAGATGTTTTGTAGCAGGACTTAGTCTTACAACGTGGTACAACTTTGTCACATATTAGTTAGGTACTGTGCCAACAACATAAGGTTTTATTTCATGTTGGTAGTTTGGTTAAGAATGACAGTACCTGCGGATATCGTAAACAAAACAAACCAGAAAACACGCAGAGAAAAATCTTTTTCTTAAAACCACTACACTAGTTATTTGGTCTGCTTAGTAGAGTCAGTATCTACTGCAAAAACTTTGGCAACATCGTGGTTCATGAGGTCATTGGTTGACTTGATGACACGAATGGCAGAGGAAGAATCTGAAATAAGCAGATGCATGAATGAAATCATTTTCGTATGGGATTTCATTGGCGCACCCACACTATTATCTTCTGAGGTTTTTCTGAAGTTTCGGTTTATTAATTTGTCAAATTCAAAGTCTCAAATGTACAAGTCATATAATAGTACCAGTTGAGTAATAATTTGCCTGCTTACCTTTATGCCACTTTGTTTGAGGTCGCGGAAATTTTAAATTCTTCCGTTCGTCTCTACCAGCATTCAAATCCTCATTTTATTTCCACGATATTTTTATCAAAAGATACGCAGATCCTTTCAATGTGGGATACAAGAGATATCACTGGCAAAAGCTTTGCACACTCAGCGAGCCTTGTAAATGGAGTCCCTAGAGCAATAAAATGAGTAAGAGAAAATCCAAAGTACTACCAGATTGAACCCATGAAAAATTTACTGCAGACATGGCACGTGCTTGATCGCAAATGCAGATACATAACCTCTTCCTGATGATTTAAGTTGTCGTCAACGGCCGGAAAAACTAGAGGCAGTTAATATGTACCTATGGGCAGTTTTAGAAATACTGTAGTACCTTATTGTACACAAATAATTAATAATGACACTACTACCTATACCTAAGAAGCTTATAATTCTGTACAGAATAATTTTAGTACCTAGGTAATGTCTCACGCTTGTTTTAAAAGTAGTATTTAGTGCTTCTTGTGTTCTTTTCATATGTTTTTTAATGCGTTTAGTTTTTATGTAATCAATAGATTGCAATGACATTTTTTCGGCTTAATTATGCTGGCTCGTTAAGCTCACTCCAAAATATTTCTTTGCTCTCAGTAGCTTCGAATATCTAATGCATTTTTCAACAAGCGAACAAAATTGTGAACTATTTTCGAGAACGGAAGATGTATAAGGAGGTTCTGCGCAGTTGATACCAGCATTTATTTCGCTCGCAGTCTATTGCACTTAATAAAGTAGATATGAATAGAAAGATCTCGAAAAGGTAGGTATTACGACGAACGTACCTAGATCCAATTGGGGACGTTTTAAAGAAAGGTCAGATCAAGAGTAGGTACTCTAAAACGACGAACGTGCATGAAAAGATTGATGAACGTTGAAGAAGCAAAATAAGTGTGTCAGGATCGTAACAAGTGGAAGGATGTAGTCTCTGCCTACCCCTACGGGAAAGAGACGTGATGTATGTATGTAGGTATGTAGGTATTACAAATGTCTATGAAGTTAAAACTACTATTTACTTTGTAAATTAATAAAATGAAATACTTAGTAAAATTTTAAAACACTCCCTGTTCCTGCCTGCGGTGGAAAATTTTGCAAGTTTTCCATCAACTATATACTTAAAATACTTTGAAACCATGAAAATAAATCAAAATATGATTTAAATTTTTAATCAAATAGTCAACAGAAAACCGAAGTTATTTTTGTTGAATACACCTACAACACCTCTACATAATATGACATTTACTCTGCTACGCCGTAGCGTCCGTAGCAAACCGTGTAGCCGGCTCAGAATAAAAATTATCATAGTTTGGGGGTTTGGGGGCAGACTATAACTTTTTTTTGTTATCGTGTAGGTACATTAGAATAATCCTAATTCATTTTTTAGAAATTGGTGTCATGAACATGACTGTGTCATATTAATGACAGGTAGGTAATTGGTCAATGATTTTTGATTAAGGGTGAGAATCTGTGCGAGGAAAATGTGTCGTACGAGGATGCGGAGCTGTGCTGTGGAAATGTGTAGGGGTTTCCACCAAAGCTGTGCGAGTAAAATGTGCCGTACGAGGATGCGTAGCGGAGCTGTGAAAATGCGCATTAATGTGCGGAGCGAGGATGTGTTGCGAAGCTGTGAAATGTGTGAGCGGGGGGAATGCGATGTAGTGGAAACCTCGCAACACATTTCTCGCAACGCATTCCTCGCAACGCATTCCTCGCTACACATTCCTCGCAACACATTCCTCGCACACATTTCTCGCTTGTTTTGTATGTAGAATGGCCTCGCTTCGCTCAACCCTATTCCACCAGAGCTGAGCTGAGCGAGGCTAGGAAAATGAAGTGATTCTATTGGTGGATTTTTTCCTCGCTCACCGCCTCGCTACCTCGCACAGCTCTGGTGGATTCTTACCCTAACTTTGGCCCAGAAAGCTAAAATTAGTATTATGTCCCCAGTATTGTGATACTGTAATCAATCTTAAATGAAATATTTGCAAATTTTTGGTAAAAAAGAACTATACCAAACAAAAATAATGTTTACGAAAACTAAATCTGCATAAAAACAGTAAACAGAACGGATACTATTTTTTAGATTTCATATGTCGAATGATGGATGGTGCTAATGGATTTTAAATGTTTGTTTTGAAAACTGCAGCGTAGTTTTTAATAAAGTTATTTCTTGTTTGTTGTTGCACTCTAACACACTGTCGTGATTTCTCTATTATTAATTGACTTTTGTTTGTAAGTTCTGGAAGTCGAAACACGTTTGTGTATAAACTGGACGCAGAATTTTAAATTGTTTATATTTTGACATCAAAGATTAAGCAAAGATAATCAGAATAATTATCTCATGCTATGCTTATATGATGGCGGTTTAAATAAGCATAATCGCATTTTTGCTGGTTTTGTAAGATGTGATTAGATTAGGTTTTCAACAGGCTGACAACCAGTCATAAGTAAAGAAGAAAGAAGCCTACTATACCGGATTATTTTTTAGTCAGTGCGCAAACTTTGCAGGGTGTTTCTACTCGTTATCATGGGACCACCTGCGAATTCGCAAAGAACAACTTAGATGTTCCATAGAAAAATTCATACCTATGTACTCGGCAAAGTCATACCTATCCATTGGCCCCATAGTAAAAGTTGTTCAGAATCAGAAACACGAGTAGAAACATCCTGCAAAGTTTGCGCACTGCCTAAAAAATAACCCTGTGTAGTGATACATGGTTTATCTGAAATGGCTCTTAAATATACGTTAACACACTGCCTAGTCCACAAGAGACTGTGATTGATCTATACACCGGCGTATTTCATTCAACCTTGAGAAATGCACAGTTATGCGAGTCAAAGATTAGGCGAGGCCCACACGTAATGGCCGTTGCTGTGTTACTTCAGCGCAGACCTAACGCATGCGTCAGTCAAAAGAATACCTAGCTATCTCACGTGTAGGTAAGTGATGATGAAGACTACGTTAGAACATGCTTGCCTAGATAGTGCTTATTCATTATTGCCTTGAAAGGGCCCAAGTTATAATGTTCCGGAAACAGATCCAGCGCCGGATTCCAGTACTTAACCGAGAATCTAAAGTTTACATCTTACAGACTTATGCGTTAGTGCTGCGCGAAAGTAGCGCAATTATAGACGTTTAAGTGTGGGGCACGCCTTAGGATTTACGTTCAGATAACAATGGTTTATGTGTTTCTTTATGAGCAACATTAAACATTAAAATAATTTATTACGCTTTTTTATCTCCTTAAATGAATTTTCATTAAACTTTTTTAGCCTTAATTAAGAGCGCAATAAAACGTGGGAAGATACCGCGTGGTGGAATTAGGTACTGTTATTTTATGCCCTTTTTTAGAGTCTACGATGGTTATCATATTTGCCGCTTCATAACCAAACATAACAGCCACAGCAGTCCACTGCTGGACATGGGCAAAGGGTATTGCCATACTCACCACGATTGGTGACAACGGGGAACGCTGTTGCCCATTCCGTGGATGATCATCCTAGTCGCTTTTAACGACACCTTCTGTTAGAATTGGGACAATCATTTGCCGCACGGTGCTACGGTATTTTGCTGGTCCAGCGATAGGTACTAATGAAAATAGTTGTATAAAAAAACAGCTATATATAGAACACATATCATACTATCTCAGACATCCCTTTGCAGTGTGTGCGACTGTCATGAGCTGACTGGCTGTCAAATAGATAACTATCGCAACGTACACTAAAGTTAAGTTTGGAAGTCGAACTCCTGCGGAAAATCTTTGATGTTATGTTCAGTCAACTCAAAACTCTGCTAATGAACTACACCCAACTCTTGTTTCTAATTTTGGTTTGCTATGTGGTTCGTAATATAATAACTTTGAAGTGACTCAAGTTAAATTCGTTTAAAAACAGATTTGGGTTTGTTACCACTGTAAATCATGTTTATTACATTATGATACCAGCTATCATACTAAAACAAAAGCAATAAGATAAATTATTAAAAAAGCTAAACCCGAGTGCAGTAAGTTCAAAGTTTCATTTTCATTTCACGTTCGAAATCTGCCATTTTGAAGTTCTGAAATTTATAGCAGCCGCTGCCAGTATCACACGTGCTGCTAAAACGAATATAACGACACCCGACATGTCAACATCTATCTAGCCGTTTAACTCTTCTCAATTTGTGACTCTAACTGTAAGTACCCTCCTTGCACATACTAGTTTCCGCGCGAGATTTGATGGCAACCATATGTCTTCACTTTCGAATGCTATCAGACCGCGGGCGAACTAGGTATAAATACAAACCCACATACATACCTCCATACTATTAAAAGACACAACCCTCATTTTGAGGCATTCGGGTAAAAACATTTCACGGAAAGAGGGAAATAATTGTAACCAATTTTTCGCAACAGAAACGTAGCGGGCACACAGGCAATCTGTTATCTACCCGCAGATCGGTAATGGAAATCTGTTATTGTTTCAGACCCGGAGCCACAAACAAAGTTAATTACAAGCCGCGATGACGGTGGCTTTTCACAACGAGTTCAAATCGGTGAAAAAGGTCAAAAATGCGGGGGATTTCGTGTACAATTGTGAGTAATTTTTTGGCTGATAAGGCGGGGATTACGTCCGGGGATAAGGTCCTGTGCTGCGCCATTTTAGCGCTACGTAACGTATGCATGAAGATGTCCTTAAAGACTGAGCTTGACGTGCCGTGACGCGCGGTCAAAATGACTAGTTTGTATGGGGATGCCAGAAAGGCCGGGCGGCAGGCCTCCATACATACTGCAAGCATGATGCATGGCTTTCATTCACAGTTTATTTCTTGAGTCGATTATTAGGACAATAAAAATGAAACTGGGGTATTATATTCTGAACGTATACTTATAATGGAATTATTACTTAGGTTTACTCTTCTTCAAAATATTTTAGTGGACCAAAATGCTGTCAACGGTGAATACATTGCCCTCCCAATTCAAGGTACTGGAAAACGTGTAACTTTCCAAAGGGCAATGAAATTTCCCATTGTGATTGGACAGATTTTTGGCCTGAATCCTGTGTTGGGAATCTATGAAGATGACGTATCTAAACTGAGGTAAACTCAAGTCTTTGTTAACATAAATAATATAAGAAATTACTACTAAATTAGCTTGTTTTTATAAAAAAATATATAATACAGCCACGGAAAATCATGTCAGATAAAATGCACCATTTAGAATAACAATTATAGTCAAGTTGAAAAAACTCATTTTTGATTTTATACCTAAACTAGAGCATAAAAGGGGATCCCAGCGGTTTCACTCGCTGCTTTCCGTTTTCCTGGATAAATATGGCATTTTCCCGTGAAAAAAAGTAGCATATGTTATGCAAAACTGTTGAATCTTTCTAATGGTAAAAGAATTTTCGAAATTGGTCTAATAGTTTCGGAGTTCATGGATTACAATATACAAAACAAAAAACCAAATCCTAATTCTTTATATTTTTAGTATAGACTACCGCAAATTAGCATTCGATTCGACAATCCGAAATTCCCTAACTGGATTACGTATTTGTAAGGCAAGTGTAGGTATTTTGACAAGCTCAGGGTCACCTCCAAACTTTCTCGGCCCTGAACCAAGAGCCCGAGCTACTAATTAACACAAAGGTTTACTTATCAGATTCACCTTCTACTCAGTGCGTTGTATGTACAGCGTCCTGTCTGTGATTGGACAGCTGGTGTTAGTCGGCTTCTGTTTTCTTAAGATCTTCTGGGAAACCGACGCCTCGTTGAATTCTAATAGTAAGTTCGTTTTGTATTTGGACAGGGTTGTCTATAAGATTAATAATTATTTATAACATATTAAATCTTTGAATTTAACGTGAAACACTTTCCAGTCTTGAATATAAAAAAGTGCTGAAAATTAACCTTGAGTTCGTTACTTAAATTATTTCAGGTGGAATAGACTGATAACCTTATTTTATTAAGGCAATTTAATACTGGAAGTAATAAAAAGGGTATAAATGCCGAAAAAAGGTCAAGGTTCTCATGAAACTGGACAACTTTCCCCAAAGAATTAGCTAACCATTTTACTACAACCATTTTTTTTATAAGATCAAATATATTTTTCGCAATTCGTTGTACGCTGCCATTGCCTAAAATGAAATAAGTGTCAAAACACAGCTTATCCCTTTAAGTATGTGGAGCCGTACAACACCATGTCGCGGATTAGTTTATTGGGCGAGTTGGGTTATTAGGCGAGTTTGTATGCGAGGTCCAATTTCTTTATAGTCATCCATCATAGTCTATAGGGAAAATTGTTCACTTTCATGAGTATCTAGAATTCCTTTCGGCTTTCTATACCCTTTTTGTTACTCCCTGTAAGCTTATACGTTTTGTCACAATAGCACTTGTGTAGCACAGCTGTTATGAATTTTCAGCTGCAGTAGTGTTCTACGCTTGCAACTGCGTGATAACCTTTCAATTCTTGAAGGTGGCTCGGAAATGGCCTGGGTTATGCCGCCATATTGCGAAGATAGAGGCCATTGACCCTACTGTGGACCAGACTCTTGTGTGGAAATGCAATGCGACAGTAGCAGTTGTCATTGTATTGGCTATTTGTGAGATTTACATACCTATGAGTGCCTTTTTATTGACAAATTTGTTTACAAGCACTTTTGTGTTCTTATTATGGCACGTATAATCTGTAATTTTTATCAAGTATAATATCTTTCGTACTTCTTAAAACATTAACCACTGCTGTGTACAATAATTTCGAGATGATTTGGTTTGTTTAAAATATGATGTAAAATAATTTCCGCTCTTTATAATCATCCTAAAATATTCAAACCTCAAATGTTAAAGTGTACGAATATGACATGTCTTGTAGAAATATTTTTACGTCAAATTAAAAGATCTGTAAGGTACTGCAACGCTTACCCAAAAACAATACCTATTTTACAGTGGAACACAGTTTATCGGATTTATCTGTCATCTCGTCAGCAATGGCGTGTCAGCCGGATAAACATCCGTACGATGCTTATCTGAATCAAAACTTTTACTGGATTTGGGTTTATGTACCGTACAGTACATTTTTTGGACTTGTGTCGAAGGTATGATGAAACAATGTCAGGTAAAGATAATAATTATAATATAAGACAGCATTATATTAAATTAGTCAAAGTAACGTGGTATCTCATGGTCGTAGGTATACATACACATTTGTTACATAGTTCAGACTACTTCACACACAAGAAAGAGGCTTTTAGGCCCTTCAAACTTTGAATGCAGTTGGCAAACAAACTGAAGCCCATTAAAACTTACATCATTATCGAGCGTTCTTCAAAGCTTCTGAACTGAATGTATTACAATTTCCAGTGGGGTAATAATTATGATTTTCCGACGCTTCTTGTTTAAAAATGGTTCTATAGTATTATCCTTTACCTTGCTACTCGTTATTAATGTTTTATCTTATTTTCATCGAAAGATTGAAATGTTGCTCAGTTGGTGGCACCCCTCAATCCTGGGTTTACGTCAATTCAATTTTTGATAAATGTTTCAGTTCCTGAGCATACAATGTACTTTCACCTGGAACTACTCAGATGCATTCATCATGTGCCTCTGCTGGTATGTTACTGCGAGGCTTGAACAGGTCAACCGTAGACTCCAATCTGTAGCAGGACAGGTAAGTGAAAAAAATATCTTAATGATCTCAAACTATAGTATTTGGATCCATAGAGGATGATACTTTTTGTTAATATCTGACTTTTTTAAATTCTTACCAGTTTGTTTAGAATATTGCACTGCAGGCGCAAATACCGTACTGTTTACATTCCATTTATCAGTGATGGATGGCCCTTAAAATTCCGGCACACCTTAGTTCGTATATTTTTTTAATCTGATGTCGTACTTAAAAAGAAGGATAGGTAAAAAAGACATTTGATGTAACTGAGAAATAGAGACACATTTTGCTAACTTGATTTTAATACTCATTTATTTATTTTAGATCGTACCACAATCGTTTTATCGTACGATGAGGGAAGACTACAGTAAAGCCACCAACTTAGTACGAAAAGTAAATGATATCGTCAGTGGTATAATATTTGTTTCTTTTGCCAGCAACCTGTTCTCTATTTGCTTTCTCATTCTGCATACACTTGAGTGAGTAGATGATATGTTTTGTAATAAATTTTACACTTAGTTTCATTCAATATCACGACTATATCCCTTTCAGGGTAGGCAAAGCGTAAAACGGCTGATGCGTATTATTGTGTTATATAAGAAATTGCAAAAGCTGCCTTACAATTTGAACTGCAGTAACGGAGAATCGGTATTTATTTTTCAGGGTTGGCTTGAAACCAGATAAAATATGTAATGTTCCATCAAATGAGAGGTAAATCCATACATAGTAAATTTGGGAATGAAGACAAGAACCTATTTACTGATTTCACTGTAAATTTAGCAATGCACAGTATCCTTTGGGCGCAGTATGACCACAGTATGAAAATATCTTCTGTATCAAAATGACCACTGTATCAAAAATGTACTTTTATTTCTTTTTTCAGATTCTTGGGAGGTTACGAGCATGCAGCATTTTTCATATACACTATAAGTTTTTTGATTTTGAGATCTTTATCGATGTCTTTGATGGCTGCTAGAGTAAATTCCACGAGTGATGAGGCTGCCCACGCTTTGTATGATGTACCCGCTGACTCGTATAATATTGAGGTAGGCCTACTCTAGTCTTTCATTAGGTATCTTTATAAGGGGTTGTCTTTAAGTAGGTATCTTTAAAAGCGGTTTAAAGATTTACATGGTATGCAAATTATTCATTTTTGTAGAGTCCAATTTAACATTCAAATACCAAAATTTTGGGCAAACAACATTGGGTTAATTATATTTTTTGCGTAAACGAGAGTTTGCGTGATATTAGTATTTTTTCTTGTGTGCAGACAATGAAACAAGTAAAACTAATTTTGTTATTAAGTTTTCATTAGTAAAATCTTAATTTTATACTTTGTTTTAGGTTCAGAGATTTCTTGATCAAATTCACGGTGATTCTGTAGTGCTAAGTGGCCTGCAGTTTTTTAGTGTCAAACGTGGGATGGTGCTTACTGTACGTACATTCAGATAGTAATGAAATAAACGTAGAAATATTTGAAAAAAAATAGATTCCTAACATTTGGTTCGATACTACAAAATAGTATTTAAAATTTAACTTAATAACTTTTTTGTTGTGAGGCCCTAGAAAACTTTCGGGTTTTGAATTAAAAATTCTTTGTTTTTCAGATTGCAGCAACTATTGTGACCTACGAATTAGTTTTGATACAATTTACTGGAGTAAGTACAACAAAAGCTGACAAGAAATGAAATGATATCATAAATGCAGTTAATTTCAGCGTAAATTCATTTTCACATTGTGACATTCTGAATGCGAGTCATTTAAATTTCTATAGTCAATTATTATCACAAATTAGGGAGACTGTGTACGATGCTTCTCTATTTTATGATGTTATCTATAGTGTTTATGAGGATGCCTGTTCCGCATCCTCATAACGCGGGAATTCCACAAGTTTAAAGGTTCCTCATCCGCTACCGCTTCAACATAAAATAAAGTTCGACATTCCTCTTCCGCTTTCGCTTCCTCATAGATTCTGTGGAAGATATAATCAATCGTACATATGCGAATATAAAAAGTCTAATAATTTTATTTACTCTCTATTTTGTTTTCTTTGTCCGCTTCCTCTTCATCTTGCTCTTTCTCATCCGCATCCTCCAAATTTTAGCTTTTTACTTCCTCTCCCGCTTCCTCTTCTTCATAACAGCATCCTCATCAACACGAGTTAATATGTATCACTTGAAGTCACGTTACAAGTTTTATCTGCTACTGAAATAAATAAAATAAAAATAAGACTCCCATTTTGTCTCTTATTTCTCCTCAATCTTCTACTTAGTACCACTGACTGTCTTTAAGATGCAATAAGTATTATTTGAAACAAGTATGTATTTTCTGTTTTATCAGCCTTCTAGATAATTAGTAGGCCTGTAATTTATTTATGTTATTATAGACAACAACTGAGCCTGCAGTCTATGTCTATGATTACATAAATAAAGTGGAAATTTTGTTTGAGATATCTTATATAATCTGGGAATAAAAATTGTTTTGATAAAGATATCTAAAATCGAAATAGGAGACATTCAGACTGTATAAGATTAAATTCAAACTTTAGACCATTATGTTGTTGATGTTTCAGCGTAACTATTTTATATTGCAATACAGAGACACAGCACAGCAACACCAAAATGCATACCTGACATATATTTAATGTTGAGATAACATCAAGTGCAAACATTTGTTGCACAAGCTGTCATGCATGTCACGGGGTCATATTTTAAACCAAAATAAACACGTGATTGCACCTGGTGGTATAGAGATGCATTAAAAAACCTTAAAGTCAATATTATGTCATAATAGTGAATTTGATATATGAGTATATACATGGTCTAAGCTACTGTGGGACTGCATGTTTAGCAGAAGATTTTTAACAAAATTTATTACGACGAGTGAAATTTACGTTAGCGAATTTCAAATGTAGCTGTTTGGGTACAGGTGCTACGCCGTAGCCACTTAAACGGGCGTAGCAAACTACCATTCAATTAAAGTGTTCATTTAAATATCAAGTGTGGCTGCTGAAGTTGTGTAATTTATCTTAAAAGTAAGTACACAGATGATCAGATCAAAAGTCGCCACATAGACTAACAACTAATGTAGCGTCCGTTAGTGAGTTATTTCTGTGCTGCGTGTTGCATGTTTTTTCATCTTATGCACATACAAAAACTGGTATCGAACGATTTCGAACGATTTAGCCAACGAACTTTACATTATAAAGCTAGAGTCAAATATTTTTAGTTTGACACTTTGTTTTGTAGTCATGGCAACCTGTTTTCTGTAAGCTACAAAATTTACATTGATCGGTATCAGTGTTCAATCAGATATGTCGTACTAATATGGTTTGAGCTAGATTAATGAACACGAGTAGGTTATTTAAAAATTTATTGAGGAAGGTCGTTAGCGATAAATTTGTTATAGTTTTTGCAAGTAAATAATTCCAAATCAAGAATCATAAATCCATAAACATCATTATTATATCTACCGGAAGACAGTCAAAATATGACAAAAATTCGACTTCTACTATTAACTCAAATCAGCTGACCGGCAATTTTATAAGGAAGGTCCTTTTTTATGCATATTTAGACCCATTTTCTATAGAGAAAGTTGTTCAGTTTCATGACCACTTTGTACTACTTTCGGATTTGATTTGTTTTTTTGTAAGAACTAGTACGTATATCCTACCTATATTGTATTCGAATGCCATCAGATCACGCGCTTAACTATCATAGGGACAACTTCATTGAACGCGCGAGATAATCTGTTTATTTATTAATTACCTTTTATTTGGCAAATAACTTGTTTTGTCATGAAAATTAACATGAAAAATATATCAAGCTATCTACAATTTCTTTTACACGGACTTGACATGACATATTTATCTAAGCCCTTCTAATGTCTGATGCATTGTGTTCGTCAACAAATGAATATCAGGCAAACGTTCAAAAACCATTAGGCGCGTCAATCATAACGGGAAAATCGAGCTACAGTAAATAAAAGTGTTTACCGCTTCGGAAAAGAAACATTTTTACAACAAAAAGATGACGGTGTTGTGTTATTTATAAATAAAGTAAGGTAAGTAGATTATATTTATTAAGTAGCCTTTTTAGACAACATCCAACAAAAAACTTAGTACGAATAGTGCTTTTCAGCCATCACCAAATAAAAACTTTGTGAATAAGCCTTCAAATCTCTCCACTGACAGAATTTAAATGTTGCGTAGTACCTTACCTAACAATAATTTAGTACATTTTATAAAAATGGTGGTTTTTTATCGTCAAAAGTCACAATAGTTGGTGTTTGTTCTAATTTATTAAAATTACCTACTAATAATATCGTTATAGATAAACTACTCTATTTTGCTTCATAAAATAATTAAAAACCATTTCGTTTTAGATGAAAACCATTTTTAATTATATAGAGCCGCATTTACACCTTTCAGTTAAATACTTTGGGCACCAGCTCCACAGATATAAAATGACATCTGTGAGACAAGCAATCGTCGGAGACATGTGACGTGCGACATGGCGACGCTTGAAACCATTCCAATATAAAATATATGAAACAGAAGAGACAAAACTTTACCCATGAGACGCGCGACGCGTCGATAACACACGTCTCCTCTGTGAAACTTGCGCCTTATGTTGTGTATCTACAAATATTATTCTCTATTTCTATTAAAATGTGCCATAAAGTATTATCTTTCTTACGTACTTACGCGGTTTCAAATTTGCCATTACATGTGAGATTGACCTTACCACAAAATAGTTAGACAAAGTTGATCAAGAGTTTCAAATAAAACATCATACAAAAAAAACGTTCGACACGCGTTCAACGTTGATCTAACTTTTTTGTGGCGATGCCCTAATTATACTCTCTCATTCACTTTTTTGTTACAGAGTAAATTATAGGTTACATGAAATCAATAGTGATTGAATGAAAATTAAATCGAGCATACCTAATTGCCTCGAAACACGAAGATTACTTTATAATAGTATGACAATACATACTAGTGGTCGAGCCATGATTCCTATAAATAAAATAGGTGATAGTAATAAAAAAGAAATTGCTTTTGATTGTAAGTATAATTGTTGTATGTGTGATTAATATAACATTGACTATAATAGTTTACTGTTGGACACTAGGATTACTCTTATAGAGAAATATTGCTATGCTCACTATGCTTGGCAGGTGGGTTAGTGAGCGCAGTGCACCGTGCAAGACACCATTAAGAATCCTTAAATGACACCTATTTGCAAAAACTACAGCTATTCCATGCGATCCTAAGCAACACTAAACGGATAATATTTTATTACATATCCTAGATGACACGTCTATTTTGTTTTGAATTTGCAGTTACTCCAAAGCTAACCCACCAAGAATACATTGCTTCAATGAAGTCCAAAAAAGTCAGGCGTGCCACTTTCCAGGCAGCAATGAAGCTTGTCATTTTGACAGGACAGTGCTTCGGGCTGAACCCAGTGATGGGAGTTTGCGAGATTGATACTTCGAAACTGAGGTAGCCATTAAAACAAAAGAGATAATATACATCATCAGGTAGCTACAACAGTTCTCTGTTGGATAAAGTCTTCCCCATTCTAGGAGTATCCGACACTATTGCACAATTCTTGGATGGGTTTATCCCATTTTTGCTTCTACAAAATGCCATTTAAAAGACATTGGGCATTATTCTAATTCGGTAACATTAAGTAGGTATAGGTATTGTACAATAGTAAATGTTTTACGCGACTCTCCTGAGATCAACTTGATCATACTAATGAATTTTTTTGATGATCAATAAAATGGACTCCTGATTTTTCTTCATTATTTATGTCAATGACTAAAATATATCATACATGTCAATTATTGTAAATTTATGCTCGTGTATTTGTTTTATGTTGGATCATTGTTATATTATTTACAGGTTCTCTGTATATTCTGGCAGATTTTTCTACACTTTTATATCTATAATGGGTCAAGTGTGGCTAGTTGGCCTCTGTGTTATGAAACTGGGAAAAATAAGTAATCCATCGTTGTCTTCGAACAGTAAGTTTTAGATATTTTTTTTCATGCAGAAGACAATGTTAAAAATCAATACATATCAAATTCAATTAAAACTTAAAACTAAAGAGGGTCAGTCGAATATCCCACCCAGTAAACTTCCCGGTCCAAAAATGCCCATCATATTAACGCTTTACCATGTTAAATAGCAATGGATAGATTTGGAACCAGAAATGACCCGGAGCGTTGGTCACGACCTCTCTCTTTCAGATGACACCCTATAGATGTCCTAGATAAAGTCTTTAGCCTTTATTCAAAATGTATCAATGTTGCGCCGACCCCAACAGATTTTGAATAAGGGTAGGAAGATGATGATGATGTTTTCTTTTCAGCATCTCTCGTATTTTACGGTACGAACTGCCTAACAACGATAGTATTCGTTCGCATAGCCGTGCAATGGCCGAGACTGTCAGAACATATCGCAAGATTGGAAGCATCAGATCCTAACATGGATAACAACCTTGTAAGAAGATGCAACGTCTCTTGTATTGTTGTGTTGTCTTTGGCTTTTGGTAAGTTACACTGTATGTGAGAAACTCATAGTTTTATTTTCAGCAGTGGCCGATTGCCTTATGCAATAAGTTACAAATTCATTTCCCCATTAATGGTTCATATTGAAAACATAGTGAATACTAAAACTTTCAAATAAAGCAAAAGGTTTTTTACCTCCACCAAGTTCATTCCATTCCTCATGCAAACGATTCCGAATATATTACAAAAAGCTTTCTCCGTGAAGAATTTTTAGTGGCCAAGACCTCCTAACAAATAGACACTGGTTTTCATTAAAGCATTTCGCAGCATTTTGTCATAAACCATCACCCGAAATTGTAATTGTCGATTTAGAACACTCAAGTTTTACGACACTCGCTGATTAAAATACGACGCATTTTGAGCCGGCATCATTGTTAATGTCTGGTTTTCCATAGGTTTTTTTAAGATTTACATATATCACGCCTATATCACTTGCGAGGTAGGCAGAGCGTAGTTGGCAGAAAAAAACATCCATTCAGAATACTTTGTATCACCATATTCAGAGTCATTCAAAAGACTTTGTATCACCATAGTGACAGATATTCAGTCTGTCGCCTATAATTTGTAATACACAGCAATACTCAAATCCTTTAGTCACTTCTTAGATATGGGTTGATGCTATTCTAAGCCGGCACCACACGGCACATTTTTACTAAAGACTTACTAGTTTAAATGAATTCTTGATCCCAAAGACGAGTAAAATACTGCTGGTATATACTTAGTTGTTATCCTCACGGGAGACCTAAAGGACTTTAAGGTTAAAAGGTATTTGATAAAAGGTCTTTGGTTGGTGGACTGAAATGAAAGTTTCTTCGGAATGTGGGAGGAGATAAGTTTCCAACTCTTTACGAGAAGAGGGTTAAGTAAGAATCAAAGTTAGCTAGTGTTCAGGCATTGACCTTTTTATTGTATGTTATTATTTACATGTAAGTGTCAAAAAGTTTTAATAGTTTAGTTTTTGTAAAGGTTTTTGTTGACATATTGTGACAGCAAAGTAAAGGCAAAGTATGATAGTAACTTAGAATTTAAGAATCACCTTTTTGTTTTCTTAAAACTTGGACAGTTTCATCACAAATTAGTAAGACGGCGCGCGAGGCGCCTTTACTAATGGCTCACTTAGTCCTAGCGACGGTTTTGACTGTCTTTAACTGGAAATAACTCGAATATCAGAGGAACTCAAACTAACTAAGACGGTCGCCACGAACGTCATATTTCTTGGACTAAAATTGGCTCAGAACCATACGACGTTCTTGTATCAGATTTTGCTGTTTTGATATTCTTAAAATTACTTTAAAATTTTGGACAGTAGCGACCCTGGTTATGTAGCAGGTGACAATCGCGAAAATATAAAATAGCGTCATGAGCTCATTCTGCAAACTCTGTATTTTGTAATTACATGCTTATTTTACAAGGTTCTTTTAAGAAATTCGAAATTGTGATGGTTCATGTGTGCAAATAGTTACGTAATACATAGTACACTCAGACAATTTTAAGCTTCTTGCACATTCTGTTGTGGCCTCAACTAAAATTATACACACTCACGTCACATGAATTACTTCACAGATTGTGTTTGTCTCTCAAGTGAAAAGTTTCATTCTTATTCTTCTCCGAGTTATTTTTAACTCGCTCACTAGCAAATATGTTCTTATGTTTACTTCTTGTCCTTTACAGTGGAGCACATTCTCTCAGACATTTCTGGATTGGCAGTGGCGGTCGACTGCCAGCCAGACACCAATCTCTATGAGGCATTCATACTTCAGAGCTTCCCGTGGGTGTGGACCTTCGTAAACTACAATCATTTCGTTGGATTCTTAGCACAGGTTTGTACAGATCTAACTAGCTTTGGAGTGGCTAGCTATCAGTTTACCAGGAGCAAGGGCGGATTAGATTTAAACTGCTTACATATACAGGCAACAACAGAAACGGTATAACAAGCCGAAAGGAGGTCAAGGGACACTGAACAACTTTCCCTATCAAACATGGATCAAAATATAAAAACAAATTTCGACCTCTAATAGTAAATCCATCAGCTGATCGACGATTTTGTATGGGAGACCCAAATTTTTTTCATCTTTCCACCCATGTTCCATGGAGAAAGTTGTTCAGTTTCATAAGTACCTTGACCTCCTTTCGGCTTGTTACTCCCGGTAGAATGCACTGTGTCAGTCAACAGCAGCGTCAATGACAACCGTTGACACGTCAAAGCGGTGAGTTATTGACGTCTCCCGTTGAAACCATGTTGAAACCAAAAGTTGAAACCGACCCTTTGTAAGAATGCCTATCTGTGGTCGTCCAGTTGCCTATGGTGTAACGTTACTCCGTAAATGCCTGATTTCACCTTACGATCACCTTTATTCTAAGTCCTTCGCTTTCGATTCATATCATGTACGGATTTTTAAGAGAACGAGTTTGAATCTTGGACCTTTTATCCTTTGAATATCAGAAAATATCTTAAAAACAGGTACTCTGCTCGTTATCAATGTCCAAGTTCACTTTGATTGTATGATCGTTTTGACCCTACCATAACCATTCGAGTAAACCGTTCTGTAAGTTGGGTAGTCCCAATTTGTCCCAAATCCCTTAAAAGGATTCAGGGTTGTTTTAGAAGGTGTGAAAAGAAAATAAATGAAGGATTAGAAAATCCAGGGTTTCCAAATTCCGAAGTTGTCTTGGCCGTGAGTAATAAAAATAACATACATACATACATACATCACGCCTCTTTCCCGGAGGGGTAGGCAGAGACTAAGATTAGATAAAAACGGTTAAGTACTATAATAAATTTTAAGTAGAGAAACAGGTCATGAAATTTAAATATTTTTGTAACTTATGCCCTTACATGAAATAAAAATAAAAATCTTTCGTATTAAAAAATACTTGTAACGAACGGGACTCCCGAAAACGACGTATTTCTTTTTGCTTGGAGTCTCATAAAAAATTATGACACATACTTCTGACAGTAGCTTAATAAAGTTGCAATAAGTATGTGAAAGGTTCATATGAAGGTTTTAATAATCAGGATTAAATCACAGCCCACGGTTCCAGCAGAGCTCTAGCTCAGCGACGTAGTGGCAGTGCTGCCGTCAGTTCCGGGTTCGATTGCCGGTGGGTCACTTCACAAAGTTGATATTTGCGCGATTGTGACTATATGAATTGGTTTTATAACACCGAAAGTGTATTCGAACGAACTAAAAACACGCCTATCTTAATTTTAGGGGATACAAACCTAAATAGCGCTAGTATAGACATTAATAATTATTTACATTACTTTTTATCTTACTGTAATCTACGTGACATGAATGAATTTATAAATAGATGTGGAAGTAAGTTGGATGTTGTGTTGGATGTGATTGTGAGCGTAGCGGAGGAGGGCCTTGTGCCACAGGAGGACAGGTATCACCCACCTCTTGATATTCATTTCTCTCTAATTAGACCTTGCATCACACCGCCATTAGAACCTACCAATATAAAGCCTGACACAGACTGGGATTTTAGCAAAGCTGACTTCACTAAACTGTATTATTGTATAAGCGAAATTGATTTTAACGCAGTATTGCAATGCACCGATGCTGACTCGGCTGTAGGTATTTTATATTTATTATTATATGATGCATTTAATCAGTGTATCCCAATCAAAAAACGACCTAAAATTCCAACAAGAAGATATCCTACCTGGTATACACGTGATATCATCTCAGATCTCAAGATTAAGGCTGATTACCACAAATTATGGAAAATAACAAATAACAAGGAGTACTACAACTCCTTTAGTGTTCTGCGTGAAAGTGTGAAGCAGCGTGTAGAGCTCAGCTACAAGAACCATTTAAGTACTATTCAAAAAAACTTGACATACAACCCCCGTGCTTTTTGGAACCATATGACTAATTTGCGCACAAAAGGCGGTTTCGAGCCGACGGTTACATATAAGGGTCAGGATTTTAGCGGTCTTGCGGCTGCCGGCTGTTTTGCTGATTACTTTAGTAGTGTGTTCCTTTCACGCACTCCAAACCTAAATGCAGATAGCGCTGCTTCTGCTTGCAATAATCACCTTTCCATAGATATAGTGATTATATCTGAAGGTGACGTCTTATTCGGTATCAATAAGCTCAAACCTAATAGTTCTACGGGTCCAGACAACATTCCACCGTTTATTATTAAAGCCTTTAGAGACGTACTGGTTTCCCCATTGAGACATATATTCAATCTCGCGTTACACACGGGTTGCTATCCCAAAGCATGGAAGACCACACGCGTAACTCCTATCCCGAAGGCAGGTGATAAGACGGCTGTGGAAAATTATTGCCCCATTGCTGTTTTGTCGGCTCTCGCCAAAGTGTACGAGAAAATACTGCACACGAAAATATATAGGCAAATTGAACCTGTCTTGCACGACGCTCAACACGGCTTTAGGCAGGGCCGATCAGTGGACACAAACCTCGTGTCATTTACCAATCACTTGTCGGACAGACTAGACAGACGCACTCAAGTTGACGTGGCATACCTCGATTTTAGAAAGGCTTTCGATCAGGTCGACAATGATATCCTTCTTCAAAAATTGAGCCTCATTGGTTTCTCTCCTCGCCTTCAAAATTTTTTTGCTGATTACCTCAAGGATAGGCAACAGTTTGTTCGTCTCGGCTGCTACGACTCGCAACCCTACATCACACAGTCTGGAGTCAGTCAGGGGTCACTACTTGGGCCACTATTATTCAAAATCATGGTCAACGATTTGCCCGAATGTGTTTATCCAGGGTCCTGTCTTATGTATGCCGATGATCTTAAGGTTATGGTGGACATACACTCTGCGAGTGACTGTAGTATTATGCAGTCTATTCTTGATAGGCTTTGTCAATGGAGTGAGAATAATAACCTTCATTTTAACGTTGAAAAATGTTACATAATGAGTTTCACACGTTCACCCAATCCTGTGACTTATAACTACTGCATGAACAACAAAGATGTCAATAGGGCTTACAAAATGAAGGATTTGGGGGTACTATTTGTTCCGACACTGAATTTTCGTGACCACATTGCCAGTGTCACTACAAATGGTTTCCAAAGGTTGGGTTTCATCACAAGAAATTGCAAGGACTTCACAGAGTTGCATGTTATAAAGTTATTGTTCTCGGCGCTAGTGCGCTCCAAGTTAGAATCAAGTTCATGTGTTTGGAGTCCACATCAATCTACTTCTTCCTTGATGATTGAGAAGGTACAGAAGCGATTCTTGCGGTACATGTATAAAAAATATTACGGATACTTTCCTTTTTTATACCCAACGCAATTTATTCTGGGGTGCCTAGGTTACAACTCACTAGAAGTTCGTCGCCTACGCGACCAAATGATGTTGGTTTGTAAACTGTTGCGCGGTCGCATCGATTGCCCGTCTCTAGTAACAGAGACGTGTAGACTCTCGGTGCCGACCAGCCGATCGAGGTTCCGGGCGGGTACCGTGCGCCTTTTCGCTGTGCCGCTATCCCGCACCACTGCGTGCCAGCAGTCGCCGTTGCGTCGCGCGCTGCATGCGCTCAATGATCTCCTCCTCTCGCAACCCGAATGTGATGTGTTCGCGGATGAATGGCCGAAAGTTGAAAGGGAATGCCTGAGTTATTGTGAACGTGTGTGTCTGTGTGAGAGCTCAATTAATTATTAATTTTTAGAATAAAATGACATTTAATTTATTATTATTTTTAAATTATTTTATTATGACTGAAATGTTTAATGAAATTTTTATTTATTGTAATTTTTTGAAGAATGTTAGAAGCTTTGGTTCTTTTTACTGTTATTTGTAACATTCTGTTTGCTAATAAATGAATTTGAATGAATTTGAATTTGAATTTATCACTTTTTTAATTAGTTCCTAGTCTGAATAAAGAGAATAAATTATATTATTAGTCTAAAGAGTGGTGGCAACACTGAACGGCCAAGTTGTAAACATTAGAGCTCCTCTTAAAATATTTAATTTTTAAATAATTTACTGCCCTAATCAAGTTCATCGCATTAAAAAATTATTCTTTAGTTTATCATTTAAGTTTTTTAGTGGATAAGTTTGGCTCAAATCACGTTTTTATTGTGAAAAGTGTAACGGCAAAAACCGTTAGTGATAGTCATTTCAATATTTGAATATAACAACGTAATTAAGTAATTTCGTGTATTTTTACGAATAGTAATACGTATTATAAGGGCTTATTGTGTATCTTTTATGCTAGTGCAAAAAATACGTGTGAAATTACGGCATATACTTAACATAACCTCAATCTTGGTAACCGCTCATTTAACCTACGAGGTACTTTTTTTTTATATTTACTTGTTTTTGCATATTTGTTCGTTTTCAAAATGCATACTACTAGATCTCAAACAATTCGTCAACTAGAGGACAACTTAAAAACAACTTTGTTAGAATTACAAAAGTGTAAACATACAAATGAGCAGTTATTAAGAGAACGGGATGAAAGTGAGCAAGAAATGTTAGATATCATTAATAAAAATCAACAATTAAAGAGTGAAATGGCAGATATGTACCATAAGTTGGTAGACGTAACAGGTGAGAGGGACCAGCTTCAAGGAATAGTGGATAACTTTGACCGGGACGGGAATGCGTTTGAAGACACCTTGAGACGTATCACTGGCCTGGAATACGAATTACGCGATGCACACAAGGAAATTACCTTATTAAATACGACAATTCAAGATCTGAAGTCTGCACAAAGTGCAGTTACCACCCAGTCCCTGTTCGACGAGCTGGTCGCTCCTACAGTTGCGGTTTCTTCCATCTCACTCACCCAACACCAATCGGTCGAGACTACTGAGGAACAAGTAGTCGAAACTATTGACCTCACAACGTGTGACAGCCCATTTAATAACTCACACAACTTCATTGTCTTATAGCAAGAAAAAACAAGGAAAATTGTTAAACTTAGCAATTTTATAAAGAAAACGCAATCACTAATTAGGCGTAATAATAATATACTATTTTGCAATAATTTAAATTGTAATAAGGAACGTACTGAGTTGATTAATGATATTAAATCTTGCACCTCAACATTAGAACAAAATAGGGAAAATTATGAACGTGACACACAGCGCCTCCAGTCAGAAATGTCGGCTTTAAAACGATCTTTAGAACACATTTCTATTAAATATGATTCAGCGCGTAAGGAAATAAAGGAACATGTGCTGGCTATGAACAGTTTGGAGTCGTGTAAATATAATAGTAACAGTGCTCAATCTTTGACAAACAATCAATGCGATTGTAATAAAACTCCAACAAGCTCATCCTTGCCGGCCGTGTGTCCCGAGCCCGCGTCATCACCTCGCGTCTGTACACAGCTGACTGGAGAGCGGTCGGTGCCCGTGCCGGTCGCCGGCGCTGCCGCTGCCGCCGACGACGCCGCGCCGGTCTCGCGGCCGGTGCCGACGGCGGCAACGCGGCCCGCGCTTGCCACTGATAAGGACTGTTCTTTATCACGCGCACAAATTGTTATGTTCAGCGATGAATTTGGTAAAAATATGGGCTTACAACTTGGCCAGTGCATGGGTCAGGCAGTAATTAATCATTGCATGCCTGGCGCCGATTATTCTACACTCATAAATACAGTGTTGGCATCACAATTTAATAAAAATTCAATTGTTATTATATTTAGTGGCAGAAGGGTAATGCAACTAGAAAAGACTTTGGTTTATTTTCAAACCAATTGTATTTAATGGAAAATGTCAAACAAGTGATTTTCTTTGCTTTGCCCTATAGCCAAAAATGACTAACTTAGAAAATAATACTCGACATTGGTGTAACAAGTACTTACATACTTTGACATGTCGCAATCCTGACAAATTTCATTTTATTGACACCAATAATTTCATTGGAAAATATTTTAATGTAACAAAGGATAGATATTATCTATCTAAAGTTTATAAACGACAGATAGCAGAGTTACTATCTTATTCTTTTAAACATTCAGCCAATTTGTTGGCTAACCAGACAACTGCTTCTATTGAGCAGAATATCAACCTTATAACCTTGGAATCGGTTCCAAGTACTTTAAATTAATTCCTAAGACAACAGAGAGTAACTCTGGCATTACTTCTAAGTCACTTACTAACCTAAGTCAGTCTATCTTGCAGAAACAAAGCTTAAAAAATAATGATATCAAAAATTGTACGAATAATAATAAAAATTGCAATAGCCGTGTTTTAAAGATTGTACACCAAAACATTGAAGGCATGATAAGTAAGGAATTAGAAATTGAACTTTTCATGAACTGTCTTAATATTGATATACTATGTGTAACTGAACATTGGCTTAGAGATTATCAGCTCATGTTCAGTTTTAGTAATCACCGGGTAGCAAGTTCGTTCAACAGATCAACAGCAATACGCGGTGGCTCGTTAATATTACTTAAGAACGAGTTTAAATACAAAGAACGCACTGATATCGTGAACTTATCCGTTGAGCGAACTATTGAAATAGCCTGTGTAGAACTTGAGCATATTGTCATAATGAGCGTATACAGCCCACCTGATGCTAAATATGATTCCTTCGAAGAAGTTATGGAGGAAGCTTTAAATAAAGTAATAAAATCCAATAAAGGAATAATTGTCTGTGGAGATTTCAATATTAATATTCTTGAAAATTCTAGCATAAGTAAGAGGTTTCAATCACTATTTTTATGTTACGATCTCGTACATCTTATTTCGGTGCCTACGAGAATCACGGCCACTTCAGCCAGATGCATAGATAATATTTTTACAAATATTAAACCCGAAGACGCGTCTGTCATAAATAAATTAAGCTCTGACCATACTGGTCAGCTAGCTTCTTTCAAAATTAACATTGAAAAGGCACCTAAACAAGATATTACATGTGTTCCTGTAAACGAAAAGAGGTTAAATCATTACAGAGAAAATATCATACAAAAATTACCTGATTTACATTATGATGAAAATCCAAATAAATTATATAACTCAGTATTTAGTCTTGCCAAAGCAGAATATGACAATGTATTTAAATCTAAGAAAATTAAAGTTAGCACAAAATTATTATTCAGTGATTGGGCCACGATAGGAATTCATAGAAGTAGAGAAAATTGTATGATTTGTATGATGAAAGGTCATATAATAAATCTAAATCTTTTGCTGAATACGTAAAACGTTATTCTAAAACTTTTAAGCAGGTTTGTACAGTAGCTAAATCTAACTTCATAAAAAATAATATTAAAAACAGCACTAACGTAACAAAAACCACTTGGAAATTTGTAAATAACGAAACTGGAAAATCTAAACGACGTAATGAAAACTTGAAACTCATAATAAATGATGAAATAAAAAAGACAAACTCGGAAGTAGCTCAGGCTTTTGAAAACTTTTTTACCGATATTCCAGTTTCGACCACCAAATCGTTAAACTCATGCCCCGATCTCGCTGAATCTGTTCTAAAAGAAAATGTAAGCCTTTGCGACAAGCATTTTAGATTCCGTCATGTCAGTAACATAGAAATTATTAAAGTATTTAAAACTTTACAAATGAAAAAGACTTCAGATCTACACGGCCTTTCTGTCAAGATTATAAGTTCTATAATTGATTGTATCGCCCCATGTCTAGCATGTATTTTTAATGAATGTGTTGACAGTGGCCAGTTTCCTGACTTGATGAAGCATAGCAAAGTTATTCCGCTGTTCAAAGCCGGTAGTACTACTGACCCCACTAATTTTAGACCTATATCTATTCTACCAACACTTAGTAAAATTTTTGAAAAAGTTATTCTAAATCAATTGCAAGGACATTTTTATCGTAATAACTTGATGCACTTACAGCAATTTGGTTTTACACGGGGTCGTTCTACTACTCACGCAGGTGTTGACCTCATCAACCATATAATCGATGCCTGGGAGGAATCTCAAGATGCAATAGGTGTATTTTGTGATTTGTCCAAAGCGTTTGATTGTGTCCATCATGAAACTCTTGTCAGGAAGCTAAGTCACTACGGCGTAAAAGATCAGGCTCTTAGTCTTTTGGAATCATATCTGAACAACAGAATCCAAAAGGTTGAGGTCAATGGTGAAAGATCATCAGGATCTAACATAAGCATGGGCGTCCCACAAGGTTCGGTTCTTGGTCCTTTCCTGTTTCTTGTATACATTAATGATTTACCTTATCTTGTTAAAGAAAAACATGATATAGTTTTGTTCGCCGACGATACCTCATTACTTTTTAGAGTAAAGAGGCAACAACTCAACTATGACGACGTGAACAACGCTATAATCGAAGTAGTTAATTGGTTTACAGTTAATAACCTCCTATTGAATGAAAAGAAAACTAAATGTATAAAGTTTGTATTACCTAACGTCAAACCGAGCACAACAATTATTAAAGTAAAGGATGAAAAGTTGAACCTTGCAGACTCAACAGTGTTTTTAGGTATAACTTTGGACGCCTCGCTCCAATGGGGGCCACATATTGAGAAATTGTCGAAGAGACTGAGTTCAGCAGCATACGCAATTAAAAGATAAGATATCTCACTGATGTAGATACTGCCAGACTAGTTTACTTTAGTTACTTCCACAGCTTAATGTCTTATGGTTTATTATTATGGGGTCATGCTGCGGATGTGAATAACATTTTTGTACTGCAGAAACGGGCTGTTCGTGCAATTTATAAATTAGGGCCTCTAGTCTCCTTAAGGGAAAAATTTAAAGAGATCAATATATTAACATTTGTGTCTCAATATATATATGAAAACTTAGTGTACGTTAAATCAAATATTATTGCTTTTGATAAAAATTGTGATAGACATAACTTTAACACTAGAAATAAGGACAAACTTGTAGCACATACAAGCAGGCTTAGTAAAGTAAGTAAATCCTTTAAGGGAAATTGTATACGCTTTTATAATAAGCTTCCAAAAAATATCCAAGAATTACCCTTAAATAAATTTAAAGTATTAATAAAACAAAAAATGTACAAGAAAGGCTATTATGAAATATCTGATTATATGCAAGATAAATCTTCATGGGAGTAGTTTTATATGTTTATATAAAGAATTTTTTTTAAGACGAAGCAGTTAGAATATTCTACTGTAATTTTTTTTTCACTTTTAATTTAACGTCGAGCCGTTTTTCGGCTATTACCATTAATGCTTTTTTTTCTCAAACTTAGCTAGGGTAGGATTACAAAAATTGTAAATTTTAGAATAGGAGCACTTCTGGGCAGGTTTTTGGGGGGTTTTCCTGTCCAGGAGGTCCGACTAACAATACGCATGTAACGCCTTTTTAAAATCTTGACCGAATTTTGTTTTCACTTACTGGTCGTTGAGGCATAAAGTTACATGCCGTGTGGTTAGCCTGGCCAGCCCCGAGGCAGTGCCTTTATTTTTATTTTTTTTATCCCGCCCGAGCCGCGTTTATAATAGGAATAAAAAATTGTTATAAAAAGGAGAAAATTGTGCCTTGCAAATTTCTCCTTTTTACAATGACTAATCCATTTCTGTGTAATATTGACTATCAATAAGTAATATTTTATATTCTATATTGAATAAAGAATTTTGTATTTATTTGAATAGCATATTGCAGGCAAAACCACCTGATTGTCCGAAAGCAAGATGGTTCCGTGCATCGGAGGGCACGTTAAGCCGTTGGACCAGTTGCCATCTATGATAACTTATAGATGGCGGTCGTTACCCAACCATTTCCTGAGAGCCTTCTACTTGCAGTAGGTGGTTGAAAGACTGACACCAGTGTTCACCGGGTCGTTGAACAACTCGTTGTCCCACTCGAAAAGAAGAAGACCCAGAACACCAATACTTGTTGTAAAATATAATTTTCCGCTTCAAAAACTTCATCGTTGCAACTCTGAAACTATCGCTTGAGCTCCCTATTAATATTACATAAGGTGCACTGTAACGTGTGTAAAATTAATCGAAAACTGTAAAAGCTTTTCATAAATTTTGATAAGTTCTCAATATGGATAAGTTTCTGCTTCAGTAAAGTTCGAGCTCCTATTTATGCTCGGTCGGGGTCAAAATAGCATACCTAGGACCGCCTTAAATAGTTCAAAATATATCTTAAAGTACATGACATTAGTAAATTATAATATATCTGTTGTTGTCTATGAGTATGTTTAACGTTATTTATAAAAGTAAAAATACATCACACATACATAGTAAAAGTGCATCTAGGGAATAAAAAGATATTGTATATGGGAGGTCCTAGGTATGCTCTTTTGATCCAGACCGTACCTACTTATGCAGCAGTTTGAAAATGTTCATTACCTACTGTATCTAACTGAAACATCTCTACATATTGATTTGATTGTCTTTTTATTCACCTTGTAGCATAGGGTTGCTTTATATCATCTTGGTAGATAGGTCTGAATGCACTCAAGATACTTACGTAAACGCTGCTACCTAACAGTGTTTAGGATACAGAGGCACGGCTAAACGTTAACAAAACTTGTCAATACTTTATTTTGCGCAAGGGTTTTGTGAGAAACTCATAATACCTAATAATATATCCCATGTAAGCAGAAGTCATCGATTGTCTGAAAGCACCATTCATTCATTTACATTTCATGATAGTAAATAATATAAGAGTTTTGTTTCATATTTTCAGTTCTTCAACTTGCAGTGTACGTTCAACTGGAACTTTGCTGACGCTTTCGTGATCTGTATAAGCTGGTACCTGACAGCGAGACTGAAACAAGTGAACGACAGAATCGTCGCTGTCAGGGGGAAGGTGAAATACTTTTAATTTTAGAGAGCTTGCAAAATTGCTCTTCAATCAATACTAGCGAGATTTTCCGATCGATTTTCCTAGGGTCCAATTACAAGTACAGAATTATTTTTAGCAACGCTATCAATATTAATAACTTTCTTAAACTTTATCAACCAACGTTGCATTCACGCCGCTGAGTTTTATATCGTAGCTGAATTTATTGCTTAGTCGCTTTTTACGACACCCACGGGTACAATTTCGTATGCTACTGCTTCACGTTGTGCTACACGGACGATGCTATTCTAAGCCAGCATCACACGACAGATAGGTATCAATATTAAACTTCGAATCTTATTCCAGTACGTCACCGCAAACTTCTGGCGGACCATGCGTGAGGACTACTCCAAAGCCACCAGCCTCGTCAGGAGGGTAGACAGTGTCATCAGCGGCATCATTTTCATATCCTTCGCCAATAACCTCTTCTTCATCTGTTTGCAGTTCCTACATATTCTAGAGTAAGTAGGTATAACTTATCGTGATTGTTTGTCTTCCTTTGTACCAAATAACTCCTACCACTAGAGCCTAACGTGGTAATAACAATCCGCCATTTAAGAATCATAGACATCAACCAGACCAACAATACATCCGAAGTACAAAACTTTACTTTAAAAACAACGGCGTTATTTTAGCTTAAATTTTGTAACCAATCTGGAAAAATCGAATGCTTTTTTATACAAACCAAGAATACATACTCAAAATGTTAATACCCAACAATCAACTCTATTTAACAATTTTTCAGGGACGGTGTGAAATCACAATCTGCATGTGAAAAAAGTCCAGATTCTAGGTAAGTACGTGTAGGAGCTTCATATTACGCCAACAGGTAGAAGGTTTAAAAATTATGCGTAATGCATTCTTGCTGTGATCATAAAAATAGTTCCGGGTCTGTTCTTTCCGTGAACCCACATCAACCCATGTCTGTTAGGTGTCATAAAAGGTCTGGAATCAGTTCGCCGACTTGCTCGTTTCGCAAACCGGCGCGATTCGCCAACTCGCTTTCTGCCGACTGGCGCGTTAGGCGTACTTACTCCATTCGCCGACTGCGCGGTTAGCAAACTGTCATAATGTACAGTGAACATAATAATAGTTTATGGATCTGTATTAAAATATGAAAGTGTCTGCTATTAATCACACGAGAAAATTCAATACGAGAACGTAATATGTTTTGATATGAAATTTTGAATACTAGGGATAGACATAACATGAACAACTTTTTTAAATGACTTTTTATAGAAAAAGTTAAGGCGCAAGCTCCACAGAGAAGATGTGCGTCGTGACGCTTGGGATGGCATCTGTCAGACAAATGACCGTCATCGATGTGACGCGCGTCGCGCGTCTCAAATATTGTAGCTTTGTCTCTACGGGGCAAGCTCCACAAAATAGACGTGTGATGCGACGCGCAACATGACATCTGTCAGACTAGCGATCGTTAGCCGTTATCGATGATCGCTTGTCTGACAGATGTCACTTTGCCCATTCCCAGGACGATTATCCTTAGTCGCTTTTTACGACACCCACGGGTAGAATTGGGGTGATGCTATTCTAAGCCGGCCTAAATGTAGCTTATAAAAACTGAACAACTTTTAAACTAAGCAGCATATAAAACTAAACTTTCAACTCTGAACTACTTTTGAAACTAAATAACTTTTATAACTGAACAACTTTTCTTACAGATGCTAACCGAAAAAAAAATCGACCTCCCGTACAAAATTCCTCAATTCCAAAATACGCAAAATTTAAAAAAAAATGTACTTGACTGTACACAATAGCTATAGTTCGATGGGTCGATGTTGCCCCACGTCCGTAGGAACTGCCTTAGATAACCCTACACGTGGCCCCTGGGCGGCGCTAAGAGAGCAACAATTTCAGGCGGCTGCACTGTCATACCATAATTGATCTCGCAGCCACCTTAAACTGGTCTACTACAGTAAAAATGCATCCCAAGAATTCAAAAAACGGCACTTTTCAGTGCCCCAATACAAGGGACATAGGACCTTCAGTCCGAGTCTTGCAACTTAATATCGAGAGCATTAGTAAGTCAAAATCGGAATGTCTACATAAAATATTATTCGACAACGACGTCGACATCGTTCTCCTACAGGAAACGCATACAGCTGACGAAGCCCAACTCGCCAAGAGAGGAGCCTTGCCGGGATATGACCTGATAGCCGCTATATACCATGCCCAATACGGGACTGCGACCTATGGTCGGGCGTCGATCGCTCACGGTATCAGCGCGCTGTCGAACGGAATAGACCCCAATAACATCGCAACCACATGTATCTCTACCGGGGAACTTCATATCTGCAACGTCTACAAGCCTCCTAACAGCAACTGGCCTTCACAACCTCTACCTCATCTGGATCACCCAGCGATCTATGTCGGAGACTTTAATAGCCACCATACTACTTGGGGATACAGAGATAGTGACGCGAACGGTAATGCAATTGTAGAATGGGCGGAGGGAGCTAACACTTTCCTAGCATTAGCCACCAAAGGAAAAGGTACCTTCAGATCAGCCCGCTGGGGACGGGACTACAACCCTGATTTGGTTTTCACCTCTAAGAGCCCGGAGGGCACTCCTGTCGCCCTGGAGAGACGGGTCTTACCTGATTTCCCCCACAGCCAGCACAGACCGGTCCTACTAACAATTGGCCTAAAAATCCCACTTGTCGACTCTTATCCTGCCCCGCGTTGGAACTTCCAGAAAGCTGACTGGCCTGGCTATGCGACCGCGCTTGATGATGCTATCCGATGGATCCCAGCTCTCCCCGAGAATTATCATCGCTTCCAAAATCTCGGTAAGAGTGTCGCCAAAAAACACATCCCTCGTGGATACAGGAAACAGTATATCCCATGTTGGAACAGCAAAACTGAAGCACTGTGGAACGAATACGCTGTGTCTGGTGACCGCGAGGTAGCCCATGGTCTCATTGCTTCTCTGGATGATGCTCGAAAAGAAAAATGGGAACAGACAGTAGAAGACATGAATTTCACACATTCCAGCCGCAAAGCTTGGCACACTCTTGGCAAGCTAACAACTGGGACTAACTTGGGAAAGGCAAAAGCAAAGGTTAATCCTAATGCTATATCTGACAGGATCTACAAATTATCCAAGGCGCCACCGCACAAAAGTCACACTCGCCACATTCGAAAAGAACTACATAAACTGAAAAGCAAATCAAAGCCTGATGCTGACTACAGCCGCCCGGTTACTCCCGAAGAAGTAACGCTTGGTGTGAAACAGATATCCACAAACAAAGCCTGTGGTAAGGATGGGATCTTCCCAGAATTCCTCAAGTATTGCGGTCCTCGAGTAAGGAACTGGCTGTCTGAGTTCTTCACCGCTGTTATAGACTCAGGCAAGATCCCACCTTTGCTGAAAACAGCTAAAATCGTGGCTATCCTAAAACCTGGGAAACCGGAGGAGAGGGCAGATAGCTACCGTCCCATTGCACTCCTGAGCGTTACATATAAGCTCTTAGAACGGATTATCTATAACCGTATATCAGGCTCTATCAATAAAATCATACCTCAAGAGCAAGCAGGATTTCGCCCGAGCAGGAACTGTACGGACCAGGTCTTGGCGTTGACTACACATGTTGAGAACGGATTCCACCAGAACCTAAAATCCGGTGCAGCATTCATTGACCTTACTGCTGCCTACGACACTGTGTGGCGCCAGGGTCTGCTATACAAGTTGCTAAGCGTTATACCTTGTATGAAAATATATAGACTTCTTGAGAGCGCGCTCACAAACCGACCATATCAGGTGCACTTGGGTGACCAAGCAAGCAACACAAGAGTGCTCAATGATGGCCTTCCCCAGGGCTCTGTGCTCGCGCCGTTACTCTTCAACCTATACGTTCACGACCTGCCTATAACAGCATCACGGAAATTTGGCTACGCGGATGACTTAGCTCTCATAACTCAGGACAGGGATCTGCAGGCTACTGAAGCTGTGCTGGAGAGGGACTTGTCGACCATGAACGACTTTTTCATGCGTTGGAGGCTCTGCCCAAATGCTTCTAAAACTGAAGTCTCATGCTTCCACCTGAGCAACAAGCTCGCTAACAAGGAGCTGAATGTAAGGTTTAGAGACACACTTCTGCACCACAACCCCCACCCTAAATACTTAGGAGTCACTTTGGACAGAAGCCTAAACTACAAAGAACACCTTACAAAGGTTTCCGCCAAACTCAGAACCCGGAACTGCGTCGTGCAAAAACTTACCGGAACCACCTGGGGAGCCAAAGCGTCCACACTCCGTACAACCGCGCTGTCTCTCGTGTACTCTACGGCCGAATACTGCGCGGCGGTCTGGCTAAACAGCGCTCACGTCAAAGCAGTCGACACTCAGCTCAACCATACCATGCGACTTGTATCAGGGTGCCTAAAACCAACTCCAACACATTGGCTACCTGTCCTCAGCCACATAGCACCACCTAGGATACGAAGGGAAAAATGCCTGAGCCGTGAAGTGGATAAAATAAAGGGAAACCCAGCGATCCCTATCCACCTCGACCTTCAACACTTCAAAACATCCAGGCTTAAATCCAGGCATCCCCCCGCACTGAAAGCTCACGACCCGGAACCCCCACGAGACGCACTGGAGACATGGGTGGCAGAATGGGAATCAGACGGGCCCTCTAGTGACCTCTTCGAGTTCAACCCAAAACAAAAACCGCCTGGCTTTGATGCGCCGCGCCATGTCTGGTGTTCCCTCAACCGCATCAGAACGGGTGTTGGTAACTGCGCACATTTATGGCACAAATGGGGATGGAACGAGTCACCGGCCTGCCAGTGCGGATGCCCAGAGCAGACAGTGCACCACCTGGCTTTCGACTGCCCTCTCAATAAATACAGCGGGTTAAGGGCAGATTTTAGATATTTCTCCTCCGACGCCCGAGATTATCTCTGTAGTAAAAACTATAAACTTTGACCAGTTTAATGGATGCCATACGATAAATAAATAATAGTTTACCAATCGCTTAGTCGGCGAATAGCGTAAGTAGGCCTAGCACGCCAGTCGGCAGAAAGCGAGTTGGCGAATCGCGCCGGTTCGCGAAACGAGCAAGTTGGCTTACCGCGCGTACTCCTCATAAAATACTAATGAAATACAAGTGCAGAGCCATCAGCAAACATATTAATCAATCTGTTACAAATTGTTAATCTATGACTATAAAAAGACAATTAGTAAAGCCCATGAAAATCGTAAGCCGTAATATAAAAAAATACCTGTTATTCAAATTGTGTTAACAGCAAAGTTAGCCGATCTAGTTATCTGTAATAGTCTATTCGTTTTTATTTTATTCGGAAAAAGTTATTTGAGATTATTCAGTATTAAAAATTTTCATAAAGCAGGATTCCTTTACGTCATTATCAAATTAATGCATACATACATACATGCATACATTCATATATCACGCCTATATTCCTTGTGGGACAGGCAGAGCGTAACAGCGGCTGTAAAAACCATTCACACCACGTCTGACTAAAGCGGGGTGATGCTGTTCTAAGCAGGCAACACTTGTCATGTTATTAACTAATGATCTTGTATGATTTCAGTTCTTTCAGACCACTAAGAGGGTACGAGCAGGCAGTGTATTTCATGTTCTCATTCGGGTTCCTAATGTCCCGGTCTTTGGCCGTTTCGCTGATCGCCGCTCAAGTGCATACGGCCAGCAAACTTCCCGCTCAGGCACTGTATGATGTGCCTTCCGCTTCCTACTGTATTGAGGTAATATTCAACAAAGATACTCGGATTCACATTCAGAACTTTATTTGCACATTTGTACATTTATTAAATCTTGTTAGTTGAGGCTTACATCATCATCTTCCTGCCCTTATCCTTATAATTACTTGGGGTTGGCGCAACACGTTTTGTTGAACACAAAATCGTGTTGCAAAGGATTTGGCTTAATTTTACGACCGGCCGCCTGCCAGACGTCAACCTTCCTTAGGAATGCTTTTGTGGTGGATCAACCGCCACCATACGGATGGCCCTGGCTGTTTGGGTCGGGTCGATCCCTCGGTCGCCTTTTACGACACCCACGGGAAGAGAGGGGGTGGTGCTCTTCTACTCTGCCGGCACCATACGGCTTCGACGCTTACATATATTTACCTAAATAGAAACTATAGGAAAATCGCTTTGTCGTGGCATTGGATAAAACTAAATAAAAACATGTTTTGAGGATATTCTTTTTATTTATCTCAGTTAGATAATTATCAGAAACAGAATAGTGCTTCCTTTTTCACGTTCGTAATTCTCATATTCAAAGAACAGGTAAATGACAAAAATTAATAAGCTACAGCGTCCAGAAAAGTTCTTTCATCTGATTAATTAGGAACCAATCTTTTATTAAGTTAGTTTGCCGAAAGATATTATATACAATTATTGGAAAATATATTACCTTTCAGGTTCAAAGGCTGATAGATCAAATACACGGTGACACAGTTGCTTTGAGTGGCCTCCAGTTCTTCAATGTGAAACGTGGACTGGTTCTTACGGTAATTTTCTCATTATTACTTCTTCTGTTTAGGTATGATAATCCTATAGCCTGCCATGTTTACGGTTAGTAGGTATCTCATTTATGTATTTTTATTATTGAAGTTAAAATTAAATATGACATCTCACGTAAACATTTCTACTCATTGTCATATATCTAAAACTAATTCCGAAGTATGTCCGTCAGGTCCAGCTGATCGCAGCTGCACACGGCTGCGGCCAATGCGGCTATATTCGTAGTATGAAAGTGTACAATATAGTGCAGTGTTCGAGGGGCACGACATACCTACGGCCGGCGGCGTCTTACACTTTCATACAACGACTATAGTTGCATCAGTCGCATGCGTCAGTCACATGGCCGCACATAATGAAATTGCACCTTAAATGGAACGAAAACCCAATTTAAAAAAATAATTATAGAAGGTTTATTGGTATTATTGTTTATTTTACAGATTGCCGGCACAATAGTAACATACGAGTTGGTGCTGATGCAGTTTGCAGGAGTCACGCCTACGACCGCACCGGTCACTCTGCCGCCACTGCTTATGCCCAGTTCTGCACCTTTGCTTAATAAGGTGTAACTTTGATGTCAATAATGTGTAGGTAGAATTAGAGTAGTTTGTCAAAAATACTTATTTATACAGAGTGTTATTTTAAATGTATTATTATTGTAGTATTTTATAGGTAGATTCAGTATCAATAAAGGAACCCGTTACAAATATTTCAATAAATTCGTAATCACTTCAACGCGGAAACGCAGCGAGTGTGATGGGCCCTTTTGCGCCGGGAGTGTCGTGGGGCGGGCTGTTTGAATCATGATATAGTCTTACGGATTGTTATTGTGTTTTTATAAAATCCTAGTTGAAACAAAAGTTTTTTTACTGAACAGCTGCGACCGACCGCGCAACATGCGACGCACCGCGTTGCGCAGTTATTCCACACCAAGGCAGCTCGTTTCTCGGGCAAACGTACGCGCGTCTGTGCCAACCGGTTTGCCTCGCCCGTCACGTGCTTTTGTTTTTGTAAAAAAATATTCTTTCAACAGGCTTTTTTAAAACTATTTTCGGGGTTCCTTCGTTATCTACCTTTAATCCATGGCACACATTTGAAGTATCACCCTCGTAAAGAACCGGGAAATGATCAAGTGTACAATAGATAGTTAAATTTCTAAATGGCTGTTTTTTTTTCTGCTAGGATATTTATTGCATACATTGTGTGAATCAAACAAAATGATTAAGTTTAGCACTTTATTAAGATTTGTTTGTGTTTTTTACTAAGGTCATCATTGCTTCAATCATCGTATTGTATTAGAACTAGTTCATATTTCAATATAGCTGCTGCAACCTGAAACCAAAATGTTTTTTTATTGTAGGTACTTGCCGTGTGGTGCCGGATTAGAATAACATCACCCATAATTATCTAACCCGTGGGTGTCGTTAGAAGCGGCTAAGGAATTTAAGAGTTGATGTGTATTGCAATTTTAAGCGACAGGCTGACAACCCGTCACTAATTCACTATAGTGATACAGTCTTCTAAATGACTCTCAAGCTTTTGTCAGACGTGGTTAAAATAGTTGTTGCAACTCTGCAAGGGATATAAGCGTGATATAATGCACGTATGTATAAGTACAATAATAATTAATTTGACCCTATCGAACCGGCGAATATCACGGGGAATGGGCAGCAGCGTTCCCAGTGAATGCCTACAATTCCTTGCACTGCGCTCGCTAATCCGCCTTCCAAGTTGGGTGAATGTGGGAACACTCCCCATTTGGGGGAGACTGAAGTCCAGCCAGCAGTGTACTGTTGTGGCCTTAGTATCTAAGGGGCAAGCTCCACAGAATAGACACGAGTCGCGACGCGCAACTTAATATCTGTCAGTTATCTATCAGTGCGACGCGCGTCTTATGTGTGTAGCTTTGTCTTTACTATTTTATACATTTTATATGGAAACGGTTTCAAGCGTCGCGATGTCGCACAGACACGTTCGACATCTCACGGGTACAACCGAGCGTCGCGACAACGATGCCGTCAAAATTTGACGGCGCCAATGTCGCTGCGGTCTTGTAGAAAAACCCGACGGCATCCCATACAAACCCTGAACTTCTCAGCGCGTTGTCAATGTGACGGCAAAACGGCGGCGTCGTTGACGCTGACGCCCGGTCTTTCTGATATCCTCATACAAAACCATACAAACCAGTCATTTGACAGCGACAACGACGCTGTCGCGACGCAGCGACGCTTGGATTTTAAGAGTATCTTTAGTCTCACGTCTACTCTGTGGAGCTTGCACATTAGTATGTAAGAGTAGTATTATAATTAATTTTACCTCTAGTAAAAGCTGACGATTTAACAAGAAAAGTCCCATGCCACTAATCCCGACCTCGTCGTTTGTTAATTGATGTTTCAGTCTCTTTATCTGAAAATTAAACAACGTTGCAATTTTAGGCGACAGGCTAACAACCTGCCACTATGGTGTTACACAGTCTTCAAAATGACTCTCAAATTTTCGTCAAATGTGGTGTAATTAGCCGTTTTTACAGCCTTTTACGCTCCGGCTAACCCACAAGGGATACAGGCGTGATATATGTAGATTTGTATGAAACAACGTTTTTTAGTGAGTAGTCAATACGAAATAACTAAATCGAAATAGTGATTTAAACTAGGCGCTTCCTTCATACATGAGACGTGCGACGAGACGTAAGATGACATCTGTCTGTGATCGTCGGCCGTCATCAATGCGACGCACGTCTCACGTTTGTAGACGGCATATCTTCTATTTCAAACTATATAAAAAAGGCTTTGAGCGTCGCGATGTCTCACGTCTCATGTGTGCCCTACAAAAAATTCTAGTCACAAAAAAAATATGGCAGAAATTCATCTCTTCTAACTAAATCTAAAAATAAATTATCTAGAACTACGCTCTACGATACTTATTAAGCTTCCACTTTAAGCTCAAAGACAAGATTATGGCAGGATATTGGAAAACTTAAGCAAAATCGAAGTTTCGGGAATCACAGACTGAAGGTACCTAGCGAGTAGTTTATTCGAAACTTGAGCGAATTGAGTCGAATTTACGAAATGAGAGTGATTTAAGGATATCTTCCCGTTGGAAATACCAATCAGTACTTTGAGCCAATAGCTTCAGTCTGAGAATAAATGTGTCTAGACAATCAATTTTATAAGCTCTTTATACCTCTAAAAAGCTCTACGAAAGTACTACGTCGTAGCAACGGAACTTCACGTCGTAGAACGAATCTTTTTGTACATTTTGTACATAATTTTTGATAGATATTTATTTGACCTTTCACAGCTAGTGGTACTGCTGAAATCTCAGAAAAGTGGCAGTAGCAAACTATCTTTAGGAACGTAGGGCAGAAAAAATGTTACTTAAACTATTGACAAGCAGCAAATAAATTAATGGGCACTATCGAGAGACCAACATATTTCTTTCATACTTTGATGAATATGTCCTCGGGCGAAAAGTGCTACCTTATCACTATTTCATGCTCAGTTTTAGGTAGGTAATAATTAAATTACTGTAAACAGACCATAGCTGTTAGTTTTCCAAAAATTGTTCTTATGTCGTTTGGTGCCGGCTTAGAATAGCATCAACCCACTTCGTCTCGTAAAAGTGACTAAGGGATACTCATCCAGAGAATGGGCAGCAGCATTCCCTGTAAATGCAAAATCTTGCATTGCGCTCGCCAATCTGCCTGCCAAGCATGGTCAGCATAACAAAACAATACCAATAGTGAGGCCTATGCCCAGCAGTGGACTATTGTGACTATTAAAGTATGGTATTCAGTTGTTAGTTTGTTGAAAATACCTCAATGTTCCACGAAGACCTCGGGCAGACATAGAGCAGAGGTAGCGCACTTTTGGAATGCACGTTGATATCAGCCGCCGCTAAGACTACACTGCAAGCCCTCGCTAGCAGCCACGTCATTGAATGATTTGACAGCTAATGTGGTGCAGTGGTTAGTAGGACTGCCTGCGACGCAAAAGTTTCCGGGTTCAATTCCCGGTGGGGTCACTCACAAAGTTGATATTTATCACTTTTGAATTTGTTCCCAGTCTGTTTAGGACATTGCAGGCTGAACCACCTGATTGTCCGAAAAGCTAGATAGTTCCGTGCTTCGGATGGCCACGTTAAGCCGTCGTCGGTCCCGATTGCTATCTATGATGGCGGTCGTTACACAACCATGTCAGAGGCCTGTTAATTGCAGAAGGCGGTTGCAAAACTCAGACACCAGGGTTCATCAGGTCGTTGGACAACTTAGTGTCCCACTCAAAGAAGAAGAAAATTACGTCATTGAGTAGAAGTAGTACAGTCTGTTGTCAAAAATACCTCAATGTTCCACGAAGACCTCGGGCAGACGTAGAGCAGAGGTAGCGCACTTTTGGAATGCACGTTGATATCAGCCGCCGCTAAGACTACACTGCAAGCCCTCGCTAGCAGCCACGTCATTGAGTAGAAGTAGTACAGTCTGTTGTTCTCTCTCTCTTCGTGTGGGACACCGAGTCGTTTAACGATCCGATGAACCCTGGTGTCAGAGTTTTTCAACCGCCTACTGCAAGTAGCAGGCCTCTGACATGGTTGTGTAACGACCGCCATCATACACAGTAACCGGGACCGACGAATGTTCCATGAAGACCTCGAGCATACATAGAGCAGAGGTAATGCACTTTTGGAATGCACGTTTTTATGAAGAAGTAATAAATAGTCTGTTGATAAAAATACCTCAATGTTCTACGAAGACCTCGGGCACACATAGAGTAGAGGTAGCGCACTTTCAGAATGCGCGTTGATATCAGCCGCTGCTAAGACTACACTGCAAGCCCTCGCTAGCAGCCACGTCATTGAGTAGTCATTGACAGCCGATGTGGCGCAGTGGTTAGTACGACTGCCTGCGACGCAGAAGTTCCCGGGTTCAATTCCCGGTGGGGTCACTCACAAAGTTGATATTTATCACTTTGTGAATTTGTTCGAAGTCTGTTTAGGACATTATGGGCTTAACCACCTGATTGTCCGAAAAGCAAGATGGTTACGTGCTTCGGATGGGCACATAAAGCCGTCGGTCCCGGTTGCTGTCTATAATGGCGGTCGTTACACAATCATGTCAGAGGCCTCTTTTTTGCAGTAGACAGAGTCTGTTCATAAAAATACCTCTATGTTCCACGAAGATCTCGGGCACACATAGAGCAGAGGCAGCGCACTTTTGGAATGCACGTTGATATCGACCGCTGCTAAGACTACACTGCAAGCCCTCGCTAACAGCCACGTCATTGAGTAGAAGTAGTACCACAAAATAGAGAATTTACAGAAAGACAGTTCATCCCTATTCCCGACCATTTATACTTACACTCTAGGGCCGCTACCTTTTATTGCTGAATTTTTGAAATTCGGCTCCTGGGTTAAACAGACTGAGGTACATTACCTACATTGTACCAAACTTACACTTTAGCTCCCTATACAAAAACTTACACTTGCTAGTCGTAACTTTTCTGTCCGCCGGTTTGAAACGGTTCGAGATCGCGCGTAAACGACAGCGTGTAGATGTGTGTGTGTGAGCATACTGACGTTTCCTTGAAGCCGCTAATACTTTCTTTGTTATAGTGCAGTCTGTAGTTAAAAATACCAAAAAAATACCTCGATGTTCCACGAAGACCTCGGGCACACGTAGAGCAGAGGCAGCGCACTTTTGGAATGCACATTGATATCGGCCGCCGCTAGGACTACACTGCAAGCCCTCGCTAACAGCCACGTCATTAAGAAGAAGTAGTACAATCATACATACATACATACATCACCCCTTACTCTTGCAGAGTAGACAGAGCGTCAATGGCCGTAAAAATACGGTCGTTTAGCTATTGTCGTGTATCGCTTTAATGACAGGTTGTTAGCCTGTCGCCTAAAATTTCAATACACATGAAACCCTAGAGTCCTTTTGTCGCTTCTTACGACATCCACAGGAAAGAAATGCGGTGATGCTATTCTAAGCCAGCATCCCATGGCTGAAAAGTAGTACTGTCTGTTGTTAAAAATACCTCAATGTTCCACGAAGACCTCGGGCACACATAGAGCAGAGGTAGCGCACTTTTGGAATGCACGTTGATATCAGCCGCCGCTAAGACTACACTGCAAGCCCTCACTAGCAGCCACGTCATTGAGATGTATTCTTCTTCGAGTGTGTCACCAAGTCGTCTAACGACCCGATTATATCTGGTGTCTGAGTTTTTCAACTACCTTCTACAAGTAACAGACCTCAGACATGGTAATGTAACGACCACCGTCTAAATTATCATTCATAGACAGTAACCGAGACCAACGGCTTAAAGTGCCCATCCGAAGCACGGAACCACATTTTTTTGGAACAATCAGGTGGTTCAATCTGCAACGTCCTAACCAGACTAGGAACAAATTCACAAAGTGATAATGATAAATATAAACTTTGTGAGTGACCCCACCATGTGGCAGTCGTATTAACCACTGCGCCACATCGGCTGTCGTTGAGAAGTAGTACAGTCTGTTTTAAAAAATACCTCAATGTTCCACGAAGACCTCGGGCACACATAGATCAGAGTTAGCGCACTTTTAGAATGCACGTTGATATCGGCCGCCGCTAGGACTACACTGCAAGCCCTCGCTAGCAACCACGTCATTGAATAGAAGTAGTACAGTCGGTTGATGAAGGACCCTTCGTCGCTTTTGCTGTTGTAGTATGGTATTCAGCTATTGTTGCTGTTATACTTGTAGTATGCTAGGGTTTAATTCCCGGTGGGGTCACTCACAAACTTGATATTTATCACTTTGTGAATTTGTTCGAAGTCTGTTTAGGACATTGTGGGCTTAACCACCTGATTGTCCGAAAAGCAAGATGGTTACGTGCTTCGGATGGGCACATAAAGCCGTCGGTCCCGGTTGCTGTCTATAATGGCGGTCGTTACACAATCATGTCAGAGGCCTCTTTTTTGCAGTAGACAGAGTCTGTTCATAAAAATACCTCTATGTTCCACGAAGATCTCGGGCACACATAGAGCAGAGGCAGCGCACTTTTGGAATGCACGTTGATATCGACCGCTGCTAAGACTACACTGCAAGCCCTCGCTAGCAGCCACGTCATTGAGTATAAGTTATTAAGTAGTCATTGACAGCCGCTGTGGCGCAGTGGTTAGTATGACTGCCTGCTACGCAGAAGGTTCCGGGTTCAATTCCTGGTGGGGTCACTCACAAAGTTGATATTTATCACTTTGTGAATTTATTCCCAGTCTGTTTGGGACATTGCAGGCTGAACCACCTGATTGTCCGAAAAGCAAGATAGTTCCGTGCTTCGGATAGGCACGTTAAGCCGTCGGTCCCGGTTGCTGTCTATGATGGTGGTCATTACAAAACCATGTCAAAGGCCTTCTTATTTCAGTAGATGGTTTCAAAATTCTGACACCAGGGTTCATCAGGTCGTTGGACAACTTAGTGTCCCTCTTGAAGAAGATGGAGAAAACGTCATTGAGTAGAAGTAGTACAGTCTGTTGTTAATAACACCTCAATGTTCCACGAAGACCTCGGGCAGACGTAGAGCAGAGGTAGCGCACTTTTGGAATGCACGTTGATATCAGCCGCCGCTAAGACTACACTGCAAGCCCTCGCTAGCAGCCACGTCATTGAGTAGAAGAAGTGCAGTCTGTTGTTCTTTGTCTCTCTTTGTGTGGGAATATGAGTCGTTCAACGACCGGTTGAATCCTAGTGTCAGCGTTTTCAACTGCCTACTGCAAGTAGCAGGCCCCTGACATGGTTGTGTAACGACCGCCATCATAGACAGCAACCGGGACCGACGGCTGCTGTGGTTAAAAATACCTCAATGTTCCACGAAGACCTCGGGCATACGTAGAGCAGAGGTAGTGCACTTTTGGAATGCACGTTGATATCAGCCGCCGCTAGGACTACACTGCAAGCCCTCGCTAGCAACCACGTCATTGAAATCGAAGTAGTACAATCATACATACATACATCACGCCTTTATCTCTTGCGGAGTAGGCAGAGCGTCAACGGTCGTAAAAATACGGTCGACGAAATACGTCTGATAAAAATTTGAGGGCCCTTTTAGCTATTGTCGTGTACCGCTTTAATGACAGGTTGTCAGCCTGTCGCCTAAACTTCCAATACACCTTAGAGTCCTTTTGTCGCTTCTTACGACACCCACAGGAAAGAAATTGGGTGATGCTATTCTAAGCCGGCATCACACGGCGGAGTAGTAGTACAGTCTGTTGTTAAAAATACCTCATATTATTATGTTCCACTAGACCTCGGGCATACAATAGAGCAGAGGTAGCGCACTTTTGGAATGCACGTTGATATCAGCCGCCGCTAGGACTACACTGCAAGCCCTCGCTAGCAACCACGTCATTGAGTAGAAGTAGTACTACAAAATAGAGAATTAACAGAAGGACAGCTCACTCCTATTCCCAACCATTTATACTTACACTCTAGGGCTGCTAACTTTTATTGCTGAATGTTTGAAATGCGGTTCCTGGGTTAAACAGACTTAGGTACATTACCTACATTGTACCAAACTTACACTTTAATACACTATACAAAAATATTTTCACTTGCTAGTCGTAATTTTGTTGTCCGCCTGAACCGAACGCTGTTGACACCGGAAGCCGGTTCAAAACGGTTCGAGATCGCGCGTAATCGACAGCGTGTAGATGTGTGTGTGAGCATACTGACGTTTCCTTGACGCCGTCTCTCTGTATTGGGCACCGCCATTACTATCTTTATCACAAAGATTCTAAGCCGGCATCACACGGCGAAGTAGTAGTACAGTCTGTTGTTAAAAATACCTCAATGTTCAACGATGACCTCGGGCACACATAGAGAAGAGGTAGCGCGCTTTTGGAATGCACGTTGATATCAGCCGCCGCTAGGACTACACTGCAAGCCCTCGCTAGCAGCCACGTCATTATGAAGAAGTAGAACAAACATACATACATACATCACGCCTTTATCTCTTGCGGAATAGGCAGAGCGTCAACGGCCGTAAAAATATGGTCGTTAGCGCTACGTCTGATAAAAAATTGAGGGCTGTTTTAGCTATTGTCGTGTATCGCTTTAAGGACAAGTTGTTAGCCTGTCGCCTAAAATAACAATACACATGAAACCCTTGAGTCCTTTTGTCGCTTCTTACGACACCCACAGAAAATAAATTGGGTGATGCTATTCTAAGCCGGCATCACACGGCGGAGTAGTAGTACAGTCTGTTGTTAAAAATACCTCAATGTTCCACGAAGACCTCGGGCATACGTAGAGTAGAGGTAGCGCACTTTTGGAATGCACGTTGATATCAGCCGCCGCTAAGACTACACTGCAAGCCCTCGCTAGCAGCCACGTCATTGAGTAGAAGTAGTACAAACATACATACATACATAGCTTTATTATTTGTATACATACATAATGTTTGTTTCTATTTGTGTCTGTTGATAAATAAAGATCTTTTTATTTATTTTTTATTATTTTTATACATCACGCCTTTATCTCTTGCAGAGTAGGCAGACCGTCAACAGACGTAAAAATACGATCGTTATCGCCATGTCTGACAAATATTTGAGGGCCGTTTTAGGTATTATCGTGTATCGCTTTAATAACAGGTTGTTAGCCTGTCGCCTAAAATTCCAATACACATATAACCCTCGAGTCCTTTTGTCGCTTCTCACAAAACCCACAGGAAAGAAATGGGGTGATGCTATTCTAAGCCGGCATCACACGGAGGAGTAATAGTACCCTCTATTATTAAAAATACCTCAATGTTCCACGAAGACCTCGGGCAGACGTAGAGCAGAGGTAGCGCACTTTTGGAATGCACGTTGATATCAGCCGCTGCTAAGACTACACTGCAAGCCCTCGCTAGCAGCCAAGTCATTGAGTAGAAATAGTACAGTCGGTTGATGAAGGGACCTTCGTCGCTTTTGCTGTTATAGTATGGTATTCAGCTATTGTTGCTGTTATAGTATGGTATTCAGTTGCAAGATTGTTGAAAATACCTCAATGTTCCACGAAGACCTCGGGCACACATAGAGCAGTGGAAGCGCACTTTTAGAATGCACGTTGATATGTAGAAGTAGTACAGTCTGTTGATAAAAATACCTCAATGTTCCAAGAAGACCTCGGGCAGACGTAGAGCAGAGGTAGCGCACTCTTAGAATGCACGTTGATATCGGCCGCCGCTAGGACTACACTGCAAGCCCTCGCTAGCAGCCACTTCATTGAGTGATTTGACAGCTAATGTGGTGCAGTGGTTAGTACGACTGCCTGCGACGCAGAAGTTTCCGGGTTCAGTTCCCGGTGGGGTCACTCACAAAATTGATATTTATCACTTTGTGAATTTGTTCCCGGTCTGTTTAGAGGTAGGATATTGCAGGCTGAACCACCTGATTTTCCGAAAAGCAAGATGGTAACGTGCTTTGGATGGGCACGTTAAGCCGTCGGTCCCGGTTGCTGCCTATGATGGCGGTCGTTACACAACCATTTCAGAGGCCTCCTTATTGCAGTAGACAGAGTCTGTTCATAAAAATACCTCAATGTTCCACGAAGACCTCGGGCACACGTAGAGCAGAGGCAGCGCACTTTTGGAATGCACGTTGATATCAGCCGCCGCTAAGACTACACTGCAAGCCCTCGCAAGCAGCTACGTCATTGAGTAGAAGCAGTACAATCATACATACATCACGCCTTTATCTCTTGCGGAGTAGGCAGCGCGTCAACGGCCGTAAAAATACGGTCGTTATCGCCACGTCTGACAAATATTTAAGGGGGGTTTTATAGCTATTGTCGTGTATCACTTTAATGACAGGTTGTCGCCTAATATTCCAATACACATGAAACCCTCGAGTCCTTTTGTCGCTTCTTACTAAACCCACAGAAAAGAATTGGGGTGATGCTATTTTAAGCCGGCATCACATGGCGGAGAAGTAGTACAGTCTGTTGATAAAAATACCTCAATGTTCCACGAAGACCTCGGGCACACATAGAGCAGAGGTAGCGCACTTTTGGAATGCACGTTGATGTCAGCCGCCGCTAGGACTACACTGCAAGCCCTCGCTAGCAGCCACGTCATTGAATAGAAGTAGTACAGTCGATTGATGAAGGGGCCTTCGTCGCTTTTGCTGTTATAGTATGGTATTCAGCTTTTGTTGCTGTTATATTATGGTACTCAGTTGTTAGTTTGTTGAAAATACCTCAATGTTCCACGAAGACCTCGGGCACACATAGAGCAGAGGTAGCGCACTTTTAGAATGCACGTTGATATCAGCCGCCGCTAAGACTACACTGCAAGCCCTCGCTAGCAACCACGTCATTGAGTAGAAGTAGTACAGTCGGTTGATGAAAGGGCCTTCGTCGCTTTTGCTGGAAAAGTAGAATGAAGAAATATATGAATTCAGGGCCAGTTATACACGTATTGGGCTACAGGGAATTGTGTCGTGTGGTGAACAGAGTGAACTGTGGTGTCAGTTTAGATTAGTATCACCCCATACCTTTTCCGTGGGTGTCGTAAGAAGCGGCTAAGGGATATGAGAGATGATGGGTATTGCAAATTTGCAATTGAAGCAGACAGGCTGATAATCTTTCATTATAGTGAAAAACAGTCTTATGAGTGACTCTTAAACTTATATCATCGTCATCATCATCATAACAGCCACAAAAGCAACTTACATCAGACGTTGTGTAAATAGCCGTTGTTTACAGCCTTTTACGATCTGGTTACCAGGGATGTGAAAAAATAATCGATTATTTTAATAATCGATTTTTATTTGAAAAAAATCGATTTTAATCGATTAATTAAAAGAGTAGAAATAATCGATTAATTATAAATCGACTATATTTTCAAAATTTCCAAAATTAGTGAAATCGATTTTTTGTCGCCTTTATTCTTTTACCAAACGTCTTGATTATGCATGAATTATAACACACCATACCCGATTTTGTCTGTCTTAAATTTAAGATTTTGGCTATTTATACACAATTTTCTCGGTCTGAAATTTAAGAGTTCGGCTCTTTGATAAAACTAACATTTTTTTTATAAATTTAAGGTGCAAAACGAAAAAATCGATTTTTATTAAAAATCGATGTTTTTTTAAGTAAAAATCGATTTATTTATAATCGATTTTTTTGCGACCTGGAATAATCGATTATAAAAAAATCGATTTTTCATTACTCAAGTCACATCTCTACTGGTTACCCAGCAAGGAATATAGGCGTGATATATGTATGTATTATGAAAAAGAGTATTACAACGAAGGTTCACCTAGGTATAATTTGTACCCTTCACAAACAAAACCATTTGAACTTCACACTGAGCTTAAACAATGTATCAGTGGTTCGTCCATCTTCACAAGCACGTCCGGAACATAGTTACAAATGGCGGAACTTTTACACACTATTCACACGGAGACTTTAAAACGTAGTTAAGAAATAGTTAAAATATATGTGCGTTTTATGTTATATCGGGTGGCTCAAGGAGTGACGTCCAAAGAGACAAAATATAAATCCCTTATACTGTGCCGTGTGATGCCGGCTTAGAATAGCATCACCCCAATTCTACCCCTGGGTGTCGTAAAAAGTGACTAAGGGATACTTATCCAGGAAATGGGCAGCAGCGTTCCCTGTCAATGCAACATCATGCACTGCGCTCGCCAATCCGCCTGCCAAGCGTGGTGAGTATGGCAATACCCCCCGATAGGGGAGGCTCATGTCCAGCAGTGGACTGTTGTGGCTGTTATGGTTGGTTATACTGTGGGGTAGGTAAACGAATCAGCCCGATTTATGATCCGCGATTTTTTCGAGTTTCCGAATTAATCGACTCCTAAAGTTGTAGTTTTTGTCGACGCCAAATGAAATGCATTTTGTATTTAGGTAGTTTTATTGTAGGTTTTCTTGTTCCATCATATTCATTTTCAGTTTAATACGGATCTGACTTTAAATATAAAATCACATCTGGAGAAGCGCGACTTAAAATTTTCCTTCCTTCTATCAGTAAGATCAGCGATGATTATTAGTGCCAAAATTCCTGCGCATTGTTTAAAGCTTAAAATTCGCAGTGTAAATAGGCGCTCAGGGTTGGACATGGCCCTGTCCTACAAACTTTAGTGTATTTACCCTGTTCGTAGTTTATTTAGTCCTCTCTTGCTAAGAGAATGTCCATGGACTTACTAGATTATGCTTTACTTTTGCTAAAATTTACGAAGTGGTGACTATTGTCGGAAAGACCAATCAAAACCTTATCTCTGAAATCGAGGCAGATATTAAACATTTCTTACTTTCTGCAAATATTTATACGAGGTGAATCTGTCCATGAAATTGAACAACTTTCCCCGTGAAAATTATTTGTTTTCGTGTTTCGACCTATTTTCCCCGGAGAAAGTTAAACAGTTTCATAGACTGATCCACCCCTTAAAAAATTTGAGGTAAACTTTTTTAAACTAACTAGGTACATTTTTAATTTATCCTAGACCTATGATTCAGTTGGATTATAGTATTAAAAAGCGTTATTTGTCAAAAAATTATAATTATAAGAGCATTATTGAATTTTTGTATGATTATTCTGTGCAATCGACTTTGAAATTTATAATAATTGTGATACTAAATTTGATAAACTAAATATTCATAATTATTTAAATATTTCAGTAAAAGATATTTCCATTTTAACCTAGCCCACAGCTGAAATTAATTGAGTATGTGAAAATTATTAACATTTCGCCTTTTTCAACCCTCGACGAACCAACCGGAGGGGTGTTATTAACCCCCGACGAACCAACCGGAGGGGTGTTATAAGTTTCACGCGTCTGTATGTCTGTGTGTCTACGATTTTTTGAGGCGATGTATCTCCGAAACGACTGAACCGATTTCAATGCGGTTTTGTTTATATAAAAGCTAATATGGTCAGGATGGTTCTTAGCCATATTTCATGAAAATCTGATGATGGAAACGGAAGGTAGACTAGGAATCCACGTATTTGAGCTAATTTGACTCGGAGTTGTCATATATTTCAAATCATGCATACACGTTTGAAAAATACGTTTATTAGGCTTTGTAAACTTCTTACCTATATTGTTTACTTAGCGGCCCCCCGACGCGTTGGAGTATTGGTTTACAATATTTTATTGAATAAATAAATTATTTTTGGCTTTTTAAAGGATTGAAAGTCGGGGGTTACTAAAGTTACTTTAAATTTTTAATTTAAGTTTTATTGAAATAAACTCTGGAATCTGGAATCCTTCGTCGCAGGAATTTGCGTTGTTTGAGAGACGCATGCGGTGACGCAAGTTTCTGCGTTGATTTGTTTTAACATTAGTTAGCTAGGGATATATGCTTGCATGTATGTACTTACTTTATTCCATTAAAGAGCTGCAGGCATATGAAGTAGAAGTTGTTCATATTAGACAGCAGGACCAATATTCCGATCTTTCGGTCTACGATTCGCACGAGTGCGGCCTGGCGCACGTACGCTTCTCTGAGACGCCGCCATAGCTGCACTTGTAGATACAGCTCTGTGCCGAACTGTAAAGTTTACAAAAAGTTACTGATTAGTAAGTAACAGTATTAAGTGGTTCTGCTAAATTAAGAGGATTATTTTCAAAGGAGTCAAACAAACTGCCGTAAACAATTTTTGGAAAACTTGCAAAATTTACTTGCAGTACTGCCGTCGCCACTACAGATGCCGAAGTTCACAGGTTCAAAAAATTTTGCAAGTTTTCCAAAAATTGTTTACCTTACACGAGAAGTGTTTTAAAATTTGGTATTCGAACTGCCGTAATTGCCGTTAAACCAGAATAAGACAGTTATTCTTCTTTGAGTGAGAAACCAAGTCGTCCAACGACCGAAACCATGAGACAGTTATTAAAAAGTTACCAGTGTACTGTATGATGCTCGAATAAAGTATATACCTATAGCCTTATTGCACAATATGTTTTCAAGTAGTCGTTTATTTCCTAAACAAGTACCTTCGAAAATACGTAGATTGGTTATTATTATTAGGTATTGCAAACCAATCCAGTGAAACTGGATGTATTCATCAGTCTGGATTGCAATATAGTCACTATGTTTGGCAAAACATTTTTTTATTATTTATTTTCATTTTCATTTCATTAGTTTTACTTACCTTTGGTATATCTTTATTTTTCTTCTCAGTATGCACCACATCGCTAACGTAAGTGTTCAGTCTATTATATCTGGAGGTCAGTCCCATACTTATTAGTATGATGATTAAGTCTTGAAAGTTCCATAGAATAGTTGCCAGTTTACTGAGTATGAATATTGGTATCGCTAACCAGTAGCTATATTCATCTGTAATACATGAGACGTCATATAAGTACAATTTAAACTACAAATATTTTCAGGGTGTGGTTTACTCGTACCTACATGCCACTGAAAAATCATTGAAAATCTCCTCTCACTATTTAATTATACACGAAACAAAATTTTAGACCTCTCATTACAGAAAGTCCAAAATATTTTATCTTATTTCTAAAAATATTACTTAGGAATGTTGTTCAATTTCAAAAAATCCACTGTGTCAGCCTTTACGATATAGGAAGGTATTAAGTGAAAGAAATTCGCAGATAACTGCAATTTTGTTTTTTTGACTGCTAAAAAATAAGTAAAGTCACTTGGATTCTCCATATTTAGCAGTTTTTTACCTGATTGTTTTATGATGTGTCGTTATGAAATTACATATAAACTATGTGTAAATGTTTTTTATATCATGGTTAGCTTTTAGATAAAGCTCGCGAAATCGTTTACAATTATTCTTACTCCTTTTTCATGGCAGGTGAACTTGGCATTCAGCCAAAAGAAGAAAGTTATGTGAAATGTTAAGAGGAAGTTCTAAGGTCACAAAAATCTTGGCACCGGATATTTTCAGGGTTAGATAAAATGTGGCTTCTGCGGTTACAAAGACATTCTAATGCCTACTTAGGAGTTAAGATACATTATTGTAGGTATATAGGTAATTTTTTTTAAATGACTCTCACCGAATTGGTTGCTACAATTTCGATAAGGTCTCCCGATTTTTTGTATGCATACATACATATATCACGTTTATACTCTTTAGGAGGGCGTAAACGGCTGTAAAAAACACACCACGTCTGACAAAAGTTTGAGAGTAATTAAGAAGATAGTGACAGGTTGTCTTTTGTATGGATTTCAAAATTTTCTTTTGTGTGACAACCGGATACTTATTGTACAAATTGCTTAGTTATCTAAACTTTACATATTTTGTGTACTAAATCAAAATAGTAAAAAAATTTAAAATACTCACGTTTTTGCAAAAGAAATCCATGTGAAGCCAAAATATACCGATCGAAATATTCTTCAGGAGGTATATCAAATCCCGTGGCCGACATCATACTTAAAATGTGTTCCACTGAAAAGCATAATCATTATTATAGTGAAAATTGTATTGCGAACATGCTTTCTTAGAGATACCTTCAATATTTTGACTACTATTACTTCCTAAATTATATTCTCAGTCTATGTCAACTCCTAAACACGGAAGCGTCTTACTTAAGAAGCTCTCAAACTCTATACGGTAAAATTTTACTAGTGACCGATAGCGAAAACTCAGAACCGGCTGGTGATAGATAAGGAACAACTTTCCCCAAGGAACATAGGTAGAAAAAAAAAGTTGGTCTCCCATAGTAACCCAAATCAACTGATCGGTAATTTTGTATAGGAGTTCCAAAAATTTTCTCGTATTTCGACCTATGTTCCTTGGAGAAAGTTGTTCCTTATCACCAGCCGGTTCTGAGTTTTCGCTATCGATCACTAGTAAAATTTCATCCCATATATGCAGCCTGAACCTGAACACGCATTCAAAATTACAGTTCGTTTGAAATGGCGTATGTCTGCTGCTATAGTGGGCTCCATAATTACGGATATTGGAGGCACGTCACCGAAGCTAATATTAATCTAGAATACGCCATACGGCGTTATGTTAATGAGTTCCCGTGTCAGGGATGATAAGTCACAAAGCTCTCATCTCAGACCAAATAATGAGGAAGATGGTGCACCAGGAAAATACCGAGAAGCAAAATATTTCTTCCAGCTCCAGATAGAAAAAAAAGGAATAAAAGCATCTACTTTAACCTACTTACTTACATAAAATCAAAGTAAGAATTTATGTAAAATCATATCAAAGAAATTTTCATCTATGTAATGGGGTTCAAACATTAAAAAAAAAATTAAGTATTAACATACATACTAACAAAAAGTTACATGCTCAAAAAATCGAAGACTTTTGACGACGAACTGATACCCATTTTCAGTCACGGTCAAATTGGGTTGATGCGATTTTTAGCCGGTACCACTCGGCAAACATTAATATTCGTCTTCACCTATTTGTAACGCGGTAAGCCATCTTCCTTTTATTTGTCCTTGACTCTATTTGCATAAAGTAAATTAAACCCGAACTAATAACAGCAAGATCGGATATTGCTTATTCAATCCGAGAAATGAATAGGACTGTATATTCTGGACAATGGAATGGAAAACCTTTACCTAGAAAGTCTAACTAATTCGATTAGGTACTTTTTATGAGAATCGAGGCATAGCATTGGAGTTTTGTTCTAATCATCAAGTTATTCTTTGTCAGCAATATTGTTTTATGTGTGTTCCCGATGTCCCCGTTGAGCGTGTCGCCGTCATAGACACAACGAGACGTCTTTGATTACCCGACTGCCTCAGAAGGAGGGTTATGTTTTTCGTGAGTATGTATGTATGTGGACAAGAAAATTCTTTTTCACGGGCTACAGACCATACGGATTGTTGGATTTTGACATATGAGGTGTCGTTAGATTCGTCTCGGCAGCGCGAGTGACACTGGCTATATTATTAAATTATAAATTCAAGATGGCGGATTTTTAGAGCAAAATACTACTTTAAATTTACCGCAATCGGGTTTTTTGTTTTTAACACATCTACTTGTTTTACTTCCCGTTGTCCCCGTTATGAAGACAGGTCCAAAGCATAGAGTACGTGTCATTTCCTCCTTCAAAGCAAGATTTGGTAGGATGGGGCAAGGCGTAGCATGATTAGATATTGCCTCAGCCTATCCCACCTTGCCCCACTCTTACCGGAGACAACGGGAACACACGGTCTTTGTACGTAGACAAAAAGTAATCATCCTCTTATAATTATACACTATACGTCTTGGTGGAAATTCTTCTTGGAAAAGCCTTGTTTCATTCAGAAGCAAAATCTCAGATTGTATGATAGACAACTTAGATGAAATATCTTTTAAAATAAGTTCAAACAATCCAAAATTACACGACTGAACTATACGCAGGCGAGTTCACTTACCCACAGCACAAACTGCAACGACACACGTAACACCAATAATCCTCTTCCGAATTCTGACGTCAGGTGGAAAGTACATCCCAGCAGTTTCAGCCCTCTTCCAAACTTCAGCCACATGCTTCCAGGAGGAAATCACCCTCCAAGACAGAATGAGGGACAGCAAAGCGTTGCCGTAAAAGATGGTTCCTGAGAGGCGACCGATGAATCCGCCTAAAGAAGAAATGTTAAAACAGATTTTTCGATAAATATAAAAGTATTTTAGAAGGGGTTAAAAACTGTTCAAGGAAGAAGAATCAGGCAGGATCTGCTTTCTTCCAGACCTCATCTACATACTTCTATGAGGATATTTCCGTAAAAAAGAAATGTTTAAACCGACCTTACGATAGCTAAAACTAGGTTCATCACAAAACCTTTTATCGCCGTTTCAGTCTGGTTTTCGTGCGGGTCATAGTACAGTCACAGCACTGCTAAAAGTCACTGACGACATTCGTCATGCGATGGAAAACAAGTCTTTGACTATACTTATCTTACTGGATTTTAGCAGTGCTTTTAATTCGGTCGACTTTGATGTCCTTCTTGCAATACTTCGCTCCCTTAACATTTATCCCTCGGCAATAGCTTGGTTCGATTCATATCTTCGGGGTCGCTCGCAGCGGATCCGCTCTGACGAGATTTTCTCTGAATGGTGCGATCTTTCTGCGGGTGTTCCTCAAGGTGGCGTCCTTTCACCTCTTCTCTTTTCTGTTTTCATTAACACAGTTACATCTGTGATCTCCTCAAGCTTCCACCTCTACGCAGACGATTTGCAGATATATCGGCATTTCATTTCTGACGAGATCGTAAGTGCCACTGCAGCTATTAATGATGATTTGAATAGGATCGCTATTTGGGCTGAATCTTTTGGACTTAAAGTTAATCCCAAAAAGTCGCAAGCGATGCTGATAGGTAGCCAGTATATGCGTAGCCAAATTGATCAAACAAATGCCCCCATTGTCACTTATAATGGGACACCTATTGCGTATACTAAGACCGCTAAGAACCTGGGTGTGCTACTGGACCATAACCTTAGTTGGACTTCTCAGGTTAATGACGTCAGTAGGAAAGTGTTCTATTCTTTTCACTCGCTAAAGCGCCTCCAAAATTTTCTGCCTCTGAAAACTAAAATCACTCTCGCGCAGACACTGCTTTTTCCTCTTCTCGATTATGCGGACACTTGCTATCTGGATGCTACTGAAGAGCTGTTGAGCAAACTCGAGCGTCTTCAAAACCTTTGTTTTAGATTTATCTTCAGCTTACGCAAGTATGACCACGTCTCGAAGTTTCGCTCCCAACTCAAGTGGCTTCCTATCCGCCTTCGCAGAAACGCCCATGTGCTCTCTTGTCTTTTTAATATTCTTCACAGTCCTTCGTCCCCTTCTTACCTTAAAGAACGTCTTCAGTTCTCGCGTCCTCAGGATAAGCCTTGTCGCTCCCACGTAAAATCAATTCTTTCTATTCCTATACACCGCTCTGACTTCTACAGCTATTCTTTCACTGTGCATGCAGCCAGATTATGGAACTCCCTCCCGCACACAGTGCGTGACAGCCCTTCTCTCTCAGTGTTCAAGAAGAGAGTAAAAGAGCATTATCTTTCATTGCCTAACTATTTCGTATATTGTCATATTTATGTATGTTTATTTTATATTATTATATTATAAGTAAATTAAATATTTTAGTATATTGTGTGTGTATAATAATATCTATTTTTAACCCCCGACGAACCAACCGGAGGGGTGTTATAAGTTTCACGCGTCTGTATGTCCGTGTGTCTATGATTCTTTGAGGCAACGTATCTCCGAAACGACTGAACCGATTTCAATGCGGTTTTGTTTATATAAAATCTAATATGGTCAGGATGGTTCTTAGCCATATTTCATGAAAATCTGATGATGGAGACGGAAGGTAGACTAGGAATCACACTACGCACTATGTCCGGGGACTGTTTGAGCTAATTTGACTCGGAGTTGTCATATCTTTCAAGTCATGCATGACATCACGGAGGTCCTAACTACTTTAAAATATGACTTGAATGACCGTACTCGTATTTATTTGACTTTAAGAAATATGTAGATAAAAGATCTATTACTTAAAACCTGCGCGTAGGTATAACATGTATTTACAAAGTTATATGTAATACTTCTGTATGTACCTATGAGTACCTGGACCTGTGCTTTATCCTGGGTGAATGAGTTCCTTGCTTAAATAGGTACGTAGAAAATTTATTTAAAACCCGTACTCAATTTTGCTCGCTTTGTTTGAGGACTGCTTAACCTAGCTTTCTTCACAGTTTACCTTTTATTGCCAATGTAGGAAAAGAGACTTTACAAACAAATGTACTTAATAATCCAGATCTATTTTGGGTAATATTGTAAAAATTTGCGCTCGCTTCGCTCGCGATCATCTAGAGTAATTGCTTGGCTTACCCCCACAGAAGAAGACGTCAAACGACTGTTGCAGGATTCTTACAAGCACTAAGTGTCATTACCGGAGGGGTTGAGGGGGGCTTGCCCCCCTTACAGAAGAAGACGTCAAGCGACTGTTGCAGGATTCTTACAAGCACGAAGTGTCATTACCAGGGGGTTGAGGGGGGCTTGCCCCCCTCACAGAAGAAGACGTCAAACGACTGTTGCAGGATTCTTACAAGCACGAAGTGTCATTACCGGGGGGTTGAGGGGGGCTTGCCCCCCTCACAGAAGAAGACGTCAAACGACTGTTGCAGGATTCTTACAAGCACGAAGTGTCATTACCGGGGGGTTGAGGGGGGCTTGCCCCCCTCACAGAAGAAGATGTCAAACGTCTGTTGCAGGATTCTTACAAGCACTAAGTGTCATTGCCGGGGTGTTAATCCAGATTTTTTTTAGTAAATATCGTAAAAAATTTGCTTCGCTCGCGATCTTTCTTTGTGTTTCGCTTTCCGTGCTTGTTGTTTTTAAAACTAAGTTGACGTAGGTATTTATAAATCAGGTTATTCTTAATTCGAAAAACTCAATTTAAACACAAAAATCTTTGTAAAATTTTGCGCTCGATTCGCTCGCGGTCACTCAGGTTACCCTGCTTTTCCCTGTCTTGCCTTTTTCTCTGTCCTATACGATATACAAAAGATCACTGTGTAAATTTACACAAAAAATGAGATGTTAAGCTAAGTTTTATTGTCATATAAAATTACTGATCAGCAGCGGGTAGAACCGCCGGTTAAAATGCTAATTAGAAATAGTATGCGATTAAAAATCATGTTGTATGTTGTTTGAAGTCAGAAACAAAATATAAATTTAAAAAGCTTCAAATAAAACTTAAATTAAAAATTTAAAGGAACCCCCGACTTTCAATCCTTTAAAAAGTTAAAAATAATTTGTTTATTCAATAAAATATTGTAAACCAATACTCCAACGCGTCGGGGGGCCGCTAAGTAAACAATATTAGTAAGAAGTTTACAAAGCATAAAAAACATATTAGTTGCAAATGTCATTTCATTCCATACAAGTATGTCTCACGATTTTATTGAAACTTCTTACCTATATTGTTTACTTAGCGGCCCCCCGACGCGTTGGAGTATTGGTTTACAATATTTTATTGAATAAACAAATTATTTTTAACTTTTTAAAGGATTGAAAGTCGGGGGTTCCTTTAAATTTTTAATTTAAGTTTTATAGTATATTGTATATACTATATAAATACTTTAATTAATATAATAAATTGTGCACGGTCTATCAGCCTCACTCTATGCTATCTCACTACCGTAGGACTGCTGGAAGAGATTTCTTTTTAGAAATAAGTAGTGCCTGTTGTGTTGTTTTTCTTAATGTTATTGTCCTGTGTTTTATCTTGTGTACAATAAACAGTTAAATAAATAAATAAATAGGTTTTTAAAAAGGGTTACAAAGTTACTTTCTACGACAACAATTACTTATGGGGACAAAACATAGCCATAGAAAATACTTATTGCCTGACAGGAACCGATGAAGCCTTTTGTCTATTGAATCAAAATTATTGTTCGCATATGGAAGTGAAGTGTATATTATAATATTAATAGATCGGTTTTAATAGGCTTAACAAATAACTATAAGCATACTCGTACCTTCGATGTCATTCATATTTTATCCATTAGGTAATGTCAAATATATTTTTTAACCATTTGAATTACTTACTTACCTACCTATTTGTGATTAGTATTTTTAAAGACTGATGATGATAAAAAATGTGCATCTAAGCTGATGGAGATGACATAGAATAAAATCAGAGATTTACATAAAGTTTTTAACAACCCACACTTTAACTTCAAGTTAAAAGACTTACGCATTTTTGGACTTTCACAAAAGCATCGAATCTAAGATGACAGAACATGGAATGATGAAGATATAGAATGCTTACGACCATCAGCGACGTTTGTTGCAATCCCAGCCATCAGGCGGACCAGTTTCCATATTGCACCAATTTCTAGGGCTGCCAGCATACCGAACATAAACAAAGCTCCTAGGAAAGCCAACTTGCCACCGTAGGAGGGTATGCCAAACCAACGGGCCATCGTGAATATCTCCACTATAGTTGGTAAAAATTGCTAGAAAAGAAATGAACATTATGCAATAGATTTTGATAGAGATAGATTTTGACTAGTTTGCAGTCGAGTTTATGTCAAGTCCAGTAGTCATTTCTTTATGCACCTTATCCCTGCCTGTAATGGCAGGCTAGAATATAATCAGTCTTTACCATTAAGAACATCCTACAAATGGCATAAATAGCCTCTAATGAATGAAAAGATTTTGTTGTGTTTTGACATAAGCCTAAGTTTTGGCTTAGCCACCTGTTATTTAATGCACTTACAAACATCTAGGTGAAAACGCCTTCATCGCCTTTATTTAAAGCCATTTATGCTTTACATACACACCATAATATATATTGTATTCGTGCCCCCACTAATACTTACCGGATGCTTTCTTATCAGAATCTGCGAAACACCATATTTAAATATGTAAAAAATAGAAAACGTGCACTTACATCAACTTTTTGCTCGTATCCGTCCTGAACAATCGATTCAAATTTCATTATATTCTAAACAATACTTTTTTTATTCTTGTATTTTTACAAGAAAACACCACACACCCACCATAAAAGCCAGAGTAGGTATAAATATATTTCTTATAAATATTACAATGTATATTACTGTATACCAACTTTTTTTCAATAAGTGCCCATTATTGCTATTATTGACAGTTAAAGCCAATTCTACTTGTTCACACAAATTGTTCCAAATTGTTGTGTAGAAAGGTAAATTTTATTATGAAAATTGTCGCTGCTGGTGCTAAAGTGACTCCCAACCTGTAATTTGATCACACGAGTCGTAAAACGCTCATTAGGTGTTTTACGATGACAAAAATTTTGTATCTACAGGATAAAAGCGTTGTGGGCGCCCAAATATGTAATTTTATTTTATCATATTAACTTATACCTTACATTACACCATTACTTTGAGAGCTTTTGTTTAGTTGGCTATGAGTTGGCTATACAAAAGTCAAAAGTTTATAGTCTGAAAATATAAATAACAACATAATAATAATATATCAAATTCTATCATTCACTAGATCATACCATAAATATTACATTCCTTCATCATAAATATTACATCCATAAATATTACATCCATTCATGATTATATTTTTCATCAACTAAATTAAATGAGATTGTTTCAAATAAATACACAAATCGAATTTAAATAGAATAGAATTTTAAGAATGATCTTTCACGACACTTACCTATCTACTTTTGTAAACCAAAATAAAGATATTTTTTGACTTCTGTATATCATAAAGTACTTTTTTCTGACTTGAAGTATGTCGAACTAAGCCTAAAATAGGTTCAGATAAAATCTTAAATATAATCGGTGTTATTACAAAAAATTGTGTGTGTAGACAGTGTTTAAATTTCCATACAATTTGACTTGTGTATCAAGCGTTTATAACCAAGTCTAACTTTTTTTGGTACATGGAAATGTACAAAAATGGAAAAAAATCTCATCCATGCAATCTAGCATTTAATTCCAAGTTTATACTGAAAAAAAAAAATATTCGATTTTAAGTACCTACATTAGGAACAACTTACTTACACTAGTGGGTCAACACGTTTTCACTTACCAAACTAACATTATATGGACTCGGATAAAAAATAATCTATAAACAATGTTGACATTAAAAATAGGTATATTGGCTAAGGTCAGGGTTGTTTAATCGAGCAATGTGTACTCTACAATTTCGTAGAATCGAATGTCAAAGTAATCTAAACTTTTTATTTGTTTCTTACGTAATTTTTCACTGCCATCTTTCCTCTATAAATGCTAAACTTATATTAGTTAATTAAAGTACGGTCTGTGATTATACTTTAATAGAGATTTAATAAAAAATATAGTAACTACTACCTGTGTTGTGTTGAAACCTTGTGCAGACCGATCACGCAAGTCAGAGACGTATTCAGAGTTTGCATATATTTATTAATATTAAATTAACATAATTATCATACGATACCCACGGATGAGATTGTAATTATGGCGGGGTGACAGGAAGTATTGCAAGTTAGCAGTTAACCCCACACCACCTGGATCCAAATGCCAGTAATCCAGGTGGTGTCGGGAAAAGGGTAACTATCCGCATGGCCGGGTGTTGTAGCCAGGGGACCGACTGGTCCACGATAGATTTATAAATTGTATATGTCGCAGTACGATGGCAGAATCAGGTTTTTGGCCAAAAACCTAGGTTTTTGGCCAAAAGCCGGCATATGGCAAAATCGTAGACTTCTTTCGGCCATCGTGCTAAGCTGATCCAGGTTTTTGGCCAAAAACCTAGGATTTTGGCCGAAATCCTAGATTTGTTTAGTATTATGGCTTTTTTTGCATTTCGGGGAACTTCTTCTTCTTCGACTGGTACACCAAGTCGCCCAACGACCCGATGAACCCTGGTGTTAGAGTTTTTAAACCGCCTACTGCAAGGAGCAGGCCTCTGACAAGGTTGTGTAACGACCGCCGTCTAAGTGATCATAAAGAGCAATCGGGACCGACGGCTTAACGTGCCCGTGTAGTTCGGGCATACACCTAGAAAGGCAGGAGGTAACATTGGACGTTCTGGAGGGTGGGAGGTAGCGTCAGACGCTCTGGAGGGCGTGGGTAGCGTCGGAAACTCTGGAGGATGTAAGATGACGGGCGTTAGATTTTCTGGGGGTCCGACGCTACCTCCTGGTCTCCAGGGCGTCCAACGCTACCACTAATTCTCTAGAGCGTTCAGTGGTACGTCCTGCTCTTATGGTGTCTGAAGCTCCCCCTGCCTTTCAGGGAATCCGAGGCAATCCTGCTGTTCAGACTGTCTGATGTTAACCCCGTCCTTCAGGGTGTCCATTTACGGTGTCCAAGTCTACCCTCAAAAGATCAGAGGGAGGTGCATAAAGTACCTCTCCACTCCTCGTTCCCCCAAACCACACGGGTACGGTATGCCGTCGGTCGGTCCCGATTGCTCTCTATGATCACTTAGACGGCGGTCGTTACGCAACCATGTCAGAGGCCTGCTACTTGCAGTAGGCGGTTGAAAACTCTGATACCAGAGTCCATCGGCTCGTTAGGTGCTTTGGTGTACCACACGAAGACGAAGAAGTTGCCACGAAATTCAAAAAAAGCCATAATACTAAACAAATCTAGGATTTCGGCCAAAATCCTAGTTTTTTTTCCAAAATCCTAGGTTTTTGGCCAAAATCCTAGGTTTTTGGCCAAAAACCTGGATCAGCTCAGGACGATGGCCGAAGGAAGTCTACGATTCTGCCATATGCCGGCTTTTGGCCAAAAACCTAGGTTTTTGGCCAAAAACCTGATTCTGCCATCGAACTGCGACATATATATGCGGTGCGCGGTAAACACTACCGTATCGAATACCACGTTTTAGGCCCAATGTTCTGTAAATGGTCCCAGTGGTCGCTACAAGATTATGGCGTTTCAATCTGATATTACAAGCGTATGTTAATCTCTTGCCTATATCCTACCTCAGACCCAAAATGTACCTCCATCTCTATACGTACCTCCGTATTAGTACGGTAACGGTTTTTTTGTATACATAAAAAACTGCTTGTATTGTTGCCATATCTCATTCAAAGTCCTATTTAAAATTACATGAATGAATTTTAAACGGCACACAACTTATGGTCACACTTTTGTTGCAAAAATGCATTTAAATTATTTCAATACATCCCTGTTCAATAAATGTAATGTTAGAAAGGTTGGATCACGCAAATATAATCATGTCCTTTGACGTTAAATGCAGAAGCTGATGAAGCGATATTGAATTTTGGTGAAATAACACTGGTATTGCCTGTACGTAACATGAAATTTCTGCTAACATATTAGTCAGAAAATGATCAATGAGTTTCTAGGTAAGCATTCGTTATGGAAATATTAATAGCGTACGTAAGTAAACAGTATGTTACCGGCAAGCGGATATTTTATTCAAATATTATAGACATCTACTGGTATACGCAGTATGTACATTTCTAAGTATGGGGTCATCTTCATAATCACGTTTTTTCCATAGAAAACGCTAAGCCCATACTTATAAAATAATCGTAATCAACTCTGCAATCGATCTTGAGAGCAGTTTTTACAAATGGCAGGAGTACAATTAAATAGGCATCTCAAAATTACTCTAAAGATCTATCTCAGAATTAAGTGCAATTTTTATAAATACGGACCTATTACCTGAATACCTACTTAAGCAAAATGTATGGACGTACTGGTTTTTATATCGCGATTTCGCAGGATCAATATTACAGAATGTTCATATAGGATCACCAGTTACCTACTGAATATAATAATTATTGTTATACAAAATATGACATCTAGGATGAATATTGAATACTGTAAAAATTATTCCTGTACTTTGAATCATTAACAGGCCACCAAAACCATTGAAATGCATTTTTTTCACTGACGCGTACGTAACTTTTCTGTTACAAAAGAACTTTCTCCTCTCAGTTTACACATTGTGCATCTTACGTTTACAAAGTATGTAAACACAGCTTCCGTGTTTTTCTTTGAAGTTTTACTTTAGTGCGCTTTGTGCAAATCCTTACTCGAATCTCACACTTACCGAACTATATTGCGGTTTTTGACAGCCACTGCCTAGGTATACAAAAAAACATGGCGTCGTGGTTTTCCAGAAGTGACGATTTGTGAGGTGTGGATACTTCCAGGGTATGTACGGCTCTACAAAATTATTTTAATGGGATAAATTAGAATTCGTAATAGTTATGTAACTAGAGTCGTGATCTTGATACTTATCTAATTTTTTTATCACTGTCTATATAAAGCGTCAGTTCATTAAAGCCAGACGATTCGATAGTAATTTTATGCAGCGAAGTGTGCCATGTTTTTTGGTTTGTGTATGGGATTTCGTAATTCTTTTTCGCCTAACAAACGCATTCGAAAAAATACCGGAAAACATAAGGTAGATGTGAGAACTATCTTAGTACCGGAACAGGTGTTCTTGTAGCCGTAAAACGGAGCAATTTGCTAAACGTCACTGCAAGTGTCGACAGTTTGCTCCAAGAAGAATAACTATTCTTTTCTTTGACTCATTCTTTAAAGATAATTTTCTTTATGGTTTGACGCTTACATACTTTTAAAGAACTATACGAATTTGAGGCTCCTGTTTTGTTACAATTAGAATAGAACCCTTGATATGGTTAATACTGACTTAACAACTGTCACCACACACGATCGAATAAAAAGTGTTTCTCAAAATCAAGGTACGGACGTACTTGCTAGAGGAAGTGAAAGTGCTACAAATTATGGAACTATGTAGATAGTAGATATATTTTTTTACCAAAATACGTTCAAAATTGGATGCATTACCTATTATCTCATAATCGTTGTGATCTCAACTAGTTAAAACAGACCAGTGATACCAACACAAGGAACAATAACAAACAAAACAAAGCAATTGAAAAAAAAAAATAGTTTGTACATGTGTTCCGGAAACAGAAGTCGCTTCAACCTGAATAAGAGCGGAACTACGGAAAACGTCGAGCTGGGTTCCGTCTCTTTATGACGTGGTAAAGTCTGAGCTAAGACCACAGTCGTAATTTTTTATGACTGTGCACAGAATGAGACGAGGCTATACAACATATAAGTTTTTATTTAATGTTAATCACGACTAACCTTGTTGTTTTAAGTCGAGGCTTATAGAGTCTCGACGTTTCGATGCATTAATTGCACCATCATCGGGAGTCCGACAGGTCGCTCGCGCGCGTGTTCAACGCCCGCCGTAATAACCACAATAATTTTAGAAAAATAATAATTTAATAACATATAAGTTGTTTTTTCAATTACAATGCTAAACTTAGGTATGAGATATCGCCAGTAAATCGATCGAATCATTACGGAACCAATCTATTAGTACAAATACTAAGAAAAACCAGTAAATATGTAAGTGCGAAAGTATACATGTTAAAAAACAATAACGCATACTGACGGGTTTTTTTTAGTTTGATTATAATGAGTTCCCGATATTTTGATGATATCTCCATGTTCAAAGGTATGTCTACTTATCGACAGGCGTGATAGCGTAGCGATCAGCTAGAATGCTTGTCACTCTATTACTACTATAACAGACACAATAAAGTCCACTGCTGAACATGGGCCTTCCCCTATTAGGGGGGTATTTGCCATTCTGACCACGCTTGGCAGGCGGGTTGCTGAGCGCAATGCAAGATGTTGCAATGATGTTGAACCCCTGGATGAATTTATCTCTTAGTCGCCTCTCACGACACCCACGGGAAGGATATGGGGCGATGACATTCGAAGCCCTAAGCCGGCATCACACGGCAAAGGCACAGGCTTGTCACTCGTGGGGTCGAAAAACGTCTTTATTTATAAACTGTAATGTAAAATGTACAACCTTGCATTACCTGCAACCGAGCATTCATTCAAACCGGTGATTTTAGGCATTATTATGATCATCTTTGACTACGGGGCTACCAGCAATCACAAAAATACCCTCGCTGTTCCATAGCAACACCTCAACCAAAACGTATAGAACAGCTGATTTATTATTGTGATTTCGCTGATGTTGATGGCCCATAGTAAAAATTGTTAATAATGCCCGCTTGCTGGTATTACACTGTATAAATAAATATGACTGATGTACTGTTTGCATATAAAATGAATAAAATATCGCCAAGCAGCCTAACAAAATACGTACACAAAATACATACCTACATATACGTATGTAAGTAACATGCTCGTATTTTATTACATTTGAAATAGATGGAATGTAACGTAAAACTGTAACGAATATTATTTTTAAATATTTTATTGTAACATGAAATGGTACGACTTTTGTTACTTAGCTTGTTTTTTGCAGGTAAAATTTAAGTATCAATTTTGAAAACTGTGTTGTCTTATTTAATTTTTTGTAGCACTGTAGGTAGGTAAACACATAGTCTAGATTATTTTTTCATTTATTGTTTTGTGTGTTGTATCAGCACCCCCTCTAGTAGGCAACTCATTTAAAAGACTCAAGAAATCAAAGAGAGTAACAAAACACGTGCTACCGCTGGTACATTTTCTTTTTGCTAGGCGCTTATATTCAGAAATAATAATCTTGAGTTCTAGAATGAAATATGGCTTAGGAAATATATTTTGACCCTATGAATGTTTTCTTATCTCTAAAATGGTTCCCGAAATAAAGTTTAAAATGGTTCCCGAAATAAAGTTTCCAGTGTGCTAATTTTTGTTGTATTGTACCCTCATCTTTTTTTTCGTTCTCATTGTATATTTCCCTAACTTTATTATTATACTTACTTATTTTTTACTTCAAGTCCTCACCGACGGCGCTTCCGTAAGAAAAATCAGACCAAAACTTCAGAACAAGCTGCGTTTCGACTATTCCTGTCGGGGCGTCTGCGTAGACCTGCCATTGAATGACGCTGAACCAGTGTGCATGATGTTTAGCCGGTACAAGAAATACTACCAGTTTTTCATCAATGAGTGCCATGCAAGACGCGCCATTTGCAAAGAGAATTTAGGTAAGGTATTTTTATTATGATCATTTATCACACACAGGTCACAGTCCACTTCTGAATGTAGGGCTCTATCGGCGCAATCTCTCGTTTTCGCCCAGTCCATCTTGCAGGAAGACTTCCAACACTACTCTTGCCTTAAAATTACCTGAATATTTTACTTATTTTCGTCCATACCTACTACTATCTAACGTATATATATATTCTTTCTTTACTATTAGTGTTTGTTTGTTTATGTTAATCATAATATCAATTTCCTTTCAGTTCTGCATTTGGTACACAAATCCAGGTGTATCGACAGCAACCAGTATTTTATGCCTGTGAACAGATAAGTTAACGTGAAAGTATTTAAGCGTAGAAAATATATAATAGTTATTAGGTATTAAGTGCAAATCTGATGTTTATTTATTTCCCTTTTTTCAAATTGTTGGTAGGCTTACACAATTTGCGGAAAATTCAGCTAGAAACACTCTTCACGAAAAAAAAATAAGTGAGAATAAGTGAAATGAATCGCAGTAACCATAACTACTTTTAATCGAATATGACATCAAAAACTTGAAGAGACTGCTAGAACGAAATTTGTACAGGTCAATTTGGCAGGTACATTTTTTTTTATTTCGTCCTTCCTTTTTTATTTCCTATTTTACTTGGGGAAAGTTGTTCACTTTCATGGGCTGGTGCACCCCTTAAATATTTGCATTTGTTTTTCGAGTTTCTTGAAGCAATCCTAAGGAACTTGTTCGAAAACGATGGCGAGAGAATTCCTTTATTTGAGTTGAACCCTTCAAAAAGGATCACGGTTCAGTTAAAACGAATTGTTTAAATCCCTCTGTGAATACAGGGTTTACTGATTCCATTTTCTTGTTTGAAAATACGCTAAGTGATGTAATCAATAAATGTGGACCATTTTTCGTGTGGTTTTGGGATTGAATAGCGGGAGTCCCTTTCTACCAATGAGAGCCGTGAAAGCAACTAAGTGATTAATCCAGGCCATTTTTTCATTGCTTAGCAGCATATCCTGCAGTTATCACATCACACCACATCAGCCCATAGCAGTCCACTGTTGGACATAGGCCTGCCCCAGGGCACGCCACACGGCACGATCTACCACTCTTTAAGTCGTCGGTCCATCTTGCCGGAGGGCGTCCAACGCTACCTACTTAGGTACTCCATCGGTTCTACGGCAAATGTCACTTCAGCTTGCTACCCCTCCAGACATTACTTTGGTCTCCAGTAGGTATATCCTGCAGTACTTTGAACTAATTTCAAAGTCAGTTCATGGCACTTTTTAAAGGTCTTAATGCGTGAAAACCTTTCCCAAAATGTTACTAAGTACCTACATGCCACGTACACGGGTAGAAAATGGGGGATTATTATCTCTGTCTTCATCAATTACAATACCATAATACAAATGAAACAATGTTATTGTAAAACAATGTATTCGAACTAATTATAATAGATAATTAAATTTGTTTCATTTACAAAATAGTTTTAGAACAACAATAAAATTACCTTAAACTGCGGTTTTGCGAAACATTTACTCGGTTTGATAGGATTAAGTCGAAAATTGAAGTAAAACAAGTTCGTAGGTGCACACTGTTGCAACCATCTGAAAAAAGAAATGCGATTAGATTTGGAGTTACCTATTCTAAGAATCAACTTAATACTGGCTGAACTTAGTACCTCTATGTAAAACCAGCGTAATTTGAATGCTTAAATGTTTTTGTAATATTTTACCAGTATTCATATATCAATAACTACATTATTGCTAGAAGTATAGGTACTCCAACTTACCGTCAAAATCATATTTCGAGTGACGTAGAAAAAGTTTTGTCCACTGAGCGCAATGGTGTTAGATTGAATTTGTTCTACAAAGCGTCGAGCCTGAAAAAAAAGATCCAGTGTTATATTTTCAAATTTTTGAAGGAATTAACGAAATCAATAGTTATTTCTACAACAAGACAGCCGATGTGGCGCAGTGGTTAGTATGCCTGCCTGCCACGCAAAGGTTCCGGGTTCAATTCCCGGTGGGGTCACTCACAAAGTTGATATTTATCACTTTGTGAATTTGTTCCCAGTCTGGTTAGGACATTGCAGGCTGAACCACCTGATTGTCCGCAAGTAAGATGGTTCCGTGCTTCGGATGGGCACGTTAAGCCGTCGGTCCCGGTTGCTGTCTATGATGGCGGTCGTTACACAACCATGTCAGAGGCCTGCTACTTGCAGTAGGCGGTTGAAAAACTCTGACACTAGGGTTCATCGGGTCGTTGAAGGACTCGGTGTCCCACACGAAAAGAAAGAAGACAACAAGAGTGCAAAGTTTATTTTTCCTACAAGTACTAATTTGAATCTTGACAGTTGACGTAGCGAAGCATACGGTTTCAAAACTACAAGTTGTAAATAAATTTTTCACCTCACCAGCTTGAAAAGAACTATTTGGCTGCGAAAATTTAGTCGGCAAAGGTCGTCTTTAACCATCGTTCGAAATTCAAATCACATTTCTCAACTTGTTGAGAAAAGTAGTGGAGAAAAGTAATTTGAATTTCGAACATCTAATTTAACACTAAAGATTTCAAAAACTAGTCGTAATAAAGGCGGCGATTTCAGAACGAAAACTTCTAAATATTGACATTTTGTAAAATTTCTAAACGCATCTTTGAAATTTTGTTTGGCGGGATTATTTATAGACTAAATTCTAGGCAGTATAGTCACACCCTTCGCCTAGCCATAAACAATAACAAAACCTTAAAAACATAATTTTCTTACTGGTAGAGGTGAAAAGTTGTGTGTACCACACGAAAGCAAACACAACACATTTACAACTCGTGCTTTTGAATCCCTCATTGAGCTCAAGATACTACTTTAGTATCCTTCGCTACCTCGGGTTTCAAAATTAGCACTCGCAGCAAAAATAAATTTTGCTTTCTTGTTGAACAAATAACTATTGCACCTCGTGTTGTACACACAACGTTTCACCTCTACCAGTGAGAAAATATGTAAAAATACGTCGTCTATGTATACAAGTAAAAAGATAGGGAAATTAAATACCAAATTTTTAAAACACTTAAATAATTAATAATAATAATAAATATCTCTGGACGAGATACACAGCGCCATCTAGCCCCAAACTAAGCAAAGCTTGTGCTATGGGAACTAGACAACTGATATAATACTTATATAGGTACTTATTTTTTGTAAATAAATACATATTATTCATAGAAAACACCCAGACTTAACACAAATATTTGAAAATTGACTTTACAAATATTTGTGTTCGGTGGGAATCGAACCCACGACCCTTGGCGTAGAAGGCAGGGTCACTATCCACTACGCCATCTGGACAGTCTGCTCGTCAGACTTCTCGTGTTAGGTAAACAATTTTTGGAAAACTTCCAAAATTTCGCCGCAGGCAGGATTTGAACCTGCGACCTTCGGCATCAGTACTGCGGACGCCTTAACCAACTGGGCTACCGCGGTTCTAATCGAGCCCGCGAAATTAAGGAAGTATATCTTGTACACTATCGCGTGGATGGGCTCCATCTACGCGGGCTCCCAGCGGGCTCGATTAGAACCGCGGTAGCCCAGTTGGTTAGGGCGTCGGCAGTACTGATGCCGAAGGTCGCAGGTTCAAATCCTGCCTGCGGTGAAATTTTGGAAGTTTTCCAGAAATTGTTTACCTAACACGAGAAGTGTTTTAAAAATTTGGTATCCAATTTATCGCGGGTTTTCTTTCATCGCTTTGACTACATTCAATCTGTAAAGAATGAATTAGTCGCTGGGAATTAGTTGCAAAACTATCCCGGTAGATGGAGCCCATCCACGCGATAGTGGACAAGATATACTTCCTTAATTTCGCGGGCTCGATTAGAACCGCGGTAGCCCAGTTGGTTAGGGCGTCGGCAGTACTGATGCCGAAGGTCGCAGGTTCAAATCCTGCCTGCGGTGAAATTTTGATAGTTTAAAAAAAAAAAATAGGGAAACTAAACGAAACAGTGAATTGAATTTTTCAATAACTTTGTCTAGGTATATATTGGAATGTACGAAATTCAAGTCACTTTGCTTCATCGAGTGAGCAAAAGTGCTTTTTCTTCACTGTTATATTCGAGTTGGAGTTATAATCTAGGAATCTAGAATGAGCGACAGCCTACTCCTTCAATACAAAACTTTGCACTGAACTCGCCAATCTGCCGGTTAAGTGAAGATACTGGGTATAACAATATAACAAACATGTCCAGTGAACTGTTTTGGTGGTTGATAATATGGGCCTCACCCCAAAAATATTAGAAGAGCGTTGAACGCGTATCCAGTTTCTTTTTGTATGATGTTTTATATTAAACACACGTTCAACGCTCGTCTAACTTTTTTGTATGTTATCTACAGCACTAAATATTAAAGTAGTAAATACCTCAGTATTAAAGCAGCTAGTTGGCACTTCATATAGAGCGTTCAGCGGTGCCCGCGCAGAAGTGTGAACTCTAGTAGCAAATAAAGCTGTGAATATCGTCCTCGAGATCAGGAAAACGATTGAGAAGTTGAAGTATAGTGAACGGTCTACACTTTCTAGGGTTCTGGAAAGGAATTATAAAATTATGCAACTTTTTGCGTACAAAGTAGCAGACAGAATATTTTTACTTACAAAGTAATTGTAACATGACCGTAGGTAGTTGGGTACTTATTTATAGCCACAATTAAAAACAAACAAAAGCGAGGGTCTTGTGAATTATTTGTTATTCTTGGCCCCTAAATTAAATCCATTAAAGGCACAATAGTGCTTTCTTTTGTACTGAACACATTTGGTAAAGCTTAACATATTTTTGTTATTTATTTTTGGTTTATAATTAAACTAGCTGCCCGTCAGCGGTTTCACCCGCTGCAACCTATTATTCCGCGGGAAAATAACATTATTCGCCAAGAGATGTCGCTGTTAGTTTTCGGCGAAAACATTTAAAACGCGAATCGGCTCAGTCACGCCACCTATTTCAAAATATTGAAAATGCGTGATCCGTGGAATGAGACATTTTCCGTAAAAGTATCCTATGTGTTATTCCAGATGCCCTTTTATATTTCTGCAAAGTTTCATGTCAATCTAATCAGCCGTTTTTGCGTGATGTCGTAACAAACACACACACAAACATCCGCCTTTATAATATTAGTAGGATAAACGAATTCTAGAAATAGATTAATTAAAATCATGAAAATAATGGATGGCAAAAAGTAAAAGAAAAATTGCCGTGTGGTGCCAGCTTAGAATAGCTTCACCCCATAATCTTTACCGTGGGTCTCGTAAGAAGCGACAAAGGGACTTGAGAAATGATGTGTATTGCCATTTTATGCGTCGTTCTGGCAACCTGTCACTATGGTCACACACGGACCACTGTTGTAAACGACTATTTACACCAGTAAATGAGCTGGTTACGTTATGCCTTGTGGAGTACATAGGAAAAAGGCGTGATATACCTATGTATGTAGGTATGTATAAAGTTAGGTGATTTAGTGAACTTACTCGTGAAGTTTTTCTTCATCACAAGTGTCATCAGTAGCATGCGCCAAATCTTTCCTGAAAATTAATAAAAGAAAATATTCTTTTTATTGAAATTACACTGTTAATAAATTTTTTTGATAATATTCAAAATCTTGGCTAGGCTGGATCAGCTTAGTATAGTCCCTAAACTCATGGGATATTTCAGACATAGCAGTCAAAAGTGACACAAAGGAAGTCCATGATGACTTAAGGCCGTGAATTTAGAGAAAATGTAGAAAAGCGTCACGGTCGATTAAGTTTTTAGGCCATTTTCTGTAGTTACGCGCTATACACACATAACGTCTGTTGTGCATAATTTTTGCGCAGCGCTATCCTTTGCGTTTGAAAAATACGATTTTTCACCTTATTTTCATACACATATGGTTTATGTCAAACATTTTGACAGACGCATCCGCTGGCGCATAAATATCGCACAAAGCTGCGTCTGTCAAACCGTTTGGCATTAACCGTATTTTTATGCAAAATAAAGTTGACATTTGTAATGCATAGCGCAAAAATAACACACAGACGGGCGTTGCGTGTGTTCCTCACTTAAGTTATCGTGGACTTTCTTTCTTTCAATGTATTGGACTTTTTAATGCACTCACAGCGCTATATTATTCTCATAAATTAAATAATGAGAAAGTTGAAAAATTCACTAGCGACCACAGTCGCGGGTTCAAGTCCCGGCGGTCGCTAGTGAATTTTTCAATTTTCTCATTATTCAATTTCTTTCTGTCACTTTTGACTGCTATGGCTAGTATTCCCATACCATGAGTGTACATTACCAAGCTACAAACTATATCACCTGATAATCTTGAACAGCTGTATGCAAATCATAATCATGTTGATGCCGAAGGAGAAGAGTACGAAGGGGCTAATGCAGTCATCGACGATCTTGACAAGACGAGTTAGTTTAGTGTAGTGGGTTCTCAGAACATTCCAGATGTTTGGTGACTGAAAATAGAAAGAGGTGCTTATTTAAAATTAGGAGACACAAAAAATATATTAAACAAAATAATATGAAGAAGTGGTGTCTCAAACGAAAAAAAAGATCTTACAGCAGCCTTGATACTGTATAATAGTCCAATTATAATTAAACTAATTAACGAGTAAAATAAATTAGAATACGGACAGGCAGGTGATGATAATTTTAGTAAAAATAATTTTAAAAAATGTTATTATCGATTGCACCTTCTAGAAGTACACACACACCTTGTCTTTATACAAGTTGACCAAGTTGTTCAATTCATCGAAGTAAGCGGACAAATACATGCTTATCACAATAATGAATACGTCAGTGAAGTTGCACACCATGATTATTTGAATCAAAATAACCTGCAAAAGAAGAAATGTACGTTGTCACACTATTTGAGGCATTTTCAACAACTGCATTTTTTTCCTAATTTCGGTGGATTTTTTCATTTTTGGGTTTTAAGTTATAATTTTTTTATGTCGACTAAATATTCACTTCCTTAATCCATATTTTTAAGGAAATCTTTATAACTATAGTATTTAATGAGTTATTTCACCCACCGAAATTGCCATGCCACCGAAATTTATTTTGTGCCACCGAAATTGCGTTTATGGCACCGAAATTGCAAGAAGAGACTGCCATAGATCTAGCAGGTGAGGAGGCTATCCTGGCTTATGTTTGCTTGCAGGGTTGCAAGCAGAAACAAGCATAAAAGGAAAAAGTGGCTTGGGTTAGCTTGCAACGCTGCGGGTAAAACTATCGTTCATGATCCCCTTGCCAATCAGCTAGATTTATGGTCGCTTTTTCTCGAACCACAGCGAGCAGACGGCCAAAGCACCGGCCGGTGAGCAAAGACAGCCTCAGAACCAGGCGAGCGTGAACGGCGTTTTCTTGCTGCGCTGCAAGCAGAGATTTATAAATCTGGCAGCAGTGCAGTGCAAGCGCGATGGTTGCACAGTGCTGCAAGTAAACACCTGGTGGACAGGTCCACCAGGTGTTTACTTGCAGCACTGTGCAACCATAGTAGTGAGGTCGCAGTCGCAGGCCTATCTACTAGGCGGAAAGGCGAGGCTAAACAGCGTTTCCTTGGAGCGCTGCAATCACAGACCTAGCCAGCCGGCAGGTGATCAGATATGGCCTTTCTTCGTAGCACTGCAAGCAGATCAGCAGAGGCAACCGCAAACTTGCTGTCCGAGATGTGAGCGTAGACAGTGCAAGTGCGAAAGCCAGGTCTGACCGGTGTTTACTTGTGGTGAAGCAATTAGGGTGGCTTTAAACCTAGCTGGGGGGCAGGAGAGTCTGATCGGGGTTGTTTATAGCGCTGCGTACTGCGCTGCGTGCTTGTGTTGTAGTGGCACAAGTACTGACCAAACCTTTGCCGCGCCACGAGCCTATGCCACGATATGAATTAATGTTCCCTCTGCGGTTTTCCCGATTGTATGAATACAAAAAGCGGCCAAGAGCGTGTCAGACACGCTCACAAATAGGGTTTCGTAGTCAACGTTTAAATATCAGGTCTTTCAGCGTTACAAAGTTAATTTTTTACAAATTGGAAATGGCCGGGATCAGTGGTAGTGCACTGAGCATGTTTCAATCGTACCTGGAGGATAGGCAGCAAGTAGTCAAAATCGGTAGCCACAACAGCAAACCTCTGCCTATATCCTTTGGAGTTCCGCAGGGATCGATTTTGGGACCTTTGCTTTTCTTGGTTTACATAAACAATATTTCCGAATTGGGTTTACGTGGCCATCTAACTTTATATGCAGACGATACTTGTTTATTCTATTTCGGTTCCTCCATACATGACACTATATCAGCAGCGCAAAAAGATTTGGATATTCTCTCGGATTGGTTAAAAACAAATCTTTTAACAATTAATGTGGCAAAAACCTCATGCGTTATATTTAAAGCCAAAAACAAACATATACCCCCGTACTCACCAATTACAATCCATGGAACACCAATTCAAGAAAAACAAACAGAAAAGTACTTGGGATTACGATTGGACAGTAAATTATCGTGGAACGCACAAATCGATCACGTAAAAAGTAAGCTATGTTCCTTAATAGGTTCCCTACGCGGTGTTGTGCGTTGCTTTCCTAGAAAAGTCAGTATGGCTATTTATAATTCTTTGGTTAAGTCGCATCTCATCTATTTAATAGAAATATGGGGCACCGCAAGTAAAACCAAACTTTCCGAATTACAAATAATTCAAAATAGAGTTATTAAAATGCTTTTCCACTATTCTTACCTAACGCCGACTGCTACAGTATATGAGGAAACTAAACTCATGAACTTGGCACAACTTCACGCATACCACACATGTATTCTAATTAAAAAAATATTAAACAAATCCATAAAAACTTCAATCTCACTTACCCAAGCAAAAAACACGTCTAAACGCAGCATGAGACGAGCCAGTTTCATTGTTCTCCCTAAGATCCGAACAAACTACGGTAAACGCATGTTTACTTACGGCGGTGCACAGACTTTTAATAACTTACCTTCGGATATAAAATCTATAGAATCCCTTAAAAAATTTAAAGTCGAATTGGCAAAACACATTACTTTAATAAAATAGGTTTCGAGAGGAAGCATATTGGATGCATTTTATAACAAAAACACATACCTACCTAAGTGTTACTTATCTTTTATTGTGCAGTGCGAATGACTGTTATATTCTTTACTTATTATTCCTGTTCTCATGTAAGTGACTATGTCTTTAATGAGAATAAATTATCTTTAAACCTAATTTTGTTGCTGGTTTGTTTGCAGCTGTATGATTACCAACCGCAAAAGGAAAATCTGAAATATTTCCTTAATCTTAAGTGGTACAGTATTCGTTATAGTTTTCATGGCAACTTCATATTAAGAACTATATTCCATTTTTTTTTCAAATTTTTAGCATGCATACTTTAGAAGTTACAGCTGGAACAAATTATGGCTCAAAAACGCCCCCTTTAAAAGCAAATATCTCGAGACAGAAACATTCAAGTGACTTTGTTTCAAACAAACCTCCCCTTAGTTAAAAGACCTATTCAACGACACCCTACTCAATATTACAGGAGAAAAAAAATTTTTTTGCCCGCCTTTCACTTGTATGGGAGGGGGTCCAAAAAACGTTTGAAATATTTTTTTCTCAACATTTCTAAATTTGGGTCAACACGATCTATCTTCACACCAAATTTCATGTCGATATCTCCAAAACTGACGAAGTTATGAGGGCGCGGCATACAGACAGACAGACAGACAGACAGACAGACAGACATGACGAAACTATAAGGGTTTCTAGGAGACTACGAAACCCTAAAAAGTATACACCTAATGCAAAAAGCTGGCTAAAACTCTTGACATAGACGTTTGATCCAAGCAGGGATTGCCTTATGGTATATTGATGATGCCGTTGCCGTGTGATGTTGACTTAGAATGTCACCCCATATCTTCTCCGTGGGTGTCGTAAGAGACGGCTAAGGGATAAATTTTTGCAATCGCATTGCAACATCTTGCATTGTGCTCACCAACCCGCCTGCCAAGCGTAGTGAGTATGGCAAATACCCCTACTATGGGAGACCCACGTTCAGCAGTGGACTTTATTGTAGCTGTTATAGTAGTAATACTGATGAGTGATGCAAGTAGGAGGCCCCAAACCTAACTTGTGGGCAAACGAGTCTGGTGAGGCTCGGTTTCGTTTACATTGCTGACGCTAGTAGATGCTCAATCCTGGGTGGTGTTTTGTGGTGGCAGTACTGCAAGCAGAGGTGATTCCAAACCTAGCCTGTAGGTAAGTAGGTCTAACTGGTGTTAGCTTGCAGTCCCAAAAGCAAAGATCTAGCCGTTCCGAAGGAAATCGTGAAAGGCTTGGCTAGCAGCACTGCAAACAGAGACATAGCCGGCTGGCAGGTGATCGTTACAGGCGTTTGCTTGAGGCGCTGCAAGGAAGACGACCTCAGTCCAAGCTGTGTTCAAGTGGTTCCAACCTGATTTTGCTTGCAGCGCTGCGCTGGGAGAAAAGGCGACTACAGACCAAGGATGACAATGAGTGGTTGTAATCAGTGTTTGCATTTAGCACTGCATGAAGAAAGATCCGGCAAGATTGTAGTCTGCAAGTAAGGTAGCCGCAGCCCAAGCTGGCAGACGAGCCTTGGTGGCGTTTGATCGCAGCGCTGCTTAAGAAAGCGACTATTGCTGCTGGTTGGTAAGAGAAGCTTGTCCGTTGTTTACTTAATGCGCTGGAAGTAAAGTCGGCCACAAATCACGCAAGTAGGTAAGTGGAAGTTGACAGACTTTGATCACAGAAGTACCAGCAGGGGTGGCTACAGGCCTACCCAGAGACCAGGCGGGCCTGGCTAGTTTTTTTGCAGCGCTTCGAATATGTGCAGTCACAAACCCAGCCGGTAGTCAGGTGGACCTGTGCGGCGTTTGCTTGCAGATTTAAAAGCAAGGATCAAATCTGCCAGCGTGTGTTGTGGAGCATGGATGGCGTTTGCTAGCAGCGCAGTTAACAAAGAACAAGCCAGTTTGCAGGCATGCATTTGCGGCGCTGGGATCAGAAGTTGCCTCAGGCCTGGACATTGGCGTGTGCTTATAGTGCTGCGAGCAGAAACTTAACCGCAGTCTTTTACATGAGGCAGCAGTATTCCTAGCTGATCAGTAAGAAAGCGTGGCTGGAGTTTTCTGACCGACTTGAAGCCAAAATTGCTATTATTCCTTAAAAACCCATTTAAATCCAAATTGAAATGATAGATGCAATTTCGGTGCCCAAGTAGCACCAACAAATGCCACCGAAAAGCACCGAAATTAGGCCAGCGAAATTGGAAACACAAGGTTTTTTTCTAAAATAAAATTTATTTTATAGGTTATTTCAGATTTTTTCTAGTTATTTAATAGTAAACTAGAGGCTTATTTACATGCATAAATTTAGATTTTTTTCATTCATGTGAATAGATTTAAATATTTACCACCGAAATTGCACATTTTTGTTCCGAGTGCACGGAAATCATATACTTTTGTTTTTGACGGGAAAATGTAGCAATTTATAGAAAAACAATTTACACTGCCAGAAACAACATATTTCATATTTACGATGCGGGGTTTTATAATGTGTATAATATCTACGGTGTGGGAAAAAAACGGTGAAACAAAATTGCCACGGAAATTGGTATTTTTGCTGGGACAAAACTAGATTTAATACAACTCATTTACTATGCGTCTAAAAATTCATATCTCTTTATTAATTCGTAGGGTGACTAATACATAACACATTCAGAAGACCTTTTATTACGTAATTTAGACATGATTTATCTGAGAGATGAAAATATTGTAAAAAAGGGATTGGGGACAGGCCACCGAAATTGAGAATGAGGTACTTATTGATTATTCTCTTAAATACTAATAACTTTACAAACATTATTAATGTGGCTAGATGTAAATTCATATGCCTTTTATCATAAGAAAAAAAATCACAGTCGTAACTGCAAAGCATCACCACGTTTTCAGCCAGGACACGTAAAATTTTCACTTCAGAAAACCACTCATTTAATTCTAAACATGCAATTGTATCTTTAGTGATAAAGCAATTTAAAAATATTACTTATTATGTGATTGTTTCGCATCGGAAATAAATTTTTTTAGTCGAAGAATAGTTCAAGCAAGACATAAAATCTAAATTATTGTTACTTTATCGTCATCATCAAAGTAACTTCCCAAAAACGACGTAAAATCTGTTTGAATAATATTTATTGTAAAGATTCCCAACTCTCAAAGATGCACAAGCTGTCATATAAGTTGTCATATCTCATACTATCTAGGAGACGGAAATTAACATAAATCTACGCATTGCAATGAGCGCAGAACATGCGTAGAGACCGCTTACGTTTAAATTAGCCAAAATTTAAAAAAAAAAACGGCCAAGTGCGAGTTGGACTCGCCCACCGAGGGTTTTGTACACTAAGATTTGTAGGTTATTTTGGTTGATAAACCTTATATCTTGTTTTTTTTTTTGGCCCCCATTAAAACCATAAATTTATGAAAAAGAAAATTTTTAGCGTATTTTTGGCCAAATTTCATTGTTATAGGTCTACGGGAAGAACACTTTGAATTTTGATTCCCTTGAGAAGGTAAAAAACACTCGTAAAACATGCAGTAAAACTGCATAAACGGCTATATCTTTTTTAACTTGAAGTTAGGTGCTCGATTTTTTCACAAGTACTAGCGCGACAAAAACAAGAGTGTACGGTTTTAATTTCAACTGGACATCTTTACGTGTTCCTGAGATAAAGGGTCTTAACAGAATGACAGGCAGACGGACCGACAACAAAATGATCCTATAAGGGTTCCGTTTTTTACCTTTTGATGTACTATTGCTAATATCATAAAGGTAATATTTTTTCACCTGTGTAAATAGAAAACTAGGAACTGTGAAGGGTATCCGCTGAGCTGCAGAAGGCAAAGTGTAAATGTAATACGACTCCATCCGTGAATTTCCTTGGGGACAAGCCTCAGTCAGTCGCGAGTAGAATCTGATGCTTAACATGTATTCCACTGTAATAAAACAAAACAATAAAGTTAGTTAATGTATGCTGGGTAGTCAAAGCGCAAACGGACTAAAACTGGAGGATAAAAGATTTATGTAGGGAATTAATGAAATGACATACAAGACGGCAATACACAAAATCATGACTAAATCAAATAAAATAAGGCGCTAACTCCACAGGTGAGACGTAAAAGACATGAGACGAAATGTGCGAGACAACGAGACGTGCGAAATTGCGACGCGAATTGAAGATAGTAAAACAGCTTGACGGCTACAAATAAAGACTTGTGCTTTACGTAAGTGTCTTTATTTACAGCTTGTAAATAAAGACACTTACTTACGTAAAGCACAAGAGGCAGGTAACGCTGATGTTCTTCTGATTGAAGCTGGGCAGGCTCTTCTCAATGAGTTTTACCTTCTGGACGACAGTCAGCCAGCTGTGAGCCATGCTCAGAACGTCTCAGAACATTCTCAATACATTTGGTACTCTACCTACACGTTAAATGATCCCACAAGAAAATCAGTTGAAGATAGGAAAACAGCTGAACAAGCTTATAGTGTTTAATCGTTGTAAATAAACATACTTACGTAAAGCACAAGCGAATGTGAGGGCAGCAGCAGTATGGCAGGTGACGCTGATGTTCTTCTGATTGAAGCTGGGCAGGCTCTTCTCAATGAGAGTAACCTTCTGGACGACGATCGGCCAGCTTCGAGCCATTCTCAGAACGTCTCAGAACATTCCCAATACATTTGGTACTCTACCTACACTTTAAATGATCCTACAGGAAAATCAGTTGAAGATAGTGAAACAGCTGATCAGGTTACTAGTGTTTAATTGTTGTAAGTAAAGACACTTACGTAAAGCACTAGAGAATGTGAGGGCAGCAGCAGTATGGCAGGTGACGCTGATGTTCTTCTGATTGAAGCTGGGCAGGCTCTTCTCAATGAGAGTAACTTTCCGGACTACTGTCGGCCAGCCACGAGGCAATCTCAGAACGTCTCAAAACATTCTCAATACATTTGGTACTCTACCTACACGTTAAATGATCCGACAGGAAAATCTGGTGAAGATAGTGAACAGCTGGACAGGCTTATAGTTATCGTTGTAAGTAAAGACACTTACGTAAAGCACAAGAGAATGTGAGGGCAGCAGCAGTATGGCAGGTGACGCTGATGTTCTTCTGGTTGAAGCTGGGCAGGCTCTTCTCAATGAGAGTAACTCTCCGGACGACGGTCGGCCAGCTGTGAGCCATTCTCAGAACATTCTCAATACATTTCGTACTCTACCTGCACGTTAAATAGTCCCACGGGAAAATCAGTTGAAGATAGTGAAACAGCTATACAAGCTTAGGTATAGTGTTTAATTGTTTTAAGTAAATACACTTACGTAAAGCACAAGAGAATATGAGGGCTGCAGTAGTATGGCAGGTGACGCTGATGTTCTTCTGATTGAAGCTGGGCAGGCTCTTCTCAATGAGAGTAACCTTCCGGACGACAGTCGGCCAGCTGTGAGCCATTTTCATCACGTCTTAGAACATTCTCAATACATTTGGTACTCTACCTACACGTTAAATGATCCCACAGGAAAACCGGTTGAAGGTATTGAAACAGCTGAACAGAACAGGTTACTAGTGTTTAATCGTTGTAAGTTATGACACTTAAGTAAAGCACAAGAGAATGTGAGGGCAGCAGCAGTATGGCAGGTGACGCTGATGTTCTTCTGATTGAAGCTGAGCAGGCTCTTCTCAATAAGTTTTATCTACTGGACGACGGTCGGCCAGCTGTGAGCCATTCTCAGGACGTCTCAGAACATTCTCAATACATTTGATACTCTTTCCAGAAAAATCAGTCGAAGATAGTGAAACAGCTGGGCAGGATTATAGTGTTTAATCGTTGTAAGTAAAGACACTTACGTAAAGCACAAGAGAATGTGAGGGCAGCAGCTGTATGGCAGGTGACGCTGATGTTCTTCTGATTGAAGCTGGGCAGGCTCTTCACAAGGAGTGTTATGTCCTGGACGACGGTTGTCCAACTGTGAGCCACTCTCAGAACATCTCAGAACATACTCAATACATTTGGTACTCTACCTACACGTTAAATTCTAACACTTAGTCAAATAAAGTAAGGCGCTAATTTCACAGGCGAGACATAAAAGACATGAGACGAAATGCTTGAGACGTGCGAAATTGCGACGCGAATCGAAGATAGTAAAACAGCTGGAAAGCTAGTGTTTAATCGTTGTAATAGACACTTACGTAAAGCACAAGAGAATGTGAGGGCAGCAGCAGTATGGCAGGTGACGCTGATGTTCTTCTGATTGAAGCTGGGCAGGCTCTTCTCGATGAGAGTAACTTTCCGGACAACTGTTGGCCAGCCACGAGCCATTTTCAGCACAATGAGGAAACACAGGGTGCCTGATGCATTTGTTATGAATTTCTCTGGAATGTAGAAAGATAAAAGGTGTACGTAGTAAACATGCAAAATGTTAGTTACATACAAAGCGATCTCTGAAGTCTAAAAGGACATAATATCCATAAATCATAAAAAGTTATCGCGGTTAAAAATGCGTTCACAAAACAAGAGACAGGTCATTCTATCAAAGTAGATGAAAACATGCAAAATAGTTTTATTAAAATGTTGAAGACAATAATGTAATTAGTCTTTTTTAAAATATCCTCCACAATTTTAAATAATGCATTGTGCTTGACTCTTCGTATCAAAGATAGGTAACGTTACTATTGATCCACAAAGGCACAGTCGAAAATAAAGGGAATAGGCATAATTTGATAATGTAGTAATAGTTATGTAAATGACTCACGAAACGTCCTAGGAGAAGTGCCCGCTTCACCCATATTGATGAGGGCCATAGTTGCCAAAGAAGCCATCCCACTGAATCCCACGAGGACAATCAGTGTGTACGGAGATTTTATGGTGAATCTGAAATTTGAATACACGCAAAATGTTTATGAAAGTACAATTATTTGATCTATGGTCGTTGATCTATATACATCTTATAAAATTTCAGATCTTCCATGAAATGATATTTTTGAAGCGAAGCCAGACAAGTTGCATATTCTTAGATCTGTCATATAAAATAATATAAGTATTAATAACGTTGCTTTCTCGCAATTTTTACAGAACGTAAACTGAACAGAAAAGTACTGATGCAGTCAGGACAACAGTCAATGACGATCTAAAACAATATTCTCACCTGAGATTGCTAGGAGATTTTGATAATAAACCAGTCACAGGAAAAAATCCAACACATCTTGCCAATATTAAAACTGGCTTTGTGATTGAGTGGACTGTGTTTTGTTGTGTCAGAAAATTGTTCACTTTCTTCATATTAAAATTATTGATGTACACCAATTTGAACCTAAACTCTCTACAGTATTAAACAAAGACATGACAATAATAAAATAGTTGCAACACTAAGTACACTAACATTGTAGCACTGTAATCGATACAGGTAAATAGAAGGTAGGTACGAATCGATAAAAATATGACGAATTTTGCAAATTGACAGTAAACAAATTAAACGTGGCAGTGCACACGTGTTTCGACTAATATTCAATAAACACGCAATAAAACATTTAAGGCAACAAACATTGAAAGAGACCAAACTTATTTTACTGTTTAAATAAAAATGTATAAAAAATGATTTTTGAATTCTGTCTTCAGCCTTTCGAATTCTGTCGATCGATATACAATGTTGAATTGTGTAAGGGCTAAATAAATAAAAATTAAAGTTGTATAATCACGCACGCGATATTTTAATTGCTATACAAACACTTATTGTAGAATGTCAATGTGACATGTTGTGACGTTGTGTTTTAACAAAAGTTCACTTTTTATGGCCCCTAAAATAAAATACTGGACTACTGTAACGGTTACGGAAAAATACGTACGCAAATAGTACGTTTTGTTGCCTTTAACACACAGTATGTTCTCAAAATATATTCCATTGAGTAGAAGTTATAATTATTTTGGGTGTTTTTTTATTAACTTATAACAAACAGTTATCTCTTCATTAGCAAGACAATTTTAGTACATATTTTTTAAATCTTTATGTCACAAAAATATTATTTGCTTATCCAATGAAAAATGTGTAAAATTTGTTACTTACTACACACTACAGCTACTACTAATAAATACGTGTTGGTATTCTTCTGATTGATTGACCACTTGACCTAAATAAAATTATTGGGAGCCTTTTTAATGGAATTAGATTCACACTATAATAAGGCTTATTTTTCACGTTTAAAATAAGTAGATTGAATTTAATATGATAAAATTAAAAAGAGGTTAAAAAAAAGGTTTATATATCTCACTCTACCCTGTAGTATTATTATATACCGTGTTTTGTAAGAAATGCTTTAAATTGGACACATTGTATTTGTCATCGTACTGATTATTCCTCGTTTTTCAGCATTGGTTCATTATAAAAATTATTCAGTACGATGCCCTAAACGACGTGTCCAATTTCATACATTTCCTCTGAAACACGATGTATATTCAGACACCCTGTATAAAAAAACGTTGTTGCCCTATAAACAAGACAGGCTCTTTACTGTCGCTATCCAAATAAACTAAACAGCGGTTGTTAAGTTTATCATTTGATCGTCAAAATGTTATTAAGTAAACATTTGATTGACATTGATAGATGTTACTTTCGAGTTTAATTTTGTCCCCAAAAATTATGCCCGGAAGAAAATATACGAAAAATTTACTATAGGTAGAATTGGTAGTTTTCATGACAGAATTGATGATGTATTTTACAGCTGATTAGGTATAATCGCAGACTCATAAAACCACTTGGATACAACAGAAAAAAGATATATTGAAAAATACACCAAAAGTGGAAGTTCTTTATAATAATGACACTGAAATTATTTTTCTTCGGAAGAAAAGGAATGTTTCAAATATTCTTCTTGTTCAGGGACCGAATAAAATTACTGTCCCTTAAACGTACAAAAGAGCAAGAAGGTACCTAATTTTTTTTTTTCATTATTATACTACCGGTGTCAATTCTGGTTAACATTGATATAGTATATAATTAAGTTTAGTTTTTTACAGAAAAAAACATATGGTATAATTAAGTTACAGAAAAAACTACTTACAGTTTATTTTCTTATGTATTTTTGATTTTTTCTTATATCTACCTTTTTTTTAGATATTAGTTTATATTCTTTTAAATATCTACTTACTCATTGATTTGCCTAAAGCGAAAGCAAAAAAACATCAACAGAATATATCTTTGAGCGCTTAAATACAAATAAATCCAGAACACAGATTCTCTCAGCATGATTATCATTCAAACCATAATTGCGTTCTTTGAGAGACACATCACAGACAACTCTCTTTTCTCGTTCAAAGACCGAATTAAATAAGATAAGTTTCACATTGCTTCAAAACGAAGTTCCAACATTTTAGTTGTTTGATTTGGGGTCGTCCACAAATTACGTAACGCAAAAATACAAATTGATCCCCCCCACATAGTAACGGGATCGTAACACTCAGTCGGAATCCTCCCCTCTCCCTAAAGTGCGTTACCTAATTAGTGGACGACCTCTTTACCAATACTATTAACATCAGATAATTTGTAGTTCAAATAGGTACAAATAGCTCGCTGGGTTTATTTACGGCTAACGTCCTGCACCCTTTAACAAAACTGCCTTTATTTTCTGTCCATCAAGTACAAATCCGTGTGATGCTGGCTTAGAACAGCGTCACCCCAATGCTGTCTATGGATGTCGTAAAAACGACTAAAGGTTAATTTTTCAGGGAATGGGCAGCAACGTTTCTTGTGACATTTTGCACTGCCTCGCCAATCCGCCTGGCAAGCGTGGTGAGTTTGGCATTATCCTCCGAAAAGGCCTCCTCATGTCCTGCAGTGGACTGTTGTGGTTGTTTAGGTAAAGATTAACAAAAGAGGAAAAAAAAAAGTACCAGTAACAACTTAAAAGCCTTTCCTCTTCCTTTACTGACTCCCTCACCATGCACCTCAGGCTTGTTATATTAAGGTATCTTTAGTCCACACTTCCAAACTTATACTCGATCTAGCAAGATAACACAACACCTGCGATTACCTGAGACCCCCGTGGTTACTAGTATAGTAGTATGGTACATCAATGAATCTAAATAAGTCAACTTTGAATGCGTAATAAAAAATGTCTTAGAGCACGGTGGAAACACCATTAAACTACAGCCACTGAAAGAAAGAGTCAAAGTACAGTAAATCTCTTTTGCTGGTTTCTCTCGAGCCACAATAGCTATTTTTTTGTACATGAATGCACAGAAACAAAATACGTAGTTCAAAAACGGGTCTATTAGACTAATCCTCCTCAAAGCTAAAGAAATACTCAAATATTGTAGCTATTTATAACTACGCTACAAATAATCTTTAAAAAAAAATTACAATTTTGATTTCTTGAAGACCCTCAGATAAAAATGAAATATTCACAACAATACGAATAACGTAAGAATAATATATATTTTTCAAACAATGTTTATTTCGTATTTGGCTCCCCACGGCCCCTCCTCCTGCAAAATTAATGAGACGCACTCTGACAAAAGTGAAATAAAATAAAACTAGTTCAGCCCCGGTTTTCTTTGCAAATACATTCTATTCATTTTGAAAGACGAATAAACATATTATGCCGTGTGATGCCGGCTTAGAACAGCATCACCACATTACCTTTCCCGACGGTGTCGTAAGAAGTGACTAAGGTATTTGAGGGTTGATGTGTATTGCAATTTTAGGCGATAGGTTAATAACCTGTCACTATGAAGAATGGATATGTTGCAGGGATATTAAAAAAGCCGTGATATTATAATTTCACTAGTGCCATTATAATTGCACTGATTTTTGTCAATCGTTTGCATTACTTACAATTTATCGGGCTAGTTTCAGTGACATTATAATTTCACTAGACCGATACAGTGACATTGTAAGGCAGTGATATATTGACAAAAGCACTGGTTTGAGAAAGCCGTTAGATTATCAGACCGATCGCTGATTGGTCCGCTTTCGTTACCAACATTAGCTACAAATGTTAAGCATAAAGCTGGAAATAAAAGATATTTCTTTGTAAATTTTATTTGTAACTTTTTTATAGTTACTACCTATACTGTAAAATATAAGAATCAAAATATTCTGAAAATGTTAAAGCACTTACTCATCATTAAATTAAATAAGCATAAGCTCTTAATAAAACTAGGTAATACTGGTCATAACAAGTTGGTAACTAGCCTCAATTTATGGATCTGAATAAAGCTTACATAATAAGAAATTAAAATGTACTAATAATCAAAATAATATGTTACTTAAACTCAAGGTTACGTAATTATGTAAATAAAATGACATAACAAAAACATAATAACAAATTAAACATAAAGAATGTTAGGAAGTAAATAGGTATAGAATTTTAAAGTAAATACCTCAAAAATACCAAAAATATTTAAGTACGCTCCAATGTTTACAACAAGTATTTTGTAAATGGCCATAGTTTAAGTCTTGACCAATCAGATCACGCGGGGCTCCCACCACAAACATAACTCAAAATAAACCTAGATTTATCATTATAATATCACTTTTGCGGTCCAGTGAAATTACAATATCACTGAAATAATCCCGGGAAATTATACGAATCTGTCGTTATTGACAATAATCAGTGTAATTACAATGTCACTAGTGATATTATAATATAACGTCTTTGACTAAATCCCTGCGACAGATATACACTTTAGTCAGATGTGGTGTAAATTGCTGTTTTTACAAGGGATATAAGCTTGACATACAGACAAACTCACCACTTCGTTTTTCGTGTAGTAAGTTTGTATAAAATATTTGGATCACGTCTTGGGCCTGTACATTTGGCCCTCAATCATGGATGCAGATTGTCGGTCCTACTCTAAGCTAACTTAGAGAGTTAATTTCGCTGAGTGAATTTAGTTTGTAAACTATTTCTTTAGATGCCAATTACTGACTAAAAGCTTTCTTTTTTTATATTTTTCACTACGTTATTTATTTTAGCCAGTACGAAAGCTCTGCAGGACAATTCTGCCCATGATACTATTTACGATTCGATTTACTTACTTTGCTTGTAACGAAACCGGTCGCGTTGTAATTTAAATAAATTAATATATTAGTGGAACTAGTGTAAAACGTTTTTAATTTACCTAAAATATGAAGTTCTATCAAGAAATCGCTACACGAAGTGTTAAATACTTGATATACTTACTATGTATATTTACGGGCTGTGAAAATGTTTCAACCTTAAAAAGTCTTTTATTTAATTTTTACTTATAAAGGCCCTGTATACTTAAGTCCATCTAATTACCTTCCCTATCTAATCAGTGCACGGATTGGGGCAGAAAGCAAATGTTTTTTTCCTTCCATCTAATTTGTAAAAAAAGGTTTCCTAATTTGAAAAGTTCGTGAAAGAAAAACATTGATGTTTCTAAATCTAAATCTTTAAAATTCTAATAAGTAATAGCTACCTTTAAATTTTTTGTGTTGAAAACTCTGAGAGAGAAAGTTAATTATGTTCTTGGAAAACTTTTTTTAAAATCAGAAAATACAATTAATAAATAAGCTCATGGCATAAATTCATCTAGCTCCTCATCACACTGTGCACCTACAATTCGACGATCATTTTCATTGTCAAATTCTACATTCTCAATGCGTAGCCGTAATCACGTAACCTCGAAAAGTTCTTAAATGAATCTGCCACACAAAGACGGCTCACCGTGAAAATCACGTAGGTATATCCACGTTTAAATTCGGCACGAGTACGTGACTGAATAGACTTGATTACTTGGCAAGCACGCACCAAATTTGTTTGCTAGACAGTAGGATATTTACTGAGAAACTGAAGAGTTGAACCATCTTGACGATCCATTGTAAAATTAAGGCAATTCTTACATGGACCTCATAATTTTCCAGTTACTAACCAGATCCAGTAATTTGACGAATGGTATATTGACCAAAAGTCGTCGCAACAAATTGCGGTTGTCACAGCTTGACATTTGCAATGGCTGTCATTCATGTCACAAACCACAATACCGTCCGGTCCAAGTCAACAACTGCAAACAACAAAGTCACCCACGCGCAATTCCGAAATTGGCGTTGTCATTCATTACAAATCCTGCATAGTTTCTAGCTTATGTAGGAAAAGATTTCTGTATTTTAGGATTCCCATCTTTGTAAGGTAGAGCCAACATTCAAATAAAGTTTTTTGCGCATAAGTTTTAGAGCGCATTTCTTGGAAGTTTAAAAGCTTGATAAGTTGCTACCTAGAAAGCCTTACCTTTCCTTTCCACAGCAAATACTTCCTGAACTGCTGGTGAAACGTGAAACATTTTAAACTAAAAAAAAAGTTCATTTACATTTAAGCGATTGCGCGGTTTCCACTCTCCTGAAAAATTTGCGGATCGGGGTAAGACGGGAATGAATTGGCTGGCTGCTTTTCCTACACCTAAAGGCTAGTCAGGAATGATTATCTATATGTATAGGAACCTACTTACATAGGTACTATAGGTAAGGTACAGTACTAAGCGTAGAGTTTAGTTATGAAATCATTGCATGGTATAAATGCATATATTATTATATGACACGTATTATGAATACTTTCTACAGATGTCGCTAGATTATCGCTTGGAGGCGAACATCAAGAGATTGAAAAAGGTAGGCATCTACCGGTGCATCGATGACTCAGAGGCAGAGCAGTGGGGCGTTTACCCATGCGGCCCGGGTTCGAGCCCCGGTCGATGTATGACAACTTTTTCAATTTCTAATTTTCATTTAGAGAATTATTTTATATTTTTCCATTAAATGAACACGTCACTAAAATGGGACTAAGGTAGGAGGCAGGAGCACTGTAAAAATATTTTTGCCAAAATGTTTTTTTAGATGAAGTTTTATCCTTAATTAGGTTACCTATTATAAATCGTCCATGAAAAACAGACCTTTTTAACCAGCTACCGATTAAAACTAACTTGAAAGAAAACTCGTACTTAAGTTGGAGCTAAAGATTTATGATAGTCACTCATAAACACTTACTCGTACACTCAGGTCAAAAGAGGAACGAGAAAAACATTTTCTTGTAAGAGCTTATTTTCCTAAGTGTAGGGATCGTGTATAAATTACTGACTTCTATTGTTGAGTCGCTTCCCGTTTTGAGCGAGATGGCTTCTGTTGAATACGAGATTCGAGTAAAAGAAAGGAGCAGTAAGTCGTTTGGCTGAATTGTAGACATCTAAATTAGCATTAAAGTCCCCGTCATAATTTAATTTAAAATAATAGGTGTAACTAAGCAAGCCATCCTCTGTTGGTATCAGTTGTTTCTCTGGGGCAAGGGCCCTGTCGGCTTATATCATCCGCGCAAAATCTTTTTATCATGATTCAATGTCACACACATTTTTTTTAATATCTGCACCGTATAGGCGGCAAAATATCACGCGGCGGTGATTTGAGTCAATCACTGAAATATGAAATATTGAAATCACGCGAAAAACTTTTGCTGTGTAGAAAGGTAACCTAAGGTTGAATACTTGCTGGATATTGAAAATCTTTTAAAGAAACCAGTATTGACAGTGCGCATTAGGCCCTGCGGCGTATTGTCAAAGCGTTAGCAGTTGCAGACGTCAAATGTATGAGAAGTTATAGAGGTTAAGTAGTGCTGTCACTGTCGTTTTGCTACTGACAGACAGAGAGGGTGCGCCCAGACTACTTTTTACGCGCACTCTATATAGGTATGTACTTAACGATGTGGTTTTGATTTGCCCCGGAATTGACAACTGGTACTGACTTATTCCTTTTCCTACTGTGGTTTCCGGCTAAAAAATTGCCATTTTTGCCATCAAGTTCTATGTATGTATGAGTGCTGCGTTTTGTGTTTTGTACTCAAGAAAATTGTTTTGTTGACTTGTATTTCCATTTTAAGACAAATTCAGAAAGTTTTGGTGATGAAAATGGTACAAAATATACTATGAATATTATTTAACTTTTTCATGGTGTTTGTTCATATTTATAGACCAAGTTTGACTACAGCTAAGGAAACTTCAGTCGCAAAAGTTTAAATCGTATGAATATGACATCAAAGACTCCGTCAAAGTTATCGTATTTCAAACAAATCTAAAATTCAGTTACTTACTGAACTTTCTTCAGGTAAAGTCAAAGCCAGGGTTCTACTTATAAACATCTTATAAAAAAGAACCAGAGGGTAGGAGTAAATATAGTCATATTGAAAAATTTACATTCCATCGTCTTAAGAACACGCGTGGTATTCCTTAGTTTTCTTTCCGAAAAATATATGTAGAGTGGAGCTAGGTATAATTATTATTTTATTCCATTATAGTCAGTTATAGGCATGCCTTTACTTTTTTTTCTAAAATAATAACGTGAAGAACATTATGAGTATACAGGGCGTAAGGGATAGCTCTCCGAATAATAATAGGGTGCATTCAGACCATGAAACTTAATAATTTGCCATATAAAAATATTTCAGGAACGTAACGTAAAAAAATCTTGACTTCCCATTGTAAATGCAGATGTTAATCGGCTGGATCGTGATTTTGTATGGAAAGTTGTAATTTTTTTTACGTCTCCTGAAATATGTTCTTAAGGGAAGTTGTTCTAAGAATACTTTATCAGTATTCGGAGAGCTTTCCCTTACGAGGTGTAAATATTAAACTTAATATAATTGTATTTTCGAATACGTATGCATGAAAAGGCTAAAAACCATCATCACTCGGGAATCGTTTTAAGACCGTATCCAGGTATCGTTTATAACCTACAACATCACAGGCATAGATGAGGTGATGCTGTTTTAACCTCGCATTATTTCTAGGGTGACACTGCAATAACACTACAAGAGATGCCGGCCACAAGCATTGCAAAAATTTGTCTTTATGGAAAATTAAACTTATTTTTATTATTGATGCGAATGAAACTAAGACAAGCGGGAGTAAACCATCGAAAGAATTATTTTTCCTCACCCGCTTACTAAGCGGATGGCCGAATGAATGTATATCTCCATAAACAGGATTTATGCGTTCTTCAGAAGTAACCCCTTGTTGTTTTGTCTTTATAGGCGTTTTAGCGAGTTACAAAGATTCTGTATAAAAACAAGTACATGTGTTTAAAAACAAAAACCCGACTGCGGTAATTTCAAAGTAGTATTTTGCTTTAAAAATCCTCCATCTCGAATCTATAACTTTTTGATATAGCCAGTGTCACTCGCGCTGCTAAGACGAATCTAACGACACCTCATAATTATGTCAAAATCCAACTATCCGTTTGAGCTGTAGCCCGTGAAAAAGAATTTTCTTGTCCACATAGGTACATACATAGTTACATATTACATACTTTCGAAAAACATAACCCTCCTTCTGAGGCATTCGGGTAAAAACATAACCCTCCTTCTGAGGCAGTCGGGTAAAAATCACGTTAGTTTCAAGATTTTTTGTAAGTGCCTAAGAACAAATACGTTATTCTAAAATACGAAATGCAAAAGGAAAAACTACTGCCATTAGCTAGGACTTATCAAAACATAGTAGAAAAGTGAAGTTACTTTTTGCGCTTCTCTGTCTGTCTGACGTGGCATTCGCTAATACCTCCTAAAGAAAGCAACGGATTTTGATGCGTTTATTTTTAACTAGCTGCCCGTCAGCGGTTTCACCCGCTGCAACCCATCTTTTACCCCCTTTAGGGGTTAAAAATCTAAAATCCCTGAAACACGTACTCAATTTTTTCAGCTCTTTGATTTAATCGCAAATTTTGAAACAGATCTCATTTAAAAATAACGATTTCTCATGCAAACTTTTATACCCTTTTTCATATTTCGACCTATGTTCCTTGGGGAAAGTTGTTCAGTTTCATTGACAGAACACACCCTTAACGGATCCGCCACTAATAAAAATACACCCTATATACTAAAAAAACAACACCAATTGTCTAATTCATTTCGAGTTTCATAGCCAAGTTTTCCGGAGCACAAATTTTATATCCCACTATAAAGAAAATTGTACCTACCGTAAAATTTGTAAAGCTACGATCTAAAAGACAGCGATGGTGAGTGCGACGAGATCTGTAAGATATAAATATGTGTATAGGTAACATATGCAGATAAAAAATGCATCCCAAAATGGCAACATTGTTGTTGCCATCCAGCTTATTGTCATATAACAATTAAAGAAAGACAATTGTGTTGCTAATTCGGGATCTATTCTTTTATCTATGAACTCATTTTATTTTTCGAATGATTTTCGGCGTAATCTTCAGTCATGGTTTCAGTCAAAAAAACTTGTTAGGTATCAGTTTCTAGAAACGCAGTGAAGCTTGGAAAGCAATGAAAACTACGCTATTTCAATATTCATCTTTATTGACCGTTTAAAAACCTTCTTAAACCTAAACATAGCTTTGTACGAAAATTTTAGTGCATAAATGAATAGTTGAGTGATTCTTTTATCCTCCTCATTATACTGGGAATAACAAAAACGGTATAATAAGCCGAAAGGAGGTCAAGTCAAGGCCAAGGTGGCCATGATACTTAACATATGTCGAAAAATGAAAATAAGTTTTATATTACCATAGTATATTAATCAGCTGATTAGCGATTTTGAATGAGAGGTCCAAGTCCTTAAGAAAAAGTTGTTTAGATCCATGAGCAGCTTGACCTCCTTTCGGCTTGTTATACCTTTTTTGTTGCTCCCGGTACAGCTGTTTCAAGCCACCTAAAGCCCATCTGTTGCAGATGGATGCCCTTTTGACTCAGTTGATCGCTGCGTGCTTGATACATTCCGCTACACCCTCCGCTGGCTGAAACTACCAAGACCAAGGCCTAAGAAGCATTTCACAGAACCCTTCTGTTAACATCAAAACTCAAGAATTTATTGTGACATTTGCATAATGTTGCCGTGAATTTGATTAGCAGCGCCAAAAGTTTAAATTCGGCAAATTGACGTCTGTAAACAGTCTGTTTAGCAGCAATTGTAACAAGCAAAAGATATTTTACGGGATGTTTTTCACTCAAAAATTACAGGTCGGCGCACACGGGAGCTATAACTTTAGATACGTCACTAACACGCTTACCCAAATCACACAAAGTTGGGTGAACCTGGAGTGTTGAGTTATTTCCAGCTTTGATCTAATATCTCGTCTGGCAACATTCTTGCTGAAGGTAGTCTCATAAAACTTTTATGGAGATCTTCTTAATCTGTTGGAACAATTCCAGAGGGGATGGCTGCATTGTAACACCTACATAATAAAAGTAAGAGGAAAAGTTGGCTTAGATTGCCTGTAAGAAGATCAGTATTTCTACAACTCTTCATTATTTTACTGTGTAATTCTTTACAATGAAGAATTTCAATTTTCAATTTCAATTATTGTGTTAGGAGCCTACTAAGAACACCCTTACCTTAACAGCCACAACAGTCCACTGCTGAACATGGGCCTCCCCCGTATTGGGGGGTATTGCCATACTCACCAAGCTTGGCAGGCGGATTGGCGAGCGCAGTGCAAGATGTTTAATTCACAGGGAACGCTGCTGCCCATTCCCTGGATAATTATCCCTTAGTCGCTTTTTACGACACCCACGAGTAGAATTGGGGTGATGCTATTCTAGGCCGGCATCACACGGCTAAGAACACAATGAGAGTTTAATCCACATACAAATACATACATACATAAACCATCTTGCGGGGTAGGCAGAGCGTAAACAGCTTTGAAAACCGGCTCTTTACACCACAGCATCTGACTGTCATCCAGTTTGAAAATTTGAGAGTCATCCAGAAGACTGTGTAGTATCGCCATATTGACAGGTTGTTAACCTGGCGTCTGAAATTGCAATACAAATCAACTCTCAAATCCCTTAGTCGCTTTTTACGATTAGCACGGGAAAGATTATGGGACGATGTGCCGGCATATTATTATGATTATTTTATCTTAGCCTAAACTGTCACGGCATACCTTTAGGTACGTATGTGATGTACAATATTTTAGCATATTTCCTGTGATGCCGGTTTAGACGCATAACATCAACCACAATTTAACTCATTAGGAGATTTCAGCTAGCCAGACGGATAATCTCGGAATGCAGGGTTATTATGTAACAAAGTTATGTCCAGGAATTACGTCCCACGGCAAACTTGGACCATTTAAGGCTAAGCTTGTAAATTAGATGCTAAACGGTAGATATCCGTTATACGGGGTTATTTTTTAGTCAGTGCGCAAACTTTGCAGGGTGTTTCTACTCGTGATTCTGAACATCTTTTACTATGGGGCCAACTGCGAATTCGCAAAAAAAATTTAGCTGTTCCATAGAAAAATGCATACCTACTCGGCAAAAATGTAAGGAATATCCAAAATTTTTTTTAGGTTTCGCAGGTGGTCCCATAGTAAAAGTTGTTCAGAATCACGAGTAGAAACATCCTGCAAAGTTTGCGCACTGACTAAAAAATAACCCTGTAGATATAAAATTGCATAACTAAAATGTTCTAACGGTGTAAAAAACAGCAGCCCAGCTAAGAAATTAATCGAATTGTCTATACAAAAGTCGTGTGGGTTGGTGGTAGGTAATCAACACAACATTTAAGCAAAATCGACTGCATTAACGATGAGTCCATACTCGTCGCTGAATATTCAGTCATGAAAACTACTAATCATTTTTAAACTAGCGGCCCGTTAGCGGGTTCACCCACTGTAACTCAATCTACAACCTTGTTAATTGAGTCCACTTGTCCGACAGATGTCATTTTACGTCTTGCGTCTCACGTCTTATGTCGAAGGTAGCGCTCATGAATAATATGAAGATGTCTTCATTAGAAGTGGATTGTTCAATGCGCTTAGGTACAAGGTGAAAGGTCAGCTAAGGATTAGTTACCATGACTTATCATTGCAAAGTCTTATAATGAGTTACCTTATTTTACTTAAACTTAATATTACCTTGATCTGAACAAATAAAAATTTAAGATTTTTAGTAAAATAAATTGATGTGTAAATTAAAATAAAGTGAAATTGCCTTTACGTAAATTTATTACAGTAGATTTATCAAAATATAAGTAACGAAACAAATTTTTCAGGTATCTGAAATTAAATTATACGTCTCCTTCTTTTCGGTTGGTATAAGATGTTAATCAGGGTCTGAAATCTGCTAAATAAAAATCGTTTGTTGTGTGTATCAATGGCATGTTAGTTGTGTTGTTTCGTATTCGACTAACAGATCCTAGTGTAGAAAATCACAGTGCTAATTGAATGATAGTTGAATGTCGCTGGCATAAGCTTGGGGCCCTGTTATTTAGAAAGCAGTATGTAGACATATAATATATGTGTGAGTATGTAATAATTTTCTTGAGATTGTGCATTCGTGTCAATAAGTCATCGACATAAATTACGTTATCGAGAACTATTCCACTTCAATGATTCTTCATCATCGACGAAGTACATTGCTGCTTGAGAAACTACTGTAATTATACGAAAACTACATCGGGAGAACTATAACTACAACTATATCTCCTTTCGGCTCGTTAGACCCATTTTGTTACCCATTGAAAGTACTCATGAAACTGAACTACTTTCCCTATGGAACATGGGAAACATAAAAACAATTTTGAACCTCCCATAATAACTCAAATCAGCTGATTGTCAATTTTATGTATGTGAGGTCCATATTTTTATTATGAGTATCCAACATTTTAGTATGAAGCCTGGCATACCTATGACCTTGAAACCTACTACTAAATGTTCTACCTGTGTAAAAACAGCAGCCCAGCTAAATAAAATAAATGAATAAATAAATAATAACCACCTGATGTTAAGTGACAATGCAGAAGATGATGGAACATGCTCGCCCAGATAATGCCTATTCACTCTCGCCTTGAAAAGGTCCAGGTTATAACATTTCGGAAACAGATCCGCAGGCAGAGAGTTCCACTCCTTGGCAGTTCGCATTAAAAATGTAGAAGGGAAGCGCTTTGTGCGAATTTGCGGGATGTCTACGATATAAGGGTGGAATCCCAACCGGCGTCTCGTGCACCGGAGATAGAATGGTGACGGAGGTTTCAGGTCAGGGAGATACTGTGCACACTCCCCGAAAAGTATCCTGTAGAATACCGACAAGTAAGCTACTTTACGACGGTGTTCGAGGCTCTGTAACTTTGGGTCAATAAGTGCCCTATCAGCGATGAGTTTCTTGGTGCGCTTCTCAATCGAGTCCAGGGCTGCCAGCTGATGTTTGGCAGACCCGTCCCATAATTGTCTATACACAAGTCGTGTGGTGGGTAATTGACACAACATTAGCAAAATCGACTGCATTAACGATGAGTCCATAATCGTCGCTGAATATTCAGCCGCTAAAACTACTAATTATTTTTATACTAGCGGCCTGTTAGGGGTTCCACCCACTGTAACTCAAACCACATCTACAACCTTGTTGATTGAGTCCACTTGTCCGGCAGATGTCATTTTACGTCTCGCGTCTCACGTCTTATGTGTGAAAATAGCGCTCATGAATAATACGAAGATCTCTTCATTAGCAGTGGATCTTGTTCAATGCGCTTAGTTAGAGGTACAAGGTGAAAGAGATCAGTTCTGGATTAGTTACCATGACTTATCATTACCTTATTTTACTTAAACTTAATATAATAGTCCGAGTTCTTAATTGGCAGTTTGTATGGAGGTATGGTCCCATCTGGCAGAAATCATGAAACTTGGCATGTGTGTAGCTTACATATGTAAGCTTCAGGAAAAGAAGGGAAGCAAGTTGGACCCCCCCCTGCTTCCCCCCTTTACCCCCCCTTTTAGTCCCAAATTTCAGTTATCTTTATTTTTCTCGGAAACGATTAAAGATAGGAGAAATTTGTCAAGGTAAGAAATATTCCTTATAAAATTGTCTATATAATTGTTCTTGGGTCAATGTTGATAGGACTTATACTTTTCGAGTTATGCTTCTGGGAAACCCATCATTTTTTTAAAGGTGACTTCCAGCTCTGAATTAGCCATAACTACCATGTGATAGAATATTCTTTCAAACTTGCTATTGGCTTTTATTAGTTAGGTAGTCTACAAAGGAAACCCGCAAAGACAACACTTCAATCACGCCTGTGGGGATGGGGGGAGGGGGGCAAAGTTTATTTTTTCCGAGCTGAACTTGAGGACTTCTGACTCCTTAAGTAAATGTGACACGAGAAATTGAGTATCATTTTCGAATATATTAAAGACGGGAGTATTCATTTCTGGAACGCTCTTTGGTACATTTCATACATAAAAAATATTGTGAAATAAGAAAAAAATATGTTTCGTTCTCATTCAAACGCTGTTTTCTTCATGACCTTGAGACATATTTACTAGATAATAACACATACTCGAAGTCATACTCACCCTTATTATAAAACCATATTTTATTTTCGAAAATATTAGAAAATACCTAGCCTACGGAAGCCTAAATATTTTTACAAAGTTATGTTTGTAGCTGGAAAAATTTCAACTTCATAGATTTTGTATGCAAAAATAAGATTACCAACCGCAAACTTATATTTCTCAATTGTTGCTAAACCATTCCAGATAGAGAAATGCCTTCATAGGAAATGTTGTTTATACTGAAGGGTAGTTTTTGTTGGAATAAAGAAATTGAGGATCTGGAGTACTTGATGTTTAAGAAGACATTACAGTATCTCGAATAGTTTAGGTGGGCTGTTGATATTCCACATCAAGTACTCCAGATCTTCAATTTCTACATATCAGCATAAACAACTCTTCAGTATAAACAACATTTCCTATGAGGGCATTTCTCTATCTGGAATGGTTTAGCGACAATTGAGAAATATACGTTTGCGGTTGGTAATCTTATTTTGCATACAAATCTATGAAATTGAAATTTTCCAGCTACAAACATAACTTTGTAAAAATATTTAGGCTTCCGTAGGCTAGGTATTTTCTAATATTTTCGAAAATAAAATATGGTTTTATAATAAGGGTGAGTATGACTTCGAGTATGTGTTATTATCTAGTAAATATGTCTCAAGGTCATGAAGAAAACAGCGTTTGAATGAGAACGAAACATATTTTTTTCTTATTTCACTTAATATTTTTATATTTTTGTATGAAATGTACCAAAGAGCGTTCCAGAAATGAATACTCCTGTCTTTAATATATTCGAAAATGATACTCAATTTCTCGTGTCACATTTACTTAAGGAGTCAGAAGTCCTCAAGTTCAGCTCGGAAGGGGGTCCAACTTGCTTCCCTTCTTTTCCTGAAGCTTACATATGTAAGCTACACACATGCCAAGTTTCATGATTTCTGCCAGATGGGACCATACTTCCAGCTAAGGAGCCGTACTATAACCTTGATCTGAACAAAATATAAAAGTTTAAGACTTTTAGTAATATAAATTGATGTGTAAATAAAAATAAAGTTAAATTACCTTTACGTAAATTTATTACAGTAGGTAGATTTATGAAAATATTATTAACGAAACTAATTTTTTAGGTATCTGAAATTAAATAATACGTCTCCTGCTTTTCGGGTGGTAATAGATGTTCATCAGGGGCTGAAATCTGCTAAATAAAAATCGTTTGTTGTGTATCAATGGCATGTCAGTTGTGTTGTTTTGTATTTGCAGATTCTAGTGTAGAAAAAAATCACGGTGCTAATTAAATGACAGTTGAATGTTTGTTGAAGATTTGTTTATGTATATTTGATGAAATAAAAAAAATATGTGGCTGGCATTAGCTTGGGGCCCTGTTATTTAGAAAGCAGTATGTAAATATATATGTGTGTGTAAGCAATAATTTTCTTGAGATTGTGCATTCGTGTCAATAAGTCATCGACATAAATTACGTTATCGAGAACTATTCCACTTCAATGATTCTTTAAAGAAACACTAGTACAAATTATGTAGGTACTGATAAATAATTTAAAAGAAATGCGATATTCTTTTTTATGATGAATTAAATTCAAAAACTATGCATGTAAGCAAATATATATAAAGAAAAATTTACTCAATTGATCTACCAGAATATAAATATTCCGAATTCCAATTTCATTCAACCCAACATCCTAATTTGAATCAGACCACAATCGTACAGGATATCATGTAATTCTGGAATTAAACCAACATCAAACAAAGGCAGCAGTGTACATCATGCATTAATCAAAGCAGCAAACCCTATGAACTTGTATCAAGCAACTGAGGTGAATTCCTGTTGTAAGATGGTTCTTACACGTAACGCATGATTTTACGGTAATTTGTTAGATCAGATTTTTTTGGTGTTGTGCTGGCTTAGAATAGCATCACCCCATACATTTTCCGTGAGTGTCGTAATAAGTAAGGGATTTAAGAGTTGATGTTTATTGCATTTTTAGGCGACGGGCTGACAAACTTTCACTATGGTGGTACACAGTCTAATGACTCTCAAACTTTTGTCAAACGTGGTGTAAATGACCGTTTCTTTTTACGCTCTGCCTACTTCGCAAGAGATGGTATATGTGTCCTATTAATTTTTCGGATTTGTTGCAATTTGCGCAGTGTTTGTCTGAAATGAAATAATACATTTTTATTCAATTTAGGTTAGCAAATTCGGGTTGTTACTGGAAAGTGTCCGAAACGTTGGAACGTTTAAAATCGATAATAAACCAACTTAAATCCGTTGAAGTCGTTTTATTGTGATCACCAATTACCATCACAAACTGCAACAAGATCCGGTTTGTGTGCGATTCGCTTATTGTTTACTCGACAAACATGTAAGCCAAACTACCAAACTACGTCTGGATATGAGAATGTTCAAATCATGTTCAATCAAGTTCAATTTGAGCTTACATACTTGTTTGTTCGGAATGTTACTTGTGTAAACAGGAAGACGACATCATGTAAGTTATACAAATGCTTTGTTTAAGTGTTGTTACAGTAACAATCATGCAAGAAATATTAATTTATTTTAACTAGAAAGTTCAGAGTAAAGTTCGTGAAGTGTCAATTAAAGATTATACCAATTTTAAATGTAGGTAATATTTTCACACAAAAGTAGGTACCCGACTATTGAAAACCTAATTCTCTCTTGTTTTTTCGTCGGTTAACGAGTAAGAGATGTTTAGTATCACAGTAACTTTGTCGCCTGCTGTATGGGCTCCTATTCGTCGAATCGGGAGTACTTGATTTTTTAAGTTACTGGTTTCAAGTGTATTATTTTTAAAGATACCTAACAAAAAGTAAGTGTATCTCGTAAATACAGCAAACGTCAAGCTAAAATCAAATATTTACTTTACTTGACACGCCAGAAGTTCGCGATCCAAAGTTTCGCCTGCAAGTTCTAGATTATTTTAGCAAGATCAACAAACGGATCCGGCTAGTATTTGAGCGAATTTCATGCTTGTGTTGATCTGCAAGATATGATTCAGTAAAGTACGTTTGTGTTTAAGAAATAATTAAAGTTAAAAAACCTTTTTGAAACTTAACTATGGCTCCTTTGGGATTGGAAGATAATATCTTTTGTTTTTTTAAGTTTCATATTTTTGGATTCTGAGCTGGTAAGTGATTTATCGTTTAAAAAGTGCCCCTTTTTTATTTACCTTTTATTTGATACTGGTTCATAAATAAAATGCTGAATATTTGTATAATATATCGGAAAACATAATCTAAATATTGTAACTTTTATTTAACAACTAATATGGATTTTGCACGTAAACTTTACGTAAGATAAATATCTTATAGATTTTTGTTGGACTAAAAATAAATAAATAACACATTTATTTATCATTTAGATATCAATATAATTTCAAATTATTTATTGACTTATTTATTAAATCACACTTTTTTTACTGTGAGGCATTACAGATTGCATTACAAAATAAACAAAACTAAATATAAAATAGCATTAAATTTAAATATGTATGTTTTCCTTTGTAAATGTATAATAAATAAAAAAAAAACATAACACATGTTTCTCATTCATCATTTTCACAGACTCACTTACTTACTTCATTCAAATCGTTGACTCAAATATATTAGAAAGATAATAAATCATCCAGTGTAATTTTTATTTTATTTCATTATTATCATCTGCACCTTCAGCATCATTGTACATAGTATGTAGCCATCGTAGTTCCCTTCGGAAGTTATCTAGCCTTTTCTTTCTTTCAATTTGCAATTGTAATCTTTTCTCCTTTTCGTTACGCAAGAAATGTTTTTGTTTCTGCATCATTGACTCTTGTACTATGCGTTGAGGTATATCTATCAAAGGTAGACCAGTTAGCTAAAAGGAAAAAAATGAGAGGAATAGAAATAGTTGCATTTGCCACACTTTACATTACTTAATTTCTAGATTCATCTGATTCTTTATTATAAACCTCAGTTTCCATTACACTATTTTCAAGATATTTAAGAGCACTTACCTCAACATTGTTTTCAATATCCCTTGTTTTTCTATAATTTACATCATCTTCTCTATACATTCGTCTATAAGATACGTGTGGCAAACTTATTGCATGAAATTCATGTAACGGTATTGATTCTCTTCTTCTTAGGATAAGGTTATCATCATCATTTGGAATCTCTGTTGTACCTTTGGTCGTACCCCCACACTTAGCTTCTGTTGCTTCTTTACATTTAGTTTCTTGATAGAGAGAAAATACTATGGCTAAAAACACAATTGCGTAAATCATATTATTTTGATAAGTTTAAATCGTGTTTTAGTATTGTTAGCCTACAGTTTTTATGTAACTTTTTTAAAGGGCTACAAAAAATTTATGACCCATAAAGTACTGCAACACTTTTTTATGTAAGAGTCAGAACAGGTCAGATCAGAACTCACCTGAGTAGTAAAATACCTATTTCGAAGTGTTTCAGATTGTATAAAATATATTACTCATATCACGTTAAATCTTTGATGTCATTTTAAAACAACCTGAAGACGTGTCACAAAACTTAGTATTGTATCATGTACTTATAAATTTGATGTCATAGTATGCGAAACAAAAATATGAGCTGGAGTATAATACAAAGAAAGTGATCATTCCACTGCCTCTGTTGCCAAATTTTGGTCCCTGATTTGATTAGGTAGTCATTACACCACTACGTCAGTCTTCCAGTTAGAGAATCCGGAACAACAAATTTTTCTATTACCTAATTAGTGTAGAGAATTTTATTAGCTTTCATTGTCTAGTACAGCAACATTTTGTACAAAGTATCATTTTCAAAATACAAGCTGATGACCAAATGTTTGACATTCTTTGTGCTTTCCTTACGGCGCCCAGCCTCTGAAAAGTGAGGTGTTTTAGTATGTTTGTCTCCCTAATAGCCCAAACAAAGTTCAGTAGTAAATTTGGTTGTTCAGGATTTTCCAACTAGAATCTTTCATTGGCCACTCTATACTAAATAATTAGGTAAGGGGTTTTGAATCTGTGACTTAAAGATTTTATTGGTCATTTTTTATTCATTTTGATATTTTTTTACTTTTAGATTTTTGACAGTAACAACCCTGGCTATGTAACATGTGCCAATCGCAAAAATCTGAAATAAGGCCAAGTGAACCTTCTGTAAACTCTCTATTTTGTGGCGATATGTTCATGGATGACGTTGACACGTCAATGTTGCCTGACAATTATGTTTGTTTCTAGTGTCAATTTGATACACAACAGATACTGATCTGTTTACATGTTCATGTCAAGGTCAATGAATTTGAGAATAACAAAGTTTATGATGAACGATTTCGATGCTCTGTAAGAATAATTAAACACTCAAATGATACTGAAGTCATTTTGTTTTGAAAGTCAATCAATGTTGTCATCAATAATGTCTTCAAAATATATTCAAAACAGTAGGTATGATGATATAACTTCAGTGAAATTTTGAATTTCATAGACGCCTAGGTTACGATCGTACCTATTGGTACTGCCTTTAATATTGTGGGCTGAACTTTTGAGTTTCTTGTTATTGGAAAACCGATTTGTGTTCCTGTTTTGGGTAACTTTTGTATAGGTATGGTAATGCGTGTGATGTGGTTAAAAATAATAATAGGTAATAAGTTAAAAAACTGCGCATAAAGAGAAATTGCTCTTATACTATGATGTCAAGGCTTGTATATTGAACTGATACAAAAATAAAACACTGTAAACTCCATTAATCAAACATGCAAGCACGTGCCTCATACATACTACGTATATGCATACATGCACGTACTTCATACAAATACATAATTTAAGTTTGATATATCGTAAAATATCCACCTCTTTAAATGAGTTTGACATGAAGGGGTGTAACAAAATCATTAATAACACACTAGTGAATAACGTTAATAACTAACCCAATAACGAAGTAACTGCTTACTCAGTAAATTATATACAACAACACTCATTGGATGAATTATCGTGCATTAGCACGCTTCAAATGATATTTTTAAACTTTTGTTGCGAAGGTTCTGTATGTTAAAGTAAAATGTAATGTTATGATTATTAACAATTTTATGTCTAGTATGATATGTATTTGTTACCGGCCAAACCAGATTTTAGGATAAACTAGTTTTTCCTAGGCCAAAGTAGTTTATCCTACATGCAGTTGGATAAACCGGTATAGACTAGGCTAAACCGGTCCGTCCGATGGCCGATAGGAGAAACTAGTTAATCCTAGGCTGAACTAGTTGAGCCTAAAATTAATAAGTACACTTCAGGATAAACTGGTTTGGCTTAGTTAAAAATGCTAAAGGCTACAGTGACGTAGCTCTAGAAGGTAAAAGGTAACGTCAAACATACTGGAGACATCGGACACCCTGGAGACTCGAACACCCTAGAGGGTGGGGTGTAGCATTGGACACCCTGAAGGCTCGGACGCCCTGGAAGGACGCCCTGCAGTGAGGCATCACGTACACCCTGGAGGCATCAAACACCTGTAAGGCTCGAACACCCTGGAGGATGCGAGGTAGCGTCGGACACCCTAAAAGCTCAGACGCTACCTGCCGTGGGCTGGGCTCGCACAGACCGACGATACCTGTGATGTGACAGCTCGTGAGAGCTATCGGCGACAGCGACGTTGCATGTGCTCGCATCAGGGCCTACAAGGTGTCTGAGCCTTCAGGGTGTCCGACGCTACCCCGCACCCTCCAGGGCAATCGAGCGTCACAGGTGTTTGATGCCTCCAGGGTGTTCGATTATACCCTTTACGCTCCACCGATGCTACACCCCACACTCTAGGGTGTCCGATGTCTCCAGGATGCCCGACGTTACCCTCTACCCTCTAGAGGTCCGTTACTGTAACCTTAATCATTTTTAACTAAGCCAAACCAGTTTATCCTGAAGCGTATTCATTAATTTTAGTCTAAACTAGTTCAGCCTAGGATTAACTAGTTTCTCCTATCGGCCATCGGACGGACCGGTTTAGCCTAGTCTATACCGGTTTATCCAATCGCATGAAGGATAAACTACTTTGGCCTAGGAAAAACTAGTTTATCCTAAAATCGGGTTTGGCCAGTAACATATTCATCAAATAAATACGAAATGTTTGACTACTTTCAATAGATTTAATCTCCAATTTAATAATTCGACGTTCTAAAAATAGTCACAATACAAATGTCAAAATAAAAGTAAAATTGTCTTTATAATTTAATGTTAATTATCAAGTAGAAGGTAAGTCAGTGCAAAAAAGTGCTGGTCTGCTTGTTTAACATGATTTCATTTTTAGCTAAAAATATCAATACAAATGAATGTTATCTAAACCGTTAAACTAACTTATAAATTAAGTAACAAATTTCGCATTTATGGGTTAGCCTACGAAACACGTAGAGAAAGTTATTTTTGTACCTTCATAGTACCAATATTTAATTTTAGCCCGAGTATTATCGCTGGAACCCTTTACGGAGCCATTGTCGAGTGAAAAGGAACCCTAAACAAAATACGGATGGAAGTAAACAAGCAATATCCATTAGTGAATCAGGGCTCAAATCAAATGATTGTTTTGAATACCGACGGTGCCTTCAACCGAATACTGAATAAACCAAACACGATGGGAACAAAACATAGCGGGAAGAAGAATACCTCATTTTGGATACCTGTTAAAAGTAAGAGCTTTTGTTGCTGCTATTATACAGGGTTATATTTTGTCCGACGATATCGTCAAACTTACAGGTTCTCACTAGACGAAGGTGGCACAGAACCGTGTGGATTGGCGCTGTCTGTAGAGAAGAGGCCTATACCCTGCAGTGGGTGGATGTGGGCTGAGAATGATGATGATGATGATATTTAGTCCGTACGCAAACGTTGCAGGGTGATGCTACTATTGGCTATAGACAAGTTTTAATAGGGGTCATGTGTCACAGAATAAAACCGAAAAGTATGAAAGAGTCGCTTTTTAGTGATATCGGATAGCCCCCCGTTGTTCTTAACAATAAATGGAATCACCTTGCAAAGTTTGCGTACTGAAACAGAATAAATAATAGTAGTACTGACCCATAATTATCCTGTCAGCGCTTGCGTACTCATGTTTACTATTGGGTGCCCGCCAATACTTATTTTGTGTTTTTACTATCCGCGCGTGGTCTGATGGCAGCCACATTTCTTAAATTGTCTTCGCTTTCGAATGCCATCAGATTGCGCGTAGACCACAGGTAGATATTTTGTGGTAGATGTAAGATGTAGAATAGCACCACCTACACAATATTTTTCTTACAGGCTTAGATTGTCAACAATTAATATCCCAGAGAAAAATGTGGAATCTTTTTCACAACTTTCTGCATTTTCGGGGTTTTTATTTAGTTTCGTGAACACTGATGCATAGTGGGTAGACTATCAATCACTTCGATGAGGTAGGTGTAGGTGGCTGTAGGTACTATTAGCCAGTACAGCAACTTACCCATTTAAGGGATCAATTTATACTGGTTTATGATACAATAACTAAGAAAAACCATAAATGGCGCTGGAAAGTCATAGATGGCGCTAAAGCTACTCGTGAGTAGTCAAGTATGATAATGAACGAAGTAAGTGGTTCACAATTTTGCCGCGTCGGATAGAGCCTACCGTAGTGTAGCAGTTAATACGTCTGATCCGGCTTGTCAGAAGATGTGGGTTCGAATACCATCGCTGGCGTGAATTTTTTCCAATAGTTTCGTTTGTATTAACTTTGTAACCAACAAGTTTATAAGAAATTTAGCTAACCCTTTAAATTGGTGGATAGGTTGTTGTGCTGTAAGATTATCGGTACACAACTATGGAATAGATTGCTTGTAGCATTTTCTATCATTTGTAACTAAAAAAGCATGTTTTTTTTTCAGAGAACAAAGTTAATGTCACACCAAAGTCAAAAGAACCAAAATACAATGCTCGAGTGACTTTCCAAGTGGCTCTGCGACCAACCATTATTATAGGACAGCTATTTTCTCTTATACCTGTTAATGGAGTAATGAGTAACAATGTAGAAGATATACGGTAAGCAAATGACATGTGTTGTAAATAAAACACGAAGCAAAGTCTGGAGGAATTTTTGTTACATTTAATCAATAACGTCATAACATAATTATATAACTTTCTATTATTTTTTAATTGCAGATTTGTAAGGAAGTCGCCAAAATATATTTTTGCATTTCTTTCCTTCTTTGGACAAGTATTCATGACAATCATGTGTATGTGTAAGCTTTTCAATGATACTTCACTCAAATCAACAAGTAAGTAAGTTTATTAATTATTAAAACCAAATGCGATTTATTGCGGTTTCATATAATATATAGCGTTATCATATCAAATACCTATTACGGGGTTTAACCCTAAGACAATAATTGTTTTTTTTTTATTTTTCCTAATATTGTAACTTTTCAGCTCCTGTAATATTTTATGGTACAACACTGATTACAATGTACATGTTTTTCAAAGTTGCGAAAGATTGGCCAATGTTAGTGCAACATATAGCTAAGACTGAGGAAATTGATCCAAATTATGATACTACGCTAAGTAAAAGATGTAATGTTACTTGTGCGATAGTACTCTCTATGGCTTTATGTAAGTTTACATCTACATAATTTTCAGTTTAATGATGTTTGGTATCGGTTAAAAGTACAGTCACCCCTAATCCACTCAGGTTGTTTCGTAAAAAGCGACGTAGAGTTTTTGCCTCGGTCTGATATCTGTCGACTATAGTCAACTGCATGGTGGTGGTGTTATAATCCCAAGCTTGTTATTTAAGGGATCAGCTTATGCTGTTAATTCCTAGTAATAGTATAAGTAAACCAGTGTGTACTGATCTATTTAATGAGATTTCTTGAAGAGCTTTTGCTGGCTTGGCAGGCAATCAACACAACAAGAGCAACGTCTCAAGTAACTTTTTGTCTCAACACTAATCAAGTTTCTTATTTACCCGACTGCTTCAGAAGAAGGGTTTTTTTACTCTTTTATTTTGTTGCACATTTTTACATTATGGTCATCAAAAGAAGAGTTGATTATGTTTTTCGAGAACATGTATTATGTATGTGGGTATGTTATGATTTCTTTTTCACGGGCTGCAGCCCAAACGACTAAACGGATTTTAACATGTGAGGTGCCATAAGATTCGTCTCAGCAGTGCAAGTGACAATGGTTAAATTAAAATTGCACGAATTTATGATGGCGGATTTTAAACGATATTACTTTGTAATAACCGCAGTCAGCATTTTACTTTTTAAATTGATGCTTGTTTATATTTCTAGTCGAACACATTTTATCTCTGCTATCAGCATTCGCTGGGGCAATGCTGTGCTATCCTGATGAACATTTGTATGAAGGGTTTGTCAAGTATTTCTACCCATGGGTTTTCAACTTTTTACCATATTATCCATTTCTTGGTATGGTCACACAGGTTAGTTGAATTTTGTTACTAAATAATTTTATTATATTTTGTGTAATACTCACGAAAATGTTTTTTATTAATTTATTCTAGTTTCTACATTTTCAAGGCACCTTCATTTGGAACTTTTCTGACTTGTTCGTGATAACAATGAGCTATTATTTAACATCGCGTATGAAACAAGTAAACAGAAGATTATTAGCTGCTCAGGGAAAGGTAAGATAAATAGACTTGCATTTTGACTCAGTAATTAATTAGACGCATGCAATGCTATTGTTGATCTGTATTTTGGTCCATCAGAAATTTAGGATTCAGCTATGTCATTCTAGAGTTGCGGAAATTTTAATAGTTGAAATAGGACATCAAAGTTCGATCTCATATTTCAAATATGAGAAACTTATTGACACAACAATAGCTACAGAATATTTAGGTGATGCAAATTAGGTGGTGCAAGTTAGGTGGTGCAAGTTAGGTGGTGCAAATTAGGTGGTGCAAGTTAGGTGGTGCAAGTTAGGTGGTGCAAATTAGGTGGTGCAAGTTAGGTGGTGTTAATGTTAATTTGAGACATCAAAATGCTATGTGACATTATATGATATAAAAATATTTTTAAAAGCACAAATTGCAACATTCGATCTTATATAACTGAATAATTTCTGCAACGGTGCCGCACGATATTGCAGTTTTTAACAGCCAGCACGCGAATTCTCTTCATCAATAAAATAGACTTTTTTTTGTTTTTATGTGAAATGGGATTGTTACTAACTAAAATATCTATCTTTCAATTTGATTCTTCTAGTATTTACCTGAAGTATTCTGGAAGTCGTCTCGCGAAGACTACGGGCGCGTCACGCAATTGGTCAGAAGGGTGGATGACGTCATCAGCGGAGTAACTTTCATATCTTTTGCGAACAATCTGTTTTTCATCTGTTTGCAATTGTTCAATTCTTTGGAGTAAGCATTTGTTTGACCAGTACATTCTTAGTTTTTTTTCTTAGAGTATATATAAGTAAGCTATAGAGTGCGTCTACAAAATTAGAACTGTAGCACAAAGTAAGTATTGGCTAGACTGTAGGCAGCAGTAGGCTGGGCGCCACCTCTCTGTCTTTCAGTAGCAAAACGCCAGTGACAGCACTACTGAACCTCTATATCTTCTCATACATTTGACGTCTGTATCTAGGCAGCAACTACTTACGCTTTGACAGCTAATGCGTACTCCTAACGTACTATACAGGGTGATTAAATTGGCATTCGATGCATTTTAGAGGGGGAACAGGGTCATTGGTTACAAAATTATTAGGACTTTTAAAGAAATTTCGATTTCAACCAAAGTCATGAAAGCTAGCAAACCGTTTTATGCATAGTTTTTGACATGATCTCATAGTGAATGAAAGGACAATCATTTTAGTTACAAGTTTAGTTAAATACTCTCTTTTCAATTAAAATACAGCGAAAATATTTTGGTGGAAAGGGATTTTCAACATTCATGGTAATCTACTGTAAAAATCACTATGGAATAATCCGTAAATAACAGAGTTCTCTGTTTCATTAGCTAACCGAAAGGTACAATAATCTACAATCAAACATGTTCATATAAAATAATTAGCATTTAGCGGCGTGCGAAACAAGGCAATTGACTATGGTCGGTCGACTACGCCAAAGTCAGCAATGCTGTTTAGACAACTTTTCAGTATTTTCTAATGTGGAGCATTCCTCAGGAGTCTGTGGTTCCGGTTCGATTCGTGAGTTGACCTGCAGGTTGATATTCAACACTTTGTGAATTTTTTCCAGTTTGGTTTAAAATCACGTTGAACCACCTGATTGTCCGCAAGAAAATATCGTGCTCGGAGGGCATATTAAACCATCGGCCTCGATTGATGTCTAATAAACGCAGACGGTGGTCGTAACACTTCCATAGCAGAGGTTCTAATACTTGTAGTAGGTGGTTTAAAATATCCGACAAAGGTTTATCATTTCAGTTTTTAGGCTGTTTAAAGCTCAGAGCTCATTTTCTGAATTGTCGTAATCCCAATCGTGCGAAAATCTGCTACTAATTGTGCTCGTATCACATGTTCTACTAAACTTATTAATTTATGCACACCTAATAAATTCACACAAACCCTTAACATTTAAAGTGTCGAGTAGTAGAACGTGTAATACGAATGGTTAGACCACTCGTTTTAGATTTCCGTGCACGGATTTGGATTACGACAATTCAGAAATGGAGCCCTGAGCTTTAAACAACCTAAAACTTAAATGATAAATCTTTTGTCGGAGTTTTAAACCACCTTCTAAGTATTGAACCTCTGCTATGATAGTGTTACAACCACCGTCTGCGTTTATTAGACATCAATCGAGGCCGATGGTTTAATATGCCCTCCGGAGCACGATATTTTCTTACGGACAATCAGGTGGTTCAACGATTTTTAACCAAACTGGGAAAAATTCACAAAGTGTTGAATATCAACCTGTAGGTCAACTCACGGAATCGAACCTGAACACAGACCTCGAGGAATGCTCCACCCATTAGACCACGAAAATACTTGAAAAAGTTGTCAAACAGCATTTGCTGACTTGGCGTAGTCGACCGACCATAGTCAATTGCCCTGTTTCGCACGCCGCTTTTTAATGCTAATTATTTTTATGAAAACATGTTTGATTGTAGATTATTGTACCTTTGGTTAGCTAATGCAACAGAGAACTCTGTTATGAAGTTTTACGGATTATTCCATAGTGATTTTACAGTAGATTACTATGAATGTTGAAATCCTTTCCACAAAATATTTTCTTGTTTTGGCGCTGTATTTTAAAAAGAAGTATTTCTAACTAAACTTGTAACTAAAATGATTGTCCTATTCATTCACTATGAGATCATGTCAAAAACTATGCATAAAACGGTTTGGCTTTGCATGACTTTAAAGTTGAAATCGGGAAATTTTCTTTAAAAATCAAAAGTCCTAATAATTTTGTAACCAATCATTTCCGACCCCTGGTTCCATGGAAGAATATGTTGGAAATGGCCCCCCCTCTAACCACCTTCAGGGAATGCATCGAATTTCCAATCACCCTGTATACTCTTAGGTTTTTTAAAGCATTTGTATTGCATTGTACTTATTTCTTTTAAAATTTTCAGCCATGGAATAAAAGGTTCAGATGATTGTATTCACGTGAAAACAAAAGGGTAAGTAAGTAACAGGTAAATACAAAAGGGTCTCGGCCCAGGCTCTTTGCTTTGCTGATTTTCTGTGATAATTTCAAACATAGATAGGTATTTTACGCATCATTTTGTGTTATTCATTAAAGACTTAACCATAGTCAGGTCTGGCAAATACTGCAAAAGTAACAACTTTTTGAAATCTTGACATGGATTGCGTTTCATCTACCTACTGCTGGTGGGGGCGTGAGTTAACATGGCAAGTTAGCTAGCCAAAAGACAATGCGTTCCTTTACTAGACCCCAGCTAGGTATATATGTCGCAGTACGATGGCAGAATCAGGTTTTTGGCCAAAAACCTAGGTTCTGAGCCGGCATATGGCAGAATCATCTGAGCCGGCATATGGCAGAATCGTAGACTTCCTTCGGCCATCGTCCTAAGCTGATCCAGGTTTTTGGCCAAAAACCTAGGATTTTGGCCAAAAAACTAGGATTTTGGCCGAAATCCTAGATTTTGGCCGAAATCCTAGATTTGTTTAGTATTATGGCTTTTTTGCATTTCGGGTGAACTTCTTCGTCTTCGAGTGGTACACCAAATCGCCCAACGAGCCGTTGGACCCTGGTATCAGAGTTTTCAACCGCCTACTGCAAGTAGCAGGCTTCTAACATGGTTGTGTAACGACCGCCGTCTAAGTGATCATAGAGAGCAATCGGGAGCGACGGCTTACCGTGCCCGTGTGGTTCGGGGAACGAGGAGTGGAGAGGTACTTTATGCACCTCCCTCTGATCTTTTGAGGGTAGACTTGGCCACCGTAAATGGACACCCTGAAGGACGGGGGGTAACATCAGACAGCAGGATTGCCTCGGATTCCCTGAAGGGCAGGGGGAGCATCAGACACCATAAGAGCAGGACGTACCACTGAATGCTCTTGAGGATTGGTGGTAGCGTTGGACGTCCTGGAGACCAGGAGGTAGCGTCGGACCCCCAGAAAATCCAACGCCCGTCATCTAACATCCTCCAGAGTGTCCAACGCTACCCACGCCCTCCAGAGCGTCTGACGCTACCTCCCACCCTCTAGAACGTCCAATGCTACTTCCTGCCTTTCGAGGTGTATGCCCGAACTACTCGGGCACGTTAAGCCGTCGGTCCCGATTGCTCTTTATGGTCACTTAGACGGCGGTCGTTACACAACCTTGTCAGAGGCCTGCTCCTTGCAGTAGGCGGTTTAAAAACTCTAACACCAGGGTTCATCGGGTCGTTGGGCTACTTGGTGTACACCACTCGAGGAAGAAGAAGTTCCCCCGAAATTCAAAAAAAGCCATAATACTAAACAAATCTAGGATTTCGGCCAAAATCCTAGTTTTTTGGCCTAAATCCTAGGTTTTTGGCCAAAAACCTGGATCAGCTTAGGACGATGGCCGAAGGAAGTCTACGATTTTGCCATATGCCGGCAAAAACCTAATTCTGCCATCGTACTGCGACATATATAATAACAGAAAATTGTGTTGTATTACACTTTTTACAATAAAAAGAGAAAGAAAGAGAGATTTGAGTTGTCGATTGATCAGAAATCTTCCTTTTTTTCAGGAACACAGCCAAAAGCAGCATTTTGGGAGGATACGAGGCAGCTGTATATTTCCTATTTTCACTAGTATTCCTCATCACTCGATCGGTTGCAGTATCCCTAATAGCCTCACAAGTACATTCGGCATCATCTGTACCTGCTCCGGTGTTGTACGACGTGCCTTCACCTGTGTATTGTATTGAGGTAATATTAAAGAGCATATTTTTTTCGTGATGTAAAGCTAGTTACTAGTACTTAGCGACAGTTTTCGTCTCAGTTCATGATAACAACATAGTTTATGAGACAGTTTGATTAACGTTTTGAAAGTATCATTATTTAAAATTAAATTCCAAGTAACATTATCTTAGAAAAACGCATAAAAAATTACTCTCCATACAAAATACCACTTCACTAAACACTGGGAGACTGATTTTATTTTTTGCTTTTTGCATGGGGAGAATTTGTTAAAGTACGGCCGTTCTAAAAGGCCATATTTGGCATCTGCCAAACCCATACTAGAAGACGTGTCAACAAAGTAAAAAAGATCTTATGTCATAGCATTAAGTAACATGATTTTGACAGCTGTCAAATATGGCCTAGTCATACGACCATGCTGTAAGTTTCATACACTGATGAAGCCTTCGCAATATTTTCTACCCCGTACACCCGATTGGTTTTCATTATGTACGCACGCACTGACCTGAAAATATTTGAAAATTTCATTGATATAATTAAAAAAAGAAGGAATAATTTCATTTTAGGACTTTAGGCTATCATAATTAATTTAATCACTGTTTCCAATTAATAACACAAAATTAATTATTTGGTAGAGTAAATTCGTAGTTTTATGAATTGATTTAAAACATTCAAAGCGAATATAATTTAATTAACTTCGTTTGACATTATTACTTACCTTAATTTTAATAATTGATGTTAATCGTTTAGGAAGTTACTCAAATAACTTTATTTTTATTGAGGTTTGAATCTACCTGCGTGGTCGCAGGATTTCTGATCATATTCATATAACTAGCATATAAAATATGTCGTTTTTAAGCAATCGAAAATCTCATCTCAATTAAAACCAGCTGCTTATTTTTAGGTCCAAAGTTTGAACTTCAAACAATAGACAAAAGTGGTTTAACCTCTAACTACGTCACGCAACTAGCACATTCCTCAAAGCTGCCATCACATCGCGCGCTTTCTGTATGTGTCGTCTCTAGTTTGTCATAGTAAACGCGCCCTCCTTTTTCTTTTTATAGGTACAAAGATATCTCGATCAAGTAAATGGTGAAAAGGTTGCTCTGACCGGGCTTCAGTTTTTCACAGTTACGCGTGGACTTCTTTTAACAGTAAGTACCAACCATCAAAACTACTAGAGTAAGACCCAAGACCAATGAAGTGTTGTACAACAGTAAATTACATCATACTTGTAAGGATCTCTTAATGAATACATTTGGTCTATAAAAACTACTTTACCTGTTTGTATTAAAATTAAAATTGGCTTATTTTGTGTGAAGAAATCAATAATTTTTAGCTTCACCATTCACCGTATGGTAGCCTCACCCCAATTCTACCTTTGGGTGTCGTAAAAACCGACTAAGGAGTTTTTATCCAGGGAATGGGCCGCAGCATTCCCTGTTAATCTGTAAATGAAACATCTTGCACTGCGCTAGCCAATTCGCCTGCCAAGCGTGGTGAGTATCGCAAAATCTCCCAAACGGGGTAGGCCCATGTCCAGCAATGGACTGTTGTTACTTTAGTAGTAGTGGTAGTAGTAGTCGATTCCGAAAAAGTGTATTGCAATGTATATTAGTAAAAAATACTTCCTTTTTCAGGTGGCTGGAACAATAGTAACGTACGAGCTGGTGATGGTTCAGTTCAACTCGCCAACAGCAGTTCCAGCTACAACCATGGAGGCGATAGCCAACGCCACAACTGCTTTACCACTGCTAGCTTCCACGGCACCTACCGAAATGGTCACTTAGGTTCTTGACGTACACTAATTTGTAGAGCAGATACTGTATTTTTAGATTTGGAATCATTTATAAGAGATCTCACCAAATACATAGATTTTTGTTTTTTTCCTGTTTGTACGTACATACTTTTCAAGGTGGATGCCAAATTTTAAGTTTCTAGCTCATCTAAAAGTGGGTTAGGTTTTTGATCTATACTTAGATCAGTCAGTCAATGAATAGTAGATATAAATGCCGATTTTCGGTCGTCAATGTTTTCATGACCGTTTCATCTATGAATTATCCTTAAATAAATTTATTGAAATCAATTTCTGCTTCTTTTCGCTGTCCGTGTACGAAAAATATTTTCCCGAAACCTACACCTAATTTTGGATACTGTTATTTACAATAAAATTAATTATGCTCTTGGAATTGCGTTGGAACCCTCATATATTTCACTTAAAATTAGAGGAACAAGCGAGTATTTATCATCGTTCTTTATTACATCCTTTGTTTTACTCCAAGTTGTAAAGAAGCTGAATAAGTATTAATGTTTCAAAAATATTAAACATGGCATTTTTACGAAGATATAAAATTAGAAAAAAAATGCCAAGAGCGAGTCGGACTCACGCAGGAAAGATGCCGTACCATTTTGTATAAAAATCACGATTGTTGTATGGGAGCTCCTTAATTTTTTTGTAATTCTACTTTTCAAAGTAGGTATATTTTGGCCACTAACGCGTGGCAGGACAGGGCTTAATCTACCTGCGCTCAGCATCCTTCTTTATACTGCCGATGCCGAAAGTCACAGGTTCAAATCCTGATTGCGCTTTAAAATATTGCAAACTTTTCAAAATCTTATGAAATAATTCATACTTTTATTTTTTTATGCTGAAATGAACCGCGTAGAAATAATTCATCCATCTGAAATAATTGATATGTTTGAGAAAGAAGGAAAATCCTTATTAGAGTTGCCATTCAATAGTGGACTATCGATAGTCTATCGATACTTACGCGACAGACTGTCGAAAATATTCCTATTGATAGTTCAACATGTAGCAATATTATCGATAATTTTAGGAAAAATTTGCGAAATTTTCACCGCAGGCTGGATTGGATTGAACTGGATTTGTACCAGCGTCCTTCGCAATCTGTACTGGCGACGCCTCTACCTATTGGGCTGCAGCGGCTCACTCCAAGCCCGTGAATTAAGCAAGTGTATCTTGACCACTAACGCGTGGTAGGTCTGTCGATAGTATTGTTTCTCAACATTGATAAACTATCGATAGTACCGATTCAAGCCTGTCGCTGATATTGGCTCAGCGCCATTTATCGAATATTTTACTATCTAATTAGTACTATTTGTTTTAATACCAAGCGTGCCTGATCTGTCGGACTTCTGATGATGGTGCACTTATTGCATCGAAATGTCGAGACTCTGTAAGACTGAACTTTAAACCACAAGGTCTGTCGTTTTAGTAATAATAAAGTATTACTACAGCTTTAACTCTCGATACTATCGATAGGCCTATCGATAGGGATTTTCAAATGAAAACTATCGATAGCAGTACCGGCAACACTAATCCTCATTTTATTTGTCAGAGGTATTGGTTAAATAGATACTTGGAGTTATATAAACATAAACACAGTGGATTATAAGTAGCACACCATTTTATTCTCTTGTTGATAAAGTGACAACGTCTCATTTACATGCGACAGGTTTGCTATGGTAGTCAGCCAGCGCTAATACATGCAACCTCCAACAAGAGGGATCAGTGGTTAAAAGATATTTTTACAATGTTCCATTTCACTCCATCAACTGTTTAAATCCTGGATGAGAGATTTCAATAAAATCCATCGAATTTATTTGATTTGAGTGCTCGCTCAATCATTTGTCGTTTGGTAACATCCAAGCTTTCAAACAAATGGAATTACATCCGTGGTTTAGGAGGTATTTGCACAAAATAGAGAGTTTACAGAAGGGCCACTCAGCCCTATTTAGGTTTTTCGCGATTGTCACAAGTGTTACATACCAGAGTTGCAATGCAACTGACAAAACTCTCAAAGTACCTATAAGAATATCAAAACAGCAAAATCTGATACAAGAACGTCATATGATTTTGAACCAATTTTAGTCTAAGAAATATGACGTTCGTGGCAACCATCTTCTTAGTAACCTTGAGTTTCTCTGGGATTCCAGTAAATTGTCAGCTAAAATCGCTAGTAGGTACTGAGTGAGTCATCTGTAAAGGCGCGCCGCGTGCCGTGCCGTGCATTTGTGGCATTTGTGTTTTATTAAGGGGACGAACATATGACAAGTTTATGATCTCGTATTAGTGTACGTACGTAGGGTCTTGTATGAAGTTTCATCAACTAAGTTTCACTTTTTCACACAATTTGGAAATGATTTTGTTTTCCCAAATCAAACCCGGAAAATCTCCTAAAGGTCGAGCGTGGTGGCGCCGTAGTGCAACGTGAATTTGACAGCGTCGTTCATAGTATGGAGGGTGCACCGTGGCATGCCGCTCGGTTTTTCTGGTATCCCCATACAAGCCAGTCATAATATGAACGACGCTGTCACGTTGACGGCGCACTACGACGCCGCTGCGCCCGGTCTTTATTTATATCTTAAAAATCTTTAAAGTAAAAAAGAACGAAACGAAAATTTAATGTGAGGTGAATTCCAACTGCAATCCGTAAAACCCCCTGAATATCTTGCTACGAAAGCAAAAAGTGTAAAAATATATGTTCAAAAGTATTTTCCTGGAATGCGATATGGGTTTACTAGGCAATATTATTGAGATACATTATGACTTTCGCTTTGACAACATTATTCTTTAACATACGAGTAGCATTCATGAAAATCACCAAATATTTTCTTTTCGTCTCAATATTCCAATTCCTTTGAGGATAGATATCAACTCCTGGATCTGTTAGCTTTGTCTTTGTCTTCTGTTTGAATATCGCACCTTATTTCATGAATATCTACTGCTGAATCCTTCCGTTTTATTGGACTGAATACAGGGTGTAAGGGACAGCTCTCCGAATACTGATAATAATCTTTTTTTCAAGGTTTTACTATTACGATCAGCTGAATTCATTTACTATGGGAGGTCAAATACTTTTTTACTTTTCCTAAAATTAACGTCGTTCTGTTAAATAAAGATATAACCACCTTTTGTTATGAGAAGTTGTTCTGTTACGTGGTCTACGTGCGCACCCCGTATATAAAGTGTTAAAAAAAATACAGCAAATATTTCAAGGGGTAAACGAGTCCATGAAACTGAACATTTTTCTGAAGAAAAATTGGTAGAAGAATAAGAAAGAAATTGTACCTCCCATACAATGTGACTTTTTCTGCTGGTAAGTTCACATTATTATAGGATAACCATTTAACCCCTAAAATATTTCCAGTTCTTTTCAAATTTTTTCGCACATATCTACCCTTGACGTGAACAAATACGAGTAGGTACAGAAATACTAGAAAGTGTAATATATATGAGTCTAGACGACTCATTGCGGAAAATATACTTTTGTAACATCGCCTCCACCAGAAAATCCACCTACCCGAAAGTATTACCTTATACTGGTTATTCTTATCATTTGTATGAAAAACCAGTATAAGTTGGTCCCTTAAATGTGTAGGTGGATTTGCTGGCAAAAGAACCGACACAAAAAGGAATAATGTAGAAGCAATTTGTTGAACTTTACTTTACAAAGAGGCGCAAAATAACAAGTTACAAAGAAGAAAATTGACCCTTCAGACAATGACTTGACTACTTGAGTGTACAAAGCAAAGAATGCGCCTTGTTATCTGCATAACATAACTGTTTCCGTGGTCTCGTGGTCAGAAAGCTCGCCTCAGGATCCAGAGGACCTTAGTTCAATTCTCGGGAGAAAACACACATTTAGTACCTATTTGTGATTTACCACTTTGTGAATTTATCCTTGGAAATTGAAGGCTAAACCATCGCATCGTATGTAAGACAGGTGGTGTAGATAGCTTCGATGCTCTGCAGTTAATATTAATTATATTGTGGGGCTGGTTCTTGCCTAGCTACGTAAATGAAACTGGAACTATTTATGAGGATAAAAACTGATATATTTCTGCTATGTAACACGTCCTAGCTCAATACAGAATTCAAGAGCAATATGGCCACAACGCCAAGTATAGACAAAACTTAGAAACTAAAAAAGATCTAAACCTAAAAGGTTATATTGTGTTGGAAGTAACCAACATGTTCCCCAGCGCAACAAGAAAACAAAATTAAAAATGCTCTTATCTTAAAGGCAGTGAAACAAAACTTAACCTAATCTATAGGCAAAATAGCGACTCCGCTTAGAGAACGCTTATACACCTTTTTATTTGGCGTTACAACTTCAATAACTCGAACCCTCCCATCCTTCCCAGGATGGACCTTTATAATCCTGGCCATGGGCCACGAGAGAGGTGGAGAATTAGGCTCCCTAAGGATCACCAATGCTCCAACCTGTACATTAGGAATGCTATCCCGCCATTTAGGCCGAGCTTGTAATACATTGAGGTAATACCTGTACCATACATGCCAAAAGCGACTTTTAATTTTATTACACAATTGCCAGTACTTCAACCTATTATCAGGTATATCCTCTACATCCTTTTCTGGATACGCAGTAAGCGCAGTGCCAATCATAAAATGTCCGGGGGTGATGTAACTAAAATCATTTACATCATCCACGGTTACAGGCAGTAAGGGCCGTGAATTTAGTACAGCCTCGATAGAACATAAAACCGTCGCTAACTGCTCATAAGTAAGGACATAATTCTGCATGACACGTTTAAGGTGGAACTTCATGCTTTTCACTGCAGCTTCCGCAAGACCAGCAAACACTGGCGAGTAACTAGGAGTAAAATGAAAATTAATATGGCACTGAGCAGCATAATTCAAAACTCGTGTTTGGTGATCTTGAGAAACCTGTAATTTATACAAACGTTCTAAATCATTTTTTGCTCCTTTAAAAGCACTGCCGTTATCACAATATACATCTGAAGGCAAGCCACGTCGACAGGCGAACCTTTTTAAACAAGCAAGAAAACAATCAGTAGTTAAATCTGACGCTAACTCAAGATGTATAGCCTTAGTTACAAAACAGACAAATATACAAACATAACTCTTAGTCTGTATCGCACGTCTTACCCTAGAGTTTTTAAGCATAAAAGGGCCGGCATGATCAATTCCTACACGCTCAAAAGGTCTACATGACGTCACTCTTTCTGCCGGAAGTGAAGACATTAACTGCTTTGCACATTGTGCTTTCATCCTAAAACATATTAAACACTTGTGGACAAGCTTCTTTATATGCCTATAGCCATTAACAATCCAGTAACGCTGATTTGGACTAGACAATAACAACTTGGGCGCAGCGTGCAAAAGCCGTAAATGCTCATGATGAATAATCAAGTCAGTAATCCTAGACTCTTTTGGCAAAATTATAGGATGTTTCTGTGAGTAAGGAATATTACTATTTGCAAGTCTACCTGATACTCTCAGTAACGATTTCTCACCGTCAAGAAACGGATGCAAGGGGCGTAAGGGACCCTTGACATTTTCATTATTAGAACTCAAAACCTTAATCTCTTCCTTGAAATAAATGCTCTGCTCATGTCGAATTATAGTATGTAAGGCATCATTCAATTCAAGGGACGACAACGATGCACTTGATTTCCGCGAGTTCTTATTCTTAAGATTATGGCAAAACCTGAGAATATAGGCCATAACCCGTGTCATTTTGTTGAGATCCGAAAATCTATCAAGAAATGAATACAAACCATCCTCCTTTTGTGTCACAAGCGAAACCTTGGCGCCAGCAAGTGCTTGCTCCTTTTTCACCTCAGGCAAATCACCCACTGGTGGCAGGGCAAATTTCTGCTCAAAATTGTACTCACTGTCCCGTAGGCATTCTGGACCTTGCCACCACAAGGAGCAATCTATCAACTCATCTGGATCCGTCCCTCTGCTAACAATGTCAGCTGGGTTCTGCTCGCTTGAAACATACAACCAGCGCCACCTTTCGGTCTCCTCCCGAATCAACCTCACTCTATTTGCAACATAAGCGCTGAGCATCATTGGCTCAGTAGCAAGCCAAGCTAGTGAGATTTGTGAATCAGAAAATAAATAAACATCCTGTATGTTTATTTTCAAAGAAAGCGTATCATGGACCCGGTTGACCAGTCTTGTTAGTAAAAGCATCGCATTGAGCTCCAAACGCGGCTCGCTGAGTGCATTCTTATTGCGGGGGTTGATCCGAGATTTAGAGCAGAGTAAAGAGATAGATGTCTTACCTGACTCGTCGACCACCCTGAGATAAACACAGCATCCATAAGCAGTCTCACTCGATGCATCAGCGTAGCCGATTAGCTGAACCACTTTTGCGCTCACTGGAACCCTAATGTTCCTATTTATGTGTAAGGGTCGCATGCTTGACAACCTTTTAGCAAATAGCTGCCACTCTGAATTAAGGGACTGAGGAAGGGCATCATTCCAACCTATATTCGCATCCCATAACTTCTGCATGAAAGCCTTAGCCTTAACAATAACAGGCGATACAAAACCTAAGGGGTCATATAATTTGGATACATAACTCAAAACTTGTCTTTTGTTAGGATTTTCAACATCAAAAGACTCTGGGCATGAAAACACAAAACAATCCTTATCCACATTGAGTGTGATACCTAAAGTCTTCATATAAAAGTTATTCTTTTGAAAATCTAACTCATCAAAATGCTGTTTATCCAATGGAACATCACTCAAGACTTCTTTGGAGTTTGGTGCCCATTTATGTGTATAAAAACTACCTTTACTTAGAAGGTCACGAAGCTGCCTTTTCGCCTCAATAACCACATTGATATCCGAATGTGAATAGCATGCGTCATCAACATATGTACAATACTTCAAAATGTAAGCCGCGAGTGGATATTCATCTCCGTATCTATTTGCAAGCTCCAGCAAACAACGCGTTGCCAGAAAACTTGAACTCTTTTGCCCGTAGGTGACCGTATCTAATTGAATACACTTTATAGGCTCGTTGGGACTACTCCTCCACAAAATATTTTGCAAAATAGCATGCTTTGGATTCACATTAACGCAACGAAACATTTTTTGTATATCAGTGGAGAAAGTATATTCGCCCAAACGGAACTGAAGCATAATGTCAAAGAGCTCTTGCTGAACAGAAGCGCCATTTAGCAAAATATCATTAAGCGAAACCTTTTATCAGTTTGCATAGAAAAATCGAAAACCACACGCGTTTTTGTGCTTTTGCTATTTTCATTGAAGACAGCATGGTGAGGAGAAAAATGCCGGTACTCATTCTCAAAATTAAATGAGCTAAAATCAATGAAATGACCATGTCCCAACTGTACATACTCGTCAATGAACTTTTCATATGCCGAAAGCAAGTTTACATTTTTGTGCAATTTTTTCTCAAGGTTTAGGAACCTGTATAAAGCAAAATCAAAAGAATTCCCGAGTGCATCGTTAATCTCTTCTAGAGGCAATTTAAGAGGCAAATCCACCTGAAATTTGTTATTTTCCAAAGTGGTAGTGGTGCGGAAAATCTCTTCGCATAAATCTTGCTCTGACTTGTTCTCTATGAATTTTTCAGGAATGCTTTCCGCCTTCCAAAACTTTTTTATTGTTTCATTGACGTCGTTGTCACAATTGATACACAGTAATGAGACCTTACTTGAAATGTCCTTTTTGTTGATGATAGGTAAAGAGCCACCAACTATGTGGCCGAAACTTGTATTAAATATGCGCAGACCCTGGAACTGCCCCTGGGCATCCTGCTCATTCGGTGTCGGAGCCGCCTGCAGAAGAACACCCTGTTGCTCCGGAAACAGCACCTGGAAAAACACATCAGATCCGATCAACATATTGATTTCTGATGGCTTATCAAAATCATCATCAGCCAACTTGACACCTTCAGGAATCCTAAGTGCAGCCCTATCAATATCTAACTGAGGTCTAGCTAGTGTGATGCTCTCCATCACATTGCAATTCAGTGCGACTTTAAAAGGTGTAACCTCTGAGAACACCTCTAGAGGTACAGAATAACTACTTGAGACTCTTCTGTTATTGACCCCTACTATTGTGGTGCTATCCAGCCTAGGCGTTATACCTAAAGCATCAATTACCTTTTTTGTGACTATATGTGCCTCTGAGCAACAGTCCAATGCTGCCTTGATATGTACCTCCCGACCATCCTGTGAGTACAACTTAACTTTATATATATACTCTTTATTGCATAAAATGTACAGAAAAATATTTACAATATTTGTCGCAAGGGCGAACTTATCTCTTAAAAGAGATCTCTTCCAGCCAACCCATGTCTTGTGTGAGAGCTTAAAACTTTTGGGGCAAATTAGCAATAATATATTAAAAAAGAAAAATTTGACAAAATGAACACATAACTAAGTTGAATAATATATCGTACATACATAAATATACATACCTACTTACATAAATAAATAAACAATACTTACATAAAAAGCATTATAATACATAAACATACATAAATATATCAAAGTTGTTGAGAAATGAAGTGCTCTTTACTCTCTTCTTAAAAACAGAAATAGAGGGGCTTTCCTGTATAGTCCTGGGAGATTATTCCACAGCTGTGCAGCTTTACAGAAAAGAGTTAAAAGAAATTTGGTGTTCGCTCTAGGACACTGCAGCACCTTAGTGATGCAGGCGCGCCTAGGACGGGGATCTGGAGGAAGAAAATGGAAGGGAGCGGAGATAGTCGGGAGTGGCGGGATTGTGAAGGATGTTGTAGAGAGGGACAGGATGTGCACATCGCGGCGAAGGCGAATTGGAAGCCACTTAAGCTGAGCACGAAATTCTGAGACATGATCGAACTTACGTAGTCCGAAAATAAATCTGATAGCTAGGTTTTGTAGTCGCTCAAGCTTATTGAGTAATTCTTCCGTCGCATCCAGGTAACAGACATCAGCGTAGTCCAGAATAGGAAGAAGAAGTGCTTGTGCAAGCATGATTTTAGTTTTGAGCGGAAGAAAATTCTGGAGTCGCTTAAGAGAGTGAAAGGAAAAGTGCATGCGCTTGCTCACCCCGTTAATGTGAGATAACTTTCACCGTAGGCAACAATTTTCTTTGAGCTGTATCATGTGAAATCAAAGTAATGTTCTCCTTTTCTGCTGCTAGATCATTATGTAATAATGTATTATGAGCCAGTTTGCAAATGCTACAACGGAAATGGAAGCGGCATTTTCCTTTATGCTTCATCAGACATGTGTGACATATGCCCTTCTCATCAACCAACTTAATCCGCCCCGTGAATGGTAGGCACTTGAAACTTTTACAAGCAAATAATTTGTGTTCCTTTGAAGAACAATACTCACATGTTTTAGCTCCTGAAGCAGGTGGAGTAACCGCGACGTTCACCACGGAGGTTTTCTGACTCTTGTTCGAAGAAACCGGCTCAGCGTTCTCCAGGGCCAACGCTCTCTTCTCAAGATATTGAAGAAAGTCCACCACCGTCGGGTCAGACTCATCACTCCGCTCCAACTGATAGGCCCGTGATGTGTAGGTATCTAGTTTACGATACAAAATTGATAAGATGATAGGATCCCAATTTTCAGTATTAACATCTAAGTTCTTTAAAGCGGCCATACATTGCTTAACATGGCTAACAAAGTCCCGTATATTACTAGGAGTAGACCTGACCAGAGCATTCATATCAAGCAATGAGTTGATGTGTTCATTGACAATTTTAAACTTGTGATTATACCTATCATTCAATAGTCTGCGCGCCTCATCATAGTTTTCAGAGCTCAAAGTGAGATTTTTTATCAACTCAAAAGGCTCCTTTTCCAAGAAGGAACGCAGGTAATACAGCTTTTGCACGTTATCTATAGACCTATCCTTATGAATAATTGCATCGAACAAATTCATGAATGGCGTGTACTCGCTATATTTGCCTGAGAAATTTTTTATCTGAATAGTCGGCAACTTAGTTCTATAGGTACTGTTCTCAGCAGTTTGAGGTGAAGATTTTAATTGAATAGCCTCATTTAGGACTGTTAATACGAAAAAGTATTTACCTTCTACCTCGGACACGTCGTCATTGTCATTTTCATCAAGTCCAAGGACTTGCATCTGGCAGTCCTCGTACTTTTTAAATAGCTCGGTGAGCCGCTCTCTTTTTGACCTTAGCGTGAGCAGCGAGGACTCGTCAACATCGGCTTGATTCTCGGCGAAAGTGTTAAGCCTCGTTATCGAACATTTTATGTATTTTCTAGAGGCACGGAGCTCTTGAAGCCTAGCCTGCCGCGCCTTAGCGGCGGCTTCGTCCTCGGCCATTATAAAATATCGCACTAATAAGGCGCCTATCTTTACTTAGGACTAAATGTACCTAAATTATAAAAATCTTTTGTAAATATTTATCAAAAACACCAAAATGGAATTACAAAATACAAATTCTACTACAATGACATTACGCTAATACGCATGCGCGTCGGTTTCGACCACTCGGAACGCCACTTCACGTCACTTGCGCCGACGTCTTGCTGCCGATTCGTCCTCTAGAAGCACACGTGACCTGTCGGCCAATTGCGTAGAACCTCTCTTGGTGACGTAATGACAGCCGCCTACGTCGTGACTGGTGATTGGTCCAAATGGACTCGTCCAAAAAAGTGATTGTCCGTCATAGTAGTAGCCCATTCATAATGTGCTTGTGCGAAAGAGACAAAAATCTTGCGTCTCACTCTACTTGCTCGTCCCGGGAAATTTGAAGCGAAACAAGATGGCAGAAGAGACGAAAATGTCTAAAATAGGCTGATGAAAACCTATTGTGAATGCGACGAATTCTTCGTAAGTATGTAGCGAAAAATTGATTGCGCCCCTCGCTGATTAATAATTCTGAGTCGATCCCACGAAGCGCTCCACCCACACAGAGGAAAGACGAATTTTTCGAGAAAATTAACGAAAAATTTATTGCGTCGATCGCCGTTGTATCGCAGTAGGTATGAAGACGAAGATCACTCTTGAGACATGTTACTCGTTACAGTAAAAATATCAGCTGACTTACAGTCGTTGCAAGTCTATTATAAAACCTGGGGCCTCGTTGTAATTCTTGCAGCACATGAAGACGCGTAGCTAAGCAACTTTGCCTGTTGCTCGTAACGGACCAAACTGTAGATAGCTTCGATGCTCTGCAGTTAATATTAATTATATTGTGGGGCTGGTTCTTGCCTAGCTACGTAAATGAAACTGGAACTATTTATGAGGATAAAAACTGATATATTTCTGCTATGTAACACGTCCTAGCTCAATACAGAATTCAAGAGCAATATGGCCACAACGCCAAGTATAGACAAAACTTAGAAACTAAAAAAGATCTAAACCTAAAAGGTTATATTGTGTTGGAAGTAACCAACAGGTGGTTCTGTGCTTTTATAGGTACATTAAGCCTTCGGGCCCAGTCAGACCACGACCGTAACACAATCATGTCATAGACCTTCCAGTAGGTAACCTAGTAAGGACTACTAATAAATAAATAAGCGGTTCAAAAACTTTGACGCCATTTACAACGACTCGATGTACCTACCACTCGACAAAAGCATAACTAAATGTGAAGACGTATATCGGGTGAAATTTTACTAGTGACCGATAGCGATAACTCAGAACCAGCTGGTGCTAAAGAACAACTTTCCCCAAGAAACATGGTCAAAATACGAAAATTTTTTTTGACCTCCTATAGTAATTCAAATCAGCTGATCGGCAACTTTGTATGGAAGGCCCAAAATATTTTTTCGACAACCGATGTGGCGCAGTGGTTAGCATGCCTGCCTGCCACGCAAAGGTTCCGGGTTCAATTCCCGGTGGGGTCACTCACAAAGTTGATATTTATCACTTTGTGAATTTGTTCCCAGTCTGGTTAGGACATTGCAGGCTGAACCACCTGATTGTCCGTAAGTAAGATGGTTCCGTGCTTCGGATGGGCACGTTAAGCCGTCGGTCCCGGTTGCTGTCTATGATGGCGGTCGTTACACAGCCATGTCAGAGGCCTGCTACTTGCAGTAGGCGGTTGAAAAACTCTTGACACCAGGGTTCATCGGGTCGTTGAACGACTCGGTGTCCCACACGAAAAGAAGAAGAATATTTTTTCGTATTTCGTTCCTATGTTCCTTGGGGAAAGTTGTTCCTTATCACCAGCTAGTTCTGAGTTTTCGCTATCAGTCACTAGTAAAATTTCATCCGATATTTAAAGATTTAAAAAATTATTCAGTAAGTTCGGAAAACGTGTTTAAATCATTACCCCGAATAAGGCAAGAAACACACCGTAATAACCGTTTGTGCGTTTTTTTCCGTCGCGTTAAGTATAAGTTAGGACAATTCGAACTTCGACTTATACCCAAATAAATGTGTGGCAGGGCCACATAATCACATACCTATATACCTATAAACATATATGTGTACCTATATATAATATAAACAACTATCTACGTATTGTTATCTACTTAACACTACATAATACATCACAATATTACATATAATAATTATAATACATACTTATCAGTTACATAAACATAAACATACAAACACCATACACTAAACATAATAAATACTTACCAAATACTGGAGTCATCCCTGCGACTGCGAGCCTCAGATCGTGTCGTCGGATCGCATCGTCTAAAAGCAAGATAAAGCCTCCACGTGCGCCGCGTCGCCGGCGCAATGCAATCGGACACCGGCCGGCAGTCGAAACAAAGCCTCCGCGCACGGCGCATGACACACTGCGCCACAAAATCCTCGCCTACCGCTCGCGTCTCGTATTAATATAAAATTTGTTATTGTGTATCACGGAACATTTTATTACGATATGTGAACTGTATTTCGTATGTGCAAGAATAAACTGTTTGGTGGAATTTACCCGGCGTTAAATTATTTGGACACAAACCCTGGAAAGGACCCATACAAAACGCAAGTAAATCACCCACACTGGTGACCACCCGACTATACCTAAATTATACTCGGAAGTAACATCCTTATTAACGCACCATGCCTGATGATGATGATACGAGAAATCCCGAAGAAACGGAAAATGGCGGTAAAAAAGGAGACGGTACCGGAGAAGGGACATTTACACGTTCCGATTTAAATCGTGTCGGCGTACGAATCCCACCGTTCTGGGCTGAGAAACCTGCAGTTTGGTTCGCACAAGTAGAAGGCAACTTCATATTATCAAATATTAAAGATGAAGATACGAAGTATTATTACGTCATGTCGCAACTTGATCAACGCTACGCGGCGGAAGTCGAAGATCTCATCTGCAATCCGCCTGCTAGAGATAAATATCAGAAACTGAAAACCGAGCTGATAAAGCGATTGTCGCTGTCAAGGGAGAAAGAGATAAAGCAGTTGCTATGCCACGAAGAGCTTGGAGACAGACGCCCATCTCAGTTTTTAAGGCATTTGCAAAAACAAGCTGGACCTAACGTCCCAGAAGATTTTATCAAGTCAATTTGGACCAGCCGCTTACCAGTCCACCTACAGACTGTCATCGCTGGACAAAAAAGTACTTCTCTCGAAGAATTGGCAGAACTCGCCGATCAGGTGTATGACATAGTACCTTCTACGTCACAGGTAGCTGCAGCTTCTCTATACCCATCAGACCCCACGATCAGCAAAATGGCCGAAGAGATCGCAGCATTGTCTCGTCATGTTAAAGCTTTATCTACAAACGGCAGAAAATCGCGCTCGAACCATCGAGAGTACAATCATCAACGCCAACGAAGCAATAGCAAGACGCGCAGCAACAACCGATCTCAATCAAGCTACAGAAAATTCCCAATCTGCTTCTTCCACTTCAAACACGGAGATAACGCCCGCAGATGTCTCAGGCCCTGCGATTACGAAAAGAATAAGGGAAATGCTCGTGGCGGTCGTTAATGGCGGCTAATGATTGCCACAGTCCCAAAGGTCGCCTATTCGTGACAGATCGAGATACGAAAATCCAATTTTTAATTGACACGGGCAGTGACTTATGTGTCTTTCCACGATCTTTATGTGAGCAACGTCGACCGCAGACAGTATATACACTCTACGCTGCTAATGGGACACCTATACATACATATGGCTTCAAGACTTTCGTACTCAACCTCGGACTACGTCGAGAGTTTCGATGGAACTTCACCGTCGCTGACATCAGTAAGCCTATTATCGGAATGGATTTTCTGTCTTTCTACAACCTAATGGTAGACTGCAGAAACCGTCGCCTTGTCGATAACAGCACCTCACTGACATCAAAAGCAACACTAGCGACATCCTCATCGCACATTGCTTCAATCAAAACTACCTCTGGTGATTCAATTTACATGGATCTGCTACGCGAATTCCCTGATGTGACACGCCCAGCTGGCACACAACGAGTTTCACCAAAAATCGTCGAGCACCACATCGAGACCACACCCGGTCCACCGGTTTTCTGCAAGCCAAGACGTCTAGCACCAGACAAAAGTGTTATAGCCAAGCGGGAAATCGAGTCAATGCTCAAAGATGGAACCGCCAGACCTTCCAAAAGTCCTTGGGCCTCCCCATTCCATTTGGTTCCTAAGAAAGGAGTCGGAGAATACCGACCTTGTGGGGACTACCGAAGCTTAAACGCCAGAACAATACCGGATCGCTACCCAATCCGGCATATTCACGATTTCACCCACAATATCGCTGGTTGTACTATCTTTTCAACAATCGATTTAGTTAAAGCTTACAATCAGATCCCAGTGCGTGAAGAAGACATTCCGAAAACGGCAATAACAACTCCGTTCGGATTATACGAGTTCCCTTTTATGACGTTTGGCTTGAGGAACGCGGGTCAAACGTTTCAGAGATTTGTGGACCAAATGACTAGAGAACTGGATTTTTGCTACTGCTATCTAGACGATTTTTTAATATTCTCAAAAGACGAGAAGTCACACCTGGAGCATCTTCGCCAACTTTTCGCCAAGCTAGAAGAGTTTGGAATGGTCATCAACCCCGCCAAATGTACCTTCGGAGTTCCAGAAGTAACGTTCCTGGGATTTCGAGTATCAGCGGAAGGTGTTAAACCCCTAGAAGCTAAAACAGAAGCTATCAAGGCATATCCAGAACCAAAAACTGTAAAAGAGCTACGACGGTTCCTGGGGATGATCAATTTCTACAGGAGATTCATACCAGGAGCTGCCAACATACAGGCTCCCCTGAACGACTTACTAGTTGGCTCAGTCAAAGGATCACACCCTGTGAATTTGAACGGGAAGACTAAAGAAGCATTCGAAGCATGCAAAACTAGACTATGCAAGGCAACTCTGCTAGCACATCCAGACACTAATGCAAAACTCGGCTTAATAACAGACGCATCGGATTTGGCAATTGGCGCTGCACTACAGCAATTCAAAGACGGAGTATGGCAGCCACTGGCATTCTTCTCTAAAAAACTGAATCCAGCACAACAGAAATACTCGCCTTACGACAGAGAGTTGTTATCAATATATGAGGCAATAAAGTATTTTCGTCACATGCTAGAAGCCCGTCACTTTACGGTTTATACTGACCATAAGCCATTGTGCTATGCCTTTCATCAGCGAAATGAAAAATGTTCGCCACGACAATTCCGGAACTTGGATTATATATCACAGTTCACCACAGATATCCAGCATATCTCAGGAAAGGATAATGTGGTGGCTGATGCCTTGTCAAGGATTAGTGAAGTCAACAAACCCATCGACTTAGACCAGCTTGCAAAATCACAGCTGAACGATCCAGAGCTCAGACAACTGCTAGAAAATGGAACAGCACTTCGATTGCAACTCAAATCAATACCAGATACGAACCTGAAGATCTATTGCGACACTAGCACTTCCATGGAGAGACCGTTCGTGACTAGCGACTTGAGAAGACAAGTATTCAACACACTTCACTCGCTCAGTCACCCTGGAGCTAATGCTACTACCAAACTCATATCACAAAGATACGTCTGGCCCGGGATGAAGAAAGACGTGAGAGAATGGACAAGAATGTGTCATTCATGCCAAAGAGCCAAAGTAACGCGGCATACATCAGCGCCGTTAAGTGACTTCAGATTACCCCGTGCCAGATTTCAATGCATACATATCGATTTGATTGGCCCTTTACCTCCCTCAGATGGGCAACGCTATTGCCTTACAGCTATAGACCGATTTACCAGATGGCCAGAGGTAATTCCCATACCAGAAATCACAGCAGAGATAGTAGCAAAAGCGCTAGTTTATGGTTGGATCTCGCGTTATGGATGCCCATCAGAAATAATAACGGATCGCGGGAGACAATTCGAATCCGCCTTATTCAAACATCTCTCTGAAATGATTGGATTCCAACATAAGAGGACTACAGCGTACCATCCACAATGTAATGGCCTGGTGGAGCGCCTTCATAGACAGCTCAAAGCAGCTATAATGTGCCATGAGAGCCAAAGCTGGACTGAAGCACTACCGTTAGTCCTACTTGGTATAAGAAGCGCGCTAAAAGAAGATTTACATGCATCCCCTGCTGAATTGGTATACGGAGAGAGTATAAGACTACCCGGAGAATTCTTCCAACAATCTGCTCCTGAAACAGTGGACATTACAGATTTCATCACACGGCTTAGAAAAGTCATGTATGAATTAAAACCAGTGCCAGCCACACGCCATTGCGATAAGAAAGTCTTCATTCACAAGGACATGACAACAGCAACACATGTTTACCTCAGAGACGACACGGTGAGAGGAGCGCTGAAACCAGCTTACTCAGGACCGCATGAAGTGATAGAGAGAAAAGGAAAAACATACAAGATAATAGTAAAAGGAAAAGAACAAACCGTATCAGTCGACAGACTAAAACCAGCATACGTAATGAATACCCCAGAAACGCCACCTGTAATACAAAGAACTGAAAAAGTACCTGAAACAGAAAAAAACAAAGATTACAATAAAAGGAAAGATTACAATAAAGAGAAAGAGAAAGAAAGAACAAATACAACTTACCAAACGCGTTCTGGGAGGCATGTCAGATTCCCCAACTATTATCGCCCATCCTAAGATGGTCTCTGGGGGGGAGTGATGTGGCAGGGCCACATAATCACATACCTATATACCTATAAACATATATGTGTACCTATATATAATATAAACAACTATCTACGTATTGTTATCTACTTAACACTACATAATACATCACAATATTACATATAATAATTATAATACATACTTATCAGTTACATAAACATAAACATACAAACACCATACACTAAACATAATAAATACTTACCAAATACTGGAGTCATCCCTGCGACTGCGAGCCTCAGATCGTGTCGTCGGATCGCATCGTCTAAAAGCAAGATAAAGCCTCCACGTGCGCCGCGTCGCCGGCGCAATGCAATCGGACACCGGCCGGCAGTCGAAACAAAGCCTCCGCGCACGGCGCATGACACACTGCGCCACAAAATCCTCGCCTACCGCTCGCGTCTCGTATTAATATAAAATTTGTTATTGTGTATCACGGAACATTTTATTACGATATGTGAACTGTATTTCGTATGTGCAAGAATAAACTGTTTGGTGGAATTTACCCGGCGTTAAATTATTTGGACACAAACCCTGGAAAGGACCCATACAAAACGCAAGTAAATCACCCACAAATGTGACAGCCGATGTGGCGTAGTGGTTAGTACCTACGACTGCCTGCGACGCAGAAGGTTCCGGTTTCAATTCCCGGTGGGGACACTCACAAAGTTGATATTTATCACTTTGTGAATTTGTTCCCAGTCTGGTAACACATTGCAGGCTGAAGCCTGATTGTTCAATAAACAAAATGGTTCCGTGCTTTGGAGGGGCACGTTAAGCCGTCGATCCCGATTGCTGTGTATGATAAGATAATTTAGACACCCGTCGTTACACAACGATGTGAGAGGCCTGCTACTTGTAGGAAGCGGTTGAAAAACTCTGACACCAGGGTTCATCGGGTCGTTGGACGACTTGGTGTCCCACTCGAAGAAGAAGACCCATACAAATACGGTTAACGTCAAACGCTTTGACAGACGCTTTCATCGACGCAGCGTTGTGTCTAACAATTTGACATTTACCGCATTTGTATGAAAATAAGGCGGAGAATCACATACCTACATTGCATTTTCCTAACGCATGCGATAGCGCCGGCAGAGTAGAATAGCACAACCCCCTCTCTTCCCGTGGGGGTCGTAAGAGGCGACCGAGGGATAAACCCGACTCAAACAGCCAGGACCAACCGTATGGTGGCGATTAATCCACCACAATAGCATTCCCAAGGAGGGTTGACGTCTGGATACGATTGCAATACGATTTTGTGTTCAACGAAATGTGTGGCGCGGACCACAAGTAATTTGGATAAGGACAGAAAGATGATGATGATAGCGCAGCGGAAAAATAACGCATAAACCGACGTTTCGTGTGTTTTTCGCCAAAGTATTTCCTCGTCTCATTTCATTTCACTTCATTATACACGCATCGCCTGCCCTGGTAATGGAAACGCCTTCAAAATTTATTAGAAGAGAAAAAAGTCAGATGTAATTTTATTTAAACGTTAAACGGAATCTTTTCGTTCGAATGATAATAGATTTTCCAGAATATTTTCTTTCCAATTTCAATTTGTGATTAAAATTCTTTTTTAATAGACCCGGTCTAAATTTATTGCTTGCGAAAGGGAAATCTGGTAAGCAGGTCGAAATTGCTATAAATATTCCAAAAAGGGAACAAAATTTCCCCAGTATTCTAGATCAAATGTGAAAATGTCAAGAAAAGAAAAATGATTTCGCTATCTATACTAACCTACCACAAAATGAGTTAGGTAATGAAATATGTTTTACTTAATAAATTATACGGGTTGTAAGATACAGATCTCCGAACACTGAGAGGGTGCATTTAGCCTATTAAACTGAACAACTTCCTTTAAGAAAGTATTTCAGGCGACGTAAGAAAATTACAACTTCTCATACAATATTACGTCTGCATTAGCTATGGGTCAGAGGAAATAAAAAAATATTTATATTTCCTGAAATATTTTCTTATGAGTAGTTGTTCAGTTTCATGGTCTGAATACATCCTATCAGTATTCAAAGAGCTGTCTCTTACACTTTGTATTTTTTTAGGCCAAAAAAAAGTGTTAATCTTTGAATGCTTAGCTGAAAACAACTAAAAAATGAAAAAAACGTAATTCAGGTAGACTCGACTGAAGACGCTGAATGGCTCTGCGGAGGAGATTATAAAATTAATACTTGCACCTCTTTGCCTGCGGAGGGTTTGAAGGGAATTCATAAATTGAAATTCAGGCTGAACCAGTGCTTCCCAACGTCTGAATACCATTATAACTTTACACGATATTTTAACGTTAAAAACATCGCTTCAAGAGACATTCTAGGTTCGCACACTTATAAAAAAATCAATTCAATAAATTATTTTTTTGATCTAGGTTAAAAAGTTGGCTACGGTGTTTTTTTTACCATATGGCCAAATGTTACCTAGAAAAACCGGTCCTCAGTTTTCATCGTCCTTCAGTGTGATTTTAATTTCTGGTTCTGATAGTTTATTTTGTTTATTAGGCACACAAAACAAGTAACAGTCATTGTAAGTAATAATCAGGGTAAAAATTAAGCTAGACCATAACTCTAATACATGTATGCACAGACAGGTAGTCATATTAAGTAAACGCTATCTTACTTTGGAAAACGCTAGCTTAAACTTTCACAATGGTGTTTTAAATGAGACGGCGTTTATTTAGGAGCAGAGGTTCATCAAAACGGGTGTTACTTATACTAGCTGACAACAACGATTTTATTGTTTTTTTCAAACACTTATCATTGTTTAATGGGTTTCTTTTATTTGGCGTCAGTTTGATTTTTTATCTAATCTTTAGTAAATTCAAATCTAGAAACTTCTTTTTCATGTGGTACACCGAGTCAACCAACTGACTGTACTGTATTTTAATTCGTCTACTACTATTGTAGGAGTATCTGTGATTGTAGGCCTCCGTCAGGGTTTTCGTAACGACAACCGCCGTTTAAGTAATCTTAAACATCAACCGGATCTACGGTTTGAAACTTTAAACCAAACGTGCCCAAACTGTGAACTTAGGACTGCGTTGCATGCTTATGCTACCTCAATAGGAATTTTTCTATTAAGAGTTCTGAAAATTTTACGTTATATCAGCAGTCAGCAAAATTCCTATTGCGAAGCTTTCAAATTAACAATTTGTAAAGGTTAGCACTTCTTAGTACTCAAAGCATCTTTTATCTGACCTCGTAACTGTGCATTACGATTTTTCACGTACAAGATCCATTTAAAAAGCCACACTTCCTGCAAAGATTCTTGTCGTGTCAACCCATTCCCCAGACGACAATACGCCGGAACCCTCAAGTCCCTTTATTGGAAGCATCTGCTATCATTATTCCGCACGAGGCGTGCATGGTTCAGAAGATATCGAACGTATGAAAATGTACTTACCAGTATCTTACCACCCACAGATAAGAGCTCAGCTGGTATCGACTTTTTCATACAAATGTATGTTTTCTTCCAAAATAATGCAAGTAGAGCTTTAATTCTTTATTATTATTTCTTAATGCCGCGTGTGGCTTAGAACATCATCCATCACCTCATATCTTTCCCGTGGGTGTTGTAAGAGGCGTCTGCCTACCCCGCTGGTTTACAAGTGTTGTGTGAGTGTATGAATGTTATATGTATCTACCTATATGGAGTTCCTATAGGAGGTGCAAATTTTTCATTCATTTTTCGACCTACGTTCCTTAGGGAAAGTTGTGCCTTATCACCAGCTGGTTCTGATTTCTCGCTATCAGTCACTTCAATAGAAGAATTCTTTGGTACCTACACCACGTTCTTTTCCTCGGTAAAGTGAAATTCGTTTCGGATACTTGAACAATGTAAGCATTTGAATGAACATTCGTTGGCGTTGGAGAAAAGGATTTGTTCTTTTACAAAAAAAGAGTGTATTGTTTTTTAGACTAATTTGTTCAGAGATTTTAAAAAGCTTTTACATTTCTGTATTTCGACTTGTGTGCTTTGTGCTAGATGTTTGAATTCATTTTTCTTTTGTTTAATTTTGTACTGGGTATTCCAAAATTAAACTAAATTGTTTGCACCTGGATTACTGATTTTGTTTTGTCATTTTTCTTCAAAGCTACATAATCAATTGGATTTATTCATAAAAGGCAATCAATGAAACACACGTGATAGAAATATTAAAATCATTATATTTACTTATTTATTGAACTGCAGCAATACCAATTCGTATGTGATGATGGATCCAACGAGCTGAAAGATAAAATTACAAATTGTTACAAAAACGAAAATAAAACAAATTGATAACACATACCGTTCACCGAAATATCAGGAAATCAATAAAAACAAACCTTGAGGAAAAAAATTGCAATTATGTGTAATAGTTCAATTAAAAACAAATTTTTCTTATCTTCTATTATAAGTAGGTTGAAACTTCATGGGCATTTTCATTCATTCCTACATTTACAATGTATTTTTTCATTTGCTAAGTCATGCATGAACTAGCTAGCTAGCCAGAATTCTTAGCACACATCTGAGACCTTTTATCAATTCAAGAAAGGGTAGCATACCAGAGTCGGAGCACATAAAAATTCTTGACGTGCTTTACATACGGACCTCCACGACATGATACGAAAACACAAAGTAAGAATTGTCAGGCGCCCAATACAGAGAGACGGCTACAAAAAACGTCACTACACTTACATAACTTCCTTAACATAGTTTCATAAAGTCTTGTTCCTTCACTAAAAAGCTATGGACTTACAGTTGTCTGATAATAATTTTTTTTTTAAATAATTTTTTATTTTTATTTTTTTATTTACTTACACAGACGTCTACCTACAAGCCGCCGTTTACGCGGAAACCAAACCGTCTCAAACCGGCTAGTAGCGATTGTCAACAGCGTTCGGTGCGGGCGGGCGGACGCTAAAATTACAACTTGCAAATATTTTGTTAGTGTGTTATTTTAAAGTGTTAGTGTGATATAATGTGAGTTCGGTACCTAGGTTAAGTATGTTTTACCCAGGTAGATACCTCATATCAAAAAATTTGGCAACCCGAGGCTGTAGGTATGTACAATTGATCGCAAAAAAAGCAAGCTGTCTTTCTGTAAATTCTATACTTTGATACAAAATGCCCTATGAAATGCTTTGTCTCCAACTTGTTTTGTAGACAGACAATGCTTTTTAGGGTTTCGTAGTCTACTAGAAACCCTTATAGTTTCGTCATGTCTGTCTGTCTGTCTGTCTGTCTGTCTGTCTGTCCGTCTGTCTGTCTGTCTGTCTGTCTGTCTGTCTGTCTGTATGCCGCGCCCTCATATCTTCGTCAGTTTTAGAGCTATCGACATGAAATTTGGTGAGAAGATAGATCGTGTTGACCCAAATATAGAAATGTTAAGAAAAAAATATTTAAAATGTTTTTTGGACCCCCTCCCATACAAGTGACAGGGGGGCAAAAAATGTTTTTTTCTTCTGAAATATTGAGTAGGAAATCGTTGAATAGGTCTCTTAAAACTAAGATGAGGTTTCTTTGAAACAAAGTCACTAAAATGTTTCTGTCACGAGATATTTACTTTTAAAAAGGGCGTTTTTGACCCATAATTTGTTCCAGCTGTAACTTCTAAAGTATAAAAGCTAAAAATTTGAAATAAATATGAAATATAGCTTACAATCTGAAGTTACAATGAAAACTATAACGGATATTGTATCCATAAAGGTTTCAGAAAAAATTGAGTTTTTCTATTTGCGGTTGGTCATCATACTGCTGCTAACAAACCAGCAACAAATTAAGTTTGTAATGCTGAAAAACCTGATATTTAAACGTTGACTACGAAACCCTATTTGTGGGCGTGTCTGACACGCTCTTGGCCGGTTTTTTTATTTATTAATGCCATGCATGACAAAATACTTGTTTATTGAATGCCTAAATCTATAGCAAAGGTTCTGAAGGAGCCTGAACTTTTTTTAATAAATTCGCAGATCAATATACATAGTATAACATGAAGTTGCTTTTTACGTTTCTCTGTCTGTCTGTCTATCTTTCGTGGAATCCGCTAACTCTTCCTAAACTACGCAATAGATTTTGATGTAGTTTTTTGTAATAGATAGAGTGATTCAAAGGAAAGTTTGTATCCATAACACTCGTTAAAAACGCCTTTTTACCGCGGGAAAACGAGTTGCAAAGGGTGATACCGCTAACGGGATGCTAGTAATGAGATAAAATACTAAACTTACCGTTAAAATCATTGTCCTTGTTACGTAGAAGAATCCAAGGCCACTCATAGCCACTTTACTGTTATTAATTTGATCCACGAATCTTTCCACCTAAAATCGTTTTGGATTCAATTTTGAAAAGCCTCTAGTAATTTTTCAAGATAGATAGATAGAGAAAAACTTTAATGCTTACAACATACACATAAAAAAGCAACAGAAAACTGTAACTGAAATCAAGAAACTAGTAAAGAGTAAGCAACTAAAGTACGGTTGCCCGAATAGTAGACAACTGTCAAATGTGGCCTTCTTAGGCACCCGTCGCCGAGTTAGAATCCTATGGGGTAATATATACCCTGTTGATAGTTAAAACTCCAAACACTAGGATTGTTCGGGATATTCCTTGAAAGGATATTAACAAATAAAGAACAGTACCTCTGCATTATATCTGGCAGGTTCCACCTCATACAGCAGCATCAAAGGGGCGAGAGAGGTGTGGTTGACCCTGGCAGCTGATAAGATCACCAGGAGAGTGCGAGCCACCAGGAAGATAGTTTAAAACTCCAGACACGGTGTTAACAAATAAAGAACAGTACCTCAGCATTATATCTGGCAGGTTCCACCTCATATAGCAGCATCAAGGGGGCGAGAGAGGTGTGGTTGACCCTGGCAGCTGATAAGATCACCAGGAGAGTGCGAGCCACCAGAAAGGAGAATGAGAAAGTGAAGTAGATGCCGTGTTCTATGCCGTGGAGAGTGCTGGAGAAAAAGTGTACTGCTTAATGTAAAAAAAAAAACAACAGTCAAGAAACTTTGAATAGGTATATATCTGGAAATATGAAACTGAATTTAATATAATAAAATAAAATACACAGTAATGAATAAATTTAACATGCTTTACGTGGAAGTTCAACAATAAAGACCACAATGATGTCGTTGATTGTCTCATTGCGACGATGATGTCGTTTGACTAATCTCATGAAATCTAAAGTTCCGCGAGTAATCTATAAGAACGCAAATATTTCGTAATAAATCAGTCAAACTTACTTGTTTAACACTTCTTCATCACAGTCGAATGTTATAATGTGGCCCGTATTTTTCTTGCTGAAAAGAAAATGCAACGATTAAGTCTAATAAATAATCATCAAATAAAGAATAACTTAATAAATGGTATAAGAATTGTGCTCTAGCACGTACGGCACTGCCGCTTGACTGACATGACAGATAAAGAAAAGAAAGGATAAAGGCCAAGCATAGGCAGCAGTGTTCCTTGTGAATACACAACGTAGCCTCGCACTGCCAAGCGTGGTGAGTATGGCAAATCCCCTCCCCTCCCCACCAATAGAACGCCAATGTCCAGCAATAGACTGTTGTGGCTGTTGACGATGATAATTAATACCAACTTGAGGCTGTTGAAGAGCTGCATGCAAATCCAGTACAAGTTGAATCCAAATGAAACAAGAATGTATATACCAAACCGAGCGTTGCACATGTTCACTAATTTTGTTAACTTTAGGTATTGAACCCGGAATATTTCAGCTGAAAAATAATTCTGAAACAGAACGTATAATACCTAGTTAGGCAGACTTCTTTTAAGTCATAATAAATGACTATAACAATTAGGATAGATTTCACAATGGCTAAGATAAAATGGATGAAATCTTTTTGACAAAATATTTTTGTAAGCAAATCAAACCGAGTGTCAGATTTGATTTCCGTATTAATAAACAAATGAATAAATTCAGTAGGACGGCAGCCACCGGAATTTTAATCGTTTGAATATGAAATCAAAGGTCTTTCGCCCGAATTGTAAGTTAATTTTACCCAGGACGGAATATATGATTATTTTATTTACGGTAATACGCTTTGATTTTGGAACTTACTTGCTTTACAGCTTTTTTCAGCAGATTATAGTGTAAACAGAAGTGTTCCGAAAGGTAAATGCTCAGAACAATTATTAGTAAATCGTTGTAACTCCACATAAAAGTTGATTGAACGTTGAAAATCTGTAAAAAGGATAAACTATTACTAAGTTCTGGGTTTATAGCATCTCACTATGCATTCTTCTTCTTCTTCTAGAAGAACACTACTGTGACTAAGAAGAAGACTATGCTTTACATACAAGTGCCTTTATTATAACGCTGTCGCATAGTGTGATAGCACCCTCACTCAACCCATGGCGTTGGTGTCGTATAATGCTACTAAGGGATACATTTCATTATAGAAGTGGGCAGCAGTCAGGCCTGTGTACGCATTTTTTGCTATACGCTCGCCAATCTGTATGCTAAACGTAGTGCGTAAGGCAATCTCCAGCAGTGGACGATTTGACCCTGGTGTTTGAACTGTTGATGTTAATGATATTGAGGTTACCTCAAACATGATGCCTATAGTCAAATGATAAGGAATGTACTGGAAGATCCAAGGCATGTTGTATACAAAGAACATCTCGCCTTCGTCCAGTGGATTGCATGCTGTTGAGATGGCGTGGCCGTACATTAGCGACAAAGAATGTTCCACTGAAAAGGAAAATAATAATAATCAAATAAAATATTACGAAATTCAAAATAATAACGTCAGATGACAAGAACTTAAAGATTTAAAATAAGATATTATGACAACTTGCACGAAAAACCTTTAATCCAAAACCTTTCAAATTACAAACCTGAAGCTAGGAATAATATTACAATAGTAATGATGTGGCAGTACTTTTTGACGTTCCTTGTAAACGGGGGTAGTTTGCATTCGATTTCTTCGATTTGTTTTACAAACTGAGGCCAATGTACACTCATATGAGCCAAAATTAATGAAGTTACTAAACTTGACCCATAAAATAGACCATTGGCTGAAAAAAATAGAATTTTTGTCTTTTTGTATTTGATCTTGTTTGGTCACTTATTAATATTCTTCCATAACTAAAATAAGTAAAATGGTTCAAAGTCAAATTGAATGCACATGGCATATTTATTGGCTACAAAAATGTACACTGAGGGTTGAAAGAAAGTGAAACTTACTCATATTTGGCAAAGTCATTCCATTGACAAACAGCCAATAGAAACTCATTGTACTCAACATCACTTGACCGATAAGAGTGATTGTGTAAACTATTGTGAATGGTGATTTTAAAGTGTACCTGAAAATGTTAACCAATGTTATTGTTACTCATGTCAATAGAGGTGGCTAAATGAAAACTGCAGATTGTTTTCGTACAAGAATAATTTTGTAGCAAGAAATCTGGCTGTTTCTGAATGGAAGTATGCAGTTTTAATAATTATTTGCATTAGGAGAGATAACATAAGTTCACCCAGAAGCTAGAAGGGACACTGACATTCTCTCACATTCTCTCGGAACACATCAACAAATTTGGCAGCAGCCTGCAACGGGTCAGGCAAATTCAAGGTCCTTTCTAGCGGAGCTAACACCTGCTATGCGAGATTATTGATCTGGACTTCCACAGGGTTAGCCTTTAGGGCCGTTGCTCTAGCTAAAGTATACCGCTAAGAGTAAGAATCCAATCTACTCCGTGATCTCCGCGGCTCGCGTCGCCGACTGGGATTCCACCCTTATGTCAACTAATGTCCTTTTTTTCGCACGAAGTGATTTGCTTAAACTTTTATCATGCGAACGGCTAAGGAGTGGAATTCCCTGCCGTTGGATCTATTTCCTTACAATCCTTTCAAGGCAAAATTGAAAAGGCACTACCTAGGTAAGTATGCACCAACATCTTCTGCATCGTCACTTACCAACAGGTGAGATAGCAGGCAAATGCGGGCTTTCTTATAAAACAAAACGATTTTTTTGTGCTATATATCTCACTTACTTCAATTCGCTGGAAGGTTTCAGCAGTCCAGTGACAGGATTCAATCCCAGCATCCGGCTACAAATAAGTGTCCAACCCAAAGCTTCGTGCAATCCCATTTTTGTACCATCTATTAGTTTGATTCTATTCTCCAATATTTTCTTTGGTTGCTGCTTTAACATGGTATTATGGAAACTAAAAATAATCGAATCGATCGATAGTAATTATGTTTACTTTACGTGTTGGTTTGTTTTTTCTGCGCTAGCTTTTTAACACGGTTATGTTTGAGTTGTAGTTATAAAAAATATTGTCAAGTGTAAGTCGAATCTAGCTCAGAGTGACTATTGAACTTATACGTGAACTTATTAAGGCCCTCGCTGAGGATGAGCTAGCAAGAGGCTGGCATTGCAATACTTAACAACATTTGCTGTGGAGCCGACTGTTTAGCTTTAGTTCAACGGTGGTCGATTTTTTTACGTTTTTATTGAACAATTTTTTATAGCTATACACCACAAAAATTCGTTAATATTCTGTTTAGTAGTTTCGGAGATAAGTCAAACGGACAAACAGACAAAAAGACAGCCAAAAAAATATATATGTTCCAATATTATCTTAGCATCACCCCCGATCAGATTTTCGTAAACTTGTTCAATATATACGAGTTTAACTGTTTTATTAAATGCTTAGATATATAGATATATTGATATTTTGGATATCTAGTAAAATAGAAAACGTTCATGTTTAGTAAGTACTCGATGCGATACTAACCTGCCTGGTGATGGTTCTTTGTTCTGCTTTTAGGTGATTCTCAAAGAGCCCTAAAAACAATAGGTACTACCCCTTCAGACAATAACGATTGTAAACTAATAGGAATTCTATTAAATCACTGATTTTATCAACGTGTTTGTTTTAGGGTTCAGGCCATACCTATGAAGTTTCCGTTACTGAGTTTTTGGCATGCGATGTCGTCGAATGTATCAAAACAGCAAATTTATCCACAAGTATTCCATAGTTACACTTATATAGGGAAGCTTTGAAACTCGCTTGTTTATAGTTTAGTCCCAGGGATATAATTATATACTTATGAAAATTTCTTCGACGAAGTTGCCATACGTCAAACAACTATATTACAATCTATAATTTTGCTACTTGGCAATGCTGACGATAAAGGTAAGTACTCATTGGTGGTGTGGCACGACATTCAAAGTTTGTATAGTGTGACAACTAGGTAGGTAGTAGGTACCACTGTCTAGTCAATAAATCACATCCATAAATATTGTCTTTAGGTGTCACTAACCGGTAAGTTGATCGACAAATTTTAACGTGACAGAGAGAAAATGTTTATCGTGTAAAGGTCAGGCTGTCAAGATTTAGTGACAAGTAGGTAGGTTGGTAAATAAATCAACAAAGACTATCACTCAATGATTCATATCAACATTTATCGCAACGGACAGTAACGTTTCAATAACTATCTATGTATAAATATGACATAATTATCTATTTAGGTACCTATTTAAAAAATGTCTACCTACGTATTTCTATGAGAAAATATATCTTTCAAAAAGCACAGAATTTACAAACTTTAATTGAAAATTAATCTGTATAAAACAAAAAGTAAACTTGTCTAATTTAATGTGGAAGTTCTGTCTATTGAATATTAATAAAGATTTTAGTGCAATTTTCTTCTATAGGTAACTATAAACTCTTTCTTAGCAGGTACCTAACCTAACTTTAAACCATAATAACCATAATATGGGATGATAAAGACCATTAACGGCTCTGTGATATCCTTTACCTACATAAACAATCTGTATGTTCAATTGAGATGTATTTAAATTGGAAACATAGTGACATTCGAAACAATTCCAGAACTACCCGAAAAATTTTCAGTGACACTTTTTAAGTTCGAATTTATGAAACTCATTTCTTTCCCCTTGAATTGCAGTAGGACGAGCTCGTAAGTTATGATCGTTCCAGTTACCTGAAAAGCAAATAAAAATATATACAGGATGTCCGGTGGATAGAGGTAGCATTTCTAAATCAAATGAACTACATTTAGTATAATACTAAAGCTTGATATCTCAAATTGGGCATATCTCAAAAACTATGCGACTTCGCACTATACAAAATTTAGATCAAATGATTAACAAAAATCAACCGATCATCCTTTAAAATGCCTACATTATCGATCCGCCAGACACCCTCATGAATTATCAATATAAAAAAATACCAATAATAAACTTTTTTCAGCGAAAATCTTTTACTCACGGTGAGAACCAAATCTCTGGTCATACAAAAGAAGTTAGAACCGGTAAGAGTCACTGTATCTCCTTGAATCTGTTCAATTAATCTTTGTACCTGAAATATCACATAAACTTTAGCATTATTAAAATTTCACAAATGCTTTGAATTCTGTAGGTACATCAACAAAGGAAAATATTTGTATGTTTCAAACAAAAATTGTAATTAGTAATATGAATGGTCAGGTCAAGAGCTAGGTGTGAGCAATGTGAGCTATCAATACATGAAAGAGGTATGTTAGGATTGTAGTAAGTGGAAGGATGTAGTCTCTGTCTAACACTCCGGGAAAGAGACGTAATTTTATGCATGTGCATTAAAAATAAAAACAAGAATAGTAGTCTCATGATATAATGAAAAGTAAGTTTTGCTACTAACCTCAGAGCAATAATTCTTAGTAGGTATGCGATACAACGCCGGCAAAGCAGATTTTGACTCGCAATGAACTTGTGCTGCAATGAGAGGCAATGCGATTGCCCTCAACAGAACCGTGAATAAAGATATGACAAAGTAAATCGATTGCTCGTACCCATGGAAAGGACTGAAAGGAAAAACGCAATTGGTAAAGGCAAGATAGTAATTATACCAAATTGTAAATTGCATATCCCTTCTTGTGTGAGGCGTCTTATATAGGATTTAACAACACTGTTACACACAAGTTATTGTTAAGGAACGCTACTGACATTGACAGTTTGAAATAAAAATATCTACGATACTCTGTTTACGATAACGAGCTAGAACCAAAATTGACATTTGTCCTTTTCACTTGCACGTATAAACGGGGTGATAGGTAGTTGTCGTTTGTCCCTTTTATTTTATTTACATGCAAAATCTCTTTGAGATGGCGCTCTACTAGCTCGTTATCGTGAACAGATACTAAATTTTACCCGCTAGGAAAATTTGGGCATTCTGCATCAGATCTTCCCTTGAGCCCTTGTCTGAAAACGAAATAAGTACGTATGGTAAACCTAATTTAAAAATGTTATTGAAATGTGGCTTCAACGACGAATACTTATTTACAATATATTGGACCAGTTTCACATCAAATGTTAAAGTGCTACAACGTGCAAAATGCAAACGTGAATTGATGTCTTCTATTTTAAAAAAGAAAGTTGCCTTCTTTAGCCGTGTACAGAGAGGAACTCAGTACGATTTTTTAAGACTAATACTCGAAAGTAAGATCCCTGGCAAAAGAGCACAAGGCCGACCAAAATCTGTCATACGTGTTAGGACCGGACTATGGTTCTGTCAGTTGAAATTAGCGGCGCGAGACCGCGAGGGTTTTCACATGCTGACCTTAAACTTCAATTTAAAGATGGCATCCCTTAATTAATATGACTTAAAAGACATCAATAACAAAAGAGTAAAAATAGGGATGTATAAAATAATGACAATAAAAATAATGAATGAAAATACGGACGTTAAAACGAAGAACAGTTTGAGTAACACGAAGAGGAAGCTTGTGGAAAAGGACACGAAGGTGACTTGGTTGATCGCGCTGTCGAAGGTACGGACGAGACGCGAGGCTCGAGTGTACGCCTCGCGAAGTTCACGCCAAGCAGACGACGGTAGACTCTGTAAAACAAATGGCTTTATTATTTTTTTGACTCTGTAAAAATAATGGTTTCAAAATTTGCTGTGCGATACTGGCTTAGAATAGCGTCACCCCATTTCTAACCATGAGTACTGTTAAAAGCGCTAAGAGATAATCATCCAGGGAATGGGCAGCAGCGTTTCCTGCTAATGCGACATCTTGCACTGCGCTCGTTGATTTGCCTACTAAGCGTGGTGAGTATGGCAATGCCACCCGATAGGGGAGGCCCATGTCCAGCAGTGGACTGAAATGGCTGTTATGGCATAGTGTGGTGTTTTTAGAAGCTCAGATTTACATTGAAACTTATGAACAAAAGTCAACACCTCCTAAAGCATCTCACACTGAGGAAGGTTACGATGTTTGAATAGCAGTTAGCTAGTAAGGGCTTAGAAAGTTACAGGAAAGGATAAAAAATTAGAGAGACAGCTACGAAAGAACTTTCAATTTGAATAAAACAACGTAACGACAGTTGTTGATGTCATATACATATATTATATTATTTTTAAGAATATTATCCTCCCATGTCTTTTAACTACATATCCTTAAGGGTGACTATGGAAAAATCTAGCTTAGACTCTGTTATAAAAAATACTTTTCGGTGACCTGAAGTTGCATTTAATATATATCGAAACCAACAGACAACTTACTTTTGTCGAGGCTAATTTAATTTTTTTGTTCACTTCTTCTAGAACGGACGTCAAATAAATACTGATGCAAATTATAAATGTATCCGAATAGTTCCAAGTCACCATCCCTCTTACTACAAGATACTGAAAAATGTTATTAATTATCAATACATTTTATAAATTAAAATGAGAAAAGTGAAAAATTCGTTAGCGTAGGCCGAGACTTGAACCCGGGACCATGGGGTACCGTCCCACTGCTCTGCCAACTGAGCTACCGGCGCCTGATGCTCTCTGCTTCTTTATGCTTCTCTCAAAGCGTCGATTTAAGCGACATCTAGGTAAAAGTAGTTGTTGATAACAGCACAATATAAAATGAAGAATCCTCGTTAACCATGCAAAGGATTTTGATGCGTTTTTTTATATACAGAGTGATTTAAGAGAAAGGTGTACAATACGTTCATGCCGGATCACACTGGAAAGCGAATAGCAAGCAGCAGGTACAACCACTGCATGGGTCACTTTAACAAATATTTTAAGTACAGTATGTAGATTGGTTACGAGTGAATCGGTGGAAAACGACTAAGTAGAAAAACAAATTGTTACGTGTGACAACGTCGTTCTGCTCTTCTTACTTTGATGTCAACTAAATATTATTAAATAATCAGAAATAACGATTTTTTATTATCTTGAACTCGTAAACTATTTGAAAATATAAGGAAGGAACCATACAAACAAATCACGTTGCTTACCTGTAAAATAATTCCAACAGTAAAATGGTAAGGTAAACCTACAATGAACAACATTTCAAATCTCTTTTGGATGTAGCCTGTGAAAATATCATCATCAAAGTCCAAGCAGTCCAAAACATGCGTAACGTCTCTGATGACTGCCACAATGTACTCAACTAAAAATATTAGAAAAATCAATACAATATCATTGTGTATTACCAGATTTACATTGATGAATCTTAATCTCCCTAAATTAATTTAAAGTGTACCTAAGTAACCTTGAGGCGGTGCCATACAATTCTATCCTATTTCAGCCTATTGCAGTCTACTGCTGGACGTAAGCCTCCCCCAGGAAACGCCATAAGGCACAATCTCCCGTTTTTGCCATCTTGCTGAGGCGTGGCCTCCACTCGAGATCTCGCTTACTCCACCGTCCGTCGGTTCTTCGACAAATGTAGCCAGCCCACTGCCACTTCAACTTACTACATTTCCAGACTATGTCTGTCACTTTGGTCTTTTTTCGGATGGCCTCATTCCGGATTTTATCCATTATAGAGATACCGAGCATAGACCTTTCCATAGCTCTCTGAGTGACATGTAGCCGGTGGGTCAGTTTTACTGTCAAGTTCCACGTCTCGGCTCCGTAGGTCATGACTGGTAGAATGCATTGATCGAACACCTTGGTCTTGAGGCATTGTGGCAAAGATGATTCGAGGATGTAATGCAGCTTCCCAAATGCTACCCAGCCAAGCTGCACTCTTCTGGTGATTTTAGCCTCAAAGTTGTCTCTTTCGATCTGCAAAGTTTGCCCAAGGTACACATATTTCTGGACATCTTCAATGACTACACCTTCGACAAAGACCGGCTCGGGGATTATGTGTTAATTGAACATGACCTTCGTCTTATCCACGTTCATCCCAAGTCGAACACGTCTCGTAAAGGAGGCGATTGAGAAAAACCGAGGGTCGAATTTTTTTACCAAGAACTGTGAAGGAGTCATCTGGCAAAGCTAACTACCTAGAATGGTGTAACTGTCACCTCGGTTTCAGAGATTTTTGCTGAAATTGAAGACTTCTATGGAAATCTGTATGCCACGCATGCGAAAAAAAAAGCCTCCACCTGACGCGACCTCAGACCGATGAGCTCTTCTCTCCCGCCACTTCACAGAAGATCTCCCGGACGTAGATAAAGACGAAATCGGGGTGGCTCTCAGACAGCTTAAGAATGGGAAGGCTCCCGGGGAAGACGGAGTGGCCTCTGAGCTCCTTAAGGCCGGTGGAAAACCTGTCCTTGAGAAGCTGAAAAGGCTTTTCAACTCTGTAATAGCCAATGGGACAACCCCGAAGGCGTGGAGCAGAGGTGTAGTGGCATTGTTTTTCAAAAAAGGAGACAAAACGCTTCTCAAAAACTATAGGGCGATCACACTTCTGAGCCACGTCTGTAAGCTGTTCTCGAGAGTCGTCACGAATCGTCTGGCATCAAGATTTGACGCCTTCCAGCCACCGGAACAGGCCGGGTTTCGCAAAGGCTTCAGTTTCTTGGACCACATCCATACTGTAAGGCAGGTTATACAGAAGACAGAGGCGTAAAACCAATTACTGTGTATGGCTTTTGTGGACTACGAAAAAGTTTTTGCAGAGGTGTCAAGTCGACAAGCGGTATGTGGAGGTGCTGAGGAGACTTTATCAAATGGCTACGATGTCCGTTCAAGTGCAAAACCATGATGATGATGATGATGATCTTTCCGGCCGGTTTCGGCCATGCAATACCATGCAAAACCATAATACAAGACCCATCCAACTGCTCCGTGGTGTAAGACAGGGTGACATTATATCCCCGAAACTATTCACCAACGCATTGGAGGATGTCCTTAAAACTCTACAATGGGATGGACTGACCATCAACGTCAACGGCAAAAATCTCACGCATCTCCGCTTTGCCAACGACATAGTCATAATGGCTGAATCGCTGCAGGACCAAAAAATGCCATCTAGTCTTAACTTTGTGCCAAACAATATTACAATTCAATTAATACGCTTGATGGGTACTGACTCAAAATGACTTAGGTATACTTTAAATTAATTTTAGAACTTGGTTATTAAAGGTGATTCAGAACTCAAAATATTTCCAAAAATATTACTTAAGTGGGTAAGGGCTATGTAAACAATTGTCAATAAACTTATCTAGTTATTTAGGTTAGTATTTTTAACTTTTCATTTTACGGAGGTATTTTTTTTCAAAAGCTTTTTTTTATCTTACCAAATGCGATTCCGAAGAAAATTACCACCGTCATTATGCTTTTTTTCTTTATGCAAGGATGGACATCCAGGTTTGAAGAAGACACCTCCTTAGCCAACATCGACCATTGGAAAGCAGTCCACATGGACAGTAGAGTCACGAGACAGTTCGATGCGTAAAGGAAGAATAAAACTGCAATACGTAAAAACTACTCGTAAATATAGGCAGGTATTCCAAAGTTTCATATAAAATCTTTCATCATTTAACAAATTTATCAAAAAGAAGAAGCAAATACCTATGGTACCTAAGTCATTTGAATAACGTGTGATGATATAGATAAACAAGCAGGCGAACACAGCATCAGACATGGCCAAAAATAAGCTAAAACAAAAGCGTAAAGAGCCCAGTCGAAACCTGCAAAAGAAATTTGTAAATTGTGTAATTTCCTATTATTGATCTTCTTGCTAAATTTATCAATGTACATTCTTTTACGCAATAAACAAAAAAAGTACATTCAGGAGTTGTTCTTAATTACAAAATAAAAATCTGGGGGCACGGCAGTGCCCCCACCAAGTCGAGCTGAAAGCGGCACGGCCGTACCATCCTTTTCTCGAACCAGTTCAGGCCATTTTCGACCCCCCCATAACACCCTTGTTGATAAGTTTAGAACCCTCATTTCAAAATATCTTATCAAGCACTACATAGACACGATACATTTCAAATTTCATCTAATTTATGCCAGTAGTTTAGAAGTTATAGTTAGTCAAAGTTTCTTAATTTTCTGCCTGACTGACTGACTGACTGACTGACCGATCATCAAAATTCTAAGGTACTTCTAGCAGACTGAGGAGCTTCAAACTTAGAATACACCTTGTATTTAGTGTATGAATAAAGGGAAAACTATAACATTCTGCAAATTCGGTTGCAACCGCATAAATAAGTTTGTATTTCCATACAAATGTATAGGATTACAAAGTTAACTTTGCGGATGAGCTTTGAAGAAATCTGTAGCTGAGGCTCGAGAAGTAGTTCCAAAAAAGAGAAAGAGGATTACTAACTACAAAAAGAAATGAGATCCCATCAAAAACACTCACTTGTAAAAAGAACCAAGTCTCGCCACTCAGTTCTTCTACTGTAAAAAGTTGTGAGATCCATGAGATGCCAAGTCGGTTATTGATTTATTCAAGGACTACTTCAGGGAACTTTCATCTTAAACTATTGCGTAATTAGGTAACAGACATCATTTTACAGTAACCATATCGATATTTAAAAACTTTTATATTAACAATAACTAGAATGACTTGGCAATCGCACACTATTTGCTCGTGAGATACGATGGTCTGGTGCGATGGCGGGTCATTCTAGTTATTAATATAAAAGTTTTTAAATATCGATATGGTTACTATAAGATGATGTCTGTTACCTAATTACGCAATAGTTTAAGATGAAAGTTCCTGTAGTCTTGAATAAATCAATAACCGACTTGGCATCTCATGGATCTCACAACTTTTTACAGTAGAAGAACTGAGTGGCGAGACTTGGTTCTTTTTACAAGTGAGTGTTTTTGATGGGATAAAACTAATATCATGAGGTATAAAAAATCCATACAACAGTTACAAACCTAAAGACATCAAAGTTATTTTATATAATGCAGAATTACTGATATAGTACTGATTTTACCTAAACCGTAGACCATGGTTGATTTAAGTGTGTAAGTACACTCAGTCACATATAAATTGTTTGACTTAACTATCCAAATATTGTAATGAACTTTCTCATTCTTACCGAACATGTGAAGGATCTTTTTCTGTGATACCATACACGGGAACCAAACCCCAGAACTGCCCCCAAAGAAGCAACGGATTCAATGCTTCTTTAAAGTTTTCATAATGGCGGTGATTTTGGTCTTCGCCTTTGCCGATTTCATCAAGTTCCATATTATTAGAATTGTACTGCCTAAAAATTTTTGTTTCCCAAGAGGTCTCAAGAGATTTCTTTGATAGTAATTTTGAGTCTCCCTTTGGCAGATGGATAAAATGTTAAAATGATTTTCATTCAATGTCATAATAAGTATTACAAGCAAATATGATTACACAAAATTAATCAACAGGCAAATATTAACATTACCTTTCTTTATTCGAAGAACTGACACAAAACCATTAATATTACTGTGTCTTGACCACGATAAATTTTATCTATCTTACATCCACTTATGGTCTTGTAAATAAACCATCAAAGTGACAAATAAAAGTTTATTTTGTTTCTACTCATAAATTACCACCTGTCTACTTCAGTAATGTTTGTTGCCTAAATTAAATAAGAGAAAACTTCCGAACAAACAAAAAGAAACTACGTACTTATGCGATACAGAATTAGAATATTTCAAGTGGAATATTAATATGACTAGCGTAGCCTATCGCCAAAAAAGCAATCTATCTTTCATTATACTGTCTGTGCGAGATTCCAGACTTGTAATATTAGTACTTGATTTCTGATTATGTATGCCAAATACCCAGAATTTATTTTGTCGAAATACAAATACAAATTACAAATACGTTTGCTTAACCTATTCCAATATTAAATATTTTTCAAACAAAAAGAGTTTTGTTTGTTAGGTTAAGAATAATAACTAATACTTATTGATAAACCGATTCATTATTCAAGATCATCAATATTCTCGACAAGTAGTATATTACTTGAGCAAACAGTACAATTTATCAGAAAACTAGATACAATATTGATTCATTGTTTGTCGTTTATGATCAAATCTCAGTGCTCAAATGATTGTCGCAATCATGCTTTTAATGATTAGGTAAGATTGTGGCCACGAAAGATACGTAATAAAGATGGATATTTCATAAAAAATATGTAACATTCATTAAATACACAAAAAAAATTATTTTAGAGCATACACGAGAATGAGTTCCCAACAATACTTTTACATGTTTGATCACTTGAAAATTGGAAAATATGTCTACAATCACATTTTTGCTTTGTCCTACTCCATTCTTTGTAGCCATACACGATATTCATTTATTTCTTTGGTCAAAGATTGTATATTTACTCAGAGGTCATTTGTTACCTTAGAAATGTCAGAAATAAAGTAGGTATCTACGGATTTTTTGAGCACCAAATTCTGGATTAACAATTAGGTCAAGCCAAGTAGCCGTTATTTACAAAATAAAATTCAACATGAATATAATTATATCTTTGACTATAATTTAGGACTTATAAAAAGGTCTCCAGTTAAAGAAATCAAAATGAATTTGAAGCGAAATCTCAAGCAGTTTGTCCATGCAGATCCGGTACCAGCAATCTATTTAAACGAATTGGTGAAAAGACCTCAACAAACGCAGATCATTGATCCTAAAAATACGATAAACTATGGATACTATGCAGTAGTACGACAAGCTTTACTTGTGTGCAGGTGGAGTGGATTGCTTCCTATAAGCGGATTAGGAGAACATACCAGTCAAAACGTAAGGTAAGTACTGATATCAAGTCAAAATATGGACCAATGAACTGATAATTATTATCTCAACTTAGTCCCTACGCGTTGGAACACACATTTAAGCTAATTTCCGGAATTTAGGTCTGTCTGGTTGAATATGACGTCAACGATTTTCCGTGCTAGTTGTCATGTATGTCATAACATTCCGAATTTCATAACTAAAGTTAAAGTATGTGTGTTTGTTGTATATGTTGATGTATAATTTCCGTATAAACTCCATTATTGGCAATCGATAGTTTGTTATAAATTATTAAGTTTTTTGACATTGACATTTTCTTCCAGATATTCATGGAAATCTTTATACACTCTGCAATTCTGGATAGTAGTGGCAGCACACTTGGTTTTCGTTGGGATTGTGTTAAGAGTCGTTGGTCTCTTGGAAGCAAATATACAAAATTACGGTAAAAATACTATTAAATTTATAAATATAAGGACGAGGCAAGCATCTTTTTTGCTACTGAAAAAAACAGTGTAAAAAATGCTGTTCATATTACAAGGAGCGAACCAAACATAAGCCAAGTACTAAACATCTACTCCTCGCCAATCAAGTAGTTTGATTACAATCTTTGTGGTCGATTACAGCAAATTCATCTTTCTAGAAATCGTGTGGTCTCTCTGTGAGCGTACGTCAGGGCAACGTCCTTTCACCACTTTTCTTTTAAATCTGTATAAACATAGAAACTTTTGCGATCTTGTCTAGCTTCGATCTTTACCCGGACAGCCATTTAATATGGCTGATGCTTGAATGCAATTCATACTAAAAAGTAAGTTGTTGAGTTTCACCCTTGGAAGCATTTGACATCCTATTGGGAGGTGTGTTTTATAAATAATTTTGCATTTAAAAGTCTGCAACGTGTGTCATACTTCAGAACTAAGGATAAAATGTGTTTTTTTGTTCCTCAGGTAACATGTATCTCATTTCCTGTATGGCTTTGTTAATGGTTCTTCTGGCCCCGTTTTCTATGAGATTCAAAAAAACATTATCTGAAGTTGAAGCTTTGGAAAAGACTTTGCCGCCAGTTACAAAAACTGTTATTACAAGAATCAATACAGTCATGTATGTTATAATTCTCACAGGACTGTGTAAGTAAAACAAATACTATTGAATCTCAAAGTTAATCTGACACTGAAAAAGAATATAATTAGATACTTCATTAGTACAATTATGAACTAAGTTAATACTATCAAGCTAGAGCAGAATATTTATTTAAAGTTATTCTTTGTAACAAATTGTTAGAATGATAAAAACTTGTTACAGTGAAACATCTTTTATATCTATGCTTTGAGTACGAAGTGACATTGACTTGCGCTATTCTTCCTGGTGATTCGGGGCCATACTTACGATCCTTCGTCACACACACACTCCACATCAAATTCAACTACACATCATTTGATTACTTGTCAGCTGCAGTTTTTCAGGTCAGAATTTGGTCATAAGTAGTCTTTTCATGCTGGCTTAAAAAAGCACAGCCAAATTTCAATCCGTGGGTGTCGTTAAAAACGACCAAGGAAGAATCATCATGGGAATAGACAGCAGCGTTCCATGTGAATTCAACATCTTGCACTGTGCCCGCCAATCCACCTGCCAAGCGGAGTCAGTAAGGCAATATCCCCTATAGTGAGTGTTCCGTTGTGGCTGTTAATGTTTGGTTAAAAGTAGTCTTTTATACTTTAGACATTGGTTGATGGTTATGAAATCACACAAAAGTTCATTAACCTCTTATACTAACTATTTTCCTGCGTCATGAGTTTAAGTTAGTTTGTGCGAGAGATCGATGAATTTTTGACCGAATATTATAATGTACCAACCTTAATTATCATAATTCCATATCGAAATGATAACTGTTTATTTATTTTCAGATTGCTCTTTTGCAGAGCTCTTTTGTATGGAATTACACAGATACTTACATTATTGTAACAAGTATGTATTTGATGTACAGATTTCAAGAGTTTAATCATACAATCGCTCTCACAGTGAAAAAAGTAAGTGCAATCTTAAAAATCCTTAAATTGGCAATACCTGGGCAATTAGTACAATGTTTAGTATGGGTGGCCTAAAAATATAAATTTTCATCATCGTTCACTGAGGAAAATGGGAAGATGTCCCCGGTTTGAACCCCAGCCGAAGCAAATTTTCGTTTTTTTTTCAATTTCTTGTTTTGATTTACAGTTTTATTTTTCAGTTACCAAGATCAATTGGAAACGAGATTATGTTTCCATGGTCTAATTTGCGAGAATACTATACTCAATTAAGCACGCTAGTATACGTTTTGGATGGAAATATAAATGCTTTTACATTTGTTTCTTTTGCTAAAATTATATTTATTGGAGAACAAATTTATCTACTAATCAAGTAAGTAACAATTTTACAAGGGTAACGAATCGAAGCAAGCTTAACTTTTACAATCTAAATACATCTAGATACACTACAAGTTTTATTAATAATATCTATTTTTTATTTGCAGCACAGAAATGACTGCACAGTTATATGGGCCGTGTGCAAACCAAGAGTAAGAATTTTCTATAAATTTTTCATATTAATTAAAAAATAAAAAGTTTTTGAAACGAAAAAATGTCGTGCTGCTAATAGGACTGTGCAGCCATCAACGACGGTGCGGCCGTCGTAGACCATTTTACTTACAAGCGCTGCATAATCTTCTACCTACATACCTAGATGCTGTGGCCAATGATGATGGAATAATTATTTTATTAATACCTAGTCGAATAGACCACTTGATACTGTCACGGCCGTACGGTGCGCCTTTTCTCACTTAATTTTAAAACTCAAGTAAGGAAGGTAAGGAATACGGCCGCGAATGCAGCGAGTGGTCTTTTCGACTATAGTTATAACTGTTTATAGAAAATTATCATGATCTAAACTAAGCGCACTTGCGGACAGTTAGAATTAATAAATATGAAAACTATGACGTATTTTTTGTCATTCAAATGCAAATATTTGGGTAGCTCGAATGCGACGTCAAATATTTACTTCCAATCAAAAAAACTGAAAATCTTCGAGTAGGATTCTTCCTACCCAATAAACTTATACAGCTGTCATCCATCATCATCTTCCAGCCCTTATCCCAATTACTTGGGGTCGGCGCAACACGATTTGTTGAAATGTGTTGCAAAGGATTCGGCTTAATTTTACGACCGGCAGCCTACCAGACGTCAACCCTCCTTGGAATGTGGTGGATTACTTATACAGCTGTATTTCTTTTTTTGTATTTGTTTCAGGTTAGATAGAGCGAGGGCGATATACTTTTCGTTCGCATCTCTATACCTGCTGGGGACGGTTTCACTCGTATCTTACACGGCTTCCCAGGTTCATCACATGAGTCGTGCATGCCTCGACATGTTGTATATTATACCGGCACACACTTATGACCGAAATGTATGTTATTATTTTTAATAAATATCAATGAACTAGCCGTGTGGTAGCGGCTTAGATTACTGCCAACCTCTTAGTGTTTCGTAAAAGGCGACGTAGACTTTTTGACCTCAGCTTAATATCTGTCACCTATGGAAAGCCGCAGGTTGGCGGTGATACCACTACATAGCATTTCCAAACCAAAAAGGGATGATGATGATTTCTAAATTTATTGATGTTGAAATTTGATGTATAGAAGTAGGTACTTGATCTATCAGTTTTACAACGTTTTGTTTCCAGTTTCAAAGGTTTATGGACCAAGTCTATTATTCAAACGTGAGCCTGAGTGGACTACGCTGTTTTCACGTATCGCGACAAATGATTCTCAGTGTAAGTACCTATGCCGACCACAACTATAGACAACTTCCGAATCTTCTTCTTCTTTTAGGACACTAAGTGGCAGGCATCTTACCATGTCATCTCAATGTCCTAGCCAGACTAAGTACAAACTAAACTTTGTGACTGCCTCACCTAGAATCGAAGCCGGATCTTTGAACTGCCATTGCGCCGCTTTGGTCGTCTCTGCCGAACCTGATTAAATATACAGGGTGGACCATAGAGTGACGTCAATAAAAAGAAATTAGATTCCTCACGTCTTAGGGTATTCGAAAATACCCCATGTATGTTCCGCGATTATTTTTAGTTTCAGAGTTATTCAACTTTTAAAGTTGTATGGGAAAATCTCGACTGACAGTAATTTTTCCTTACCTTTTTTATTTCCGTATAAGGGCTTCTCGCTCGGTTGATTTCCTAGCACAATCTTTCTGATATGTACTTTTTGGCGTACAAAAAAGTAAAAAATGTCTGCCATTCGAGTTTTTCCCATACAACTTTAAAAGTTGAATAACTCGGAAACTAAAACTAATCGCGGAACATACATGGGGTATTTTTGAATACCCCAAGATGTGAGGAATCTAATTTCTTTTTATTGTCGTCACTCCCTGTATATGTATGGAAAATAGAAATGCGCGTCTATTGCAACAAAAATATTGTGCGTTGCCACTTTTAAAGAATATACCAACCAAAAGGAAATCTTTAAAAACTACATACCATTTTCAATTAGAATGCATTGTGCATTGATATTGATTTTCTCTATTTTTATTCCAGGTTTTGTCCACGTTATTGACATACGAAATAGTTTTATTGCAACAAAAATAGTCGTAATATATCCATTTATTTTGTTATAATTATAAGTTACTCATTGATTTCTTAATAAAATTTATTTAAAAAATAATAAAATCGCAAGAACAACTGCTGTTGCTTTCGATTGCAGATGTATGGGTATGTTTTATGTCTGCGTAAACTATACATATCTAAGAAAATAATAATTCTTTTGAAGAATACAGTACTAGGTACAAAACTTTGCAATACCTTATTACGACATCTTAAAAGTCTATAAACACAAAAGTATATCAAATAGTTTTACACAGACCCTGTACAAAACATTAATTAAAATTAAATTTGATGTATATGAAAACAAAATGCAGTTTTATTTTAAACACAGGATTAAAATTTCACGCATGTATCCCTTGCAGGGTAGGCAGAGCGTAAACGACTGTAGAAACGGCCATTTACACCGCCATGACAAAAGTTTATAAGTGATTAATAAAATTGTGTATCACCGTAGTGACAGGTTGTTAGCCTGTCGCCTTGAATTGCAATACACATCAACTCCCAAATTACCCTTAGTCGCTTCTTACAATTTCTTTGACTCTATTTTGTAGTAGGTCGCAAGTAAGCTTTTAGTCGCTTTTTACGACACCCACAAGTAGAATTGGGGTGATGCTATTCTAAGCCGGCATCACACGGGATTTCTATACGTAACAATTATTAGTAAGGCTTAGGTATTTGTTGTAGATAGTACCTGTAAATTTAACATTTGAATATTTAGTCCTAAAAATAATTGATATCCGTATAGTAGCGTTTATATAAATATGAGAGAATATCGGGCCATGAAAAGAGTGGCTAGGCCTACTACTAAGTACTACTCCTGTGACTCAGGGACCCTAAGTAAATCTCGGCCTCAGACACGAGCTTTAGAAACATTATTACTTATTATTTTTTGTTATGAAAAAACAAAACTTATATTTATTTACTGAAACGTATAAACTCCTTTATTACATTTGATGTAAAAAAAACACGAGTTTGAGTTTGGTTGACAGTAAAAATCATCAAAGATTTTTTACGTAAAAGTGTTTTGAGATTAATATTATAATCCGCTGAAACTCTGGCCATTATCAATAACCTAAAAAAATAGTCTGTTATATTCTTGTCCGCGGTATTTTTTCTGTTTTGTAAGTAAATACCATTAATAGGGATGAAGTGGGTAAGTCTAACACAAACAGAAAAATTCTAACGAAAAAGTGGTTTATTTTTACGCTTGTCATATTCAAACACTCTGGTTTGAAATATACTAGGACTTGTACGTAATATTAATCATGTTTATTCAAGAATTGGGAAATAGCGACCAAAAATCAGATTTAAAAATACATCCTGTTAATACAACAGATCGAGGGCTAGAAAAATCTAAAAGTACCAATAAATTAGGATTTTATAGTACTATACGTAGTACACTTTACGTTTGCAGATGTATGGGCATGCTTCCTATAAAAGGTTTACAGCAAGCTGACAGTCGAAAATCAAGGTAAGTATGATTTTTTATGATAATAGATATTGAAATTAATCTTAAATGTTTATTAATTATATAATAAAGTACTTATTTTTAGACCAGCTGTTTATTTGATTTAGTATAACAAAAAGTATTCTTCCTACGCAGCTCGTGGGGCGTTTTTTCTAAAAGAAACCTTAGAATAAGATATTTTAAAGCTAGCAAACGATGAAAAAAGTCCATTAATGAATCTATCTTAAACTAAACCATGTGTTGCCGGCTTAGAATAGCAAAACCGACAAAGGGACGAATCCAGGGAATGGGCATCAGCGTTCTCTGTAAATACAACACCTTGCACTGGCGCACGCTCGCCAATCCGCGTGCCAAGCGTTGTGAGTATGGCAAATACCCCCTTCTAGGGGGAGGCCCATGTCCAGCAGTGGATTGTTGTGGCTGTTATAGTTAGTTGGTAGTTAGACGAAACTAATACATAAAAATATAAAATAAATATTATTGGTTACAGCTGCACATGGAAGTCACCATACACGATAGTATTTTTTGCAATTGTTGTTTTACAATGCATTCACAAAGCTCTGCTATATAGTGGCGGTGTTTTTACAATTGATTGGTTGTTTGTACCGCTACTCAGTAAGTAAACACTATTTTGATTGTTTCGGATCTTGGTAAAAAAATTACTTGCAATATGGATCAGTAACATAATTTCGTATGATTTTGTATAGTATCGCCAGCTTATTCATCTACCCTTTCAAGGGATCAAAATATACTGGTTTTTCTTAGTATTTCAACGACAGCGTTGCCGGCGCGGATCTTTGGATGCGATTTCGGATCTTTTCGAGTCTGATCGGATCCTCGGCGGATCCTCATTTCCAGCGGATAATTTCGGATAATTTTGAAAAAAAAATAGTCGAAACATTACAGATACTCATCATAACCGAATGTGCCTGCAGAAAAAAATAAGCATGAGCGTAAAATGGATCGCACCGCAAAAAAATCTTCCACCGTTTGGTTTTGTCTATAAGGATAGCACAGACCAGTGCGCCGCGTAACGTGCTCGGCTACGTGAGTAACAGGCTAGCCAGACCGGGTGCGCCACATGGCAAGCGTGCACGTGTACACGAGTAACAGGCTAGCCAGACCGGGTGCGCCGCGTGGCGTGCATGTCTACGTGAATAACAGGGTAGCAGAGTCCGGATGCGACGCGCGGCGTGCAAGTCTTCGTGAGTAACTCACACGCGATGCAACGCAACGTTGAAATTCATCGGATCAACACAACAAATGCGGGCGTGCATGCGTACTTACGTGACCAGATACGACTCTGCGTTGTGTACCGTGGTGTGCACGCGCGACGCATATTTACCTCCGTGAACAGGTGTGTGCCACGCACTGCATCCGGTCTGTGTTAGGCTTAATGTAACTACATACGACACAAGGTAAAACAATGCAAACTAGGAAAAATTGCAGCTCATTTTTTGTAAGTATGTAGGAAAATGTTTCACAAAAACACGGGCAAAAATCACAATTTCTTAACGCCCCTTCTGGGTAAAATCGGATCCAATCGGATCCTGTCGGACTAGATTTCGGATCTTTTGATTTTCGAGTGCCGGCAACACTGTTCAACGATAAAACCAGCATAAACTGGTCCTTTAAAAGAGTAGGTGAATTTGCTGTAGAATCGCAGAATATCAAATTGTGTGAGATATGTCAAATCGCGTGAAGAGTCTTTGATGTCATACATCTTGACTAGACATATCTATGCTTCTTATCATACATTTACATTACTAGCTCACATTTTAAATAGATAGGTAGGTAGGTACTGCGATTCAGATATTCGCTAATCATGGTCACATGACAAAAAATTTGACAAGCGTTTATACAGTAATAAAATTATTTTTCCATACTATTATGACGTTATCAAACGGTTAAAACTGTGTCTAAATTTTTTGTATTAACACGGTCAATCTTACAGGTTCCCTATTAGTCTCAACTACCATACTGTGTTCTCTTCTGCATTTGATCGTATTTTCCATAAACTGGGACAAAATGATTGCTAAGATTGAATCCATTGAAGCAACTTTTTCTTCCTTACCAAAAAAATCTGTGCTGCATACGAACATTATTCTTTGGACACTACTTATTGAAGGAACAGGTAAAAATGAAGTTTGCATTGTAGGTCTTAAACCTATTAGGTTTATCAGACAAATTGTTTTGGTTTTGTAACTAACATAAAACTTATTGCAGTAACGATATCGATAAAGCTTTTGACAGTTAATTTATGAAACTGAAATAAATATTAAACCAACAAAAGTAGTTTACATTTGCTGGGCTTAGTAAATCCATGTCAGATTTAGAGCTGTTTTTTTTTTACATTTTTCTATTATTATTTTTTTCTCTTTTCAGTATTTTTCATAATTTATCAAGGGCATAAATATGAAACTGCCATATTTTGTAACCAGTACCCAGGAGATTCAGGACTATACATAAAATCATTCATGATGAAAGATTTGAGGTCCATTTTTAAAATAATCCCTTTCAATTATTTCTATGCTTTGATATTTCAGGTAAGAAAAACAAGATCTTGATTTGTGTAACACTGTTTCATGAATTAATCGACTGTTTTTTTTACATTTCAGATTGCAAAAATACATAATTCATTTATATGGACAATCAACGATGTCATAGTTATTAATATTTGTTATTACCTGGTGGTGAGATTTAATAATTTCAATGAAATCCTGAAACAAAAAGAATTAGAGGTAAGTCGAAAAACCAGCAAACAAATAGAAAAAAACTCTACGAGATATCGTATTAAGTTATATGAGAGTATTTTCTATTCTTTTCGTTTACTATTCAGGCACTTGGAGAAAAGTAAACTTTAATAATCTGACAAAAGTTAGCCTATGATTTATTCTTATTAATTAGTGTCGAATGAACCTGCTTAATCGTTCAAATGCAATATTTCAGATGGTACAAATATATGACTCCCAGTATTGTCTGCAAAAGTTGTCAAACTCTTATCTCATACATATTTTTCTTTGCTAAACTAGCTTTGCCGTTGCTATGCGACACATCTTTTAATAATTGTATGAATATTATATGCAAGCTATACCTAGATTGCGCCTAAAAAATAGAATGGTTAGCAGTAGTCAGAACACAGCCCCTCAGTGCATCAGTAAAAAATGCTTACGTTTTGACTGTACGGCACGGTGTGATATGCGCACTCTATAGCTTCCTTATATACTCTAAGGTGGTGTATAAATCATTACAGTTGGTCGAGAAAAATACAATGTATACCAGCACGACCTGGCATGACATACAAAAGCACTACACACAGCTGATGAAACTAGTACGCATCCTGGACAGGAACATACATCCGATGGTCTTCTTTTCCTGTTTCAACTTGGTGTTCATTGGGAAGCAAGTCTATTTTGCACTTAAGTAAGTTTCACACCCTAAAAAGGTAAACTCTTAAGTATTTAATTTAAGTATTTACTCAAAAACTGTAAGTATTTAATTTTTCACGAATCTCCTGAATCATAACACCTACTTACAAACTTTTAGAAAACATACCATTTTTCTAACATTCTTTTTATACTGCCATGTAATAAATTTTAATTACTTTCTTTTTCAGTGCAAAATTTCCGGATGGCATAATTTGCACAAATAAATAGTATGTAACATTATGTTTTAAAATTGATAATTTAAAGGAATTCGAGTCAGGAAGTCTCTTACACCTATTGTGTGTTCCTGTACTAAAAGAGCCTTGCCTTAATACAATTTAAATGACACACAATAACAATCTCTAAATAATATCTGTTTTTTTTTTTAGTATTGAAATTCTGAAGTTATTCTACTACGTTTTTGCTGCTGTGACGATGGTTATAAGGGTATTCCTCGTTATCAGCGTGGCTTCTCGAGTAAATACGCTAAGCAGGAAACCTTTGGAGAAACTGTACTCATGTCCAGATTTTGCTTATGATAAGAGTGTAAGTATGAAGATTAAAGTCGACAAACACACGCAACGTCAGTTTGTGTGTCGACAAATCCGTAAAACTGCAATGCACATCAACTCTCAAATCCCTTAGTTGTTTCTTACGACACTCACGAGAAAGATATGGGGTCATGCAATTCTAAACTTTACAGCTAATAGGATTTTTGTAGCCAATCGAAAATGAAAGCGTATCAAGGTAAAATCTCGTAGCACTGGTCGTAGCAACACGCTACGAAATGTTTTTGTAACTACCGGCTCGCTCTCTCTCTTTATGTGGGACATTAAATTTTCAAAGAAACCGGTGAACCCTGGTGTCAGAGTTTTACAACCACCTCCGACAAGAAGCAGGCCTCTGACATGATCGTGTAGCGGCCGCTGTCTAAGTAGGTAATCAAATCATAGACAGCAACGTCCTGGACCTACGGTTTAACGTGTGTGCAACAATCGTAAATACAATCCTTTAAAAATATTATGTAAATTATAATTAAACCTTTCATTTTTGTTTCAGTTCGAAAGATTCATTGATCAAGTTTTCCATTCAAACGTAAGCCTAAGTGGGTTTCAATGTTTTTACATTACAAAGTCAACGATTCTTAGTGTTAGTATTGTAATGTAACTTTTTGTTCAATAAGCGGCACCGACTCGCGTATAGTTCTTATTAACTTGTATATAAAATTTTCGATATTTCTTATGTTCGAACAGTACAAAATTTCACTGTTAAGACTTACTACTCAGGTTTGTATTGATCTTTTGTTTTTTTTTTTAGATGCTGAGTACGTTGGTGACATACGAGCTTCTACTGCTTCAAAATCTTCGCGTTGATAAAAATTACATTAAATAAACCACATTGCTGATTATGATTAACCATCGTCACATAATAGTTTAAGTACATGCTGCGATAGCGTACCTATATGTTGTCTTATTCTTATTCGTGGTGGCGTGAAAACAGCTATTCAACTAATTATGTTCCGTTTTTTATTTTCTCCTCCGTTTGACTCATTTAAATAATTTGACCGAATTTCTAGACTTTATGTCCCACTTGAAGAAGAAGAAGAATGTTAGAAATTGATATAAAGCCCTCGTTCGTAACAATATCCTATTTTAATCGCTATTGGCGTGAGCAGATACATTTCCATTCAGCTAGTTTCACACATTGTCGAGAGAGAGAGATTTCCCTATTTGTAACCGTCCCACAGACCTGTTGGCAGCAGAGATGGATGGTTTACGAATGGACGCAAGCGTTGTGGTGTGTACAGTCGAACACAGCTCTTGTTGTCTGTACCTACACTTCTGAGTTTGCATCATACTATCAGCAGCAAATCAAGCTACGTATTTGAGGGATCAACTTGTTGGCAGCAGAGATGGATGGTTCACGAACGGACGCAAGCGTTGTGGTGTGTATGTTACAGGCAAAACCCTTAACCAGTCAATAACGTTATTGACTGGAAAAACCAGTCAATAACGATATTGCCTAAGGGCCTCAGTCAAAACCCTTATTGACTGGTTTTATCTATTAAAAGCAGTCAATAACGATATTGACTGACGTGCCCAGTCAAAACCCTTAATAAGTACTTCTGCCCCGGTAGCAGCAACCTAGACTGGCTGGCTGACTGTCTCGATCGCCGGTTGTTATTCCTGAGGACATGCCCAAGTCGCAGACGGCTCTTCACTATCTAATGCTGACATTAGCGTATGTATACGTGGCTTCACCTCCTAGATGACATAGACTTCACGACGGTGGTTGTTAGGCTCCCGCCTAGTTCAATCGACGAGCGAGGCTGTAGGCTTTCTTCTAGCTGCGACCATCTAACGGTCCTGATGGTGATCTCAGACCAGCCAGGCAGTCTAGGTTGCTACCACCGGGTCGGACGTACCTATTAAGGGTTTGAAAAAAAATCTAACGGTCCTGATGGTTACTATGCAGTAACCATTGCGTTGCGGTGAGTTTATGTGCTTTGCGGCGGAAAGCAGTGCGGTGCGGGAAGTATTGTTGTGTGTTGCGGCAGGTAGCGCTGAAATGCGGTGAGTTTATGTGCTTTGCGGCGGAAAGCAGTGCGGTGCGGGAAGTATTGTTGTGTGTTGCGGCGGGTAGCGCTGAATTGCGGTGAGTTTTTGTGCTTTGCGGCGGAAAGCAGTGCGGTGCGGGAAGTTTTGGTGTGTGATGCGGTGGGTAGCGCTGAATTGCGGTGAGTTTATGTGCTTTGCGGTGGAAAGCAGTGCGGTGCGGGAAGTTTTGTTGAGTGTTGCGGTGGGTAGCGCTGATTTGCGGTGAGTTTATGTGCTTTGCGGCGGAAAGCAGTGCGGTGCGGGAAGTTTTGTTGAGTGTTGCGGTGGGTAGCGCTGATTTGCGGTGAGTTTATGTGCTTTGCGGTGGAAAGCAGTGCGGTGCGGGAAGTTTTGTTGTGTGTTGCGGCGGGTAGCGCTGAATTGCGGTGAGTTTATGTGCTTTGCGGCGGAAAGCAGTGCGGTGCGGGAAGTTTTGTTGTGTGTTGCGGCGGGTAGCGCTGAATTGCGGTGCGGTGAGTTTATGTGCTTTGCGGCGGAAAGCAGAGCGGTGCGGGAAGTATTGTTGTGTGTTGCGGCGGGTAGCGCTGAAATGCGGTGAGTTTATGTGCTTTGCGGCGGAAAGCAGTGCGGTGCGGGAAGTTTTGTTGAGTGTTGCGGTAGGTAGCGCTGAATTGCGGTGCGGTGAGTTTATGTGCTTTGCGGCGGAAAGCAGTGCGGTGCGGGAAGTATTGTTGTGTGATGCGGTGGGTAGCGCTGAATTGCGGTGAGTTTATGTGCTTTGCGGTGGAAAACAGTGCGGTGCGGAGAGTTACGGTGTGCGATGCGGCGAGTAGCACTAATTTGCGGTGAGATTATAAGCGATGCGACGGATAGCACGGCGTTGCGGTGAGTTTATGTGCTATGCGGCGAAAAGCAGTGCGGTGCGGAGAGTTTCGATGTGCGATGCGGCGAGTAGCACTGATTTGCGGTGAGATTATAAGCCATGTGCGGTTAGTTTAGATGCTCGATATTTTTTTTTAATTAAGATAGGCTCGCATTTGTCTGCTATCTCACCAGCTGATAAAAGGAGTTATCCTAGTCAGCGACGCGATCCCCGGAGGTGGCATTGGGATAATCAGGTCGTGGGGCGATTGTGCACGCTCACTGAAATGCATCTTATAGAAGATAGAGGCAGTCAGAGTGAAAGTCAACTGTTTCGCTCGCCGGTGGCACTGAGCCCGAGTCCTCGAGTAACTACCGGGTGGTCTATGACTTCTGGGAGGGGAGGCCACGTATTTGCTGCCGTCAACATAAGTGAAGAGCCGTCTACGACTTGGGCATGTCCTTATGGAATAACAACCGGCGATCGAGACAGTAGACTTCCACTCTGGCAGCGACCATCTAACGGTTCTGATGGTGATCTAAGACCAACCAGGACATACCTATTAAGGGTTTTGACTAGGCACGTCAGTCAATAACGTTATTGACTGATTTTATTAGACAAAATCAGTCAATAAGGGTTTTGACTGAGTACCTTAGGCAATAACGTTATTGACTGGTTTTGCTAGTCATTAACGTTATTGACTGGTTAAGGGTTTTGACTGTAACATGTACACTGTTCAGTAGATCTCAGCTCTGGTTGTTAGTACTATTCGTAGATTTCTACGTGCTATCAGCAGCACATCAAGCTTTTTGACGAATCAACTATTACCGTTTTTTAGTAGGTCAGTGTATGAAAAATTTGTACAAGAAGGTCCCTTAAAAGTGCTTATTTTCTACGCAGAATTATTATAGCATTTCAAAAGACGAGCTGCTTTTAAATAATACTGTTAAAGGAGCTTTAAAATACAGTTTAATCATTTAATTGTGGCCGTTACAAATCTTAGTAAGAAGAAGTTGTGCATATCTAATACTAAAATTGTATAGAATAAAAAAGTAGAATATGTAAGATATACATTTAAGAAAAGTGTAGCCCTGTTGTAAGACCGTTGCCAACTTAGTAATTCAACATTCGCTGGTAAAAATAGTGAAGGTGATAGAGGAACTGGGGTGGTCTAACACCTGTAAATCAACGTAAACTGGTTATTCCTAACAATCTGTCACCAGCATACGTTGACTTCCCAAATCGGTTACTCAATGTATGTTTGTAACTATGTAAGCAGTATGTAGGCCGCTGCTAAACTAGTAGGTTCCACATCGGCTGGCAAATATAATAAGGAGGACAGAGGAAGAAGGTGGGCTGGGATGACATCAATGAATCATTATGCTGGTTAATTCTAACATTTGCTTGAAAAAACCAGTGTACGTTGATTTCCTAAATTGCTTACTCAAAGTATGTACATGTAACTACGAACTTTGTTAGGTTGTTGCTAAAGTAGTAATACTAGGTAGTTCTGGTTCCGCATCGTCTGGCAAGAACAATAAGGATGATAGTGGAGGTGAAGTGGTGGGATTCACACCTGTGAACTGCATCAGCACCAGCTCGTATGTCACTATTGTTCCTGCCACCTGAAAAACAAAGGTATAACCCATGTTTTATTATTTATGTATAAATAAGTCGTCAAATCAAATTTAATTTAAGCCTCACTCTATAATATATAAGAGTTCCTTAACCAATCCGTTTTCTGATGCATCAATAAAAATAAGACGGCAAAATTCACCTGCGTACTGCAGTGCAAAGTCCCGGATTTTACGATGTGTGTGAAATATGACAACTCTCGGGGATAATTTTTGATGTCATATTTAAACAATCCAAAATTACACGACTGAACATGAACAAAGTATTTTTAGTTAGGTAATGCTTACGGTAAGGAGCAAGCCTCGTTTCACGTAGAAAAACTGAAGACCGCTGAGAGCAACTGTATCTCCATGCACCTGGTCGATGAATCTCTGGACCTGTAAGAATTTGCAATGAGCGTTTTTTGGAGAAACTAAACCACAAGATGGCATTGTACGCTGCTATAGATTAAAATTTTATAAGTGTCACAATTTGAGAGCTATTCCCTTAACGTCTATGGAAGCATACAACGCCATCTCACGGATGAAGTTTCTCCAAAAAACACCCATTAAAATTACGTTGTTTAGTTTGGCCATTTGTTTGTGTTGTACTGTAAGCATTTATGATTTCAATGGTTGTTTCTATTAGTCCGACTTTCCTTAAAACGCTACAATCCAGTAAGCAATACTTTGAGCTTAGCGTTTTAGGAAACTTCGGCCGGTCGGAACCACCATGTCTTAAAGTGTTTTTATATTAGTCACTTAATCTTCTATCATGTGGGAAACCAAGTCGACTAACGAACTGATGAACCTTACTGTCTGTTTTTGAATTTGAACCACCAACTAAAAGTGAAACTAGTATTTTAGTGTGTAATTCTAAGAAATGCTCATTAATAAAGGCACTTCTAAAATTTCCACATTCTCTACGTTGGATGCAGCTGGCAGGAAATTACCGTGCATGATACGTGCCCGGGGGAACTCTGAATTCAGAAGTGATACTGCTCTCTCAATGATAATAATGTCATATAATTAACTGGAATATTACCATCCTATGAGGTATCGTGATTGTTAACAAGACCATTAATTACCCTGACACAGTAACACGAGGAAGGGATATCGTGTACCTTGTTAGGTACAGATTATACGTGCTAATATAAATCTGAATGGCACCAGAACTTCGTTTTTTTCATGTTTTGTTTCCCTCGGGTATAATAAGAGGCGACATAAAGCAAATTAAAGCGATGATCTGACTCTGAAAGCTTCTTTATAAAAAAATATTTTTCAAATAGCCGTCAGCGCGCACGTGTGTGCGCGTGTGTGTGTGTGTGTGTGTGTGTGTGTGTGTGTGTGTGTGTGTGTGTGTGTGTGTGTGTGTGTGTGTGTGTGGGGGTGTGTGCGCGTGTGTGCGTGTGTGCGTGCGTGTGTGTGTGTGTGTGTGTGTGTGCGCGCACGTCTTGGTGTGTGTGTGTGTGTGTGTTTGTGTGTGTGTGCGTGTGTGTATGTGTACGTGCGCGTGTGTGTGTGTGTGTGTGTGCAGGTAATCTTACCTCGACACAGTAACACGAGGAGGGTACATCGTACAGTGACAGGACAGGCAGTTTGCTCGCCGTGTGCACCTTGGCGGCTATCAGCGACACAGATATGTACCGAGCCAGTAGGAAACCGAACGAAAATATTAGGTAGAATGGTCGCTCGAAACCTTTCAGTGGTCTGAAATACAATTTTATTTTCATGAAATCACTGACTTCATAAGATTTGTATATCTGTCGCAGGTCTATCGCGAAATCCCTAGGCCCTTCGCGAAGAGCCGGATAAGTGCGAAATGCATCAAATTAATCGCACTTTGCCTGAAAATTCTAGGTTTATCACGAATTCTTTAATTGATGGTCAAAAATCTAGGTAAACTACGTATAAGGCGATACGCTCGTAGATGCCTACGCACCTGCTATGACTTTTCGCGATTGACCCGATTTCGCGATAGACCTGCGACATATCTACCGTTTTTAAACACGTAAAATTACCTTGAGTTGGGAGATTTGCCGCAGTATGCGACTGGTTTCATTCCATCCCTGTAAGAATAACAAATAGGGTACAGGTACGATAAAAACATACATTTACAGCTATCAGCAATCCAAACTTTGATGTCATATTCATACAATAATTGAATATTCATCGTGTATCCTTTGATTTTGCAGGTGTTCCAATATACGGGTAAAAATTCGGCATTGGAGACTTTGTTTGCTGTATTTTATCAGTACTTATTCTCTGTTTTTTGTCTGTTGTGCAATATGCCAACTCCTCCTAAACCACGTTTCAAATGGATTTTGAAGCATTTTTTAAAATAGATTGAGTGATTCAAGAGAAAAGTTATATGTATTAACACATGCCAAGAAAATACCTTTTGCTTATGGGATAAAGCGATGTGACACAGTGGTATTGCGACTGTGTCACATCATCGACCATCATAGCGTATCAGATCAATGTTACAGAATCGACCATCGGTGATTATCGGTCACTCACAAAGTTGATAATTAATTGACCTTAAAATTCTTTAAAACTGCGTCCATACGGACTACTGGTGCAAATCCATGTGTGCCAAGTTGTTGTAAGACAGTCATTAAACCGATGCCCCGTATAATACGCGCCAGAATGGACGCAGGTTCAAATTGCATTTGTCGAACATCTTTCACTAGATTTGCGTAAAAACTAAACTGGCACATTAAAAATACTTACTCAAGAATATGAAGGAACTGCAGACAAATGAACAAGAGGTTGTTGGCGAAGGAGATGAAGATGACGCTGCTGATGACGTTGTCCACCTTCCGCACGAGGTTGGTGGTCCGGCAGTAGTCCTCGCGCATCTTGCACCAGAAGTCCCCTGCGACGTACTGAAATCAAATACTTATATAAACAAGAAAATAAAACATTGTCGTGCTTCGACCGAGGCTCGAACCCGGGCCGCATGGGTAGTAAAGTTGTAAATACTTTCTACAGATGTCGCTAGACCATCGCTTAAAACGAGCATCAAAAGATTTAAAAAAAATCGCAGGCATCTACCGGTGCATCGATAGCTCAGTGGCAGAGCGGTGGGGCGTTTACCCATGCGGCGCGGGTTCGAACCCCGGTGTATGCATGATAATTTAGTCAATTTTTATTTTCATTTATGAGAATAATATACCAAGTGCATTAAAAATCCCAATAGACCAAATACTTTATTCTTTCATTCATTATCTTCCCAATATCTGTACCTATACAGTTTGATCAAGGGTAGACAGATTACTATAACTAACAAGATATTAAAAAAAAAGGTTAGAAATTCTCTCACGGTTATAATACGAATGCAAAATTTTAGACAGTATGAGATATAATAGCAACTTGCACGGAACATCTTTGATGTCATATTCAAAGTATTAGAACAATCTGATACGCTATGTATGACTAATCTACAGAGTGTATTTTAATACCAAGAACTTTATTTTCAACTAAGACGGCAAAGGCTACAAAAAATTAATAAAGAGACAAAGAGTAACAGTAGGCAGCCTTAAATCTCGAGTTGAGAATAAAACTAAATTAGTTCTGAGGTCAAATAAAAAAACACTTTGACCCAACTTAAAGATTCTCAAGGCTTTTAAGTTATAAAGCTGCATACACACCGCTTGATGACTAAGTCGGGAAAAAAAAACTGTGGGTTAGGAAATACAATGTGATCCTATTTGACAGAAATGGGTCAATTTATATTTATGCTAGCTCCACAAAAGATAGGTGAGACTTAAGACGTAAGATGGCATCTGTGAAAGCTACATACTTGAGACGCGCGTCGCATCGATGACGCAGAAGAACACTTTTTTGACAGATGTCATCTTACGTCTCGCGTCGCACGTCTCATATGTGAAGATTTTTTAAGAAATGAAATTTCGCGACTGAACTATACGCTACGCAGGTCTGTCTAAGCCCTAAAGATTCCCAACCCAGCCTGGGGTATGCATTATTAATGTACCTTCCCCCTGACGGCGCCGATTCTGTCATTAACCTGCTTCAGCCTGGCAGTCAGGTACCAGCTGATGCAAATGACGAAAACATCGGCGAAGTTCCAGTTGAACGTGCACTGAATGTTGAGGACCTGAAAACGGGGAAATCCAACGTCAGTTGTACTGGATTCTAGAGAATTTATTATTACCGCGGTGAAAAGGTGCTGGGCCGCCTTTGAAGGGGGACCAATCTTACAAGCAAGCTAGAGAGTGCGCGAATAGCCCCGCGCTGCAATGTAAAGCGTAAGCAATTGTCAAATGTATGAGAAGTATAGAAGTTCAATAGTGTTGTCACTGTCGTTTTGCTACTGATGGGTAAAAAAGTTGTGGTCATACTAGCCATGCGTTTATCGGCGTCGGCAGTACAGATGCCGAAAGATCCTGCCTGCAGTGGAAAGTTTTCCAAAAAGCATTAAATACAGACTAACAAAAAAACTTACAAAACCTATAGCGGATACGGTTCTGCTGTAGTCAAAAAACGCCCATGCCCAACCAAATGCACCTCTGGCATATGCATCGAATAGTGGATAATCAGATTCGCACTCCAACGCATATAATAAGCCAGTGAAGTCCGAAAGTACATGCTCTACTCAAAGAGGGAATGTTATGATGGTCATAATAAATCGTCTTTTACAATTTATAACTGTAACTGATTATTATGATATAAAATGTTGCAACTCATCTAATACAGCCATTCTCATATCTATTATACAGAGTGAAATTGTACTAGTGACCGATAGCAAAAAAATCAGAACCGGCTGATGACAAGGAACAACTTTCACCTAGGAACATAGGTCGAAATACGAAAAAAATTTTGGACTTCCCATACAAAATTGCCGAGTTAGTATGGGAGATAAACATTTTTTTTTCTTATTTCGCCCTATGTTCCTTGGGAAAAGTTGTTCCTAGTCTGTCACCAGCCGTTTCTGAGTTTTTGCTATCGGTCACTAGTAAAATTTCACCCTATGTGTTAGCTGTGCTCCTGGTTGGGCGTGGGCGTTGAACCTGTGACTATCGGCATCTGTACTGCCGACGCCTCTACCAATTCATCTACCGCGGCTCAGTCTCTCTAATGAAGAAAGTGTATCTTGGCCATTCCATCTACCGGGATAGTTTTGCAAATTCTCAGCAACTAATTAATTATTTATAGATTCTTCTTCTTCTTCTTCCTAGACCTTGTCCCATATGCTTGGGGTCGGCCTTCCCTGTCCTTCTTTTCCGTTATTTATAGATTGACTAACAAAAAACTTACAAAACCTATAGCGGATATGGTTCTGCTGTAGTCAAAAAACGCCCATGCCCAACCATAGGCACCTCTGCTATATGCATCAATCAGTGGATAATCAGGATCGCACTCCAGCGTTGCCAATATGAGAGTACAGTCAGAAAGCATGTGCTCCACTGAAAAAGGGTATATTAATTATGATAGTCAAAATAAATTATTTACCCGATTGCCTCACAAGGAGGGTTATGGTTTTCAAGAGTATGTATGTATGTATGTGGACAAGAAAATTCTTTTTCACGGGCTACTGCCCAAACGGATAGTCGGATTTTGACATATGAGGTGTCGGTAGATTTGTCTCAGCAGCGCGAGTGACACTGGCTATATTAAAAAAATATAGATCCAAGATAGCGGATTTGTACAGCAATATACTACTTTAAAATTACCACAGTCGGGTTTTTGTTTTTAACACAGTTATTTGCTATTATGCCTGTGACTGATTAATACTATTATTAACTAGCTACTATTTGAATGTTTGATGAAAAAGGAATGACATGATGTAACTACAATTAATTCATTGTTATGCTCTAGTCCCTGGCCTGAAATAAATTTGCTTTTATTTTATTTTTGTATTTCCAAAACTGAGATCAAAAAGATGTTGGAAATATTTAAAAAACATATTAATAACAATTGATGAACTTAATATTTTTTGTTACTTTATTCACATTTTTGTTTTAGAAAAAACTTAAATTCTATTGAGTCATGCATGTGCAGCTGAACTTTGTTTAAAAATAGGTGTTTAACACAATTTTATTGAGTACTAAGTATGTGTTTATTGTGGTGTATAAGGCCGTTTTACAGACGATTACGCTCTGCCTACTCCGCAAGGGTTATAGGCGTGTATATGTTTGTTTTTATAGCCATGTTTATACTTACACAAAGCGGCAGACAAGACAATAATCAAAGAGATATGACACCTCCTCACAACACTACCATCCACTGTTGGGTCAATCTCCTCAAGCTTTGCAATCTGTTGACAGAGTTTGGGCCATTTTGTAGCCACGCGCAGAAACAGGTACGTAGTTATTGTGTTTATTCCATAGAAAACCAAATTACCTGAAAATTTATTAAAACGTTTTTGAGGGATTTAGACTTTACATTGACACATGTACTTACTAAACATTTGAAGGAAAACGAGCCACACATGTTTCTGTCTATGAAAATAACTTTTTTGAGAAACACATAGATAAGACATTAAACAACACATAACCTTTAAAATTAAGTTAAAAGTCAGAAAAGTTTTGAATAACGTCCTACCAACAGTTGTCATAATTTAAAACATTTGTTGTACAAATAAAACTAAACTAAAATTGTGATACTTACTGTTAGTGCCTATCGAAGGATTAACTTCTTTAGCTGTACGCATTAGACATAATAAGACTAAGATGCTTTGTCCCACTATAGTAATCATTGTGTATATGAACCTTACCGATACCACAGAAAACCTGAAAAACAAAGACATATTAAGTAAGTGGAAAAAAAAGTATCTTCTCTCATGTCCACAGATAAATTTTACTTAAGATCTAAGTTGTATTTTATCCAGTATATGAAAGTCAATAAATAGACTTCGAACAGTCATTCATAATTAATTTAATAAAAAAGAATTATAGCTATACATAGATTATTCGGAAAGGGACCACCAAGGAGGCATCAGCCATCCTCTTACATCGCGGAATTTCAAATCGTTCGAATATGTTATCAAATATTATCTGCAATGATTGTCATATTTTGTGACTTTCATAAAACAAACTGACCGCGCGCGATTTGACAGCTACATGTCATACATTGTCTTCGCTTTGAATACCATCAGATGTGTTTTTATTTCTACTGCTACACTTTTCATGATTAATAAAAAATCTTCATACCTGAGTTTAGAAGTATCTGCTTCGTTGATTCCCAAAACAGGATTCAAGCCAAAGAACTGACCAATCAGAACGCATGCACGTAGAGCTTTCTGGAATGTAGCTGCATTGGAAATGTTGGAAGATGGAGGTACGATTTCTTCCTTCTTCACTAATATTTTCGGAGAAACTGAAAAATAATTGAGATTAATTATCTGGTCAGCTGGAAGAAAACTTAGAACTTTGTATATGTTTTTGGTGTTTGTGTTTAAACATTTCTGCACAAAGTGGAAATAAGTATAAGTGGGCTTCCGTAAAAAAAATCCATCAGTGGGGTATTGAGTTAACACAAATTTCGAAATCTACAATAATATTAGCCCAAAACTTGAATATTTACAGACCTTCAAAGATGTAACTCCTTAAAATCTAACTGCAAATATTATCTCAAAGGTCCTGTAACGTGATGATGGCTTGTAAACAATTTCGAATTAAATTACAAAAATGCATACTAAATGCTGACACTTGGACCCTCTACTCGCGGAAGCCCACATATTTAACTCGTTGTCTTAAAAAAATGTTATTCACTATTACCGCAGGTGGGTTTCGACAGAAACTTTTTATAACTTTTTCCAATCAAATGTTTACATGTTTTTAGTCTCTTTGTTATTTTTTTACGAAATGAAGTAATATTATTTCCTTTAGGTTTTTTTGGATCCATTTGTTTATTGATATTAGACCTTTTGTTGCACTTTTGTACAACAAAGAGGTGAAGTCATTAGTAGCCTTTTCATTGTGGTTAAGTGTAAATTATTTTAAATTTGCTATGATTACTTAAAATAACGGCGGCGTACCGAACAAAAACATCCAATTTATTTAAAATCACCACGATAAACTACAATTTTAGGTTGTTGACAACTAAACACATCAAATCAAACAACAGAGTATTAATAAATAATCAGATCACTTACAGGTGTACGATAATTCCTTAGTGCTTTTTGTCACTTGTTTTTTTGGTATCGTATCATTAGTATCATTATTCTCCGTAAAAGTGATGATTGCCATATTTGATTCACAGTCTAATAAAGGGCTATATTGTAGTATTAAACTTCACAGGGTGATTCTACATGAACAGCTTTTACTATAGAGCGGTTTCTGAAATAAAAATGTAGAAAAATAAATGCTTATTTACTCAGAATAATTGTATGGGACGCTTGCTATTATTTTCAGATTTATTTCCCCTAATTGTAAATTGTAAATGAAATCACCTCACAAAAATGTTACTCGTAAATACATACATAAAAAATAGCCTAGTAATTTTATTATTATAGTGGTATGTTGTCGTGTTCAGACCTAATTACGGTGTCAGTAGACACTGTATACGATCACGAACAAATTGGTCTGTGTTTTCTTGAAAACAAAAGCAGTATTAGGGTTCAGTTTTTACATCGTATAGATCAGTAGTTCAATTGTAATTTGTTTTATGGATCATGTTAAATATATTTTGAATTTTTACCCGATCATCCAATAAAAAGTGTTGATATGTTGTGTGTTTAGAGTATATAAATAAGCAAGCTATAAAGTGCACCTGTGCATAACCGGGTGGGACCTCTCTGTCGATTAGTTGCAAAATGACAGTGACAATACTTTTGAACCTGTGATTGAACCTCTATACTTCTCATAAAGACGTGGGTTTCTATAGAATTTTTGCTTACCCTTGACATTACGACATGAGGCGATACGCGCACTCTATAGCTTGATTATATTTATTTACTCTGGTTGTATGTGTGTTAAGCATGACTCTCGGCATAAGGAATGGGAAAATATATACATTTACAAAAGTCACATCCTTTATTTTTACAAATAAGTATTTTTTTCAGGGCGTGTAGCACTTAAATATGATATGACTTCATATGACACACAGGTACCCAAGTCCATGATTATTTATGATGAATGATGATGAAAATATGTTACCTAATCTGCCCACATCTACACATTTGTTATTTAAGTAATTTACATATTTAATTTTCAATTATAATCTATACCTATAAAAACAAAATTAATGTCCTGACTGACTGACTGACTCATTCATCAAAGCAGAGCCTAAACTACAACAGTTAGAAACATGTTAAAGTCATGGTTTTACCAAACAACTAAAAACTGTAAGTGATACCGCGGGCGGAAAGCTAGTACATTTATACAAAATATACACTTTTGTCAAACTTAGTTTTTAATGGATGGAGCTGGATCAATGCCAACAAATTGAATGAGAACTAGCTCGTATGTCACAATGGCAGCTGCAATCTGAAAAATACCAATTGATTAGTAAAATAAATGTAATGGTGAAGTTTAATAACGCTTTTGTTGATAACTAAAAAAAAAACTTAAATAAATACAAATCAGGATATACGTTAATTCTAAGTGTTGAAATTCACTTCCTATCTACATTTTGATTTTTAAAATATGATGAGAATATTTCATATTTCAAAAAATTTGGTAAAATGTCTTTTACATCATATTCAAACAATAAGAACCTATATGCAAATGATTTCCGACTCATATGAAAAGTAAACTACTACTACAACCACAATAGTCCACTACTGGACATTAGTCTCTAGCCTCCGCCTAAAGGGGGTATGTATCTGCCATGCTCAACATAGTGAACAATCCGATTATGAGCGCAGTGCATGGTTAGGTAGAATTTACAGGGAATCACCTGTCCAGTTGCCTTTTATGTTATCCACACTTAGAGTTGGGGTGATGCTAATTAAAAAAAAATACACATACCGTCAGCACCATCCCCTTTTTGACATTGAAGAACTTAAGGCCACTCAGTGAAACATCGTCACTGTGTACCTGATCTATGAATCGCTGAACCTAAAAAATAAACAAATTTGTTATAATAAATACGGGAAAGATAAATAAAAAGCAAGGCGGTATTAACAAGTAACTTTGACGTGGCGTGGCCGTGTTTTTTTAGTCACCTTTTCTTATCGCCAGAATTTTAAGTAGCTTACTAGAGATAGAAAAGTATGTTAAAACGTAACTAGTAAGCCCAGCGTGAAATAGACTTCTATCTATCAGATTGACGGAGATTAAAGTTTGCAACATAACAGTAGATAAATGAATCAAATGCCAGCAGAGAAACTGTAGATACATTCGGACAAAATCTTTGCCGGCGTGCTCAGACCACAAAACTGAACAACTTTCCCCGTGGAACATATGGTACTAAAAATTAATCCGAACTCCTATACAAAATTCATGATCAGCTGCCTGACTTTGTAGGTATGGGAACTCAACATTTTATTTTTCGTTTATCACCGTATCTTCCATGAAGAAATTGGTTCAGTTTCATTTTCTAAGCACGCCTGCCAAGTTGTCGTTACAACCTCTATGAATTCATTGGGGGATACCAGTATGCTTTCGCTAAATCAGAACATAACTAGGTAATTCATATCAACCTCATCATCAAAGACATCACTCGGTACTTCATACAAGGCGTGGGCAGTTTCGACGCTCTTGGAGTTCACCCTTGCAGCCATCAGAGACATCATGATTGACCGTATCAACAGGAAACTTGGGGAGACCACTATGTTTTTGCTAAATTAGAACATAACTAGTAATTCATAGCAACCTCATCATCAAAAACGTCACTCGGTACTTCATACAAGGCGTGGGCAGTTTCCACGCTCTTGGAGTTGACTCTTGCAGCCATCAGGGACATCATGATCGACCGTATCAACAGGAAACTTATTGAGAACAAGTAGTAGATAATGTGTTCGTAGCCGCTAAGGAGCCTGTAAATATAATAATTATTTTATTTGTTTACACCATGAAACATTTTTTGTGTTATTACGAATTTCAGTAAATCTCCTTGTGAATAGTTTGTATACTTAACTTTATTTTGCTTGTAGCGCTACCTACATTGAATTTGAATATAACACAATACACACAATACTATAGAAGAAGTTTTTTAATTGGAAGAAATGAACTAACTCGAACATAATTTTACCTTCTGTCTGCTGGCGTATCACAAATAACCGACGGTCTCAATCCTTCCCTGCAATAAAATTTTAAATAGTTACTCAAATGGCAGTGGGTTAGTTGAATCTGTTCAGAAATAAGTAATACTAAGTAACGTAAGTGATAGTTTGGTGATAGGTAAGGTCAAATAGAAAAGAGCTAGGCTAGGAGGTACGCCTAGGCAAGCGTAGTATTAGACCGCCTGTGGCCAGAATATGGACCGATGACTTAAAGAGAGCGGCTGGTAGCGAATAAAAGATCGTGCCTTGTGGCGTACCCTAGGGGAGACTTACGTAGTAGACTGTCATAGGATGAAGTTATTACTTACTCAAGAGTATGCAGTAAGAGAAAGCAGATAGAGAACAGGTTGCTACCGAAAGAAACCAAGGTTATACCACTGATAATGTCATCTACCTGTCTCACTAAGCATGTGGCTTTTGTGTAGTCTTCTCTCATCGTACGCCAGAAATTTGGAGTAATAACCTGGAATCAAAATATTTTTTAGTTTATTTTCTTCTTTTAAGTAATGGTTTTTACGGAGAGTTTAATAATTGAGATAGTATCAAGTAATATTAGCTAATTGCGTAACAAGAGCTACGAAGATCTTTACATTAACAGCTATGAATAGAATATGACAATTTGCTCAATAAATCTGTCACAATCTAATTTAAAGAATCTTAATTCTGATCTAAATTAAACACAGATCGTAAGTAAAGGTACTCAAAGTTAAAGTAACAGAATAATGTATTTGCGAGCTACCTTTTCTCCAATATTGCTTATTCTGTCGTTTATCTGTTGAAGTCTAGCTGACAAGTACCAGCAAATGCACATGATGAAAGTGTCCGAGTAGTTCCAATTAAATGTGCATTGAATGCTGACAAACTGACGAGAAGAAGATAAAAATATATAAAATATTTAATAACCTGAGGTGGAAACTTTAGTAATATACGTCCCAAAATAAGATGAGTAATTCAGTAATTCATGCTTCGAATTCCAATTTATTCCATGAATACTTTCATATGTTATGCAAAAACACTTTTTCACAAAGAAATTTTATTTTAATATAACAAATTAATATTTTTTAGCGGTCTAGCGGCATAAATGTCTGAAAATCCATGCTTTGATTATCTACTACTACTACGGCCACAACAGTCCACTGCTGGACATGGGCCTGCCCCTTTCGGTGGGTATTATTATACTAACGCCAAACGCTACTGTCCCTTCCCTGGATAATTGAATTTCATTTAGTCGATTTTTACGACACTTACGGGTAGATTAGGGGTGATGCTATTCTAAGAAGGCACCACACGATTATCCAGTACGAAAATAAACTTCGTCACCGTGGTTCTTCTTCTGTATTGTGACGATCAAACTACCCGATGAACCAGGTGTTATCAGAATGTCAGAATTTTAACAAGCTACCAGGATCCATGAGCTTGCTTCTGTATAATGTACAAGCTATACCTACAGTGCGCGTTAAGCCCTGCCCTGTCAACCTTAAGCAATAGTTCCATAGATACCTACGTCAAATGGAAGGATAAATTTTATATAGGAGTATTAGGGCGACCACTAGGTCACGTGTGCAAAGTTCACTTTACTTCATGCGGTGCCGATAAAGTGACTGAATTTCGCACAAGTGAGGATCCGCGCGGACAATCTACTGATGGACAGAGAGCTTGTGTTCGTACTAGTGTCAACCGTTCATACCCAGTAAGGCGCACTCTATAGCTTGCTTATATAATACTCAATGTATTAATAAAGGCACCTTAGCAAAAAATCCCAGATATCTGTTGTACGGTACGTAGGCCCATATCCAGTAGTAGCTCTGAATAAGATAAGACTCATAGGGCGGTTTGTCTGGCTGACACGCTAATACAGTTGCAACTCCTGATAAATCATTGAGTCCGTGTTCCACTGAAAAAATTAAATAAACACCTTATTACTCCTAAAAACCTACACAAATTAAATACATGATGTGTTCGTTTCAAAACTAAATCAACTTGCTGAGTGAAGTTAAGTTGCGGATTTATTCTATGAAATGAAGTCGATATAATTATCATTTGGAATAATTTCATTTTTATCAAAACATCCGTGACTAAATTAAGCGTACTTTGGCGTAATTTGAATTCAATCCCAAGCTTGTGTGTTATTATGATAGTTATCCAATTAGTTTTAACAATACATTTAGGCGTCCGCCTGCTTGTACCTGACAGCCCAGAACTGTTTTTACGACTACGGTTTGCTACGGCGTAGCCCACCGCGTAGCGAACGCCTACAGGTAAAATACCTACATTTTAAAAAGATCTCTCACTACTTTTTGTTAAGATTGTTGTCGTCAAATATATAATATTTTACACAACATTCGTTGCAGAATGACACTTGTGCAATACTACTTACTTACTATATTTTGAGAGAATATTTGTTTCTTGGGCAACTACTTACCAGCGGCTATTAATATAACACCAATACAAGTAACATTGCATTTCAATATTAGGTGTTTATCGGTGTTTGGATCGACAGCTTCAATTTTGGCAATATTGCGGGAGAGATTTGCCCATTTCATTGCAACTCTTATGAAAAACAGCGTTACGATGCTGTTGCTTAGGAAGAATACTACGGCACCTGAAACATTCAGTTTTTATGTAGTTATCAGGATATAACGCATATTAAAACAAATAAAAAAATGGGTCTTTAAGAACCCAATGTCCTGACATGTCCAATACTTTCGCTATTGCAACTAAGCTAAAAACTGGTGTTTTAACCATAATCCACCTCACTGGTTTCAAAGCGATATAATATGTGGCAGTTAATACTCTTAAGCCAGCCCCATTTAGTCTATTGCTGGACAAGTTATCTTCCAGAGTAGGCCTGTGGTAGGCCTTCTTAAGGCACAATCTCCTTTTTTCACCATCCAGTTATTACCACATATCGTAGGTAAGGTCATGACTGCTAGCTAAAATATTCTGAAGGTTCTTCTTTTCAGAACGAAATCAAACAATTATAAAATGAAATGGACCATACACAAGATTTATCCATCATCAATCCACTGATGTGTCAGATTCTAATCAAAATTCTACTTAGGTAATTAATCGATTTATAAAAACTTACAGTTGGAATTTAAGGAGGCGTTGACGTCCCAGAAGATTTTAAATATACAGAAGAATACCAATATGCTCTGTCCAATGATTGACAGAACACTGTAGAAGAATCTTCCGGATTGGTAAGTGAATCTGTTAACGATAAAGATCAAAATCTTATGAACAATCTAAGTAGGTAAGCAAAACCATGGAAAACATGACAAAAAAACAAGAAATAAAATATTACACTTAAAATATCCAGATGCCTCTGAAGACAGACACGTCATTAGGAGATATGACATTTTTAAATATACCGCAGGAGTTGTCATATCTCTTAGTCACAGTTATTATAAATTCCGCGACTTAAACTATAGTCCGACAGCTTCGTGCGCGACCCTCCCTAGGGGTGACAGACGTTGGGGGGGTGATGTCAGCGGGTAGCGGCAGGTGTAGCGGGCAAGGGAAACACGCGCACCCGCGCCGCACGTCATATTAAAATGACGTCCTTCCTCGCTCACCCACCGTCTGTACCCCGCAGGAGGGTCGCGCACGAAGTTGTCGGACTATATAATTCGTTCTAACTAACGTTCCTGCTTAGATTGTATAGTAATCAGAAATCAGAAAATATTTATTGTTATTGGATTGTAGAGATTACTTTCAGAGTCTTTGCTCATTAAAGATGAAGTTTTGTTGCATAGCATAACTTTTGGTTTGCCTACCATAGGATAACATCAACGAAGAAAGCAATCTTCGCAAGAGAATCCAAGGTGTACATTTTAGTTGCGGATTATTTGTTTATGTAAAAATAAGATATGACAACTTCCGCAGCCAACCTTTAATGTCATATCCAAACAATTCCACGAATGAACTATGAGTAGTATCTATGTTTTGACTGTATGAGTTTAGTTAAAAGTTACAAAAGAATATCAGTTTTACCTTATCTTAGTAACATCATCTCCACAAACACCCAAAACGGGGAACAGGCCAAAAATTTGCCCCATGAGAATGGTGACTTTCATTGCTCTTTGGAAAGTGACTCGGTTTTCCCCGTATTCCCCATAATCAGTAGGAAGAGCAATGTACTCCTTTTCGTACATTCTGGAATCATCTACAATATTAAGGTAAACATGGTTAGAATAGTGCTAGTATGGAAATATCAAGTTAGATAACAGTACTTACATTCGTGTTGAAATCGAACAATTATTGCCGGAACGTATAAAAAGGTATGTCAAAAGAAACTCTCATTTTATTATTTCCTTTCATCTTCCTACGTTTTTTACGCGTCGTATGAAATTATATGAACAACTGAAGCCCATTAACACGCAAAAACTCTATTATAAATAGTTTGACAACTACTTGCGCGACCGTCCTAGGTGACAGACGGTTCGGCGACCAAGATGTCAAAATATTGTTTAAGAGCATCACCATACGTCATTGCTATGTTTTTCGAACAATTCTGAAACGTGCGGACGTACCGAATTGCCTACTATCAACATAATTTTTGCTACCAAAATAATACCCATCCCAAACGTCCTCTACTTACAGTTATAAACGGTCTCCTCGACTTTAGTTCTGAATTTGCCGACGGGTCTAAACTCCATTCTGTTGAAAGCGACCGTCATTGCATCGTATACAGTACTATACCTCTATAGAATAGTTTGTAATTAACTTTGTTCGTGAAACTAAAACAATAATAAACCGTTTTAGATGTGTTGACGGATAACGAATTGCCCTATATCTATGTTATTGTTTCATGAAAGTTTGCTTAGAATTCTAGTCTATTTAAATTTAATTCTTAACTTTCATATATCTGGCATTTTAGTCTACACGCACGTACCTACATACATAACTTACATTGTACTTAAAAGAAGGAGAAGGCAGATCGTAGACAGTCATAAAATACCACCATTTTAGCCTACGCTAGGTGAACGTACATATTTTGGCCTCGATGAACGTGAAAAAATAAATTAGCGGTTGTCATTATAAGTCACGGAAATTGGATATTTGTAGCTTATTTATTAATAAGTAGTTTACTTAATAGTTTATTTAAAAAAATACCTCTACAACTGTCTAATAGCCTGGAAAATCCTAATAAGAATTCACTGTAAAAAGAAAACTGAATTTACTTCCAACTTCAAATTAATTATTAGTCGTCCTAGTGTGAGCCGACGAATAAACTAAGAAACCAATTCAAATATGCGTGATATTTGGGGTTAGGTTCTTAAACCAACTACTTGTAAAAAATCAACCCAACTGAACATTAAATACAGTAAGTTATGAATGTTTTGTTACCTTGTTACTCCAGTCAAGGCTACCTCCAATGCACACATTCAGTAATTGTGGCCGTACCTCGTTGATGACGTACTTCAAATGCAGTTCAACTTCAAAATGGTGAATATTCAAGTATACCTACACTCTTTTAAATACAGGTTGGATATTCCCATAAATTTAAAATAAAAATTTCAATGCTTAGGTTAGATACCTATTAATTCATAATATGTTGCATGAAGTGAAAATAAACTATCGTTTGTTAGTTATAACGACCGTAGTTATGCTTTAGCTAGTGGCTGATGTTCCTAGATCCTATTTTAGATTGCCTTTTTTTTAATTATACGGTATACTTATATTAAATTGTTGACTAGTACCACCCAGCTTTCTTGTTCATAGCTCAACCCTTCAAGACCTTGAGATAGTTGTACAAGGTAGCGGGCAGCATGCCAGGCAAAACACGTGTAAATAATAATGTCTACAGTACGACTCGGGGAGGAAACATCGGGGAGTTGTTTATTGCTAAGAGGTTTTAGGTGTACAAAAATGTAAAAGAAATATTATCAAAATAACAGTTATTCTTTTTTTCAAATTATTTATTAAATCACAAAACTTAACAACTTTTATTACAAACTTTTCTTCGAAATATGACAGTATCATCCCAATTCTAAATTCAATTACCAGTGGGTATCAGTTTTTCAAGAAATGGGCCGTTGTCGTTCCCTGTGAATGCAATATCTTGTACTGCACTCACCCATCCGCCTACTAAACGTGTTTAGTTTGTCAATACCCCCAATAGGAGGAGATCTATGTCCAACAGTGGAATGTTCTGGCCGTTAATAGGTAGGTATATGTAGGCATATGTATACTATAATGTAACCCATGTCATGTCAACCATTTCAGAGGCTTTCTACTTATAGTGAACGGCTAAAAAATTCTAACAACAAGGTTCATCGAGTCGGAGAGAGAGATCTTTCGTGAAGTCATTCAGATAGTTCACGAAAAGAGAAAATGTGACCCTGACAATTTACTCCATCATGCTTTTTTCAACTCTTTGCTTCGCTCCAAATATTTTTACATGTCAACCATTCAGTTTCTAGGGTAAATACAATTATGCTTCAGGTTTAGTCAACAATTTCTGACAGGTAAACTTGTTTACCTAGTTGACAGGCTGACGAATAAACGGTAGACGAAATAAATAAACATTTTATTGACTTTGATCGGTTATTTCAAATATTAGGTCTAACGTTATTGTAAATAGCTGTATTATTTACATAAACTAAACCTAGGTACATAACCTATTTATTTGGGCAACAAAATACACTGTGTAGATTTCACAGATGCTGTCATATATATTGTTAGTTTGGTGTAAGTAACGTAAGTAACGTAGTTCTAATATATTTTTCTTAAGTTGACTGATGTTTATTTTTGCTGCGCTGCTGTAGTAATATAAGGTATGTTATCTTGAGTATTAAATACCTACTCACAAAACTTTAATTGTTTAGGTACAGTTATTAGTAATGTATTACTCATTATTGTACAAACTACCGTAAGATAAACCTATTTTGGCCCCGATGTAGTGGCAATATATCTCGGATACAAGTCATAAGAATCTTGTACTTAATAAAAAAGTGCGTGTGGGGTAGCGCAACCAATTGTATCTTACTGTGAATAAACATTTTTTTATTTTCTTTTCTATTTATTTCGAGCCTTACCTTATGTTGTGGTTATTATTTCTAGCAATGGCTAGATTTTTCAACAGAAAACGTATCATGCCAGCGACTGGCAAAGTGCGTGATGTGCTTGCAATACGAGATGTGTCTACAACACGAGATGTGTCTACAACACGAGATGTGTCTACAATAAGAGATGTGTCTACAACTGGGGTACATTCTGAAATGTATAACTGTTTGCGATGGCTCATGAGGCTGGCTCGCTGGTTTGGAGTTTTTCCCTTGGAGGGGCTGTATTCAACAGATATGTCAAGATTACGGTAAACATTTTATTTGATAAAGATGCATTTTACACTGCATTGTGCACTAGCTGTGGCTAAAGTTGTTGTTGAAATCATACCAAAATAATAATATAATCACCCACTCGTCGTACTAAAATATAAAAAGAGCATAAGATAGTACTTACTTTTGTTTTCGAACAATTTACTATGAGCACAACAATGTTTTCCAGAATTCATGGCCTTAATTATTTGTGTAATATCTACGTGGTTCGAATAGTGAACATGAAGTATTTGCTTAGAGTATATATAAGGAAGCTATATAGTTTGTCTCTGCAGCTTGTTTTATATTACAAAGCACAACAAATAGGTACTTTTTAGAATGCTTTTTTTTTGTTCCAGATTTAAAGTAAAAGCCTTCTACGGCTTGTACTTGTTTCTATCTGTTTTGGGGCAATTCATAATGGCCGTGATTGCATTTTGGACATTAATTTGGAGTCAACTAGCTTTAGCCAGATTGAGTAAGTATATGTAGACGACTATTTCTCTATATTATCCTGTAGTATAATGTAACAAACTACTTATAATACCTATGCGTTAGCACCCCGAAAGCAAAAGCTAAAAAATTGAGAATTCATACCTTAGTACGGTTTGCCTTCAAACTACTATGAACATTTTCATTTGTAATTCCTCTAAATACCTACGATTGGTATCGTTGGATTCCTTGTGATGTCCACAACACGGAACTGTCGGTCGTAGAGTGCAAAAGTGGGGATAGAGGGTGGGGGGGGACCTTCGTTTTTTTTGTATAGCACTAAAAAAATAATTCTTCTGGAGACCATCGTGTGGGGTATCAAATGAAAGCGCTACACGAGACGATTTCAAAAATATATCGTTGTAATACATTTCAGTTGCCCTTTTAGAAAAAAATCTAGTTACATTTTCAAATGTAGTCAAAACATGCCAAGTTTGAGGTCCAGTAGGTACAAAACGGCTGACATAAAGTTTGTTAAAAGTATGTTAAATGATCCACCGTATCCTTAAAACTAACGTCAGGAATGGAATTTCGAAAATAATAAGATTTAATGTATATTTTGCAATAGAAAGTAGATCATTGGGAACTGCATGTTATAGTACGGTTTGTCTTCAAACTACTATGAACATTTTTATTTGTAATTCCTCTAAATACCTACGATTAGTATCGTTAGATTCCTTGTGATGTCCACAATACAAAACTGTCGGTCGTAGAGTGCAAAAGTGGGGATAGAGGGTGGGGGGGGGGGGGATCAAAGATGGCGGAAAAGCATTGGTTTTTACGCTGTAACTCGACATATACTGTACCGATTTAAAAAATAATAATTGCGTTTTAAAGGTAATAAACTGTTGTATATTTCGTCTATAGACATATAATACTTATTCATTACAGTTTATGAGTTATCTTCTTAATTAGAGCCTTGCAGTAAATACTCTAAGTTTTTAAGTATGGATTGTTCGAAAACTAGTAGTTTTTCGAAAAAAAAATGTGTAGTAATATTATAGAATGGACATTCAGCTATTCAAAAATGTAAGTATAATTGAACTGGGCCCTGAAATCACTAAGATATACCTATTGACGTGAACCGAGTGGTGTAGTCGCGTGCAGATGCGCTTGCTACTGATGCTGCTGCCAATGTATACTTTATATATTTATTAATTTTTTGATTGTAACAATTCAAGGAACGTCATTTCTTATTAAGCATTGATCCCACCAAAAAATATTCTGTAAAAAACAAGCCAAGACTCGCTGGAGCTGCTTATTTATCTTTAAAAAGTAATGAAATCTAGACAAAGTCGTGCCAAGTCCAACGTTCCAACTAGTTTTAAAAAGGATGTAGTGAATTGAAACTAGACTGAAATTATAATTAAAGTTATTTTGGTTAATTATTTATTTTAAAAAGTATTGAACTATGATTTTAAAATTAAGTTTAATAACAATCTTGATTGAAAGACTCTTCAGAATTATATTGATTAAAACATGAAATAGAATCGATATGGCAGACGCCCTTCATACAATTTTGCTGCTTCTTAACACAACTGCACTTCGCTGTTCGTTAAATGTCTGTTGATTAAACTTAATTTGAAAATTATAGTTCAATACTTTTTAATATAAATAACTAACCAATATAACTTTAATTATAATTTCAGTCTAGTTTCAATTCACTACATCCTTTTTAAAACTAGTTGCTTTGTTTAGATTTCATTACTTTTTAAAGATAAATAACAGCTCCAGCGAGTCTTGGCTTTACAGAATATTTTTGGTGGATCAATGCTTAATAAGAAATGACGTTCCAATTGTTACAATCAAAAATTAATAAATATATAAAGTATACATTGGCAGCATCAGTAGCAAGCGCATCTGCACGCGACTACACCACTCGGTTCACGTCAATAGGTATATCTTAGTGATTTCAGGGCCCAGTTCAATGATACTTACATTTTTGAAAAGCTGAATGTCCATTATATAATATATTACTAAACTTTTTTTTTCGAAAAACTACTAGTTTTCGAACAATCCGTACTTAAAAACTTAGAGTATTTACTGCAAGGCTCAAATTAAGAAGATAACTCATAAACTGTAATGAATAAGTATTATATGTCTATGGACGAAATATACAACAGTTTATTACCTTTAAAACGCAATTATTATTTTTTAAATCGGTACAGTATATGTCGAGTTACAGCGTAAAAACCAAACTGCTTTACCGCCATCTTTGATTCCCCCCCCCTATCCCCACTTTGCCTCGACCGACAGTTTCGTATTGTGGACATCGCAAGGAATCCAACGATATCAATCGTAGGTATTTAGAGAAATTACAAATAAAAATCTGTTTCTAGAGCACTTTTGCTCAAAACTGACCGTACTACCTTAGGTGATTGGTAAAAAAATTGCCACTGTCAATTTTTCGTTACATTTTATTGATGCGTAAGGCACAGTCGCGCCTGATAAGCTTTGACTTCGACAGCTCCACTTCGATACAATAAAGATAGATAGATAGAAACGTTTATTCAAAAAAACAGTTACAGTTTTACTTATTCTAATACATGCCAAACTGTAATAACAGTTTGTTGGCGTAACGCTCGACAACTATAATTATTAATCGTAACTGTTACTGCACTACAAGATAACAATATAGGTATCGCAATTTAACAAGATACACTTCTCATCAGAAAAATGGAGACAATTAGCAAGTTTACGTTTTGTAGGAATCACGTTATCTGAGACATGCGTTTATTTTGGAACTAGCAGCCCGCCCAGCGGTTTCACCCGCTGCTACTTACCTGTTTTCCCGTAAATTGGATCTTTGCCCGTAGTAAAAAGTCCATTACTCCGATCCAGCAGAGGTAAATGTGCGAGCAGAAGCGGCCCGTCATGCTGAATAGCTTTTACTTTGAAGCCATTACCGTATCTCTTATTGTTTATATGGGATGCTGGTGGTCTACATCAGGTACTCAACCGTCATGATGCACTTTTTCTATGAAGCCATGGCCGTATCTCTTATAGTTTAGATGGGATGCTGGTGGTCTTCATCAGGTACTCAGATCCTCGATGACCATGTGCCAGCAGAGCGGCCCGTCATCGTGAACAACTTTTCTATGAAGCCATTACCGTATCTCTTATAGTTTATATGGGATGCTGGTGGTCTTCATCAGGTACTCGTACTCCAGATCCTCGAGGGCTGACAAAAAGTAGACCAAGTCCATCTTTACTATTATAATAATATCAGTACCAAATTTCGAAGATCGGTAAGCGGTTTGGCTTATTTTAATATCCGCTGTATTTCCCTTTTCCTGCTGCTAACCGTTTTCCCGTGGAAATGAGGAATTTTCCGTGGTAAAAGTAGCCTATGTTACTCAGGAATGTTGTAGCTTTCTAATGGTGAAAGAATTTTCGAAATCGGTCCAGTAGTTTCGGAGTTTATCGATTACATACATACAAAAAAACAAACAAACAAACAAAAAAACAAACAAAGTTTTCCTCTTTATTATATTAGTGTAGATAAATGTGTAATGTAGTTCAATAGTAAGTATTACGAGGTTTCAAAATCCTAATGTCAGTTTTGTATGCAACCCGTTTTGTGTACATGAAGGCATTCGTAGGTATGTCCAATAATATTTATTTACCATTTACGTTAGGCATATAGGGTGAGCACACATGCATGACCTTAGTTTTATTAACGTTTAAGATTATTCCATTGTCATGGGACCATTTTAATAGATTTTCATAATCTTGTTGCATTTTGTTTTCTATCTCATTAATATCTTTATGGCTGTAAATAAGACAGGTGTCGTCAGCGTACATATAGGTTTTACAATGTTGTATTACATTGCTTAGACTATTTATGTTTTCATATGTTTTCCTGTGTCTTGTTGCGCAATAAAGTGTTTTCTTATTTTATTTTATTTGGTAGAGAGGGCGGCGTCTACAAAAGTGATAGGTACATGCGTCTCATCGCCGACGGCCGACGCTTTCTTTTCACTCACGTCTTTAAAAACGTCATAATATTTTTTCAGCGCAAGCTATTCTCTACGTCGGATCGTTTGTCTGTTCTGTGTTGCTGATTGATTTGGCCAAAATATGGCCAAAAATGTTAAAAGAAGCGGCCGAAATAGAAAAAGACGTTTCAGTAAAATTAGGAAAAAATGTTTCGAAGTACAATTTTTGGTCTATGCTTCTTGTCGTGATCTTTTATGCTGGTAAGTTTAGACTATTTGTAAGAAAGGTGTCTGATAAAAGTTGTTCAGATTTGTGAGTAGATACGGCCCTAAATTTGTATAAAAATGTAACCAGTCGTTCAGATTTTTGAAACGAACACACGCTCTAAATATTTGTACTTAATTAAATGTGATGTATTATTTGTTTTATTACAGTCGAACATATACTTTGCTTCATTTACGTCATACACTTTGCGATGCAGTGTTACCAAGACACGTTATGGAGCTCCCAAGTTTGGGATATGGTGGTCACGCTCAAGTTGCTAGCTTTCTTGCAATACGATGATCCTGACACCTTTCATTCCTTGACGGGAGCTCTATTTGAGGTAAGCTTAGAGTATATACAGGGAGTCACAAAAAGGGTATAACAAACCGAAAGGAGGTGAAGGTACTTATGAAACTGATCAACTTTCCCCATGGAACATGGGTTGAAATAAGAAAAAAAAATTGGACCTTCCATACAAAATCGCTGATCAGCTGATTGTTTTACTATTGGAGGTCCAAATTTTTTTCATATTTCGACCCATGTTTCATGGACAAAGCTGTTCAGTTTCATGAGTACCTTGACCTCTTTTCGGCTTGTTATACTCTTTCCGTTACTCCCGGTATAGCTTGTTGTATACTCTAAGGAAATAAGTGAATAACTGCACTTAAGACGCTGTTTCTACTTGACGGACGTAAATGCAAATCTTTTCCATTTAAAATTTATGAAACAGAAGAGACACCTTCTACATCATCATTTAGGATTCACATACTCCGAACTTGAAACATGGATATTTTAAAACTGCTTGTTTAATTTCTTTCAGTTCACGAACGCCCAAGCCAAATTCATATCAATTTGGATCGACCTACTTGTGATCTGCCACTCAATTTACTTGGGTTTTTATTTTAAAGCTTTGAACGGCCTTATTGAATCACAAAAGAATAAAGTGAGTTTTTTTTCTTCTATTAATTATTATCCAGAAGAATGCAAATGTTTTAGTTTTAGAAAAAGGGCTTTTAGGGATCTACCTATCGCAAAATAGCCTACTTTCCTAAATATGGTACGCCTAACATCCTATTCACTCCGATAACTACTGAGGTAGGTATGTGATTTGCATTTGTGATTAGGTATTTAAAAATTTTATCTTTCTCCTTTTTCGTGTCAAACACTGACTCATAAAACAACCCGATAAACCCTATATATCTACACTATACTTATTGGTATTATAAAAATGTTATTCATATCCTTAACACCGATAAAAAATGTCACGATTCACAATTTATTATAAAGTGCATAGACGATAGCTCAACAACTTCTTACGCGACCTTCCTGCGGTGTAGGTACAGGCGGTGCGTGGAACGTCCCTTCCCCGCTACACCTCCCGCTACCCGATACGTCTTGGATACCTCGTCTCGTCATCCATCCCACTATCTGTCACACCTAGGGAAGGTCGCGCGCGAACTTGTCGGACTTTAGCAACGACTTAAGCGTTTCGTCGAGTTGATTCAATCCCAACTTCTGTCTTATACGTGTCAATCTCAAATTTTGTCCTGTTTCCACTCATGTGTTTGATGTATAATTTTTCAGGAATCTGTTGACTGGGGTGTCCTGCGATACCAGTACGCCCGTTTAGCAATTTTAGTGAAAAAGGTCAACGACCGCCTGAGCTATTTTGTCCTCATATCCTTCTCATCTAACTTGTACTTCACGGTTGTACAACTTTTCAATAGTCTGAGGTTTGTACTAAAACATTCTACATTGTACAGGGTGAGCCAATAGGGTGGAAACAAAACGCACTTAGCTCTATCTATATACATAGAAATTTCCAGATAACAAGGCATCGACAGTTATATCCATATCGTACTGCATGTTTGAAAATAATTTAAGTAACAGTCCCGGACACCATACCTGGGTCACCTTGTTTATAAAATCATAAAAAAAGAAGTATGTATAGGTATGTTATTGTTTTATAAAGTTATTATTTTATCAAGCTAGTGATGCCTTTTATTTATTTTCTGCTAAGAACTCTTATATTTTATTTACTGCACATTTATTACAGAACTCCACAATATGAATTTGGACCCTGCGATTACGAAGGTGCTCTTCAGTAAGTACAAACCAAGGGGCCATTTTGTTATCTGAATAAAATAATGTAGGTACTTACCTACTAGACTGACGTCCAAAAATGTAACCGAAGTTAAAACCGCCATATTGGTTTACCCCCGTCTCACATTCACCGCATAATTTTCCAGCGTGCTGTCGTATCTGGATTTTTGACAAAAGAAGTTTATGAAACTGGATACCATGGCCCACGTTGCCCTATTAATTGTGAATTATGAATCACATTTTATCATACTTGTATGGTGGCTATTCCGAACCTCAATATTGTCCAGTGCGTGTACGATTTATATAAGTTACTAGTTACTGGTTAGTTATTTAGCAAGCTGCTATTTAGTTTTATTTAGGTACCTACGGTTGGTTAAATAAAGCTAAACTATTAAATAAACCTACCAAATCAAGATGGATTTTCGCAATGTCACTTTTTACATAGCCATCCTGGGCCGATTTAAATAAAAGAAATATGACGTTCATGGCACCGATCTTATTAGCCACCTTGAGTTCCTCTCATCATAATCGCCACTATAGTTCGACAACTTCGTGCGCGACCTTCCTGCGGGGTACAGACGGTCGGGGGGCGAGGAAGCACGTCATTTTAATATGACGTGCGGCTCGGATGCGCGCGTCTCCCTTCCCCGCTACACCTCCCGCTACCCGCTGACATCTCCCCCCCCAACATCTGTCACCCCTAGGGAAGGTCGCGCACGAAGTTGTCGAACTATAGTACTGAGTGAGCCGTCTTTTAAGTTGCCCGGAGCGCCATATTTCTAATTTTTGCCCGTAGTTCTGATAGCGGAGGAAGTAGGTTTAAATTCTGCCTGTGGCATAAATAAATATTCCTGTCAATAGTTTTAAATGAATTTTCATAGCATAACTTACTTTTCAGAGCCGTCACTGGAAACATACACGAACTGTTCTACAATTTTTCATTTATGTACCTGATCATGAGGATTTTCATGGTTTCTCTGTTATCAGCAAACGTTCACACTTACGCACGTCAGCCAGTTTCTTATCTGGGTGAAGTTCATGCTTCAAAGTACGGTAAGGAGGTAGGTTCCTATTGTTTAGTTATTATTATTATTAAAAAATCGGCCATATCTAAGAAACTAAACGACTAAGTACTGTACTAAAAATCAGCTACGCTCTTTCTTTTCTTTACCGCCGATAGAATGAATCTAAGGTATAAGTCTTGCCTCTTGACGTCAAAAAACCAATAAAAAATTTAACATCGCCAATATCGCCATACAAGCATCCGGGATGATGATGTCCCGAGGCACGATTCCCACAATCACCGGTACCTTTCATTGCATTATCTCTGAAAATACTAAACTGCTTTATTTGAAATTAAGACATAAATTTCCATAAATCACTATAGATTATTCTGTGGTATGTTAAAGTGTTAAATTTGGACCCTGTGCGTTATTCTAATTATTCTTAACATACAGATAATGATGATAACTGTGTTATGTTTCAGATTCAAAGATTCTATCGCCAAATAACATACACAACGATTGGCGTCAATGGAGTATTCTTTTTTGTCACTAGGGAGATGATTTTAAAGGTAAAAGAGATATCAAACTTGGACAATACAAAGTTTTAAGTTAAAGGCAAGGTGTTAGTGTGTTTTTCCCTGGCGAGCCCCATGGAGAAATCCTTATTTAATTTTAATCCACATTTTACGAGACACTGTTCAAATGATGCCACGTAAAGAATTTGCCTTGTGATGCCGGCTTAAAATAGCCGTCCTGCCCGTGGGTGTTGTAAAAAGCGACTAAGGTATAATTATCCAAGGAATGAGCAGCACTGTTCCCTGTGAATTAAACATCCTTGTACTGTGCTTGCCAAGCCGCCTACCGTGCGTGGTGAGTACGGCAATACCCGATACGGGGGGCCCTTGTCCAGCAGTGAACTGTTGTGACTGCAAAGGTAACGTAAAGAATATGGAAAACCACACACCTATTAAGTGTATGCTCACTAATAATTATTTATTTTGCAGGTTTTGGGAACATTGATCACTTATGAGCTGGTTCTGCTACAGTTTACACATAAGACTAATAATACGAATTCCACACTAAATTTAAATGTAACAGGTGGTCATAGAAGGTTAACTTTTGCAATTTAATAATAATACAAATATAAAATAAACTACATGGCTATACGTACAATACTTTTCTGTAAACATTTTGTCCTACTTTTTCTTCCTGTCTGTATTTTTGGACTGTGTGAAGATGGAATAGAATTCTGGGAATTTGGTTACGAAGTGTACTTAGGCACTATTGCCAGCAAATCCACCTATCCATTAAAGTTTAAGGATCAACTTATACCAACTGGTTTTTCTTATAGTACTTCTGTGGTGGATTTACTGGCGATAGTACAATACATAGGTACGATCACTTTTTCGAAAAAATCTGTGCTTGTTTTAGGTTTTATCATCTTGATGTTGTTAATAACTGACTTTTTCCTAGTATTCTTTGGAACAAATTTGTCAATACCTATGTCTACGTAACTGTGTTTTTCGACAAATTGCCCTAAAAACACTGTTTTTCAATGACTGGCTGAATTAGCTGCAAAGTAAATCACATTTTGGCACAATCTTCGGTGCCACTCGGTCATAAATCATTGCTAAATGGCTCAGTCCCTATCCGTCAAGGCTCCGCGACCAAGACAAACGATTAGAAACCGGACCCTGTTGTTTCCGCCTCTGAGGAAGTTTGTAGACTGTAGCTACTTTTTAGTGGGGCGGAATGTTTCAGAGATAATTCATTTAACAAACAGAATAACGCCATAAAAATCTCGTCCAAATCATAATTTAGTTCCAACGAGACACATTTCCATTGAGACACAGTCCCGAATGAACACAGTACAGTCACGAAAATAATCCACAGTGTCAAAGTTTGACCATCCAGAATAAATATAATAATGGAAAATGGTTAACTGCAAGTCATCTTATCTTAAGTATATGCATGCTACACTATTACTTGGCTAGGCTAGTTTCCGCTTATGAGGAAGTTTGTGGGCAATAGAGAAAAGAAACGTTTTAGAAAGAAACCTTTGCGACTTGAGTAAAGAAACACGTACCTATCTCGAATAAGACATCGATTTGAAACTGGATCCCGCTAGTGAGGCTGGTTTCAGCCTTTGAGAAAGTTTGTATAAGCTACTCTTTTGAGCAGGGAAAGGAGAATTTGTCAAGAACGAGATTGATACCAAAAGCTCGTCGCAATCTGACATGTTGCATGCATAACTACCTTAATGCGTAGGGCTCTTTGTTGTAAGGTTTTTTCCATATATCTACTAAATTGACAAAAGCTATGCAGGATATTCTCTGCGAATAAAAAATTTTGCTGCCGATTCCCTAGATGAATTTGTCAATTAGGACACTCAGATTCCGTTTGCGAAACAAAAAATAATAATTATCTTATACATAGATTATCAAATCAAATGAAATTAATTTAATGTAAGTTGCAGGTACATTTTGTCATTCTAGGCACTTATTTCTTTATAAATGAAAAAACAACTTTTGTTAATAATAACGCATGCCCTATCCGATTGCAAGGTTATTTGTCATGATTTAATTCTGTATTCTCTCTGAAACATTTCCTTGCTCTAAAAGTTACTCGAGCGGTCTTCCCGCGATTCACATTTCATTGAGGGTATGAATTGATCGAGTTTACTCTTAAACTTTGTCAAGGTCGGCACGAACACTCCCAAAACAACATTGAGACTTCGTCAAGTATTATGTCATCCATCATAATAACATTCAATTTTACGGTATGCAGTATTTTCAGATTGTTGGGATATGACATCAGATTTTGTTTCAAACACGCTGACATATTTTTCCTTTGTACTATTTTTACTGTTTAGTACTATTTTTGCTGTTTCTTTGCCCACGCAATGAACGCCGAACTAATTCGCTCTGTCCTTCGAGAGCCTGGCGACAAACACACGTATCGTGCGTTTGTGTGTTTCTTTTGCGCTGTGTAACGCATACGTTAAAACAATACTAATTTAAGACCTTATTCAAATTCCATACGTCGAAGAAACGTTAGAAGAAGCGATTGCGGATACGTCTGTCAAACCGTTTGCCATAAACCGTATTTGTATAAAACTCGCATTTTCCTAACGTATGCGATAGCACTGCGCAAAAATAACACAAAACAAATATGATGTGTGCTTATCGCCTAAGGAAAGAAAGTAAAAAAGTGAAATGCGAAAATTAGTTTACCTTTTCTTAGAGCAAAAAACATAAATGGCGAGGATTGTTGGCGAAGAGTTTTAGCTGTTTGAGTTATTGTTCAGATCAATTTTTATAGAATCATTACATTATAATTAAGATTGGAGTTAGCTAATAATTCAATAAAAAGGTTGCACACTTTGTAAGCTAAAATTAAAACTCAGTTTGAATCCATCTTAGGTACTGTTTTTGTAACATTTTCTATCATGCAGCATTTAGCGGCTATCCTTAAAAATGTTATTCCGTAAAATAAAATCAAGCTAAATAAATACAGAATATACTGACTATTTACTGTAATAAATAAGTGAATATTTAATGATTTATCATTTTATTAAATTCCTTTTATCCATTATCAGTTTTTATTACATTTCGAAATCCTGAAACTTTTACAACATTATGAATCTTTGGGCTTATTAAATAAATTAAATATGAGAAGTTGAAAAAAAGGGATTGAAAATTTGGTAACTATTTTTAAAGTATTTGGTAAGTGCATCGATAAATCGTAAAATTTGGCAGAGTGATGGGGCGTTCAAGCCCCGGTCGATGCATGACATTTTTGAATTTCTTATTTTTATTTATGAAGCACTGTGAGTGCATTAATATCTTTAAAGACAAATAAAATATGTTTCAGTGAATATAAATTATTACGTAAACATTTTTGCTTATGTCTTATTTTCACTAGCAAAACCTTTGAACATTTAGTTCAGTCATTCCTACTTAAATGTAATTTAATTAACGTTGTGGTATTCTGCTACGGTAAGTAAGTACTACATTTTATTTGATCAAGCGGTTACATTCGGTATTTTAAGACTTTCTTGTTGTGAACCAGCTTTTCCATCAAACTGTATGAGAACCAATTCGTAAGTTACTATGGAAGCGGCCATCTGAAATAAACAATTAAAAACGTCAGTTCTTTTGAAGTAGGATAAACCAGGCTAAATCTATACAAGTGTATCGGTAACAAGTGATAGAATAGTAATAACTTAGACGACGGTCATTCTTTTCATTACACAACCGTGCCAGAGGCCAGTTAGTAGTAACCTAAGTAGGCGTTTGCAAAACTCTGACACCAGGATTCATCGGGTCGTTGAACGACTCGGTGTCCCACACAAAGAGAGAGAGAGTGAGCCATCTGTAAAGGCGCCCCGCACGCCGTTTTCCTAATTTGTGGTTGTGGGTTCTAAAGCCTGATATCGTAGCTAGAGTAGAGATACCTGCTTTTAACTACGTAGCAAAGCTATTGACGGCTTCAATTTTAAGGTAACGAGTGATTAGATTATTTACACATTTTATAAATAATAAATAAATTTATCGTACCTGTAATAGCATTCCCCTATCCAAATAGAAGAAACCAACTCCACTGAGGGCAATGAAATCTTTCGTCAACTGTTTTATTAGCCTCTCGATCTGGAAAAAAACAAAATAACTTCTAATTCAAATTAAAATAATAAGCAATAGAGTGTGCCCAAAATGTTATAACGGGTAGCAGGAGTAAGAACACAACCTCTCTTTCCTCCCCAGTAGCAAAACATCATTACATCCGTTAGGTACTTCTCATACATTTGACGTAGGTATCTATCTATGGAACAATGCTTACGTTTGACAGTACGGGTGATACGTGCACTTCATAGCTTGCTTAAGTTCGCAACTAGGTATTATGTTAAATTTTGGTGGAAAACTCACTGGTTAATTCAGGGCGACTCACTAAGCCTAGAAGTAAAAAAGTAGCTCGACTTTGACTTCGATTCGATTTTGACCAATCAAAGAAAAAAGTACATCCATTTAGTTCCCCAATTTTCATTCCCATTCGAAAATTATTGCCACGAATTACTTACTGGCAGTGATTAAATAGCGAACATAGGAGATCGTGCCTTATATTATACGGAGGATGCAATGCACGCAAGCCTGCATTCATCTGTGGACTCCTATAGGCCACTATAAATAAACGGTGTTATTACAAAAAAAGTTTGACGCGCGTTTAGACAGTGTTCAAATTAATTTTACATACGATATGACGTTGTCAAGCGACTTAAACCATGTCTAACTTTTTTTGTAATAACACGGATAGTGTTACCACACTACTCTTTATACCAGCCTATTGGAGTCAGATGATTTTCAAAACACACCTCAGTATTATAGCACTGGTCGTTGCACTCATGAAGGCATCTCAACGCTTCCTTCGAAGAAACATTCACTTCAGCAGCAGCCAGCACCACGAAACTGAACCTCAATATCAGCCACAGAAGAGACACCATGAAGTAGAGGCGCTTCAGAAAGTTTCCGGATATGCCTTGACTGAGAAGAGAGAAGCATTTCAATACAATTTCCCTAGCTCACCCCAAAGGGGTGCAAAAGTGACTAAGCGATGAGTAATAGTAGCATTGATGAGTATGCGATGAGTAGTGTAGTGTTTGCAGTGATGACTAATAGTTGTGCACAGTCATAAAAACGTTAGTTGACTAATCCTTAGTGAATAAGATGTCCATCTATATGACAGCCAAAGCAGTAGGTAGTAGTAGTAGCCTTTCTCTCATTCAGACACCAAGTCGTCCATGCTTAAAGTATCATAATAGTAAGGAATCAAGCCAGGAAATGAATGGGTAATGAGCGCTACATTTGAAATACAATACAATACAACTGCTGCTTCTCAGTATAGTGACAAGGCTTCTATGTTTTAGGCTGTTTTGGCTATTGATGGCGATAAAATGTTATAAAACAACTATTAATATCATAGAGCACAAAGATCTTACGTGATTCCGAGAAAGAGCTGAAGACAGATGAAGTAGAAATTCCCAGAGCTGGACAACAATATGAGACCGCCTACAGAGTCGTCTACCTTTCGTACCAATGCCCCTTGCTTCACATATGCTTCTCGGATCTTCCGCCAGGTGTAGATCTTTAGGGTTTCTGTGTACTGAAAATACAATAAATAAAAAAAATCAAGAAGTGAAACTGCTAACGAAACAGATTCACTTTTGTCAAGTGAAAAATTAATCTTTCAACCATAAAAACGACAAACACGCTATATTATGAAAGGCGAAAGTTGGGGAAAGATTTTCAGTGCTTCTTCATGAATATCTGAAGAAATTTCATAATGCAGTGCAGCTTACCGGCCTTGAAAACCTGTTATTAACTTAGTGGTTTAGATTGATAAAGTAAGTACATAGTGCTAATTACAGCAAATTCAAAATTAACTGAATTGCCAATTTTTATTCTTTGCTGCTCGATGTGCGTTGACTTCAAAGTAAAGCTAAATTGTAGGTAGTCAGGTATCAGCCGTGATTCATAAAAGTAGTTCTCATTTAAAAGTGCTATCATTTTCCGTCAAATAAGTTTAGAAAAGGATAAAAGATATCAAAGTCATGTCAAGCCTTATAATTTGACGCAAAATTCACGTTACCTATCTGTCAAAATAATGCGATGTTTAAAACAATGGCAACTAAATTGGCTAGAAATTGCGTAGAACCTATTTACATTTTTGAACAAGACACTTGATAGATAATCTTCCATACTTTTCTAAGCCTATTTGCCGGAAAGTAGGTAAGTGGATATAGTAAAACGTTTAGAGAATAATTTTCTCGTATCACGACCATGACGTACCTTACACCATTTAGTCTCATTCTTATCATACGACGTGATCTTGGCGACACAGTGGTTGAGCCTGCGGTATCTGGACGTCAAGCCCATGCTGATCAGCACGATGAGGAGATCCTGGAAACCCCACAGGATTGTGGCGACGTTGCTGATGATGAACAGGGGAATTGCTATCCAGGTGGAGTAGTCGGCTGAAATGAGATTTGTTATTTAATATCTACATAAAGTTCACACAAACCACACTTTCATCCCTTTTGGAGGATCTGTTGTAATCTATAGGAGGTTATTAAGGGTTTTTCTTTTATCAAAGGAAGAAGAAGAAGATCAAGGGTTGACTTGACAAGACACTCTAAGCATGCCCTAGCTGGGCAAAAATATCACTCAAAGCCGTTATTGCCATTCTTACCACATTCAGCAGATATAGATTAGCGAGTACTTTGTAAGGTGTCGTATTCACGCAGAACGCTGCTGCACGTTTCCTGGATTAATTTTTGAGTCACCTTTTAGGACACGTCATAGTAGTAGTAGTGAAAATGGGATAATTCTATTCTTAGCTGGTATCAGAAGGAAAGGAAAAAATTGACACTTACTTGGCACTATGATAAATCCATGTGAGTTCAGAAGGTACTGCTGAAGCAATAACGCTGGTGATGTGTCAAATCTGTCTATATTACTCAGTATACTTAAAAGATGCTCTACTGCAAAGATAAAAATGGTATCAAGTTAAGCATGTATGTTATCTTTAATTATATATCACACGGATTCTGGCACTTACGTTATGGGTTCACTCGCGGTAGGTATCGCGACGGTTTGGAAACATATCTACTAGGCTAACAGAGCACATCCGTAGTATGCGGAAGATGGATAGCAATGCTTCTGCGGTAACGGAGCATGCCCTCGCCACGGATACAAAGCATTTCATACGCTTCGATAAAGTAAAGGTTCTGGCCCGCGAGAAGAATTTTGTATCTCGCAAAATTATGGAAGCTATCGAAATTAACCGACGTCCCAATTTCAACCGGGACGCAGGCTGGGCTCTACCACCAGCATGGAGACCAGTACTGAACAGTGGAGTGCCAGGGCTTAGTACACAGCCTAATACTGCAGTATCGGATATTGTCAGTTCCTTCTGTCTGCCACCGGGTAGCCTTAATACTGACAACGCATGCCCAAGGACATCTGAATCACCGCCTCCGATAGAGTCGCCGCCGCAGCCACCAGCGCGCCCAGCGTCCCCGCCCGCTGCCCCCTCCGCTCGTGCCTTGCGAGCGTTGGTCCGCAGGCAGTGGCAGGAGAGACGCTAGCGCGTACAGATGTCACTCCGCCCGATGAAGGTCCACCGAATGGACCGAAACCGTCGTGATACCTACCGCGAGTGAACCCATAACGTAAGTGCCAGAATCCGTGTGATATATAATTAAAGTTAAAATGGCGCACTTAAGTTTAAACAATTTAACATATTAATATTTTCTTTTGTTTGTACAACTATCACTCATAATTAAAACGACTTCAACGGATTTTAGTTGTATTTTATTTAGGATTGTAATTAACCCGACGTTTCGGACACTTTGCAGTGTCCGTGGTCACGGATGACTAAGGTGTTAGACGTCATTATTTAGAATTTAAAATTATTTTTGTTCTACCGCCATCTATTTCTTAATTGCCTAGCATAACGTTCCGGTTGTACGCAGAATGCAGACACCGTGTCTTGTGAAGTTGGTCTTGCAGTATGTTGGATTTGGTTCTTCCGCTGTGTAATCAGTGGAGTCCAAGTTGGTGAGATGCCCCATCCAGTGTCTCGGACATCCAGTGACTGTGGACTCTCATACATAGGGGAAACAAAGAGGAATGTATCTACACGTCTCAAGGAACATATTGCCGATGTCAGAAACCGTCGTGACAGACAGTCTGCAGTGTGTGAACATGTGATGGATAATCCCACCCATTATATCAGGTTCGACAAGGCTGCAATCCTAGCGAGAGAGAAGAGATTTGTCCCTAGGAAGGTACGGGAAACCATAGAAATTCAAAAACATCCGAATTTCAACCGAGACACTGGATGGGGCATCTCACCAACTTGGACTCCACTGATTACACAGCGGAAGAACCAAATCCAACATACTGCAAGACCAACTTCACAAGACACGGTGTCTGCATTCTGCGTACAACCGGAACGTTATGCTAGGCAATTAAGAAATAGATGGCGGTAGAACAAAAATAATTTTAAATTCTAAATAATGACGTCTAACACCTTAGTCATCCGTGACCACGGACACTGCAAAGTGTCCGAAACGTCGGGTTAATTACAATTTAACATATTGTATGTTATATTATGTTTTATTAAGGAATGGCTGGGGCCAGCAAACTTCGTTTCGATGCTAGTGTGACAACAAAAGTGGTCCATCATGCTAAATAACTTTCATGTCAGAACCATTTCGGTATTTCTTATAGTTTATCCATGCTCGTGGTATTCCACTACTTTAGACCTACCTACCTACTCAGAACGCATCTATTAAAGCTATTTAGCGCGACAACTGTCTACACAGGTCATGGGCGTCCAAAAATTGGGTGATGTCATTTTCGTCATGCTGGGCAGGCAGGTTACAAAAATCTTGTACTTTACAGTATCTGGGGGCACGGCAGTGCCCCCACCAAGTCGAGCTGAAAGCGGCACGGCCGTACCATCCTTTTCTCGAACCAGTTCAGGCCATTTTTGACCCCCCCATAACTCCCTTGTCGATAAGTTTAGAACCCTCATTTTAAAATATCTTATCAAGCACTGCATAGACACGATACGTTTCAAATTTCATTTAATTTGGACCAGTAGTTTAGAAGTTATAGTTAGTCAAAGTTTCTTAATTTTCTGCCTGACTGACTGACTGACCGATCATCAAAATTCTAAGGTACTTCTAGCAGACTGAGGAGCTTGAAACTTAGAATACACCTTGTATTTAGTGTATAAATAAAGGGAAAACTATAACATTTTGCAAATTCGGTTGCAACCGCATAACTAACTTTGTATTTCCATACAAATGTATAGGATTACAAAGTTAACTTTGCGGGTGGGCTTTGAGGAAATCTGTAGCTGAGGCTCAAGAAGTAGTTCCAGATAAGAGAAAGAGAAAGACTATCTACAAAAAGAAATGAGATCCCACCAAAAACTTTTACTTGTAAAAATAACCAAGTCTCGCCTCTCAGTTCATCTACTGTAAAAAGTTGTGAGATCCATGTGATGCCAAGTCGGTTATTGATTTATTCAAGGACGACTTCAGGGAACTTTCATCTTAAGCTATTGCGTAATTAGGTAACAGACATCATCTTACAGTAACTATATCGATATTTAATAACTTTTATATTTACAATAACTAGAATGACTTGGCAATCGCACACTATTTGCTTGTGAGATACGATGGTCTAGTGCGATGGCCGGGTCATTCTAGTTATTGTAAATATAAAAGTTTTAAATATCGATATAGTTACTGTAAGATGATGTCTGTTACCTAATTACGCAATAGCTTAAGATGAAAGTTCCCTGAAGTCGTCCTTGAATAAATCAATAACCGACTTGGCATCACATGGATCTCACAACTTTTTACAGTAGATGAACTGAGAGGCGAGACTTGGTTATTTTTACAAGTAAATGTTTTTGGTGGGTTGTATTTACTTGTACAGTTTGTATTTTTTTTTTTATTGCTAGGACTACGCTTATCTTGCTTTTCTTTAAAAACATACTTACAAAATGCTCCCAGACCCATCAAAGTGGCGACCATGATCATTTTCTTCTTCAACGTGTCGTCAGCTGGTACCGTCAGCAAAAGCTTCTTTTCCACTAGAACCCATTCGGCAGAAATCTTCGCCCATGATGCAGACAGCCTCCATGATAAGACTAAGGACAGGAATGATGCTGAGTAGAACATCGTGCCTGCCAGTCGGGCCGTTATACTTCCTAAAAAATGAGATTACACTTTTATAACTATTGCACCATCACTCACATATCAAAACCGTTGAACGCTTGTGACAGAGTTATCAATACGGTGGTTTTTATTGGTTAAACTAAGGTTTGTTGTTTTAAACATGGAGTAAAATTGATTGACCCCGCACAAAAATCATGATTTGAGGGATCAAGTCACTTTGTAAACTTTATTTCCAGACATAAAACGAAAATGTCTTTGTTTTTACTTTGTCATGCCACGACGGCCATTGAAGAAGTTATAGTAAGCAAAAGCAATGGTTTAACGTGATTATCTTTGCACGAAAAGTCAGGTTGTTCCGCCTGCTATGAGTACAATGAAAAATGGATATAACATACTGTTTCCAACGGAATAAGCTGTCAGGCCCATCAGCAACTTAATCAGTTTGTAAACGGCTCCAAATTCTACTGCAATTATCAGTAGAAACATGCTGAAACCCCATACCCTCCATAAATTCTTCTTCGGACCGGCCACCCCAAAAAAACGTGCCGCAAAGAATACTCTTCTCATTGTGATGAGGAAATCCTAAAAATAAAACAAGAGACTAAATTATAAACAAATACACTCTAAATCAATACCTAAAAAATCAACTGCAAATATTTTAAGGGGTGAACCAGCCCATGAAACAGAGTAACTTTTTTACACATAGGTATCATAGAAGTTTTAACATCCCGAAATGTGCCTAAAAATAAAACGTACTCACATCGTGGAATGGCTGATTTGGGAATATCAGTTGCTTGTCATTCTTGACGTGGGGTATGCCGCTGTATTCGTTTAATACTTTTTTCTGCAAAACAAAACACGAACGAGCTGAAATATTTAACAATTTATGAACATAAATTAACATTTTTAAATGTAAAAATACTCAGCCAGTGAGGTCCTAGCTAAAAATCTGAATTATTGGTGGAGATCCAAATGTAAAAATATGACGTCAAAGAGTTTCTGCGAAAGCTGTCACAGGTAGGTATTTCATTCAATCAAAATCTCCACGATCTTAATCAAGGTATGTCAAATGTATCATCAAAAATATTTCACGCAATTTGAAAGATATAATTATCGACTGATCTTTACGTTGGTTTTTTGATTGGACCTTTACGCTTTACCTACTTATATATATTTATCACTTACCATCACGCAAACTTTATGCTTTTTCTTTTTCTGCATAAACTAGAAACACTGAAAAAGTAATATTATGGACCTGCATTAAAAAAAAAAACATATTTTGCAATACGTTTATGAGAAAATACGTTTTAACAGGAATATTACGCAATCAACGAAAAAGTTAAGGTGACATTATCAACGAAAAAGGTCCTTGTTGTCGGTTTTTAGGGGTACAAGAATAATACATACCTATACCATTCGAAATAGTAATAATTTGTACCGACAATAAGGTCCCTCTACGCTAATAAAGTCACAAAATAGTATTAAACAGCCTGAAAATTTTTAAGGGTCTAAAAAATCTAGCGCTTACCAATTTAGCTTTGGTCAACAACGTATACAGCAAGTCACTGGTTTTAATGAACTGCTAAGTACTGGTTCGAAAGATTTTTTCACAACTAGCATATTGACCATTTTGTGAAAAATAAGCGCTTTTGAAACTGCCACAAAGTGGCAACTATTAGTTGCCTATTTGTGGCTAGTTCAAGGTGATCGTATAACTACCATGTGTTGGCACAAGATCGCCGATAATGCAATTACTAGGTGGATTGAAAAAGGTCAGTATTTTTAAAAATTGTAAATAATAATATAGTTGAAACATAATTCTGGTGGTGCAGGATAAAACACAGGTTAATAAACAAACACACAAACAAACGCAGCTCACTTTCAGAATATTAACATTGTTACATGAATACTTAGGTATCTAATGTATACAATTTTTTGGAAACCTTGCAATGTTTTCCACCGCAAGCAGGATTTGAAGCTGCGATCTTCGACATCTATACCTATTACCGACGCCAACGACAAACTGGGCTACCCCATTTCCATCCTAGCCTGTGAATTAAGCAAGTATAATTTACTAGGCTACTAACACGTGCTAAGGCTCCATCTAGCTGGATAGTTTTACAACTAATTCCCAGTGACTAACCTCACTTACCGTGGTAGGTAATAGAATTTTTAGAAAACTTGCAAAATTTTCCACCGCAGGCAGGATTTGAACCTGCGCCTTTCGGCATCAGTACTGTCGACGACGCCTCTACCAACTAGGCTACCTTGACTTAATCCAAGTTAATGGCCAAGATACACTTGCTTTATTCACAAATTTTGCAAGTTTTCCAAAAATAATCAAACGGATCGATGTCAAAACTACTCAACTCGTTGATCATCGACCCGGGGTCAAAATTAACCTGGTTAATATCGTCGATGCAGATTGCTCGATAATTGATATTGATTAACATATCGCGTATGAGTGACAGGTCTAGTAACGTGGGCCGCACAGGGTCGAATCAAGGTCAACTTAAAAAACTGTGTGATGCTGGGCTACATACAATAGCATCGCCCCAAAGCTTTTCTCATGAGGCTATTAAAGGACTTGATTTTATTGGTATTACAATTTCAGGTGATGCTTAGAACCTGCATTTACAGTTTTAACTTTAGATTATGATGCTCAAACTGCGTTCAGGTGAAGCGAAAATAGTGTTTTTATAGAAGTTAATGATCCGCACACCCCAAAAACGTGACTTGCGGGTCATCATCAGTTTGTGAGTAGTTTATGTTTATTTATTTATTGATTTTAGAACGATGAAATACATCTCTGGCTTTTTACAACATACATTTCCCTTTACAAGTTACTTCTTACTTTAATATTGAAATTCTGTTGAAATAAAATAAACTTTGCAAGAACATAAACATTGAAGTATTAAAAAATCTTTACCTATCAAATAAATAAAACTCAAATATTAAATTCTCAACAAGTTCGTTCAAGAGCATGACAAATAACCTGCAAACGTTACATTCGCTGAAATTATTCGCGTGCATGCGAAATTCTCGAAATGCTTCAGTGAAGCACGAGAAATGAACTTAAATTCTCATGCTAAATGCCAAGAAGATTCAGTTGCAGCAGTTTTCACACATTCCTCACGGTTTGCCGATTTTCTAACCTTCATCAATAACTTCTATAACAGTCCACTGCTGATGGGCCTCCCTCTATTGGGAGGTATTACCATAATAACCACTCTTGTCAGGTAGATTGGCAGTGCAGTGCTAGGTGTCACATTTACAGCCAACGCCAAATGTTAAATTTTGATGTGTTTATGCCCTGGATGATGATTATCCCTTAGTCGCTTTTTACGACAGCCACTGGTAGGGTGATAGTATTCCAAGCTGGCATCACACGGCAGATCCGTGGGAGAACTACGTCCAGCAGTGGATTTGTAACATGCTAATTTGATGTGACGAGGTTATTTATACCGGGAGTAACGGAAAGGGTATAACAAGCCGAAAGGAGGTCAAGGTACTCATGAAACTTTCCGCATGAAACATGGGTCGAAATATGAAAAAAAATTGGACCTCCCATAGTAAATCAATTAGCTGATCGGCGATTTTGTATGGGAGGTCCAAATTTTTTTTCTTATTTCGACCCATGTTTCATGCGGAAAGTTGTTCAGTGTCATGAGTACCTTGACCTCCTTCCGGCTTGTTATACCGGCCTGGTATACCCTTTCTGTTACTTTCAGTATATCAGCTGTTTTGAATCGCAATATTTTTCGGTGCGTGTGCAAGTCACCAAGTGCACCGGCATTCGGGTTTTTGCCTACTTTGGCAAAGATAGATGCCGTATGTTCGGGCTGTATGCCAATGTTTTTGTGGTAACATCCAGCTCTCGATTTGGCAGCAAGATTTATGAGTTTAATAAATTATTAGGAAGTAATAGTAATCCACAAAAGTGTAAGTACCTAGTTAAAGTGAGACATTTAACCATTAATAAAATAAGTAGTTTTTTATCGGGATTACAATTTATAATGTCCATTTTTGCAGTCATTTACGCTCTGCCTACACCTTAGGGAATATAAGTGTGATATACATATCTATTTATGTATGGAGAATCACAAAATCCGTTGACGGCCTGCATACATCTAGGAATCAAAGAGTTATTGTATTTTTGGTGCACGTTAAATTATATTCTGTTGTCCTAGCATACTACCCATCAGCGGCGATGGATGACATTTTACGAGGGCAGGCTGGAGCAAAAAAATACTTACTTACCTACCCTGTGCTAATAGTATATAAGATTTTTGCCTAATGTTCCGCAAGGCAAGCCGATGGGGATCGGCATGTATGCCACTGCTACCCTTGCCACTGCTACCCATTCAAACTTCTGTGTGTTTTCCTCTTGTGAATATTTTGTTCTGATTTGAAACAATTGCCATTTTACTTTCTCTAAATTGTATACATCCACCAAATTCGTCCCTGATAATGTACCTATTGCTGAACCAGGTTTAATCACGCGAACCCATCGACTGACCTTCCCTTCAGGTCTAATTTAAGGGTACAAGGGAACATTTATTTATATTGATATTGATAAATAGTTTACAAACAAGTTAGTTAGTAGGAAACCGACATAAACACCTAGTTATTCTAACCAAAAACAAATAATTAAAATGTAGGTAGCTGCATCATCTATTCTACTACATTCATACCTACATACAGCATACACGTCATGTCACGCCTATATCCCTTTAGGGTACGCAGAGCGTAGGTAAACGGCTTTAAAAAATGAATATTTACACCACGTCTGACAAGTTTTCACCACAGTGACAAATTGTCAGCCTGTCGCCTAAAATTGCAATACACATCAATTCTAAAATTCCTTACTCGCTTCTTACGACACCCACGGAAAGACATGGGTGATGTTATAACCCGGCACCACTCGGTTATGATAAATGACATAAGTACCTATAAATTAAAATTCTATTTGCATGCCGATTGTTGGAAAAAGGTGTAAAATGTACAATTGCTATCGCTTGCACCACACCCAAACAATGAAAATATTCTGAAACAACAACCAAACCGATAACAGGTTTATCCCGTGTAACTTTTACCGTATTTCATCGTTTTATATCATTCCAACTTTCACAAATAAACGTGAGAGTGATGGGTCGAATACTAAACAATATCACTTATTTCAGCTACAATATTACTGTAGAGTGCCTGAATGCCAAAGAATACTAAATACGGGGTGTAAGGGACAGCACTAGAGTGCATTCAGACCATGAAAATCAACAAATTCCAATCTACTTCTTGGTCTTCTTCTTCCCATAAGAAAATACATCAGGAAATGTAAAATATATATTTTTTTACTTACGATCAGCTGACTGTATTTACTGTGGGAAGTCGTTTTTTTTACGGAAGTTGTATGATATGAATGCCCACTATTAGTATTCGGATATGTACCTATCCCTTATACCTATATCCCTACATCCTGTATAGCTGTCTAATACTATTTTGTATTCTGAGATAGAGTATAGTACCGGGCGGTATTGCTAGCATAATTTGATACCAACCCACTTAAAGGACCATTTTATACAATTTTTTCATACAAATACTAAGAAACCAGCCTTTGTTGAGCCCTAAAATGACTACTATGACCGAACGAACCCTAAAATAACAAATGTACCGACTACCTGTCACAGAAAATTTTCTTTGCTTGGACAGCTGTATTTTTTGTGTGGGTGGGTACACTGTGTTAATCTTTGGAACGTCAAAGATCTGCGAAGTATACACCTACTTAGGTGGGAATCATACTTGACGGCCATTGCAGCGTATTGTCAGCTTGCGTTGTACGGTACATTGCTTGAAAACGCTTCCATTGCGAATATTGGTCATCCAAGTTTTCAAACAAAAGTGGAGCCGGCATCGGATACTCCACGCCAGACATGTTTTCGGTAGCCTCCTCAGTCATGTGAACTATAGGTTCAAGTACAGCTGCGCCATGTAGGTAATATTAATAAAAACACTGTATTTATGGGGTAAACTAGTTTAGTTTATTGTAGTAAGTTCTTAACAATATTTTACAATTTTATGCGTGGGGACATGACACCCACGCACACTTTCTTTTGTTTTATCTTCTCAGCATAGAGGCGTCCAACCTGCCAGTGTCAACAATTCACATTAAACATTAAACCTTCTTTACTACAGTTCATACGTCAACGTCCGTGAAATTTGCTTGCATCTGACTGATGAAAGGTGACGGACGCGCTAAAAATACGTAGCAACGAACGAAAAATTTGGTAACCGCCTAAGATACATAAGATTCTTAGACATATTCAAAATGTCACGATTTTTCAATTAAATAGGAACTAGAACTAGCTGTAAATACGCTATTAAGCTGCATCTGCTGCACAAGCTGGCTCACTAATGACTGCCATTCGTTTGGCTTCCTAACTTTATTATCTCCTAGCTCCGTCCACTGTTAGAGCTCTTTTGTATCTCTCTTTACTTATTTGCTCTTTTCCGTGTCATGAATCTAAGGCAAATTCTCTTGATATAAAAAACCCTATACTAATTTTATCAAGTATTAGTGGCCCGTTAGCTGTTTTACCCGCTACAACTCATTTTCCCGCGGAAAAATGCAATTTTCCGACTTCTGTTATACATATACCTAATCCTTCCTCTTAAATCATCCTATCTATTAAAATAAACACATCAAAATCCGTTGCGCTTGCGCGGTTTAGGAGAAGGTTGTGAATACCATGACAGGCAGACAGTGAAACGCGAAAAGCGACTTACTTAAATTTAAGCAATGTATTGATTGATTACTTTTGAATGTATCTACGAGTAGGTAACTACTTACCTATCATTAAATAATTAACAGCCACGACATTTCTACTTCTCATCCTTCTTAAAGTAGGGATCAGGACGCTTTCTCAGATCTTGTTCTTTTTAAGGTCATCTGCAAATATCGGCTGCCCACAATCCAAGACGACTCCGTCTGGTTAAAAGCGGTGCCATGTAGAACCTTGGCTTCTAACCCCATCCGTTGTCGGTATTTATGTTCACTTCCTATTTATTTTATCATGGTTAAATAACTTTTACGTATGCAGGTACCTACTTATAATCTTTGGTTGAATTAGTGTATCGGAGTTTATTTTTGAGTTCCACAGGATATGCAGTTTCTTGTACGAGTATTTCTGTTTGATATTTCTGCAGTACAACGCTACCATAATCCTATTAGGAGTACGAGTAGTACACTCGCTCTCTAACCTTATAACAGAATTCCAGCTCAGGCTACAGAGAGCTCTTTAGGACGTTCCTCTGAGACTAATAATAGCCTTTCGTGTGGTTTCAGTATCTTTAGAACGAGATACCTACGTTCAATGGCGTGCATTGTACACCGGGTTTCGTGCACGAATCTCGGTGTACAGTGTACAACAGCACATTTCACGGTGGATTCACTCACAAAGTTTATAATACTGTGAAATTTTACTAGTGACCGATAGCGAAGACTCAGAACCGGCTAGTGATAAGAAACAACTTTCCCCAAGGAACATAGGTCGACATACGAAAAAAAATTTTTGGACCTCCCACACAAACTTACCGATCAGCTGATATCAGATGGAGGACCAAAAATTTTTTCTTATTTCGACCTATGTTCCTTGAGGAGAGTTGTTCCTTATCACCAGCCGGTTCTGAGTTTTCGCTATCGGTCACTAGTAAAATTCCACACTTTTCAAAATTCGTGAATTTGTCCCCAGTTTGGTCAGCGCATTGTCAGAAAAGAAAGCTGGTTCCGTGCTTTGGAGGGCACGTTAAGCCTTCGGTCCCGCTTTCTGTCTATGATCACTTAGACTGCGGTCGTTACACAACCATGTCAGAGGCCTGCTACTTGCTGTAGCCTGTTGGAAAACAATCTCAGACACCAGGGTTTATCGGGTCGTTGTACGACTTTGTGTCCCACTCGAAGAAGAAGAAGCAGCACATCAACTTACCTATTTGAGAGACTGACTTATTCTGGTTCTATTTGTATCTTGTAAATAATAAAGTAAATGTTGATATCAATGTGGTCTTGACAGAAGATTGTTCAGTGAAACACAGCTCCTATTTCTGCGTAATGTAATGACTATCAATAAGTGATATCTACATCTACACTAATATAATAAAGAGGAAAACTTTGTTTGTTTTTTTGTTTTTTTGTTTGTTTGTTTGTTTGTTTGTATGTAATCGATAAACTCCGAAACTACTGGACCGATTTCCAAAATTCTTTCACTATTAGAAAGCTACAACATCCCTGAGTAACATGGGCTACTTTTTACCAAGGGAAAATTCCTCATTCCTACGGGAAAACGGTTAGCAGCAAGAAAACGGGGAAATAAAGCAGATATTACCCAAATTAGCCAAACCGCTTTACCGATCCTCGCGAATTTTGGCACTGATCATATAAAAGACGGACATGGTCAGCCCACGAGGATCTGGAGTACCTGACGAAGACCACCAGCATCCCATATAAACTATAAGAGATACGGTCATGGCTTCATAGAAAAAGTTGTTCACCATGACGGGCCGCTTCTGCTGGCACATGGTCATCGAGGATCTGGAGTACCTGATGTAGACCACAAGCATCTCATCTAAACTATAAGAGATAAAGTAATGGTTTCAAAGTAAAAGTTATTCAGCACGACAGGCTGCTTCTGCTGGCACATGGTCACGAGGGTCTGGAGTACCTGATGTAGACAACCAGCATCTCATCTAAACTATAAAAGATTCGGTAATGGCTTCAAAGGTAAAGTTATTCAGCATGACGGGCCGCTTCTGCTCGCACATGGTCACGAGGGTCTGGAGTACCTGATGTAGACCACCAGCACCCCATCTAAACTTTATTAGACTCGGTAATGGCTTCAAAGTTAAAGTTATTCAGCATGACGGGCCGCTTCTACTGGCACATGGTCACGAGGGTCTGGAGGGCCTGATGTAGACCACCAGCATCCCATCAAAACTATAAGAGATACGGTAATGGCTTCAAAGTTAAAGTTATTCGCCATGACAGGCCGCCTCTGCTGGCACATGGTCATGATGAGTAACTTCTGCTAGAATGGATTAATGAACTTTTTACTACGGGCAAAGATCCCATTTCTACGGGAAAACAGGTAAGTAGCAGCGAGTGAAACCGCTGGGCGGGCCGCTTGTTTTATATAAATTTATAAAAATCTTTCACTTTCACTTTCACTTTCCAAATCCTACTCATGACGTTATTGTTGATACTTTTATTTTAAACATTGTAAATAATGATTCAGAAAAGTCTGGTATAAATTGGGTTCAGAGCTTAGGTTCAGAGTTATATATAGAATGAAGTAAATCAAATATTAGCTACAAAAACCCTAATTCTAATAAAATCATTATTTTTTGTAGCTATTATGAATAAGGGTTTTTGTAGGTAATATTTGATTTACTTGATTCTATTTATAACTCTGAACCTAAGCTCTGAACACATTGGCTTATAATATAAGCCAATTGGTACGTTGGCAAAAGGGTTTGCAGTAGAGGTTTAATGTAAGATTAACTGTAATAACTTTAATTTGGGGTAATAAACGAAAAAAAAGAAACGTAGCATTTCGTAGCTATACTAATTTAACGCAGTTTTTTTAAAGTAGAAGTTTACGCCACTAAAGTAAGAAGTGGAATTGGACATTATTATTCTGACAAAAAAAATACAAGTCTTAAAATCCTCTGGAGACCCATAGGTAATGTACTTACGAATACCAAAACGAAAACAAACAAAACCTTTTTGTAGCTTTGCGGCTTCAGAAACTTGCAAAAAGCGGGATGAAAGTTCACACTTACTTATTTTTTCGTATAAAGCCAATAAAATTGAATTTATATTAGCTTCAATCCCTTTGTCTTCCCAAGAGAGTATAAGGTACACACTTTTAGCGATATACTTATTTTGGAACTACTTATGCAAAATTCAAAATGTCGTATCTTTGATTTGTAGGGTGGTATCATTCTTCTTCTAAGGCAATGCACCCTTAGCAGAGTGGTCGTAGTCGTTATTGGTGGCACGCTTCACCAGTCGTCGCCATTCATCCCTGATGGCTATTTTCCTTGTGATATCATTAGAGATAAGTAAAGTTTCTAGTTTTTCTAGATCTATAGCAGAATCACACACTTACACACACATTTTGCGTTACGCGGGTTCACCTAACATCGCAGAACACATGCATCTGTCAAATGCAAGGAAATTTGAAATTCGCTAACAAATCATTAAACCGAACCGAATAATTAATTAAAAAACCGAACGTATAAGCTTGCGTTGCTTGACAGACACACCGAAAGATCACAGCAACAGACGGATTGTGATTCCCACCTTAATCTATTGCACGGTCTACTTCAATATCCTACCGAATAAAAAGTTTCTTGTTTGTTTTTCCATTCAATTTTCCTTTGCAAGTGTTTCTTCCGAGGTAAAGTTCCTTAACACTACAGTTGTAGAAACGCGCAAAACACATGTAACATCCGTTTTTGCGTTAATTTTGCGCATCACTAGCGATTTTCCAACGTATTTTCACAAACCGTTTTTTCGATTTTCCTCTGTAGTTTTATATTTATCGCATAATATTTGTTGAGCAATAAAGTTGTCACATTGAAGAAGCATATATACCCACTACGACCGTAGGGAAAATATTTTAGTTACATGGGTTGTAATTTATGACGTATTGTTCTAACGCAAGCGTTACGCAGCGCAAAAATAACGCAGAAACTGTCGTTACGTGTGTTTCTCGTCAAAATCTCGCAAATTCCAACTTGTGCAACAATGAAGATGCTTGTGCAAACTTCTATTTTACTCAATATGCACTTTTATTCACTTACCATAAAGTTCCTTCTTCAAGTGCATTTTGTTTGGACCCGCCAATGGACCCGCTGAATATGTTGCATTGCTAATTTTGAGCGAGTTGAGTTAAATTTTCTTTGTTCGATTCTTTGAGGTAATAGAAATAGATAGAAAGAAAAGTTTATTTAGAGTATTTTTCTTTTCTTCTTGCATAATGTCAATTGTATCATCCAATTCCTATCCGGGGATGTCGTAATAAGAGCATAAATCCAGGAAATACAGCCTGCTTGGTAAATACCTAGTAATATTGCCGCTCGATAGAGGACTATCGATAAATTATCGATAGAATCGATAATTTAAAATGCAGCAATGCTATCCATAAGATCGATAGTATCAATTCACTACAAAACAATCAGTAGTCTCGAACTATCAATAATATCGATAGCATCTATACTATCATGATTATTTTTAAATCGATACTTTTGATGATATTACTCTTAGCGCTACAATTTTAACTATCTATTATATATTGATTGGCTATCGATTTCGCAGGTTTTTTTTTAAAGAAAACTGTCGATAGCATTACTATCGATAGTTTGACAACACCTTGTGAATAAAACAAAAACACACGTTTAAAAAATATTTTTATTTTCTACTTACATACGTTCACGATTCACATAATTACATACAAATATGTCATTGAGATTGGCTTTCAGCTCTCTAAAAATGCTTTCATAAAACATCTATACACTAAGATATTCTAAAATTTATTCGAGATATTTACATTTTAGAATGCTTTTCAAAACTTTGAGATCAATTTTATGATATTCTTTACAAAATTTCACTGCATTCAGAAGTTGTGGAAAAAAGAATAATTTTTTTCCTTTTATCATTCTTGACCTTTGGATATTTTTTCACCTATGATCGAGCATATAATAAGATATTCAGTGCGTCAATAACATTAATTCATGTTTGCATTACTTTAAATTAAAACTTTTGCGAGTTCGAAACTCATAGTCATTGTTTAGGATGCGACCTTAGGATAATTGAAACATATTCATATCATAATTATAAGTAGTATGACAACTTGCGTAAAATATCTTTGATATAATTTTAAAGTAATCTGGAGTTTAATCCATAAGATGGCATCTGTCAAACAAGTGACTTTCGGAGACGTGAGACGTGAGACGTGCGATATCGTGACGCTTGAAACCGTTTCCATTTAAAATGTATGAAACAGAAGAAACAAAGCTACACACGTGCGTGAGACGCGCGTCTCATCATCTATAACGACTGAGGATTGCTTGTCTGACAGGTGTCATATTGTCAAATTCCCCTAAGCTGGTGAATTTTTACTCATGTATTTTGTCAAGTATGATTTTGTATATGAAGGATAAATAAAAGGTTGAGCAATATGCGAGAGTAAGTACAACAATTTTAACAGGTTTTAGTTGTGGATACTGTTGAAAATATTAAGACACAAGAAACTAGGTAACAAATATTTGCCTCACTTTGTTTATAGGGGGTTTTCAAAGAGGCGGGTCCGTAGGATATATCTACTGATACTACCAACAGCAAATCCACCTACCCATTTAAGGTATCAACTTAAACAACATTTTCAAAAGCCAGTATAAGTTTGGTCCCTTAAATGTTAAGGTGGATTTTCTTGTGATAATACCTGAGTTTAGTGAGGGAATGTTTCCGATAAAACTCTAGGAGCTAGTTAACTCGTGCATGTTGTTGTGTTTTAGCAGACACCAAGTCTGATTACGATGGATCATTAATGGCTTCAGTGTGGTTTTCCGTAGCATTACCACAGAAACATTTCTTTACTGTAAGACCGTTACTCACAGCGCTCCTCTGCTGAATTTCATTCCTGGAGCACCTCTCATGTACCACGCGTTTTAGGCACTCAGAGCCTCAACTCAGGCACTCTACTCCATCAAGACATGGTTGTTTTCGTTATATCCGCTGCCTCAGGGTTAGTGGTCGACATAAGCGCTTGCCTGAGTGAGATAGCAAGAAGTAGCGCACTCCGTGCGTACAGCTGCTACACGCCGCGCGTGGACACGAAGCTGACTGATCCCAGGAGTTCTTCTCTAGTACCGCACGTTGTAGTCACCCAAAGCCGTCTCCATCATGACCGTCTCTGTCTGTTCCCCTGCAGCCGGGTTGGTGCTCGGCATATGCGCTTGTCGGAGCGAGATGGCGAGAGGTAGTGCGCTCCGTGCGCACAGCTGCAGTACGCGCAGCACCCGAAGCTGACTGATCCCAGGAGTTCTTCTCTAGTACCGCACGTTGTAGTCACCCAAAGCCGTCTCCATCATGACCGTCTCTGTCTGTTCCCCTGCAGCCGGGTTGGTGTTCGGCATATGCGCTTGTCGGAGCGAGATGGCGAGAGGTAGTGCGCTCCGTGCGCACAGCTGCGACGCGCCGCGAGTGGACCCGAAGCTGACTGATCCCAGGAGTTCTTCTCTAATACCGCACGTTGTAGTCACCCAAAGCCGTCTCCATCATGACCGTCTCTGTCTGTTCTCCTGCAGCTGGGTTGGTGTTCGGCATATGCGCTTGTCGGAGCGAGATGGCGAGAGGTAGTGCGCTCCGTGCGCACAGCTGCTATGCTGCGTGGACCCGATTCTGACTGATCCCTGGAGTTCTTCTCTAGTACCGCACGTTGTAGTCACCCAAAGCTGTCTCCATCATGACCGTCTCTGTCTGTTCTCCTGCAGCTGGGTTGGTGCTCGGCATATGCGCTTGTCGGAGCGAGATGGCGAGAGGTAGTGCGCTCCGTGCGCACAGCTGCGACGCGCCGCGAGTGGACCCGAAGCCGACTGATCTGTAACGAGGGGAGCCGCCACGTCTGTTGAGAGAAGATCAGAAATTGAAAGGGTACGGGGCTGTTACTTAGGGTCTGAGAGTGATGCTGGACTTTGAAAGATAAAATCTGTGGAATCTTGGTCTGAAGGATTTCTATACCTTAGGGCGAATGTTGCATCACGACGCGTTTTGTACACGTGTAGTTAATTTTACTTCAAACAAGCAGTTCCGCAATTTGCGTGCCCGTACGTGCAAAAAGCGCGACCCAGCGTTCGCTCTAAGAACCTTGAGCCAAAAGATCTTTGGACCGAATACCCGTTCGAAAGGTGCGAAACTTGCAGGCCGTCAAGTTAGAATGCCAAATAGAGCGGCAAGCCAATCAGGGCGCAAATTAGCATGCTTCTGTAAGAGCAAATTTTCAAACTAGCGTTTATCGGCCTTGGTCGAGCAGACCAGCGACCTCTTAGACCAAGGTTCTTCCTTCATAGTTTAATCCATCGAAGTCCAGTATCATTCACATTTATACTAGGGGTGACGCAGTTTTATGTACAGCCTTAAGGTGAAGGAATTAACAATATTACCGATCCAATCCTGCAGCCAATCTAAAAATAATTGGTCAATATTGCGAGTAATCTGTATCTAACAAAAGAAATATTTCCGCGTACTGTTTCTGAATATAAAAGTATCTTTATTCCATGTTCCAAGTATCTTTAAGACTGTTTTTATATTATTCGAAGACATGAGATTGCCTTGCCACAAGCACCTACTTTAGATAAAATAAAAACTGCTAATTAAAGCACTCTACAAAATCGCGCTTCAAGCAGAATACGGTTTTAATTTAAAAACACAATCAAGATGCACGTAGTACAAAAGAACCAATATCCTAGATCCTCGATAACCAGCACTTATAAGGGCTCTTGTCTTAAACAAGCAGGATCGACCGGGTTAATAAGAGTAAATTAGGTGCTACAGGAAATAGAGAACAACTTTATCATGAGAAAATGTGAGTGTATATTTTCGCGTCCATATTTTACAATCAAGATGCATTTAATAAAAAAGAACCAATATCCTAGGTCGTCGATATCCAGAACTTACCTATAAATAAGGGCTCTTGTCTTGAACAAGCAGGAGCGGACTGAACGGGTTAATAAGAGCCAATTAAATTAGACGCTAGAGGAAATAAAAAACAAAATCATGAGAAAATATGAGTGTAAATTTTGCGTCTATATTTTTTACTTTTTCATTAACCATTTGCTGGCAGAATTTTATAATCAAAATGCACGTAATAAAAATGATCCAATATCCTAGATCCTCGATATCCAGCACGTCTAAGGGTTCTTATCTTGAACAAGCAGGAGCGCTCCGTCCGATAGGGTTTAATAAAAGCTAATTAGGTGCTAGAGGAAATAGAAAAATCTTTATCATGAGAAATATATTTTTTACTTGTTTTACTAACCATTTGCTAGCAGAATTTTACAATCAAGATGCAAGTAAGTAATACAAAAGAACCAATATCCTAGATCCACAACGGCCAGCATTTATAATTACAGGATCACTCCGACCGAGTTACTAAGAGCAAATTAGGTGCTAGAAGAAATAGAAAAAACTTTATCATGAGAAAATATGAGTGTATATTTTGCGTCTATATTTTACAATCAAGATGCATTTAATAAAAAATGACCAATATCCTAGATCCTTGATATCCAGCACTTATAAATAAGGGCTCTTGTCTTGAACAAGCAGGAGCGGACTGAACGGGTTAATAAGAGCAAATTAGGTGCTAGAGGCAATACAAAAAAACATTATGTGAAAATGTTAGTGTAAATTTTGCGTCTATATTTTATAGTTTTTCAATATCCTAGCAGAATTTTACAATCAAGATGCACGTAATAAAAATGATCCAATATCCTAGATCCTCGATATCCAGCACGTCGAAGGGCTCTTATCTTGAACGAGTGCTCCGTCCGACAGGGTTTAATAAAAGCAAATTAGGTGCTAGAGGAAATACAAAAAAACTTTATCATGAGAAAATGAACGTGTATATTTTACATCCATAATTTCTGAGATGTCGAGTAAATGGCCGTTTTTACAGCCGTTTACGGCCTGCCTATCATGCAAGCTATATTATAGGCGTGTATGTATATTTTCTTTATTTTCTATGAACACTTGCTAGCAGATTCTACCATCACCTAAGATGGACGTACCAAAGTATACCTTCAATAAAAACAATATATAGTACTCGATTCCCGGCACATGTAAGGGCTCTTGTCTTAAACAAACAGGATCAATCCGACCGGGTTGATAAGAAAAAATAAGGTTCCAGATGAATCAGAGAAAAATCTTATCAAGAGAAAATGTGAGTGTAAATTTCCCGTCTATTTTATTTTTGTTCTCTACAGCCACCGCACACATTGTGCTGTGTATTATGCAAAATCAAACAAACTTGTTAATGATATACTAATTTATTATTTTTATCTTAATTATGAATGTACACAATTGTGTCCAGTCAGGTGTAATATTCACTCAAAAGTATTTGATTTTCTATGGAACAGAAAATGTTCTGTAAATAGTCCTATGTTTGTATTAACAAGTTTAACACGAATGCTCAACAGAAAGTTTATTTTTTACCTGTGATTTATAAAAAAGAGACAAAAGTGTTGGGTTTAATGCGGATGTCGTGTGCAGTCCCATAATTTTGCCATAAAGAACCAACGTGCTTGGAATTTCTTTAAAAGGGACGTAGAATCTCGGTTTATGCAACCAATTTATTTCAAGGTGAGCTTGTCGACATCGAAGTGTCTTAATGTATCGATTTTTCCGATTGTTTTCCTTGGACTGGGTCCAAAATTCATATGCGGTACGGGACACGGCTTCAAGCCAGCGCTAAAAAGACACTTATTTCGAAAAGATAGTGGCAGTTGCTCGGAAAAATACGGCATGGCGTTCCACAGGGATTGCTTTTTGCACCAACTTATTATAATCTTTACGTATCTGACGTGGCTATTGCAACATGCAAGAAGATACTATGGGCCTTACCACAAAAAAGTTAGACCAGCGTTGAACGCGTGTCTAGCGTTTTTTTTGTATGAAGTTTTATTTTAAACACGCGTTCGACACTGGTCTAACTTTTTTGTGGTAAGGCCCCTTATGTTTTTTACTCTGTACACAACATTTTTGGTCTAGGCTAGCTGTAGGCGAGGGACACTTATGGTAAGATTTTGCTTTAATTTACAGTATCTGATAAACATATAATATCATGAAATATTAACATGATACTTGTAGCTGCAACAGGGTGACATTTGCTTGCTGCCCAAAAAACCGCAAAATTGTGCGGTGCTCGTGTTCCTCGCCTTAAAGTTTAAGGCTTAAATTCTACATTTCTAGTTAAATGAAAAGTCAAGACCTAACGTTTTCTTCATTCGCACACAACTCGAGTAATGAAGATAATTCAGCGTTAATGAAACGTGTCTGCAAATGTAAATGTGACATTTGCATTTCTACTACTGTTAAGAAATTACTACCCTTAAGAGAAAGATTTTTAATTGAACTTTTATTAGTTTTTCGCAATATACCGGGAGTAACAGAAAGGGTATAACAAGCCGAAAGGAGGTCAAGGTACTCATGAAACTGAACAACTTTCCCCATGGAACATGGGTCGAAAATTTGGACCTCTCATAGTAATTCAATCAGCCGATCGACGATTTTGTATGGGACGTCCAAATTTTTTTTTCATATCTCGACCCATGTTCCATGGGGAAAGTTGTTCAGTTTCATGAGTACCTTGACCTCCTTTCGGCTTGTTATACCCTTTCCGTTACTCCCGGTGAATTTAAACATTTCACTTACTTGCTGAAACGCGGCGAGAGTAAGTTGTCATGTTGTCCCTTTTCCTCAATTGCAAAAAAAGTCTAACGGCTCCTTTATATAAGGGCAGACTACAAAATATTCAAAACACATCACATGTTTTTCGTGTAACCTAGCCCAACGGATGGAAAAACCACTTGGTAGTGCTCCAAATCCCAACTTAAAACGCACGCTACTCTAGCTTACTTACGGCTAGCTAGATCGGTACTTAAAATAAAGTTTCAGAAAAAAGGAACTAAACAAGTAGGGACTTATTTGCTTAGATTGCAACAAGGTTTGCACTAATTTCGCTGCTTTTGCCTCTCTTTGCTTTTCAATTTGGTGCAGGTATTCTAAAGGACTTGGCTTGCACCCTGGTAACTTTATTACCTACATAATAAGCAATACAACAAAAACATAAGATACGGTTTTTGTCGTAAGAAAAAACGCCAAGAAGTATTCCTAACCCTAACACATATTAACACTTCTATATCCCTTGCAAAGTAGGCCGAGAGTACGCGGCTGTAAAAAACGGTCATTTACTTTTATACCACGTCTGACAAAAGATTGAGAGTCATTCAGAAAACTGTGGAAAACTGTGTATCATCATAGAGACAGGTTTTCAGCCTGTCTACTAAAATTGCAATGCACATTGAACTTCAAATTCCTTAGTCGCTTCTTACGACACCCACTGGATAGATATTGGATGATGCTATTCTAAGCCGACACCACACGGCTTAATCTATAATCCTAACTTAAACCCCACGCTGAACTAGCTTACTTACGGCCAGCTAGATCGGTACTTGAAATAAAGTTCCAGTTAAAAAACAGCTTCAGAAAAACAGTATAAAACAAAGTAAGAACTTATTTACTTACTAACTTCGTGTTTTTTCAACAACAAATTTGCATCTGCAACATTGTTTGAACTTTCTTTGAACTAATTTAAAAGTCTTTTTTTTGCCTAGGGTTTGTTTTTCAATTTGATGCAGATATTCTAAAGGATTTGGCTTGAGAGATAAAAAACCAGTGAAATGAATATGAATGCTTTTTCAAATGGACATTGTAGCATTTTCTTGCCAAGAGCTAGCCGACCAACTATCGCGATTAAATCTAAAAGTTATGATATCATCCAGGTGACCCGCATTTAAGAAAGATTTAACTTTAAATTGGATGTTTTTATATGAGACTAGATAAAACAAGCAGTCTGTTATTAAGTATGAAAGCCAAACATTTTTGTTTTTTAAATGCACGACCAGTCTATAAATAAATAAATATATACTTTTACTACAGCTGTTCTATGTTGGGAAATATAAAAAAAAACTTTGTATCTGAAGAAAGTCAGACAGCTGATCGTAAATTTTTATGGAGATCGAATATTTTTGCTCGCTTACCAACGCATCTTGTCATGACAATGTTCAGATTCACAGTCTGATCATGTCTGCAAAGTTTACCGTGCACCGTCCCTTATACCCCGTAATAATACAAAAAAAAACAGTAGGTATCAGATTGGCTGAAACCCTGAGCTGCCTCAGAAGAAGGGTTGTGTTTTTCGAGAGTAGTTATATATGTATGTGGATATGTATGTATGTGAGCAATAAATTCTTTTTCACAGGTTACAGCCCAAACGGCTACGCGGAACTTGACATAATGAGATGTAGTTTGATTCGTTTCATCAGCGCGAGTGATACTGGCTATTAGGGATGTGACTTGAGTAATGAAAAATCGATTTTTCTATAATCGATTATTTCTGTTCGCAAAAAAATCGATTAAAAATAAATCGATATTTACTTAAAAAAACATCGATTTTTATTAAAAATCGTTTTTTTTTTTATTAGTACCTTAATTTTATCAAAAAAATGTTAGTTTTATCAAATAGCCGAACTCTTAAATTTACAACCGAGAAAATTGTGTATAAAGAACCGAACTCTTAAATTTAAGACCGAAAAAATCGGGTATGGTGTGTTATAAATCATGCATAATCAAGACATTTGGTAAAAGAATAGAGGCGCAAAAAAAACGATTTCTGTAGTTTTGGAAATTTTGAAAATATAATCGGTTTTTAATTAATCGATTATTTCTACTCTTTTAATTAATCGATTAAAATCTATTTTTGGTTAAAGAAACATCGATTATTAAAATAATCGATTATTTTTTCACATCCCTGCTGGCTATACGGGGTGTAACGGATGGTGTAACAAAAACTTTGCAGGCGTGCTTAGACCTTGAAAATGAACAACTTTCTCCATGGAAAGAATGGTGGGAAACAAAAAATTTTTTTCACTTCCCATACAAAGTCAGTCAGCTGATCGCGAATTTTGTATGGAAGGTCGGAAAATTTTTCTCGTTTCCCACCATTGGCTCCATAGCAAAAGTTGTTCAGTTTCATGGTCTGATCACGCCTGCAAAGTTTTTGGTACACCGTCCCTTACACACTGTATTTTTATTTTCATAAATTCTATATGGCAGATATTAAGCAGTCGGGTTTTTGTGTTTTAATACGTCTGCTACTTTTAATTTACGCTCTAATGCCAATACGCAATTCTCAACTTGTGACATAAAACCAAAGCATAAAACGCGTTCTCCCTCCTTAGTCTAGAGTGGTGGCTATTGAGGAGGGGACCTTACACTTGTCGATTCGAGGGTCTAATCTTCAAGACCCTTATCCTTCAATCCAGTCAATGGACCTTCGAAAGACACGACCTGATTTCGAGGACAATCCACTTTTTTTTTCTAGATATAGCTAATGTATTGGATTTTTTAATGCACTCAAAGCGCAATGTTATTATCATAAATTGAAACTGAAAGAAAATAATTCGCTTGCGACTGCCGGGACTTGATCCACAGTCCAGGGTTAAAGTCCCATTTTCTCATTTTCAATTTATATAGCTAATTATTTTGTTAGGAAGGATGATGAAGCTTGATATTTTGCTAATGAGCTACAGCACAAAATAGAGAGTTCACAGAAGGTTCATTGGACCCTATTTAGGATTGTTGTGATTGTCACTTGTTATATAGCCATAATTGCTACTGTCAAAAATGTCAAGTACCTATAAGAATATCAAAACAGCAAAATCTGAATACCTGCTTGTTCTAATTTACGCTCTAATGCCAATACAAAATACTCAACTTGTGACATAAAACGCGTTCCCTCCTTAGTCTAGAGTGGTGGCTATTGAGGAGTGGGGACCTTACACTTGTCGATTCGAGGGTCTAATCTTCAAGACCCTTATCCTTCAATCTCGTCAATGGACCTACGAAAGACACGACCTGATTTCGAGGACAATCCACTTCTTTCTTTCTAGATATAGCTAATTGTTTAGTTAAGAAGGATGACGAAGCTTGAAATTTTGCTGAGCTATAGCACAAAATAGAGAGTTCACAGAAGGTTCGCTCGACCTTATTTAGGATTTGTCATTTGGATAGTACTGTCAAAAATCTCAAAGTATAAGAATATCAAAACAGCAAAATCTGATACAAGAACGTCATAAGATTCTGAGTCAATTTAAATCCAAGAAAAATTACATCTTCTTAGTTACCTTAAGTTCTCTTGATATTCCAGCTATTCCAAGCTTTATAATAGTCGCTAGTACTGAGTGAGCCATCGGTAAAGGTGCCTTGCGCGCTGTCTTCCTAGGCTAGTACTAAAAATTGGGGTCAGGCTCGTGAAAAGGAACAATGTTCTCATAATGGAATGAATCAATTGACAGATTGAAAGTATCCAAAGGCTCTGGTAGATTACAGTCAAACTATAAGTATATTTCTAACTAACTATAGGTATATTTCGATTCTGCCTAAAAAGTACTACGTCGCCGAAAAGAGTTGCGTTACGTTGTTTCAGTTTATATTAGTAATAGTATGCAAAATGTGTTACCAAGTTCAGTGGTGGCTACTATTCTTTGGACAGAAAGATAAGTGACAAACACAGACAAAATATCTAGAGACGTGTCTTTAGTAAGTACATTATTGTTGAACAATGTCAAAAATGAAATAGAAAGGTAGGTAACGCTTTACACAAATAATGTCCGTTTCGACTTGGACATGCGTTGATGATGCGAATTTTTATCTTAATGTCATACAAATACGGTTTTTAGAAAGTTAAATATATCTTTATTCATAAAAAATAAAGTGTCAATACGGTTTATGTAAAATTGATTGACAAATGATTCCGTCAACGCAGCGTTGTGCGATATTTTTGCGTTTACGGATGCGTCTCTCAAACCGTTACACATAAACCGTATTTGTATGAAAATAAGATGGAAAATCGTATTTTTCAAAAGCAACGGATAGCGCTGCGCAAAAATAACGCACCAACGGACGTTATGTGTGTAAAGCTCCTAGGTAGGTATAACGACATTTTAATACATGTCTCTAACTATAACATGTCATTGTACTAGCGTAATGCGTGTAAAACTTTTTTTTTAGAACTTTACCTACGATTTACTAAGCCACGTCTATTCTATAAATAGTCTTTGCCAACATGAAAATAAAATTATAACTTAGCCCTCGGGGGATTTACCATCAACTACGACAACAATTCGGGCGACCACTATGAATTTATTACGGTTTACGGCGAATATATAAAATACTTAGAGATAAGGAGAGATGTTTCAGACGGAACTCACTCAACGAACCAGCAGCATGAAGTCGTGAATAAATTTATCGCAATCGGATTTGTCGCGTATCTAAAAGTATTTGCTAAAAGTCACGCTTTATTCTTCGACAGGTTGAATAAGCATTCTAAAGGAAAAACAGAAGTTAAGGATCATAATAGGTATCTGTCGTTGCAGTTCTTAAATCATATTCATTCTATGCGATGTATGCTGGTGTGGTCGACAGCTTATTGTAATTCATAGACATCCATACAAACCTGTCATAGAGAGTGAGACCGACCTTGTTAGCTGCACCAACAAGTTGACCACTGTTAACTAGTATCTTCATACTTGAGGTGAGGAGTATTTGATTTGTTTGTGTCCTTTCCTAGTTGATTTTTAGCATGCACTAATTTAATTGAGTCAAGTTTTTCATGGCTTCACTGTAGTTATTCTTGGGGTTTCCCTTCGAAATTCCTTTCACAGCGGTAAACTAGTATGTTTGTTTAGCTAATGCAAAGCTCCGGTGTGTAGGGATTTATGCAGATCACTCTTAAAGCTCATAACTGGTTAGTACTAGTTTGGACTAAGTTGGACTGCTACTTTGGCTCTATCACTCACACATTTCAACGAGGAAGGTACTGTGAGTCTAGGGAATATGATATGTATGTAGTCGCTCCTAAACTTTATTACCCAATAGGGGTATAGAGGCGCTGGTTTCGCTGATGTAGCACTTTTGAGTAAGAGTGAAGTTTGAATTCAAAGTTAACCCTTTTTTGTCATAGTAGGTATTTTATTTTTCACTTACATTAAATTTTTATGAAGCCGAGAAGGTTTCTTATTTATTAACAATTTGGCCTACATTCTGTTTCATAAACTAGCAAACCGCGTAGGTCAGATATAAAACTTTTCAAATAAACGTAATCAAAATAATAAAAAATTTTGAAATTTTTGTTTTACACATGTAAAACATATTAGCATTAATTAAACATATATCACTACAAAGATTATTACAATTAACCGGCTATTTTGTTTGTAATAGTACATCCCTTGGTCATGTTTATTAATCAGACGGGACGAAAGTGACATTATTTGAGGCGTTTTGTTCGGGTGTAATCCTGCCGAGACGTGGCAACACCTCGGGGACAATGCCTAAGTTTTACTGGGAAAACGTGATAACTTCGAAAAATAAATATTTGAGTATGATAAAAAAAAACAGTTTTGTCGTTTAAATAAACGTAAGGCCTTGCCGTTATATGCAATGTGTGCACTTATCACATAACAAGATATTTTTTGAAGTAAACGTTATGATTTATTCGGTTAAACTACATAATATGCAATTTACTTAAAAGTGTTTGAAGAAGGCTTCTTGATTAATCGGATCAACTATCGGAATTGAATTGCAATTTTTAAACATTTTTTTCATATAGCTTACTATTGGTTCATTTAAAGCGCGTGAAATGATTTACTCTGAAGCAGATTCTTTATTTACATGCCATTCACTCTCCTAGTCGTAGAAGAACGAGGTTGACCAAAGTTTATATAATTTGATAAATTACCAAATCTGTTATCCAATTAACTTGTAAATAATTCTTCTTTACAGACACATACTTACATAAATCACGGCTATTTCCCTTGCAGGGTAGACAGAGCGTAAGTGGCTGTAAAAAAAGCTCTGTCTTTTTCCCGGCGTCTGACGAAAGTTTGAGAGTCATTTAAAATATTGTATCTTGCCATAGTTGCAGGTTGTCAGCCTGGAAGCTAAAATATTGCAAAACACATCACCTCTTAAATCCCTGTCGTTTCTTACTACACCCATGGGAACAATAAGGGGTTAAAATTTATGTTATTCCAAGCCACACGCCATAAAAATACATAAAACCTGACTTTCTCATATTTCTCACTGGACGTGAGTTTGGTTCTCTCGTCACGTTCGGGTCACAATAGCCGAAAGTTGGGTTACCTCGTTACTCATTTTACGTTGGACTTGTTTGGCAGAAAGTTAATTTAGTTGGTTACCTGGTTTTACTTTCCAAACAATGAAAGAAAACGAATAAAGCCCTATTCAAATCTGAGATTTTCCGTGTGAGCCCAGGATAATTACATCACCCCATATCTTTCCTGTGAGTGTCGTAAGAAGTGACTAAGAGATTTAAGAGTTATTGTGAATTGCAATTTTGGGCGACATGCTCACAATCTGACAACTTTTGCCACACGAGGTGTGAATAGCCGTTTTATTTATTACAGCCGTTTACACTCTGCCTACCCCGCAAGGGATACCTATAGGCGTGATATATGTATGTATGTACGTTTGTATGTGAATAGGGGTTGCTTAACTATATGAGGCTAGGGTTTCATACAAGGCAATCAAAACGTTGGTCTATTAAATTAATAAACGGCGTTCTAAGAACTAAACGTTGAACTGAATATATAAAAGTAATCCCATACAAATTTGATTGAAGACAAAGTCAAATTCCATACAAAATGAATCGAGGAGGCCAAAGTATTTTTAAATGGGTTCTTCATTTTTACATTAATTATTTCTTAATCTTTAGACAAATTAGTTTACTCTGATGCACTGGCTTACCTCTTGAAATATTTTCAACATTCTTTTTACATCTTATGAATTAAATATTTATGACAAAGCTCCGCGGCCTAGATATTGTAAAAATAAAGTAAAAGTTCCGTATTTTAATTTTAAATGTCCATAATTTTGTTTAACGAGTTAAGTTCGGACGGAAACTTTGTCCTGCTGTAGGTATGCAGGCTCCTCAACAAAGTTGGTCGTACCTTGTCCGGTGTATATACAGGGTGTAAGATAAAGTACAGAGATTTTTTAAAGGCTTGGTTCTAGCTCGTGAATTGGACAACTTATTCCAAAGAATACACACCGAAATATGAACAAAAAATTAAACCTCATTGTTTTTTTTTGGAGGGAGCTCGTTTCGGAGATCATCTTTGGGTCGGTCAGTCAGCGAAGTTAGTTAGTTTTTTTTAATAGGAGTACTAAACTATCATTTTTCTTATCATCAACTCTGTTCCTTGGTGTATGTTGTTCATTTGGCTGATTTAGTAGTGCGAAAGACCGCAATATATACTTTACCTGACACCATAAATAATAAAAAATGTGGTATCTATTTGCGGTAAACTAGCCATTACGAATATGATCGAGTAAGTATCTTGTTTAGAAGGTCTTAACTTGAAGTTGTTTACATAAGTAAGACACCATAAGGTGTCTGATCAAGGCTACCTTTTGAATAGACCACCGTTGTTTTCTTCGTCTAACATATCTCTCTTTTTCACCGAAGCTTATACTTATATCTATTCAGAGATGAAAATAGCCTGTATAGTTTCCGCAGTACCTACTGCGCAGATGGATTTTGTGACATTGTCACTCGCGACCCGACTGCACGGAACTGCATTTTTCATTGTCGTTCGCCGCCGGGCAGTACAATATCGTCTACATATTTCACGTTTTTGACACGGTTGCTGAGCTGACTATCAATGCAGGATTGGATTTTTTAACGGGTGTGTATTGTGATAGTTTTGATTCAGAGACGAGATGCGAAGTTCAATTGCGGAATTTTAGATCGTAGGGAACGATCGACGAGCAACGCGGAAATTCATTAACAATCCAAAATACGCGACTAAAGAACGCAAGCATGGACTTAGAGAGCATATTATGTACACACAATCGGATATTCTGCAACTGAATTACGACAATAGCAGTAAAATCAATGTTATTTACCTTGAGCAATGACATCTAAGCAGCCTAAGGAAAGCTGCTCTGAAGGTTCTGTTGAACACCGTGTAGATGATAGGGTTAATAGTGGAAGACACGTAGCCCAGCCATAAGCAGATGTCCACCACGTGCTCTGCAATCAAACATTAAATGTGTCAATCCAGAGCATTTACTGCTGACAAGGTGACGATGATCAAGCTGAACGACTCGGTGTCCCACACAAAGAGAGAGAGAGAGAGAGAGAGAGGGAGAGAGATCACGCTGTCTGTACAACGGTTCAATATGTCATACTCGCCATAAAAGTTTAGTCATCCAAAAGCCATAATATTTTATATACCCATAATGCCGCCACTCGAATAGGCCATATTTGACAGCTGTCAAAACCATGTTAATGCTATGACATAAGGTCTATTTTTCTTTGTTGGCATGTTTCCTAGTATGGGTTTGACAGCTGTCAAATAAGGCCTATTCTAATGACCGTACTATAGATATTTCCTTCGGCCAGTAAGACCGATGACTTAAAGAGAGCGGCTGGTAGCGAATGGGTGGCAAAAACGGGAGATTGTGCCTTAAAGAGTATTCGTGGAAAGGCCTACGTCCAGCATTGGACTCCTATAGACTTAGTGGATGAAATCACTGCCCACATACTAGGATGCCCATTGCTACAGATTTCTACGAATTATCTGTGAATCAAAATCTCACCTGGAACTATACAAGCAGGGCACGCAGCGAAGAGTATGTTCAGAAGGAAGAACGGTGCCCAGCAGAGCACAAAAGTGAAGAACACCAAACCCAGGACCTTCGTTGCCTTCTGCTCATTGGCTACTGCGTTCGCTGACAGGGACCGGCCCTTTTTGCGGTTCGCTAGAAACCTGTAAACAAAAACGAAAGATAAATCAACAGTGGTAGGCTAAAACAAAATCGCTTAAATACTTAGTCGAGAAGACTACTCACTGCAGTCACGACCGTATGACAGTCGTATGTCGCTCCCTATCTTACTAGAGTTTACCACCTTATTTGGTGTCAGGTAAAGGGAGCGTCATACGGCCGCGACTGAAGCGAGTGGCCTTCTCGACTAGATATACGAGCAATATCTTGATTGAAACATAGAACATTATCTTATTCTTGTGTCATATTTAGCTCGTGTAGTAATTATTTGTCATATTTAAACACTGGCTCACTAAACTATATGTAAATAACTATAAAGAACGCATGTAGTTTTGCTATTACTACTTCTGTAATTTTCTGGTAGTTTAAAATATGTTATCACAGAAAGTTTTGGTTAAAGTAGACGAACTTTTAATTGCAATAGTAAGCTAAAACGTATGTTACTCCTAGTTATTTATCTGATAGACAAAACATCTGATAGGTGTTATGTATTAGCACATTCTCAAGATCAGGAAACACCTCTACTTAAGTAGGTAAGTAATTATATTAGATAAAAAACAAAGTTTCGCCTCGCGCGGAATATCTTTGGATAATCCATGAATCACATGCATTCAGGTAGCTTTTACCACATTCCATTCCTTGACAGACCACAGAAGAATGTTAGAAATTTTCGTCAAACCGTTTGATTCCCTATCTTGAAAATACTACTTAATATCTATTTATTGGACTGTACGTAATTCTGTACAAAAGGTAACTACTTGAGATTTTCATGGAGTTGGGTTGGTCCTTGACTTTCTTACGAAGGCTGCTCATATTGCTATGGAGAGGATAATGATAGGAGATAAGAGGAAAAACCATAACCGTGAATAAGATCGGTGCTTGAGACAACACCATAGGTAGGGCATTATGAAGATAAGGAAGATCAAACACCAAGAAAATACGGATAGGCTAGCAGGAAGTAATATTATTTTTACTGCATGAAGTTTTGGTATCACAATGTATTATCATTCATAATCATCTCACAAAATATACGCACTAGCACAAAAAGTAAGAAAAAAGAAAACAGTCTCAGGTGCGTTATTCTAACTATAGCCCCTGCAGTTTTGTTGCTATTCAATATTCGGTAAACAGACAGTCTTGGTTAGTATTTTACCAATACACTCAAAATGATTCTGGCTGTACTCCATAGTCCATACCTATCATAAGACAGACGCAGAGAGCATTCATTAAAAGCAAATGGTTTAAAGGTTTTAGTAGTAGGACGAGTTAAAATAAGGCTATTTTCTCTCCCTGTAGAGATTTATTCAGTACAATATTAAAATAGGTTACAGCAACACAATACGTTAGTCCAAACATTTCATATCACTCTGTCTATTCCTTATATCGCGGCTTTTGTTCTCAAAACGTTTTCGCGGCAGTTTTCAAAAACAATGGCCGTCAGTGTATCTCAATAGAGCTATTTTGGCGGGAAAAACCCCTTTTGTGGCGGCTCGGCGGGCCAGAACGACTTTGGATAGCGTTTTTTGTAACATAGTGGTAAGCATCAGGGGTGGCAGTTTTTTCCGACTAAATGCCTTCTCTTTGCCGTATTGAGTAAAGTTAATAGTGTAGTGTTTAAAAATCATCATACTGAAGTGTCGCGATTATGATGTGATGACGTGTGCTTTGACATAATTTCTAGGACGTTTGTTAAAATTCCAAAACTCGGATATGGCATAAAACAGGATTTTATGCGGTGCGAATTAGAACCGACTAACGTAAGCACCATTTAAGACATTGACAACCGATGTGGCGCAGTGGTTAGTATGCCTGCCTGTCACGCAAAGGTTCCGGGTTCAATTCCCGGTGGGGTCACTCACAAAGTTGATTTTTATCACTTTGTGAATTTAGTCTGTCTGGTTAGGACATTACAGGCTGAATCACCTGATTGTCTGCAAGTAAGATGGTTCTGTGCTTCGGATGGGCACGTTAAGCCGTCGGTCCCGGTTGCTGTCTATGATGGCGGTCGTTACACAACCATGTCAGAGGCCTGCTACTTGCAGTAGGCGGTTGAAAAACTCTGACACCAGGGTTCATCGGGTCGTTGAACGACACGGTGTCCCACACGAAAAGAAGAAGACCATTTAAGAGAACTACCAAGAAACTACCCATTTTAAAACTGTACCTAATAGGTTGTAGCTGTGTCATGTTACATTAAAAAAACTTGTTATTCTTTTTTCAAAAATTAGCGTCTATGAAGTACGTAATAAAAACGATCTATTTGTAATCAAACCTGAAATAATGCTTAAGTTCATAGAAGCATGTTCATGAAATCATAATATTGTTCTTTTGGATAAAGGGTCAAAAGGGTCCAAAGTGTTTATAATAGGGGTAGGATTGAATTATTTCGGTATACACGCCGATGATATAACACAATATGAATTGGGCTTTTGTAATAAACCACAGAATAAAACTTTGAAAACGCAACAAACGTGAATGAAAAGATAGATAATTATGAATGTTCAGGCTATGAAAGACGTATGCAAGTATCGTAGTAACAAAGTAAAAGAACAGCCTACTCTTCCGGGCTCACAGCTCAAAGGGCGGGATTTGAGTGTATTTGTATGTTGTACTGAATATTTATTGGACTTCAAAATAAAGGATTAAAAGGGTTAAATATATACAGGGTGTCTCAGCACTTAACGTAAAGACGGCGTGTCCGGATTGGTTATAACAATCATATGAAATACTAGCAGCCCGCCCAGCGGTTTCACCCGCTGCTACTTACCTGTTTTCCCGTAGAAATTGGATCTTTGCCCGTAGTAAAAAGTCCATAACTCCGATCCAGCAGAGGTAAATGTGCGAGTAGAAGCGGCCCGTCATGATTAATAACTTTTACTTTGAAGCCATGGCCGTATCTCTTATAGTTTAGATGGGATGCTGGTGGTCTTCATCAGGTACTCCAGATCCTCGATGACCATGTGCCAGAAGAAGCGGCCCGTCATAGTGAACAACTGGGATGCTGGTGGTCTTCATCAGGTGCTCCAGATCCTCGATGATCATGTGTCAGCAAAAGCGGCCCGTCATGGTTAACAACTTTGTCTATGAAGCCATTGCCGTATCTCTTATAGTTTATATGGGATGCTGGTGGTCTACATAAAGTACTCCAGGCCCTCGTGACCATTTGCCAGCAGAAGCGGCCCGTCATGCTGAATAACTTTTACTTTGAAGCCATTACCGTATCTCTTATCCATACTTAATATTATAAATTCGAAAGTAACTCTGTCTGTCTGTCTGTCTGTCTGTCTGTCTGTCTGTCTGTCTGCTACGCTTTCACGCCTAAACCACTGAACCGATTTTGATGAAATTTGGCACAGAGATTGCTCATATACCGAGAACGGACATAGGCTACTTTTGCTTCCACTTGAGGGTCTGGAGTACCTGATGTAGACCATCAGAATCACCACCAGCAGCCCAGCTAAACTATAGGAGGTACAGATATGACTCCAAAGCAAAAGTTGTTCTGATTGATGGGACGCTTCTGCTGGTGAAAAGACATCGTAGGTCTGGAGTACCTCATGTAGACCACCAGGTGCACCAACAGGAGCCCAGCCAAACTATAAGTGATTCAGATATGACTTCAAAACAAAAGTTGTTCCGCTTGATCGGACGCTTTTGCTGGTGAAAAGACATCAAAGGTTTGGATTACCTCATGTAGACCACCAGGTGCACCAACAGGAGCCCAACCTAACTATAAGAGATTCAGATACGACTCCAAAGCAAAAGTTGTTCAGCTTGATGGGACGCTTCTGCTGGCGAATAGACAACGAAGGTTTGGAGTATCTACTGTAGACCACCAGGTGCACCAACAGGAGGCCAGGTAAACTATAGGAGATACAGATATGACTCTAAAGCAAAAGTTGCTCGGCTTGATGGGGCGCTTCTGCTGAGGAATAGACATTGAAGGTTTGGAGTACCTGATGTAGACCTCCAGGAACAGGAGCCCAGGTTAACCATAGGAGATACAGATATGACTCGAAAACAAAAGTTGTTCAGCCTGATAGGATGCTTCTGCTGGCGGAAAGACATCGAAGGTTTGGAGTACATGATGTAAACCATCAGGTGCACCAACAGGAGCCCAGATGAACAATAGGAGATACAGATATGACTTTCAAGGTAAAGTTGTTCAGCTTGAAGGGACACTTCAGCTGGTGAATAGACATCGCAGGTTTGTAGAACCCGATGTAGACCACCAGGTGCACCAACAGGAGCCCAGCCCTATAAGAGATATTGAAATGGCCTCAAAGCAAAAGTTGTTCAGTATGATGGAACGCATCTGCTGGCATCTGTTGGCAATGCGGTTATGGTTTGAGAAATGTAGTACCAACAATATTAGCGTGATGAATATCCAGAGTATAATTTTTAGGATGCTGGTGTGGAAATAAGAATTTTGCAAAAGTGTGATGAATGAAACGAAACGAAGTTCGCGGGTACCAGCTAGTAGTTTATATGGGATGCTGGTGGTCTTCATCAGGTGCTCCAGATCCTCGATGACCATGTGTCAGCAGAAGCGGCCCGTCATGGTGAACAACTTTGTCTATGAAGCCATTGCCGTATCTCTTATAGTTTATATGGGATGCTGGTGGTCTACATCACGTACCTACTCCAGACCCTCGTGACCATTTGCCAGCAGAAGCGGCCCGTCATGCTGAATAACTTTTACTTTGAAGCCATTACCGTATCTCTTATAGTTTATATGGGGTACTGGTGGTCTACATCGGGTACTCCAGCCAGATAAGATAAGATAAGATAAGATAAAATTTATTGATAACAAATTTGTTACATGTCACGATTTGTACAATGCTTTACATTAAATTATAATTACATTAATGTATTTAAATAATTAATTAGTAAGTAAGTAAACGTTACATTTTAAATATAGAAAATGTACATTAACAATACATAAAAATGAAGAAAGAAGAAATAATTCCTTATTTTCTGTCGGTTGCCGACAATTTGAAGAAATCGGCATAGCTGTAAAACAACTGAGTGTGCAGCCACTTGTTCAATAAATTCTTAAAAGCTGCGATGGAAGCTGCATTAATTAATTCATCCGGTAAGCGATTGTATATCTCAGGTCCAATATAATAAACGGATCGCTCGGATTTGGCCAGTTTGTGTGGTTCGGCAGCGAGCTGGTTTTCGTTCCTGTTGCTGCGCAGGTTATATCTAGGATTCGCGCCCTTCCTTTTAAATAAGTGTATGTTTTCGTGCATAAACACCGCTACTTGGTAGACATACAAGCAAGGAAGGGGCAATATTTGGTATTTACGAAAGTAATCCTGCGCAGACACATCGTCGGGAACACCAGCCAACGCTCGCACCGCCCGCTTCTGCATGGAGAACACGCGTCCCCAGTCTGCGGCGCGCGCCCAGAGCTCCGTGCCGTACAGGAGAAGGGAATGTACCGTGGCAAAGTAGCACTGGCGCACCACGTCACCGCTGGCTGTGCTCGCCAGCCGCCTCAAAGCGAAACACGCGCCCGCCAGCCGACCGCACAGCTCGTCTATGTGTGCTTCCCACACTAAACCACTGTCGATATTAAAACCAAGCAGACGTGTGCAGGCAACTTGCTGTATAGGGGCTCCGCCCGCACACACCTGCATGGCCTGTGTGGGGTGCCCGTTGAGACTGAACCTAATGAAGTAGGTTTTGTCCTTGTTAAGGGACAGACCGTTAGCCTGGAACCATCTATAAAGATTGTCCAGTACATTATTCAGGGCTCCTTCTAACTCATGTCTAGAAGCTGTGCTGACGACCGCCGTGACGTCATCGGCGTACATAAATAGATCCTCGATGACCATGTGCCAGCAGAAGCAGCCTGCCATGCTGAGTAACTTTTACTTAAAAACCATTACCGTATCTCTTATAGTTTAGATGGGATGCTGGTGATCTTTATCAGGTACTCCAGATCCTCGATGCCCATGTGCCAGCAGAAGCAGCCCGTCATGATGCACAACTTTTTCTATGAAGCCATGGCTGTATCTCTTATAGTTTAGATGGGATGCTGGTGGTCTTCATCAGGTACTCCAGATCCTCGATGACCATGTGCCAGCAGAAGCGACCCGTCATGGTGAACAACTTTTTCTATGAAGCCATGACCGTATCTTTTATAGTTTAGGTAGGATGCTGGTGGTCCTCATCAGGTACTCCAGATCCTCGAGGGCTGACAAAAAGTAATCCATGTCCTTCTTTACTATGCTAGTAATATCAGTGCCAAATTTCGCGAAGATCGGTAAAGCGGTCTGGCTTATTTGGGTAATATCCGCTGTATTTCCCGCTTTTCCTGCTGCTTACCGTTTTCCCGTGGAAATGAGGAATTTTCCCGTGGTAAAAAGTAGCCTATGTTACTCAGGAATGTTGTAGCTTTCTAATGGTGAAAGAATTTTCGAAATCGGTCCAGTAGTTTCGGAGTTTATCGATTACATACATACAAAAAAACAAACAAACAAAGTTTTCCTCTTTATTATATTAGTGTAGATTATAAATTCTGGGCATTTAACAAATCTAGAAATTCGGTAGAACTGTAACCATTTTCCGGTTTTTGGAAAACTTGCAAAATTTTCACCGCTAGCAGGATTTGAACCTGCGACCTTCGGCATCAGTACTGCCGACACCCTAACCAACTGGCCTACCGCGGTTCTAATCGAGCCCGCGAATTAAACAAGTATATTTTGTCCACTATCGCGTGGATTCGCGTTCAAATCCTGCCTCCGGTGAAAATTTTGCAAGTTTTCCAAAAATTGTTTACCTAACACGAGAAGTGTTTTAAAAATTTGGTATTCCATTTTCCGGTTATTGTGGTTAACTTTAATTATTTTAATTTATTCATGAATAAAAGTTAACCACAATTTTGACCAATATCGTTTTTTTTAAATGGCCTGAAGTTTAAAACTGCATGGGAAAGATTTTTAAATTTATGATGGTTACAATCATTCCTGTCACCTCGTTTCGGCTTGACGTTGAGTTCTGGGACACCTCGTACAGGAGGTGAACGAGTTACCATATTCTCGACCTCAACGGCCCATGCCAACCATCGGACGTTGTAACTATGAAAATGTTATTATCTGTATTGAAACGAGTTTTCGGTGCCAAATAGCCATCATAATGAGAAAATGGTGATTATTATTCAAGTTCCTCAAAATTTGGACGGCTTCCACTCGTTTTTAATCTAATAGGATTGCCTTGTGAGAATAAATGAATTATAAAGACGAAAGCTCAAAAGTAGCCAACGTAGGAGGAACAACTTAAACCGATCAACCAAAAACTTAGTTTTTAATGTAAAACTGAACAAATGACAGACATCTAGAAAAATGTTTACCGTGTAAGGATGGAATACGGACATATTCCATATTTTAGCAATATTTGCTAGCAATGTTTTGAGGTACGCCTCGTTAAAGCCTTGTACTACTACTAGGTATAACAGCCACAATAAAGTCCACTGCTGAACATGGGCCTCCCAGGGGGGTATTATGAGGTGATGACAATCTAAGCCGGCATCACACGACGCGGCGGTTAAAGCCTGACGAGGGGTAATTTTGTATGGACGATGAACCTTGTTCTTTTAACTGTTGCCATATTTCAATTTTGCATAAATATATATTTTTTTTAACTGAACAGCATAATCACAAAACGTTATGGCAACATACAAAACACGATTAGAATCTTGAAATTTTTAACGCTATACTTATTAAAAGTATTTTTAAGTATTTTTAGTTCTTCCGAACTTACGTTCATTAGCAACTAAAAGTTTGTGAGTTAGTCAATATCGAAATAGGCACTTTTATTTCAAACAAAGTTATAATTAATGATTTACAAAAATTTATACAAAAGACTTCCAACTTATTTCAATAAGTAAACATCATTAAATAGGCTAGTGTACGAAGTTTTTCCGGCGTAACAGACACAAGAATGTTAATTGGGAAATAATTCTCTTTAACTTACCTCAAATAAGCGGTGTCACTTTCAGTCAAATTGGCTTAAGAGAGATAGAAGATTGCTTAGTCCTGTCATTTTATATCAATGGATTTTTCGCCATGTAGTCAATAAGTCACCTTTGTTTTTCACCGTCGCTATAAATTGACAGATAACGCGCAATTCACAACAAATTACTTAGACAGTTTTAGTCGTGATCATCTCCTGTCTTTTTCTAAACTTATTTGACAGAAAGTGACACCGCTCATTTAAAGCCTAACTCATCCCTAAGCCCTTTAAACTTGTGCCCTCTGGTGAATCTATCTAGAGTGATTCAATAATGGAAGAGCCGACAACAGAAATGTCTATCTCATCAGGTACCAAAATAAGCTAACTGTAGAACGTTAACTGACACGTAAACAAGTCGAAAGATGTACGTCTGTCAGAGCTAATCCTGCTGAAAAATTAAAATAATCGATATTATATGATAACTTTTGATCTGTAATTTTTTTACGTAATTTATCAATGGTTAACTGATGCCAACACTTTGATTCGGGTACTTCTAGACGTAATTTTAAAGATGAAAAATTATCAAAAAATATATCTATTATTTTCATCCTCCGGCATGATTGGCAGACCTACGTCTTTCGAGTCGACTTGTTTACGTGTCAGTTAACGTTCTAATGTTAGCCTATTGTGTTATCTGATGAGATAGGCATTTCTGTAGTCGGCTCTTCCACTACAAGCCCTACTTTTAGACCGCCACCCAAAAGTCCCCGAGTAATTTGACCCCTACTTCGAACGGCACTCAAATGTCTACGAGTGTCAGGATTAACTCGACTTTCAACCCAATGCCGTCCAATACTAAGCTTGGCCTATTTTTAGTTCTTACTTGGTAAACATGAACTTTATATATCAATAAATTAGTGCATTTCTTAACCATTAAAGGTAATCAAAGAAAGCGTAATTTATTCGCAAGATCCTACTAGCAAAACAAAAACGTCAAATTTTGCAAAAAGTCTTAAATATTAAAATTAAAAAATCTAAAAAATTGCCAAAGTACGCAGATGGAATCAAGTGTTTTGAGAAAGTATTGTTCTCACAAATCTCAATATTATGTTTATGTACGCCAACTATGCTACGAGGTTCGTAGCAGACCTCTTACATGGTTGTGTAACGACCGCCAACATAGACAGCAACCGGGACCGACGGCTTAACGTGCCCATCCGAAGCACGGAACCATCATACTTTCTGGACAATCAGGTGGTTCAGCCTGCAATGTCCTAACCAGACTGGGAATACATTCACAAAGTGATAAATATCAACTTTGTGAGTGACCCCACCGGGAATTAAACTCGGAACCTTCTGCGTGGCAGGCAGTAATACTAACCACTGGGCCACATCGGCTGTCGTAATAACCCGTAAAGACAAAACAATCAATGTTTGAGTAAGCACCTACCTACCTATGTACCTATTGTGTGCACAAAAGGCGCTTGAAAGATAACTCGATCACAAGTAGGTAGTTGAGTCTGAATGGTACTTGAGATAATCGCAATACGTGTCAAGAAGTCTCGTGAGACTTAGATAAAATATTAAGGGAGAGTAAGGCATTTGAATTAATAGTTAAACTCATAAAATCTGCCATAACATTGACCAGTTTACTTTATCAAACTTAAGACAAGAAATTAAAAAATTGGTGTTCCATTGTTTACAAAATGTCTTGGTCGGTAAATATTCTAAAAATAAACGTTGGTGTCGTACAATTTCAGATTTTTTTGACTTAATTTGCTTTTCTTAAAAATCGTCATCTTCGCTCGATAAACTTAAGGCTTGGAGATTATATACAAAACTGCTTGGTCATTAAACATACTCAGATCAGTCATCTATACATCTAATAAAATCGTAACTGGTCGGGGTAACAGGAACATCTTATAGATTTCAGAAAACACCTCTATACCGCGTTTTAGAAAACCTCATCTCCATAGAAAAACGACATCTATTGAAAAATATTTTACCCCAAATCATTTGTTCGCGATAATCTTCGAAAATATAGTATGTGTGTACATTAGACTCTTTGTGGTGTGTAGCTACTAGCCCTGGTCAACACCTAGGATACTTTTTACCGCGGGAAAAACGCTTATTCCTACGTGAAATACGATTAAAATATTGTTCTGTGGCTGTCAAAAAGGAGAAACCTCTTTTCGAAACCTCTATATTTTTTATTGTTTTTAATTAATTTTGACAAATTGAAAAGACATCAGTTTTGACGTTCATTGCCAAACACCAGTTTTATTTACATGTCTTCAGTGAGAGTAAAGTATTCTTTGCATGTCTTTATTTGATAAAAATATCGTATTGAAATACTTTGTTATGCAACAATAAATCCTAAATGTAAGTAAATTACACTCATTTATTAGAATAAGGCGCATGTGGATTGGCGAGAGCTGTGCAATATTTTACATGCACGCTGCTCCCCACTCCCTGGATGAAATTATCCGATTTTACGACAATCTGAATAGAATTTGGGAATAATAAGCATCACACAGTTTATGATTATTTGCCATAACCCTATCAGCCACAACAGTCCGCCGCTGGACATGAGCCACCACACTTCGCTTGCAGCGCAGTTCAAGATGTTGCATTACAAGGAACGTTGCTGCCCGTTCTTTAGTTGCTTTTTACGACACTAACAGGTAGAATGGGGGTGATGCTATTCTATACAGGCATCACACGACACACTAATTTATTATTTTTATGTGTACCTATCTTAAGATTATCTCTCTTTTTCAGAGAAATTCTTCCCTGTCTCATGGGCCTTAGCCAAGTAAGGAGAGGCCTTTGTAAGACTCAGTAGTCACGGAGGTAGTCAAGAGCTTCCTGGCAATGCGACACGTATTGAGTATTGCGGCTTTTTGTGAAGTGTGATAAAGGTGAGGATAGATTTTTAAGATTTTTTGGCTGTTATGTAGAGTTTTAGGAATAATACCAGTGGAGGATAATACTATTGGTACAATGTGAACCGTTTGAGCTCTCCATTGGGTTCTATTTTCGATTATGTGCAAATACGAAGCACGAATTTTCTGCTGCCCGTTCTTTAGTTGCTTTTTACGTCACCAACAGGTAGAATGGGGGTCATGCTATTCTATATAGGCATCATAATAAATAAATAATAATAACACAAGCTCAAAGAGTATGTAGAACCTAACGAGTACTGGACGCGTCTTCGATATAGAGGAACCTAGCCTGTGGCAGGCTTGCAGATCGGAACTGGTAATTTCGGACAGCTGCATTTTGTCACCTATTACTTTTGCAATAATCTCAGTTAACCTTTCATTCTTGGTTTCAGCGACCCCATGGAACAAGAGGACCTTTCTTCTCAGGAGCAGGAGAAGCAGTGGCATTCTTGAGATGGATCTCAAACTGTCCCATGTGGAGTAGAGACTCCCATGAAAGTAGAGGTCAAACTCCAAATATAATGAGAAGTGGTTGCAGTGTTGAAATTCTTAATTACGGATAGTGATGATAAGCCACTTAATTACTTAGTGCTTTAATAATGTAACGCAGTAAGTTTTATTTATTGATTAAAATATGTAGAGCTAAATTAGTGAGTATTATTGTCTCGACTACCTACCTGTGTAGTACCATCTTTTGTTATTCATATTTCGTAGTGTTAGTAAGTAGGTACTTAAGCTACTTTTTCTTATTTAAAGAAAATTAATTAAGCATTACTTTTTTGTTTTCGGTATTTTAAAATGGGTTGTACTAATTATATTGGTAACCCGGTTGCGTATACCTACTCGACAACCCCAAACAGAAGACCATGGCGCAGAAAAATTTGGAGAGCAGACCCCACCCCACCTTATGTGAGGCGGTGCAAAGAAGTCATTCTACCTATAGTGTGAACCGATGGGAGGCTCAAACGAACGTAACGTCCGTTTCATCTGCCGTAGATCGTGCATGCATCTATCACTTCAAAACTTAGCGATGTATTTTGATGTTTAGAATGGTTGCACTCAAATGTCTTGATCAACATCGATGATAGATAAGTTATGATAACTTTTATTAGTTCTGGACTGTTGGCACACAAGCATCCCTTGGCGAGACGAAGTTCGCGGGCACCAGCTAGTCTGTGAATACGTTTATAAATAGAAGACGAGTACGACTTACTACTTTATTGTCTCTACCAGCTTGTAAATAAAGAAACTTCATGAAAACACTATTCATTGAAGAACTTGCTTCAAGAGTTCATGAGCTCGTTAAAAAGCAATGACACTGCGAATCTTAATGAGCCTGACCCGTTGAATGCAAATAAAAACTAAGAAACATCTTCGTGAAAAGAAATAAGATAATGAACAAAACGCTGACAAAAAAAATTACGTAAGGACACTCGAGACAAGCCTTTTGAATGTAATATCTTTGTTCGGGTGATCAAAATGCAGTACAAAGAAGAAACGGTCATTTTATGCTATTTCTGCTCTAAACCTGAGATAAAGAGCTTTTTACCCATTTGCTTCAGAAGAGCGTCATAGTTTTTCGAGAGTATGTATGTATGTGGGCAAGTAAATTATTTTTCATGGGCTTCAGCCTAATAACGGCTTGACGGATTTTGACATAATGATAATATGAGGTGTCGTTAGATTTGTGTCAGTAGCACAAGTGACACTGGCTATATTAAAATTTCATAAAACGAAATAGCGGTTTTTACGCAAAATATAGCTTTAAAATTACCGGAGTCAGGTTTTTGTTATTTAACTATTAAGTTTGTTCACTACTGTAGGTACTTGGCTAAGGTGCCCACTTTTAGCATTTTTTCATACCAACATTACGGTTACTATTAGACATGTTTACCACAATTTTCTATGAAATAAACAACTTAGATCTCATGTTATCCGTAATTTACGAGTAACCCTGTATAGTTTACGTGGTGAGAGCAAATTTAATGGCAAAGGTTCCGTAACGTCACTTTGTACGAGATTTATAGCGGCTGTTATGGGTTACGATAAAATAAGAAATATCGGTACATTTCCATAATTTCTTCTATCCGACTGTGATATCAAAAATTACATTAATATCGTTATTTCCTCTTCGGATTGCGGAGACATCGAAAGATTTTGATGCGTGATGTTATATTACGGAAAACGAAAAAGCTAAACTCAGTTATAATATTAATAGCTGTTTTTTTTTTTTTGTATTTGATGGCTGCCATTGAAATCTTCTTAATTAAAACAAACAAACTTTTTTATTAATTTTGTTTCTTGCCTATACATTTTAAGGTTTGTTAAAAGCAATTCACAATAGATACTCATTGTAGAAATTAAAAGTACGTTTCGGAAAAGTAACTTGTGTCGAGGGATGAATTATCTACTTATATACCTATTTTTTATTTCTGTATATTGTTCTTCTTCTGTATCTGTAGTTTCTAGTAAATATCATAATACTTTCTCATTTCTGTTACACACAACTTTCCTCCTAAAGAAGAGCACTTACTTTCTCCTTTCCCTGAGGAAAAATTGGCTTTTAAAATGTATATCGACGTAATTTACCATTTCTTGCTTGGATGTGTGCCAATACTTTGAGTAAAGGAATATCTTTACCAGGCGTTATTTATATTTGAGGTTATACTTACCTCTTTTGCGCAAAATTGTTACTTGTTTACGAAGCTTTCAAATAAGATATGCATTGCAGAGATATTGACAAAATATAAGGTACGCTGTTTGTGAAATATGAAATGGTGATATTATTTATGGTAGTGTGGCAATACTTGGCAAATAAGAAACAGAGTTAGTTTTAAACTATTGGCTTGAAAAGTGTATTGGATGTCATGTCGAGGATACAATGAACTAATGAAAACAGTTCATCACATTTTTTTTTTAAATCGGGCCGATATATTATTTTAAATTGTCAAAATACAATTAATAACAGGCTCTACCTACAGAAGTTGCTACGTCGAAATTATCTTGTCTTCTTCCAATTGGGTACTTACTTACCATCGCTTTTTCCTACTTAATCTTAATTTTATTACCGTACTTATGTAAAGTGACGCAATTTCTCATGAAATCCTTCTTTTGACGAATGCTGATTAGAAACTTATTAAATGCTTTTCTCAGATATTCGCTCTTTGATTTTCTTCGAACTCTTTTCCTTAAGCTGTACTTGGTACAATTCTCATCCATAATACTCTTTCATTCATTTCATTGTTATAGCATTGAGCACTTAATACGATCTTCAGCGGATTTGCCTTGTACACCCACTTTTCATTATTACATGGATGGTCTGCCTGTCTATCCTTTTTGTAAACATAATAAAACTTACCTCAAAGCAAGGCATTAGGAGCTGCTTATGAAGACATCCCTCTTTCTTTATTGGGAGTACAAGCGGTAAGCCAATTTGCTCGTTTTACAAACCGGCGCGTTTTGCTAATTCGCTTTCTTTGTCTACTTGCGTGTTTATCGCACTTTGGCTAATAAAAAACGTACTTTCTAGTACTAACCCTAAATATGTTCATGTAGTTAACATTAAATTTTATGATAATGTTTCTGCAGCGATGAAAAGAAGGGTTTGAGTTGATACGAAGGTATTTTCCTCTTTTATTTCCTCTGCCGCGAAAACATTTTCATAACCGAAGCTGAAATAAAATATGGCAATTATTCTTACCTCAAAGTGAGGGCATTTGGTGCAGCTAAGGTAATCTTCAAAGGCCGTAGCCTCGCCCGCCTGGTTTCCGCAGCGATGCTAGGAGGGGTTTGAGTTGATACATCTTTGCCTCTTTTGTTTCCTCCACTGCCCGTACCGGTGCCACAACCGTTCATGTAGCTCAGTTGAGGATGTGACACGCTCATGCCGATTTTGTTGCGTTGTGGCCTGTGGAAAACAAACAAAAATGTTAAGTAGTACTTAGTAGGCTGAATTACATAATCACTGACAGTAATAAAATTTAAATCTTTGAGGGATGAACGAAAGTTTTTTAAATCCAAAAATAATTAACCCGGCGTCGTCCAGGTGGCAAAATGTTACATTAAGATCCACGTTGGGTCAAAAAAACCCGTATTTATATCATGGTCTATTTTGGAAACAAGTTGAAAATATTCATAAAAACCTTTGTTTATGAATGCTATTATTCATATATTTTGCCTGAAAAATAAAAACATCATTGAAATACAAAAGTAACAGCTTTTATTATCTGTTTTTATAAATCACTCAAAAACTGTAACAAATAAAATAGATTAACTCTTTTAGACCCTTTAAAGTATGAAAATATAGTTTTTTTAACAATTATTTTAGGTAATACGGCTAGGCTTTCTTAGATCTGAATGTAAATAGTACATTTAAAATGAGAGAATCTTCTATCACATTAATTATTTTTAGTCCTCAAATTTGCATATGTTGCGTACATCAGAATGATGTGTTGCGGGCAGATAAACTTTTGACATCCATGACAGGTATTGGTGGTCTTTCTGTCTTTTTATGCTGGACATTCTAGACACCTTTTGCGGACACCTGGAAGCTTGGCTGGCGATTCTTCGACCAATTAATTAAAAAAGTTGTCACGCTATAATGACATAAAATGATGACATCGAAAGCCACGTTGGGTCAAATATACCTTTTTGAACTTTGCAGGCGTCTATCTCTCGTAAATGTCACACGACGATTGTGATGCACTGTCTAATGAATAAAAGAAAGTCTTATCTCCAGCTACTAAAAAAATCAACATCCTGTGTACAACTGATCTTGAAAATACCGGCAAAATAAAAAATGACGGGTCAATTTGACCCAACGTGGATGGCGCCGGGTTAAGGAATGCTATGAAACCAGTTGGTGCAGAGAATCAGCGTAGATCTGCCCAGTCGCATTTTATTTATACGCAAACCGCCAAGAACGCTTTGCTTGTGCGTTTCAGATACTTCATGCTGATGCGATTTTGTCTTGAGCGCCATCTAGAGTTTACAAGGTGTATTTTCCAGCTTACCTGGTACTGGTGACCCGCCAAGTCAACTGCCTCGCCACCGAAGTTCCCGGGGACAGGTCCGGCGAGCTTTTCGCCCCTACTCTCCTCGCTTGCATTGGCCCGTTGTCAAATCCTCCGCATTGTCTGTGAAAAATAGGAGAAGTTTTTATGTAAATACTGAACAGACATTCTTCCATTTGTTTTGTCTACCGTCGTTTGTACACGAAATAATTCAAAAAACGTATCTGATTGTGTAGACCATCTCAAAAAACCAGTGTAGGGTCTATCTATACCTATAGGGGTTGCCAGCAACAGGTTTATTTTTTGGGTTATGGTTGACGAAATTCATCGTCGAGCAGTCTTAGTCATACTTATACCAAATTTGCTTTATACCTATAAAATCAAAAATGAATGTATCCACATAATTATAAATCATTCAGATCAGACTATAATGATAACAAAAATGTAAGATTAAGAATTTAAAACACAATGAATAAATAAACACATTTCCCTACAAAAGGAAACACGCAATTATTTTTCAAAAGAATCCAAAATAAGGAAAATGGCTGCGTAAAATTTACATTCATGATAAAACACCTTCGCTATTACGTTCCATTAGTTTAAAGTGGGCATTAGAAGACGAATAATGAAGAAAAAACAGGTATATAAATGATTAAGCCAGATTACACTTGGGATTATAGCAAAGCTGGCTACTCTATTACAATATTTTTATATTCATCTGGGGATAGTAGAGTATTCAGAATTTAAAAAGTTCATAACAAATAATAAGTGAGGATGAGAACCTTTTTTCTATCCTGTATATTACGTGTTTAGCCGTGTGGTGCCGGCAGAGTAGAATAGCACCACCCCTTCTCTTCCCGTGGGGGTCGTAAGAGCCGACCGAGGGATAAATCCGACCCAAGTGGATCAGGGTCCTGGAGAAGGAAAACTCCACACTTAAACCCGGAATGGGGTCTCCGTCAGGTGCGATTAAGTCATATATATCGTGCGGCAGACTCCTGCAGCCGACCTGGCTCCGCACGTATCGACTCTTCGTTCCTGTGGAGTCAGCCAGGAAGGCCGAGAGGGTGGCGCAGGTCCTGGGCAGCCCTGCGTTTTCCATAATTGCGTCCCAGGCAACGCAGTGTCTGTGGAGAGGAAACTTCACCCGCGTCTCGCGGATAACAACACGGGAAGTGGCAGTGACCGGTTATAAGTCTGCACGTATGGGCGTAAGTGCGGGCGCCAGGGGTCGCTTCCGTCAGTGGGAGGGTCCATCGTAGACCCACTGATCAGTTACCGCCCGCTCCAAGTCGGGCAGCCCCGACCAATAAGGTACTGATCCGCCCCGGTGCTGGTTTGCTCTTTTAGGTGTAGAGAGCACCAGCCTCAACTGGACAATCGGCGCCGTTACATTGTACACCTGCAACTAACAGGCATAAAAACATCAAAACCAACCCCGCTTATCCATGCGATTTGCAACATGGAATGTCCGTACTATGAGGACAGGCCTCCTGACACCTGTGGAGGTTCTTCTACTGACGCACAAGATCTGCGTAAAACTGCCGTAATCGACGCCGAACTACACAGACTCAACATTGCTGTTTGCGCTTTACAAGAGACCAGACTCCTGACGAGGGTTCCTTGCGTGAGACGCATTATACATTCTACTGGAAAGGAAAGGACAGCAGCGCTGTGCGCGAGTATGGTGTTGGCTTTGCTATACGCAACGACCTCTTAACATCTATAGAGGCTCCTTGCGGCATCTCGGAACGCATTATGTTGCTGCGATTAAATACGGACCATGGTTATGTATCACTGATTTCTGCTTACGCACCAACGCTATCCTCAACAGATGAAGCCAAAACACAGTTTTATGACCAGCTCGACCAGACTCTACGCGGGTTAAAACCATCTGACCGCTTATATATTCTGGGCGACTTTAACGCTAGGGTCGGACAGGACAACATTGCTTGGCCAGATTGTATAGGTAACCACGGTATAGGGAAGCTTAATGAAAACGGCCAACGTTTATTAGAGCTTTGCTCTAAACACCTACTGTGTGTTACCAATACCTACTTTAAAGGCGAATCAACTCGCAAAGTGTCCTGGAAACATCCTCGTTCTGGACACTGGCATCAACTGGACCTTATCCTTACCAAAAAGAAAAATCTCCGCGAGACCCTGCACACGCGATCATTTCACAGCGCTGATTGTGACACAGACCACTCCCTGGTGGCATCACAAGTTGCTATAGCTCACACAAAGATCCACTCATCCAAATTGCCCGGTAGGAAGAAGCTCGATCTTCCAAAATCCAGAGACGATGAGGTGGTCCAAAAGTATGAAGAGCTGGTACGCGACGAAGTTGCCACCTGGGATGTAGACGCTCCGATAGAGGAGGAATGGGGCAAAGTAAAAAAGCTACTTACAGAAGTAGCCGGTACGGCTTTCGGTCATCAGAAAGTTAAAACCCAGGACTGGTTCGCTGAAAATCTCGAACACATTACACCTCTGCTCGAGTCCAAACGACAAGCTGCGCTAAAACATCGCCTTAACCCATCCGAAAAGACGCGTATCGACCTATCGAATGCAAAATCAGCTTTACAACGCACATCACGGTACTTCGCAAATGCATACTGGACCGAGCTTTGTCAAAGCATTCAATCATGCGCTGATATGGGAAACTTTGGTGGTGTTTACGCTGGGATTAAAAAGGCCCTTGGTCCTTTTCCTAAAAAAACAGCCCCCCTTAAAGAAGCGGACGGCACTGTTATTACAGATGCTCAACGTCAACTCGAACGATGGGTAGAACATTATGTTGGTCTCTACTCAGAACCAGTGAACATAATGCCAGAAGCTGCAGATTGCATGCCAAAACTAGCTACCTGGACTGAGTTAGATGATCTTCCTACCATAAGGGAGTACCACAAGGCTGTTAAGCAGCTTAAAATTGGAAAATCACCTGGAAACGATGGTACCCACGCCGAAATTATCAGGCTCAAGTGCATATTACCCATCCTGCACAATCTGTTGTGTAAATGTTGGGAAGCGGGATATATACCACAGGATATGCGCGATGCTAACATCATTACCCTATACAAAGGCAAAGGTGACCGCGGTGACTGTAACTGTTATCGTGGAATATCCTTTTAAGTATAGTAGGTAAATTATTTGCTCGGTTAGTCTTAATAAGACTCCAGAAACTTGCTGATCGTGTATATCCCGAATCGCAATGTGGATTCCGCGCCCAACGTTCCACAACAGATATGATCTTTACACTTCGCCAACTGCAGGAAAAGTGTAGAGAGCAGAAAACACCTCTGTTTGTGGCGTTCGTCGACCTTAACAAAGCCTTCGACACCGTGAGCAGGGAAGGACTCTATACTGCACTTTTAAACATCGGGTGCCCTCCAAAACTTCTAAGCCTCATTAAATCCTTCCACGAGGACATGAAAGGATCTGTTGTTTTTAACGGCAATACATCCGAGCCGTTCGAAATGCGTAGAGGTGTTCGCCAAGGCTGCGTGTTGGCTCCTACCCTGTTTGGTATTTTCTTCTCATTGCTTTTTAAAGTTGCTTTCGGCGATGACCAACAGGGTATACACCTGCACACTAGGGCTGACGGGAAGCTGTACAATATCTCGCTTCTTAGGTCAAAGCGTAACCGCGATGACTTATTCGTCGATAGCCTTTTGTTCGCTGACGATGCAGCCTTCGTTGCTAATTCTCAAAGTGAGCTTCAAGACATTGTTGATAAGTTTTCCCACGCGTGTTCTCTGTTCTCAATGTCCATTAATGCCAAAAAAACAGTAGTGCTAGCTCAAGGTGGAGAAACACCACGTATTTTGCTCGATGGCGTTCCCTTGAACATAGTTGACAAGTTTTGCTACTTGGGGTCGACTGTGTCGAACAATCTCACCCTCGATGCTGAGATCAATACTCGTATCGGCAAAGCGGCGACCATGTTCGGCAGGCTCAGTACAAGAGTATGGAATAATAAACACCTGACCACAAAAACCAAGATAATTGTTTACCAAACTTGCGTTCTAAGCATACTCTTGTATGGAGCTGAAACCTGGACTTCGTACGCAAAACAAGAACGTCGACTCAACACATTTCATATGCGCTGCGTAAGAAACATCTTGCATATAACTTGGCAGGACAGAGTCACAAACGAGCGAGTTCTAGAAATTGCACAGCTGCCTAGCTTTACCGCTTTGCTTAAGCAAAGACGATTGCGGTGGCTAGGGCATGTGTACCGCATGGAACCTTCGCGTCTACCACGGCGTGTCCTGCTTGGCGCCGTAGCTAACGCCAAAAGAGGAGTTGGAAGACCGATGCTACGTTTCAAAGATTGCGCCAAACGGGACATGGCTGCGTTTGACATCGACCATCAAAGCTGGGAGAAGCTTGCTGAGAATAGGGATGTATGGAGAAAGCGTGTGTTTGATGGGCGTAAAGCTCACGACGATGCCTGGTTCGCTGGTCTCGCAAACAAAAGGCAAAAACGACATCTAAACATGCATGTGCCAGTCTCTAATTCCACCTTCGTTTGTAGAGCGTGCGGAAAGTCATGCCGCTCCCGTATCGGCTTATACAGCCATGAAAAATCTTGCCTCAGACACTGAATAAATCGTCTGTCACAGACGTATGAGGCCAATGATGATATTACGTGTTACTGAGCTGAGTCGTGAAATTTTCAGTGTTCGTTCATTCATGATGCAGGCGTAAAATCTTTGATGTCATATTAATTGAATTCGAAATTTGACGTGTGTCATCATGTACCTACTTTTATATGACAGTTGTCAAAATCAGTGTTAGCCATACATTAGACATCCGCTACCGAATTGTCTTAAAAAACTGATACAAATTTTGATAATATAACGATACGACGCGATTTCACTTTTTCAAATTTAGATTTTTATTTACAGAATGGCGGTACAATATAGGTAAATAGTAGGCTTAGGTATATCTTCCTCCTGTCCTATAAATACTATTTAACCTCCTTTCGGCTTGTTTTACAACTTTTTGTTACTCCCTGTATATCACACTAGTTAAGTACCTATGTTTGAAATACTCAAAACCTAAGGTCGTCAAAATCAGCTGTTAATCAAATTTTATTTTAATTAGTGTTTTTATACGTTTTCTTGTTTATAAAACCCTGTGAAGTAGTGAAAGTGATAAGTTTATAATATATCGGATGCTGTCCGATACAAATTTGAGTGGAAATACTTGGATTTTCGACTAACTGTCTGTCATAACAGACAAAGGATTTGAATCAAGATTTGAACGAGCAACGGATTATCCCCTGGGAGTATCGTTTCTTTGATAACTTTTATACGATTCACAATCAATTACCACATTAGTATCATATAATACCATAATACACGACAGCACAACTCACTTATTGTGGGAATTTACTACCTATACATAACACAGCCGCGTGAACTTGCCTCAGGTTACTTTTAACGAAGTATACTTGACGGGAAGGTCAACTGCCGCTCAGACAAGTTATTCAACAAACACTTTATACCTATAGGAACTCAAAATCTTACTTCTCCTGCTAGTTTCGTTTTAGTCTAGTCTAGTTCTTACAGTGTCTCAGATCGCTTGTCAATTTGGGAAGGGAAACTGATGACACTTGACCAGGTTATTTTACCTACATAAACATATCACATTGCTTAATTAGTTACAGTACCTACTCACTAGCTTGTGAGCAAGTGTATATTGTGTATTAAGTAGTGTTTTATATATTTCAGCTGAAGCAGCAGCATCAAAATGCCTACTGAAACACGTTCTATGGCTAAAGAACAAAAGTTACAAAGACTAATGATAGAAGTAAAGGACTATGAAGCTCAGGTTGACCGGCTGGTCGATGAAAGGAATAACTTAGAGTGTGACATGCGAATGTTAAAGTCGAGCAAGGATACGATTAACCTGAAACTCACAAATGCCTACTGTTTACTTGAGGAATCTAAGGCAGATATTGATCACAAACAAGCTCTCATTGACATCCTGCGAGCAGAGATCTCTAAGCTACAAGTTACTTCAGACCGGGTTGAACTTTTAGAACAACAGCTTCGTGAGGCACTAAGCAGCCTAAATATCTTACAAAATGAGAAGCAAAATACAGCTATAATTCAGTCACAATCACTCCACAATGAACTGTCATTTGCCCTACAAGAGGAGCTTTCTTTTGCAAATGTGACAAGTGATCAACGATTTACTCAATGGACTGCACAAACATCTACTATAAATGTACATAATCATCCAAGACCAAAGAGATCTCAGCAGATTAAGGCAAAATTACTAAGAGCTTTGAATGCAAATAGATTATTAAGGAGACAACACAAAAATAAATATAAGAAACAAAATAGTCAATTGAAACGAGTAGTATTATATCAGGAGATTGACTCACTCAAGGCAGCTTATTCAGCTTTATCTGAGCAGCATGAAGAAGCAATGACCAAGCTAAGCCAACAATCTTCTACATTTGCACCGCCAACAAATAAAAATTTAATCAAACAAAAATGCAATGAAATCATGGCCTTGCTACAAGATGATACAGACAAGAAACATTTGTCATTGCTAAGTGACACAGGAGACCCGTCTAAATTTTCATCAAATGACAGCGGGTCACCCAAGACTAAAAAGAAGAGAAACCGTCATTCATCAATGAAAAAGAAAACAGTGAAGGAGCACCAAGCTGTTTTAATACCACAACACTGCTCTCACCAATCTGCACGGTGCCCCCCCCACCCCGCAGGAGGTTGACCCTCAGTGGGGCTGTGGCACTGTGTATTGTCAGCAGTCACAGCGAGGTCAGCATGCTACGATGGATTTGGAGCCCAGTACTCCTAAATCACGAGTCGAGCAGTCTGGTAGCGCCGCGCAGGGACTACATAGCTTGGACGCGAGTGCACTCACCACGCCACCGCGCGCTCCACTGGACGTCCCGAGCGCCTCGCAGCCGTGCGCCCCGCGGCCCCCGCCGTGCGCATCGCAGCCATGCGCTCCGCACGCCCCGCTGTGCGCCCCCTCGCCTCTCGCTGTGCGCCCCACGCCCCACCCTGTGCGCTCCGCACGCCCCGCCCCGCGCCCCGCACGCCTCGCCATGCGCCCAGCCGCCTTCGTGTGCGTGGTCAGGTCTGCTCACGCCGCGCGTCGCCGGGCAAGGAGCCCAGGGTGCGCCGCTGGCGTTGCACACTAGCACGCCTACGCCCAGTACTCGTACCCAGCACGTTCAGCAGCTGCCCAAACCCGTGGACACTAATCTCGCTAAGACGGTCATCTTTAGTGACAGAATAGGAAAAGGTTTAGGTTACTTACTGCACAATCAACTTAATCAGGTTGTTGAAAATGTTTGTTTACCCCAGGCCTCGTTTGAACAAATTACTAATAGAATGTTAAACTATAACTTCTCTGAAAACACTACAGTGGTGCTATTATTAAGTCACAGTAGCGGTGTCGACAAGCGAGCCTTGACTAATTTTATTAATTCTTGTGCCACCCTAAATGTCCGTAACTGTATTATAGGCACATTACCTTATATTAAGGGACAAGTTGAATATAATAGTAGAATATTTAATTTTAATACTATGTTATATAAATTGACATGTAGTCATAGTGACAACTTATATACAGTTGACATTAATCTATTTGATAATTTTATATTGACAAACAGTACAATGTACTTATCTCTTTATTACCGCAAACTTTTAGCTAATTTGTTAGCTATGAACATTTCTGACCCGGTTACACATTGTACACCAGATCATTCTAGACTTAGGCCTCTTGCATCCAGGAACAATAAATCTCAACATTTAAACTAAACAATGAGACAAAGGAAAGCCGCTTAGTATTATTCATCAGAATATTCAGGGCTTTCCTGGCAAGGAGCTTGAGATTGAGTTGTTCCTGGAGTCAAGAAAATGTGATATTTTATGCGTTTCGGAACACTGGTTGAAGGACTATGAGATGCTCATAAATTACGAAAATTATGAAATAGTCAGTGCCTTCAATCGAAAGTCCACTATTCGCGGAGGCACTTTTATTCTTGTTAATAAAAATATCAAAGCTAAAGAGCGAAAAGATATTGTTGGACTTTCGGTTGAATGTGTGTGAACTGTCATGCATTGAGTTGGAGAAACATATTATAGTGTGCGTATACAGACCCCCTAAAAATAGTAACTATGAGAGTTTTGAACTAATTATGGAAGATGTTTTAAAGATATTATTAAAATCAAAGAATAAATTTCATATTGTGTGTGGAGATTTCAATATAAATTTATTAGAAAATGTTGCTTTTAGAAGTCGATTTATCAGTTTGTTTAAGTCATTTAACCTAAACAACATATTTAAAGAACCTACTGAATAACTGCAACCACAGCATCTTGTTTAGACAATATCTACTGTGATTGTGACTATTCAGACCAAGAAATAGTAAATTGTTGTAAATCAGACCACAATGGACAATCTGTGCTTTTTCCATGTCGTCCTAAAGTTGAAAAGATTGTTATTAGTAAAAGAATTATAAGCTCCAACCAAGTAGACAAACTCCATACTGCACTATCAGAAAAACTACCAGTTCTAGACTATGATACTAACAATCCAAATAACTTTTATTCAAAGCTTTTATAACGATACGTGATGAATTTGAAGACAAATTCAAGGTAAAGAAATTAACAATTAATCCTAAATTTAAATTCAGCGACTGGGCAACTGTAGGGATTCGAACAAGTAGGAATAAGTTATTTGAGCTGTATGACGAAAAGTCTTATAATCATAGTGTAACTTTTGTTGAACATGTTAAAAATATTCTAAGATATTCAAAAATGTTTGCATACAAGCTAAAGCAATTTTCACCAAAAATAAAATATACTCTGCTGAAAATGTTATTAAAACTGTTTGGAAAGTTGTCAATTCAGAGACTGGTCGAAACAAACCAATTGAAAAATCTCATTCTTTGATGACTGGTCAGGGCATTGTTACTGCAGACGCTGATGTAGCTAATGAGTTTGAAACTTTTTTCAGTAACATCCCATTCAAAACTACTGAGTCACTTAACTCTTCGCCAATCATCGCGTCAAATCTTCTTAAAAACAATGTTCAGACTTGTGTTAATATATTTGAGTTTAGGCACATTAATGCGAACGTAATATTAAAAACTTTTAAAGATATAAAAGTAAAAACTACAGAGGATTTATGGGGCATGTCAGTAAGACTATGTAGTTCTTTAATTGATACATTAGCACCATACTTAGCCTGTATATTTAATGCTTGCATTGATCATGGCGTATTTCCTGATCTCATGAAGCACAGTAAAGTAATACCTCTTTTTAAAGCAGGAGATAAAACGGATCCCAGTAACTTTAGGCCAGTATCTGTACTACCAGTTTTGAGTAAAGTTTTGAGAAAATTGTACTTAATCAAATGCTCCTACATTTCAACTTAAATAAATTACTACATGATCAACAATTCGGTTTTACGAAAGGGCGCTCGACAACCGACGCTGCTGTTAACCTCCTACAACTTATTTACGGTGCTTGGGAGGAGTCGCAGGATGTCATAGGGGTGTTCTGCGATTTGTCCAAGGCATTTGATTGCGTTGATCATGAGACACTGTTGCTGAAACTGGACCATTATGGTATAAGAGGAAAAGCGCTTGATTTAGTTCAATCTTATCTCGGAGATAGGACGCAGACAGTGCAGATAAATGGTGTGAAGTCGATAGGATCTGCCGTCAGAATTGGTGTACCGCAAGGATCAATTTTGGGGCCGTTTCTATTTTTAGTATACATAAACGACTTGCCGTTCATGGTACAGAATCTAGCCAAGATAGTGCTTTTGCTGATGATACTTCTTTAATATTTAAAGTGGATAGAAAAGCTGTAAATATTGACGAAGTAAATGGCGCACTTGATCAGGTTCATAAATGGTTTACGTCAAACAATTTAGTGCTGAATTCTAAAAACTAAATGTATTAAATTCTCTTTGCCTAATGTAAAAGTATTAAACACGATGTTGTTCTAAATAATGAAAAGCTTAATTATGTAACTGAAACAGTTTTCTTAGGGATTACACTCGACGCAACCGTTCAATGGGATCCACATATACTAGCACTGGCTAGTAAACTTAGCTCAGCGGCATACGCTGTTCGAAAAATTCGACAATTGACCGATGTTGCTACAGCCAGGCTTGTGTATTTTAGTTACTTTCACAGCATAATGTCCTACGGATTATTGTTATGGGGCGGGATCAAGCCGCTAACATTGAAACTATCTTTGTGTTACAAAAAAGGGCTATAAGAGCAATATATAAACTGCGAAGTCATGAATCCCTACGAGAATTGTTTAAGGAAATTGGCATTCTTACGCTTCCTTCGCAGTACATATTTGACAATATAATGTATGTACGTAAGAATTCCAGTTCCTATTTAAGAAACTCTGATATTCATTGTCGTAATACAAGAAATAAAAATAAAATTGTACCGCCACAAACTAGATTAAGTAAGATCAGTAAATCATATATGGGTAACTGTGTACGCTACTATAATAAAATTCCAGAGGAAATTTTAAAGTTAAATGATAGGCAATTTAAAATTAAAATAAAGAATACTTTATGTTTGAAAGCGTATTACAAGACTGAACATTATCTGAAAGACAAAGATGTCTGGTTAGTAGCAACAGTTGCTCCAACACAATGCAAGAGATAGGCATTATTTAAAAATAAACATGACATTATATTTTAGTGGTTAAACTTTTATGATATGTAAATTGACATGTATAGTGGTTAAATTTGACATTTCATACTTATTATTCTTAAATTTTTGACATGTATTTTTTACATTTACTGTAAATTTACTTTTTTGTTATGTTATTTTATTGCTCGTATATTTAAAGTACCTTTATTTTAAAGACGAAACAGTTAGAATAATCTACTGTAATATTATTTTTATTTTGTTGAGCCGTTTTTGGCTATTACTATTATACTATTAATTTATTTTCTAGCTTAGATAGGGTAGCATAGGGCCTAAAATATTGTCAACTTTAGAATAGGTGCACTTCTGGGCAGGTTTTTGGGGGGTTTTCCTGTCCAGGGGGTCCGGCTAACTATACGTATGGAACACCTTTTTAAAATATTGACAGAATGTAATTCCATTTACTTGTCAATCACTGAGGCATAAAGTTACATGCTGTGTGGTTAGCCTGGCCAGCCCCGAGGCAGTGCCTTTATTTTTATTTTTTTTATCCCGCCCGTGCCGCGTTTAGAGTAGGAACACAAATTGTTATAAAAAATAGAAAATTTTGCATTAGAAATTTTCTCTTTTTTAAGTTTGAATTAGAATGTGACTTTCTTAAAGAGAATCTTGTAAATTCCTACTAAGAAATAAATTATTGAATTTGAATTTGAATTTGAAGCTCAAACAAAATCATAACCAGCTAATATGCAGTTGTTCAAGAGTGGTAAAGTACTATAGTCTGTACGGTATATACGTGTACTTTTCCTCTCAAGTCCAGTTTTCATCAGAATGTCATTCTGACTGATCGATGGGGCTTCGTCAGCTTGTCAATACGAGTATGAGGACTGATTTACAGAGAGACCGACAGAAGTAAATATTGATAGTTTATCAACACTCGTTTTGTTTGCCTCTTGATTTTTTAACGAAACATTTTCAACGAGAATTATATGAAAGACTCACTTGTTGTATAAACACGAAGCTTAATGAATTGTTTAAAACTCAGCCTTTTTCGTTTCATATTTTGTTTTTACTTTTTAATTCGCTTTGAGCGGATGTGGTGGCGCTTTATTCTGTTTGATGTTTGGCTTTAGTCAATAAAAACAAGCTACACTTCGCTTAACTTGAGTAAAATACATGTTAGTGAGATCTGCCAATTAGATCTGGTAGATGTGTTACATACATACATAAATGTATAGGTAGAATGATTGTTGAATGTAAATGTTGGAAGCTAAACGTAAAAAAATGTATTTGACGTGCGTCAACGTCATAGCATTTGCAGATTGCATGTTGATTGGAACAAAATGCGACAAGAAAAACTAGGTAAATACTACAAGATACCACCTTAATCCATTGTTACTCCACTACGTACGACGGTACGGTTTTTTTTATATTCAGGATACCCGATGGATACTGGACAATTTTTTCTCTTTTCTTATAAATTCTATTCTATTTCATTATTGGATGTGCTACGAATCGCTAGTAAAACAATGGATCCAACTCTACCTCTACGTAAGACGGTACATTTTTTTTTATTCAGGATACCCGATAGATACTGGACTATTCTTTCTCTTTTACTATAAATCCTATACTATTTCATTAGTGAATGTGTATGCTACCAACCGCTAGTAAAACATTTGGATCCAATTTTATCTCTACCACCCAATTTATGATTCGATTTACAAAAAAGTTACAGGTAAAATGCCTGAAAAACTTGAATAGACAGCCAAGGTGTGATCCCGGGCTTCGGAGATCAAAGTGTAGTCAAGATGTGATCCAAGTCACGGGCTACAAAAACCCTCGTTAGTTCAACTTCGACCCTTGTCAAATACTTCACCTAATCCCATGGTTTTATAAAATCCTCCGAGTTATTTACAAATGCTATTTTTACAAGAATAAAATCGAAATATTTGTCAGTTGAATTTTTGCCTCAATTTCTGGTCGTGTCTTCCTTAGTTGGTATTATTGTATTTTCCCTTGTATTGGATAATTTTACCTTGCATCAAAAATTTGCTGTATTCTGGTAGCAAATTAGTAAAAATAAGACGGTGATAGTATTACAATGTCTTACATTTTCGAAATAATTGATTCTGCGCCTTTTTGTAGTCAGTTAAATCACCTAACCAGTAACCAGTACGTATGCATACTACAAATTAGGAAAACAGCACGCGGGGCGCCTTTACAGATGGCTCACTCAGTACTAGTGACGATTTTGATGCTTACTCACTTTAACTGGAAATAACTGCAATCTCAAGTAAAATCAAAGTAACTATAAACAGGTGATTGCCATGAACGTCATGTCTCTTGGATTAATTGGCTCGGAATTATATGACGTTCTCGTATCAGATTTTGCTGTATTGATATTCTTACTTTGAGATTTTTGATAGTATCTAGCATACACTTATATATGTCGCAGTACGATGGCAGAATCAGGTTTTTGGCCAAAACCCTATGTTTTTGGCCAACAGCCGGCATATGGCAGAATCGTAGACTTCCTTCGGCCATCGTCCTAAGCTGATCCAGGTTTTTGGCCAAAAACCTAGGATTTTGGCCAAAAAACTAGGGTTTTGGCCGAAATCCTAGATTTGTTTAGTATTATGGCTTTTTTTTTGCATTTCGGGTGAACTTCTTCGTCTTCGAGCGGTACACCAAGTCGCCCAACGAGCCGTTGGACCCTGGTATCACAGTTTCCAACCGCCTACTGCAAGTAGCATTCCTCTAACATGGTTGTGTAACGACCGCCGTCTAAGTGATCATAGAGAGCAATCGGGACCGACGGCTTACCGTGCCCGTGTGGTTCGGGGGAACGAGGAGTGGAGAGGTACTTTATGCAGCTCCCTCTGATCTTTTGAGGGTAGACTTGGACACCGTAAATGGACACCCTGAAGGGCAGGGGGGAGCATCAGACACCATAAGAGCAGGAAATACCACTGAACGCTCTAGAGGATTGGTGGTAGCGTTGGACGCCCTGGAGACCAGGAGGTAGCGTCGGACCCCCAGAAAATCCAAAACCCGTCATCTTACATCCTCCAGAGTGTCCAACGCTACCCACGCCCTCCAGAGTGTCTGGCGCTACCTCCCACCCTCTAGAACGTCCAATGCTACCTCTTGCCTTTCGAGATGTATGCCCGAACTACACGGGCACGTTAAGCCGTCGGTCCCGATTGCTCTTAATGATCACTCAGACGGCGGTCGTTACACAACCTTGTCAGAGGCCTGCTCCTTGCAGTAGGCGGTTTAAAAACTCTAACACCAGGGTTCATCGGGTCGTTGGGCGACTTGGTGTATCACTCGAAGACGAAGAAGTTCACCCGAAATGCAAAAAAAGTCATAATACTCAACAAATCTAGGATTTCAGCTAAAATCCTAGATTTTTGGCCAAAATTCTAGGTTTTTGGCCAAAAACCTGGATCAGCTTAGGACGATGGCCGAAAGAAGTCTACGATTTTGCCATATGCCGGCTTTTGGCCAAAAACCTAGGTTTTTGGTCAAAAACCTAGGTTTTTGGTCAAAAACCTGATTCTGCCATCGTACTGCGACATATATACCCTATCCTATCACATACCCTGGCTATAAAACAAGTGAAATCGTAGAAATCTTAAGTAGGGTGGAGTGAACCTTCTGTAAACTCCCTATTTTGAGTACATATTTACATTGAATAAACAGTCGCGGTCAGAAGTTGTTTAGCAGTTGTTGATTTGGAAACTACTTTGACACTGTCTGTGTTGAACATACGTTTACGTACTACAATGGCAAGCAATTTAACCAGACCCAAAACTATGGGCTGGAAACGGGGTTAATTTGTTCCTTTTACAAATTACTGAAGTGAACAGCAACAATTATTACTATCCCACGTAAAACAAATAGAGGGAATCCAAAACTTGGCGTCCGTTGTTGCGCATCCGTAATGCATGCGTCTGTAAGATGCAAAGAAATTTGGAATTCCCCATACTAAAACCGGACGTTGACGAAAGCAAAACGAATATGTTTGCGTTGATTGAAGGACACATCTGTCTCGGTTACACTTATTATGATAGATGCAAATTCCCCATACTAAAACCGGACGTTGACGAAAGCAAAACGAATATGTTTGCGTTGATTGAAGGACACATCTGTCTCGGTTACACTTATTATGATAGATGCAATCTGTTTTACACCAACGGACGTCCAGTGTGTCACCATATTTAATTAAGACGTTCTAAGTATCATCATTACAGCCACTACTGAACGTATGGTCTCCCTCAGGTTATGCCATAATACACGATCTTTCGCTTTCGCTATCCAATCGCAATCATCCATTTTCTTTAAGCCATTGGTCCAATTGGCTAGACCTACGCCTTGGCAAGTGTGGCGTCCAACGCTACACTTGCCAAGGCGTAGCCTCCACTCGAGAACTCGCTTGCTTCACTCTACTGAGTAAATTTCACATAATATTTGCTCGCGCTAAATGGGTGGTAAACATCATTCTGGTCGAGTAAACGGCTTTATTTTATTGCTCTGGCGGACCATTAGATTGGTTTAACTAACAATATTATACTTCGTTGCCTGCATCCTATGAGATTTAATAAACCATGTAGTACGTTCTTCGTGGTACCGCACCATTACACGTATTTTTAGATATATTTTAAAAGAAATAATCAAAATCAAGTCAGTATTTTGACTACCGCTGTACTTAGCCCCGCCGTTCCCCAGATGGCGTGGCGCTCGCGTCATTCGTTTTCCGTGTATCGCACCAGTAACGCGTTCCGTAAAAAATAATTATTTTTTGTATATAGTTAGTGAAAAGTAAAGATTAAGAAGTGCAAGGAATAAAGGTGTTAAAAGTGCTAGTGAAAACTTCGATAAACACGACTGGAATTGGATTTGACACGAAAATGGAGGTTAGTTTTTGAAAAATCCTTCTCTTTCTCTTTCTTTGGTTCTTGTCCAAAAAATCTTTGGTTATTCCCTTAGTGTCGGCACGGGATGTCGTCCGGGAATTACTGTTGATATTCCCTCAGTGGCGGCACGAGATGTCGCCCGGGAATTTCTGTTGATATTCCCTCAGTGGCGGCACGAGATGTCGTCCGGGAATTTCTGTTGGTATTCCCTCAGTGGCGGCACGAGATGTCGCCCGGGAATTTCTGTTGATATTCCCTCAGTGGCGGCACGAGATGTCGTCCGGGAATTTCTGTTGGTATTCCCTCAGTGGCGGCACGAGATGTCGTCCGGGAATTACCGTAGTAAAACCAAGCCGAGAGCCTGTCCCTTGTCGATTGCTGCCATTAACGCCGATCCCATTTTCATGACGCTTTTCCTCAGTGGTAACACGAGATGTTATCCGGAAATTACTCCTTACTTTCCTATTGTGGTGGCTCGAGATGTCATCCAAGAAGTAAATACATGAAACTAAAAGATGACATGACACCAATGCTTACAAGTATGCTGATAATCTTAAACGAACCACTTAAGAATGAACTGCTGCACTATAAGGAAATGGAGCCTTCATCGTAGCTGAAACCAAGTCAACCTCAAGTAAAATCGTATGTTATTCCAATTATCTCTGATCTAAGGGCTGCTGGTGTTTTCAAAACACATATTAACTTCATTTTTGTAATGAAGAAATGTTTCAGAGGTATGTGTGACTGTCAATGGACTCAAAAATGGCTAATAGCCTTTTCATGAGATCTCTGAACGTTTGGGGGAAGATCCTCATAGAAGGTTTGGCTGCTGATTAGGTAAAGGTAATTGTGCAATTGGCTAAGACCCTATTTTCAGAAACCTCTTTCTAAAAACATGGTACTTTAGAAAAGCCAGACAACGTATTTATTGTTTTATCAATAAACAACTCAATAATCTACAAGGGACCTGCATATTCCAATAAGAATATCTGGAATTATCTGCATTCTCCTTAATCTGCGTTTTTGTACTGAATAATGATATATCATTTCAGTAAACCTTGTAACAAAAGTCTTATCAGACTATAAGTCACAATATCAACATTGGTTGACATGACAATGTTTTGTTTGGTGGGTACTCAGAAGAAAAATTTTATAACACAATTCTTAGGAAGACTCAGCGTGTAAATTACTCTGACTAGGCTTTGAAACCAAGGCACAGTCAGCCTTACTGAGAAAAAAGTTCAACAGCAGCAGGGCGTGCTGCTCTTGCGCAGTCACGCTTCTACACCGCTGCGAGTGAAAGGCATCCAACAGCGTCACCCCCATTGCCGAACCAAGCGGCCTACTGCAGCCACTAGAGGTACAGAAATGTATTTTCTACATGAAATGTGATTAGATTGTATTCAAAATCTTCTACATGTAGGTATGTTTCCTACTTTTCCAAATTCAAATTCCACAGCACTGCAGTGGACGATTAAGATTCATTCCTAATGTAAACACAAAGCTAAACTAAATATCAACATTTAAGATGTAGTTTCAAAACAAATAATTATTTTGTGTCATATTATGTGACTTTGCCGATGACTCATACTCATACGCGGCGGAATAGACCTGCTATCTATACCTACCAGCCTAATCTATCTAACTTATGGCTACCTGTTCATGAAATCCAAATTTAAAGAAAATGTTCTTTATTCCTTTGTTAGGTTAATCGACCGTTTGAGTCGATGAACGATCCGACTAAATAAGTATCTGCGATTTTGTTTTGATTAACTAGTCAATGTAACAATGAAGTTACATGTTTTCCATTGTCAGTGGTCAGCTCTGTTCTCTTTTACTAAATAGGTAAGCTTGTGCTTACCTACCTAACTGACGCTGTAAAATAAAGCCCATTGTGATTTAGATAATTTATCATACATATTATGATGGAAATTATGTATTCTGTATGCTCTAATAATGCGTATAACTGTTGTTTATTCCGTCTAAGCTTCGACTTAGTACCAAACGACAAAGTATTTTTTATTGGGTCTGGTATTATTGAAATCTTTAGAGCATTGAACATAATTCTCAAAATATTAATTTAAAACAATCTGCCGAAAAATACCATAAACTTTTATGAACTTTTACAAAAATGTGTCAACAAAGCAAACATCAAATTATGAAAATTTGCATAGGTAATATGTAGGTATGATTTTACTGATTGCCTGCAGTACAAGTAGCTGCCTATAGATCCAAGTAGCTAAGTTTAACACTTACACACAGTTCCGTAGTTATTATTATCACTCGTGAGTAAAAAACCCGTTAGTTTTAGCTAAGTTTGGTTTTACATACACGAAACCTTTAGAATAATGAAAAGGCCACAATATTTGGCCTTATTAGAATGTTATACATCAATATAACTGGAATGGTAAAAATAAATTTTGTGTTGGATTAAACAACGTTTAATAGCAATGTTTAATAGCATGTACCTTTAAATAGACAACCCTATCACGATTAGGACATTTTCAAATATAAATCTTTACAGATTTTTCGTTTTTTTGCATTGGATTCTGTTCATCTTATGCCGGCGAAGTAAGTATAGTTAATAGTGGAACTATAGGTAATGTTTATGTAAGAAATTAAAAATATTATAGTATTTTTATTTCATGCAATTACATAACTCAAACTTGGTTCGTTAATTACCTACATTTAGTACAAGGACGTAAAACACTATATACCTACTTTACTTACTTATTACAATTTTTGTAGGTCCTGTTATTAGAATAGTGGGGTACAATTCTCACATTAGTAACTTAACAAGAAAGATCTTGTACTGATGTACTGCGAGTTGTCTAAGACTGCGAGCAAACAAAGTAGGATTTTTGACATAACGTCATGTGGATTTGTTCAAACAATATCCACACAGGTTCAGTAAAAACATGCACTTAAAATTGAAATTTTTACTCTAAAATGGGATAAGAATATTTTATTCTTACACGCTTTTCCCATATTTTCTGTAAATCTAAAATAATATAGATCCACCGGTTCCACCTGTTATCATAATATTATGTACCTACTTTGTCTGGACTAGACAAAAATTTTGTTTTATCCTTTTTTATGACCTTGAAGTGTGAGGAATTCAAGATAGCGTTTTTCTAACAATAATAAGAAAAAGATACGGCAGGAGTAGTGATGACATCGTAGGTAATAGATTGAAATCTTAAACCTTTAACAGCCGTGGTGTTTATTTTGTAAACAAAATAAAATCCAAAGATATTTTTTGTATTACTACCTGATTTAAGTACTTATCTACTTAAATTGCTTACAAAACAATTAAATAATAGCGCTAGTTTACACAACATGTAGATTAACTTAGGTCAAAACTTTCTTTGAAAGAAAAATGAACTGAATAATATTTTGAATAATTTGTAAAAGATGACATTAGAACTAGGCCTTATCTACGTAGATATCAAAATTTCTAGAACCCTAGTGGGTATTGTTTCAGATCACAATAAAAACATTCAAACAACATCCAAGTGCATTTTTAAAAGACTTTGAAGCTTGTAACTTCGTTCCTTATTCGCGACAGGACATCGTATTCAAACATTAACACTTTTTGTGATATTAACGTAGCTTGCTTTGCTACCACTATAGGTACATGAATTACCCAAAAAAGACATAACTAAAATCTAGTATTTTAATTTAACCCCGCAATGAGTTCACTTATGCTACGAAAGCCTATCCATAATAGAAAACACTGCATTGACTTAACATTGCATTCGATTATTCTTAAAATAGATATTTACTATGATATTTTAATGTCAATTAGCCTTAGCATATGGCTAACTTAACTGTACCTTTCTTTGTTTTGATACTTTTTAATGAGTTTGATCAAGATGAAGCTTTCGAGCAGTCGGTGACGTAGATAATAATTTGTTTATTCTTAGTATACCTACCTATATATTTCGTACAGTGTTGCCAGCGCCGTATGTTCAAAAATTACTTCCACTCTTATATAAAGTTACGTTTTGAAGAAAAAAGTTACGCGACAATTTTTTTTCATAAAAATATATTTTTTCGCGTGGGTAGTATAGATACAATCTTTTTTTTTCATTGTTGTTTAGGTGAATCTTTCACTAACAGCCGATGTTTCGGTTCATGACACTGAGAACCGTAAATCTAAAATAGAAAATTGAATGCAAGTTACTATCTACATAGCATTTCAGTCTGTTCTGTAATATTATAAACTATGAATTTTCTTTTTTACGAAATGTTACGTAAAAGTTACGCCCGTGACTAGGTTACGCCAAGGTTACGATTAGGGCTGAAAAGTTACGTAAAACGTAACAAAAGTTACGTTCTGGCAACGCTGATGATTTCGTATGTGTAGGCGAATACTTAATACAGGTATTACATATTAATTTCGTGTGTAAAGCCTAAAGTTCTTTTCAAATATTGTTGGCAAGTCATTCTGCAATAAGTAGAGCGCTAAACATCTACATGGTTTATTAAATCTCATAGGATGCAGGCAACGAAGTATAATTTATGGTTAATTGAACTTACCTAAGTGAACTTCAACCAAAATTATACGAGTTGCTGCATCCGTAGAGATTTAAGATCCCACCCTCCCGTCTTTACTTCTTAAAACCCTTATTGCTATTGCAGAATGTGCCTTGATTCTCTTACTCTAAAAATAATGACGCGAGCGCCACGCCATCTGGGGAACGGCGGGGCTAAGTACAGCGGTAGTCAAAATACTGACTTGATTTTGATTATTTCTTTTAAAATATATCTAAAAATACGTGTAATGGTGCGGTACCACGAAGAACGTACTACATGGTTTATTAAATCTCTACGGATGCAGCAACTCGTATAATTTTGGTTGAAGTTCACTTAGGTAAGTTCAATTAACCATAAATTTTAGTTCTATCTGCCGAATATCGCAGACTGCAAATACCATTAGTATTTTATGAGCAAATTAAATGAAGTTTACCTATAAGAGAATTGTTTTGTTTTATTTGAAAACAGCTAGATATAGGTCATCCATCACATCAATAAGACAGATTTGAACTATTTTATTAGTAGGTAGGTACCTAATTTAATAACGTTTTGACTACCTACTACATAAACTTTGGGTGTATCATATCAGTTACAATAACAATATTTTAATGAGATAACTTCAAATATTTTAAGAGTGAGTTCTACTCACAAAACTAAACACTATTTTTGAACCATTTGAAAAAAAACATGTTATTATATTATTCATACTTCAAAAAATGTTATTCATAGTTCAAAAATGGTAGGTAGGTACTAAGGAAAGTAATTCGATATCATAGAAGAGAACACCCTTATAATTATAATATTGGTTTTTAATTGAATTACCTATAAACCATGAATGGCACAACTTGAACATCAAAATCATAAAAAGGTATTGCTCATGCGATAAAGTGAAAAAAAAAATACTACAAACAACAAATACTACATGTGACCGCCAAGTGCACAACAATATTTTAGTGTTTTCACGAACTTACAAATTGGTTTATCCAACAATATAGGTCGGACGGAGAATTAAATTAGGGTTTTATTGTGGATCGTGATGCAGTTATCCGCTGTGCAGTAGAACTCCTATCTCCAGATAGATTTTATTTATTAGATTTCAGGTAATTCTTTCAGGCGACCGCAATAAATCTAAAGATAAGTATGCTACTACTGCTATAACAGCACCAGCAGTCAACTGTTGAATACGTGTCTCTCCGAGAGAATAGTGTATATTTTCCTTATCATGAACAATATAAAAAAATCGTGTTTACAAGCAAGTACAACTATGTTGATTTAGAGGTTCAAAATTTTGTTTTATTTATTTTGACTTATGAGCCGTGGAGAAGGTTGTTCAGTGTGATGGAATCGTTCTCATTGACCATTTTGTATCAAATGACAACAGTAGTGACTGACAATAAAAAAGAAATGAAATTAGTAAATACTAGCTGCCTGTCAGCGGTTTCACCCGCTGCAACCTATTATTCCGCGGGAAAAAAACATTATTCGCCAAGAGATGTCGTTGTTAGTTTTCGGCGAAAAGGCGAAAACGATTAAAACGAGAATCGGCTCAGTCACGCCACCTATTTCAAAAATATTGGAAAATGCGTGATCCCGTGGGAATGAGGCATTTTTCCGTGGTAAAAAGTATCCTATGTGTTATTCCAGATGCCCTTTTATATTTCTGCAAAGTTTCATGTCAGTCTAATCAGCCGTTTTTGCGTGATGTCGTAACAAACACACACACAAACATCCGCCTTTATAATATTAGTAGGATAAAAACATATATTTAGACTTAGAACCTTACCAAAATTTTGCATCCTTCATTGTTGTTAGTAAATACAATAGTAGGTATAACTGGACATAGAACCTAACCAAAATTTTGCATACCTATCCTGAAAATGTGTTACAATTTCGCAGTCTAACGCTTGCGCTGAATTTGTGGTTTCTGGCTTTCTGCCAGCTGCTATCAGCCTGTCTACTGCATCCATCATGGTAACGCAGTCAGTTCTTGTTTATTCACACTGATGAAGATTGAAATGTGCACGTAATTTTTTATGAGCATATTACGATGATCTGTTTTGTCAAGTTACCGGTTGTTTGTTTGTGCTGAGTCTGAGATATTTCAATCGTATAATATACTGGTGCCCGGCATTGATGACACCCGATGCAACTCATTTTCCCGTGGGAAAAGACGTATTTTAATACGTATACCTATGCTCGTATATATTAGAATTTCGTAGTCTAGTGCTCGTGGTTAATTCGTGGTTTCTGGCTTTCTGCCAGCTGTTATCAGGCTGTCTAATGCATCTATCATGGGAACGAAGTCAGCTATTGTTTATTCATTCTGATCAAGATTGAATTGTGCACGTAATTTTTTTTAGAGTATATTACCATGATCTGTTTTGTCAAGGTACGTTCGTTTGAGCTGTGTCTGAGATATTTCAATCGTATAATATACTGGTGGCCCGGTATCGATGACACCCGATGCAACTCATTTTTCCGAGTAAAAAAGGCATAAATATTGATCTGTAAGTATACCTATCCTCGTATGTAGTTGGATTTCGTCGTCTAACGCTTGCGCTGAATTTGTGGTTTTTGGATCACTGCCAGCTGTTATCAGGCTGTCTACTGCATCCATCATGGGAACGAAGTCAGCTACTGTTTATTCATTCGCTCCCTGATCAACTGTAATCATGGGGAACGTAGCTAACATAAAAACCGATAATTTACGACAGCAAAATTTTAATGCGGCGGCTTCTGAATTGGAATTAATCACTTTCCCCATGGACTCTAAAATGTAATGTATCTATTCAAAATATTTTACAATTTAAATTTTTCAACTCTAGTATCCACTAACGTGTACCTACCTATATTTCTTTCTAAGTCCTACAATAATGATAGCTTACAAGCTTCAGCGTATACGGGGTGTTAGGGACGGTGTAACGAAAACTTTGCAGGCGTGCTCAGACCATGAAACTGAACAACTTTTACTATGGAGCCAATGGTGGGAAACGAAAAAATTTTTCCGACCTCCCATACAAAGTCAGTCAGCTGATCGTGAATTTTGTATGGGAGGTCGGAAATTTTTTTTCGTTTCCCACCATTGGCTCCATAGTAAAAGTTGTTCAGTTTGATGGTCTGATCACGCCTGCAAAGTTTTCGGTACACCGTCCCTAACACCCTGTATATTCATAATATTTTAGGTTGTATCTGTTACATTTAGATAAATGATTGTTTCGCTGCGCTCGATAGATCGACTATCCAACGACAAATGATTCGGTAAATTAGTATAAACCGTTTATTTACAATGCCTACTTACTACTTTTATTTTGGATAATTGTCAGATGTATAAAAATGAGCCGATTCCCGCTCATGTTTGATTACCGCATTTTTATAAGTACACCGATAATCTTATCTGTTACATAATGCCAACTTTAATGTCAAAATTTGTCATAGGTATGAAAACATTGCACTTGAATTAGGAAAATTCCGCATGCGAGTTATTATTGAAAACCCTAACAATAGGCGCAGGATTAATGTAGGTACCTATTTAATGATAAAAGGTACCTACATAAGCTAGCTAAATCATGTCACGTGCAAACAAAATTAGCTGGCACTGCTGCTATACATAAATAAAAGCTGGTTCATTAAATTCCTAAAATGGACAATAGGCTATGACAGTGCTTTGATTTATAATCAATGATGCTTTTAATTTCCAAACTAATTATTTAAATAGAATGAATTGTCCTAGTCCACTCGTAGCCTCTTTTCTAAACAGCAACGTAAATCTGCAAAATCTCATCGTTAATAAGTAAGTACGCTACGGTAAACTCTCCAAATACTATGATATACTATGTATTCAGACTATAAAACCGGACAACTTCCCGTAAGAAAATAATGCAGGAGACATAAAATTTTTGGTCTTCATACATTATCACAATAAGTTGTCTGCATTTACTGTGGGACTAAAGCATTTTGGATCGCTGAGCCGGCAAAAGTTAAGATTTTTTTCTTTCTTATAAAAAGGCACCCCTTTGATTTTTCGTTACCCATAAGCAAAACAAGCCTCTGCCTGATTTTACTAGCCTATTTCCAATTTTCATGGCTACGTTGTAAATCCTAGCCGCCAAATTACGTGGCGTGCACGTGACAGAAAACTACGTTCCCTAAATGGGAATCGCATGCACCACTGGCTTTACGCCGCACCAACTATTCGGGCAAGTTTTTGTGTACTAATAGTTGTAGGTATCACCTACTATAAAAAAATTACATGCTAACAGTATAGGAAGCGGGTCTTCGAGTGAAGGCCATGCCTCGGTAAACGCCTAAGGTAGACCCATGACTTAAACTAGTATCGGCTGGATGGTAAAAGGGATATTGTTCAGATTCTATTGTACGTCAAGGGAGGCCTACGTCCCGCAGTAGACTACTATGGGATGATATTATAATGTGAAAATGGCATCTGAATGTTTTTTATTAAGGTGGCTCTTACATAGTATACGGCATGAATTTTCTGTATTTTTCCGGATCCTTTAACAAAAGGAGTTCTAAAGCCCCGTGCAAAACTGGACATTATGGAACATGTCGCCGTATCGAATTACGGTTTTCAAAAGTTGTCATTTGTATGTCACGAAATGCGGTGCGCAAGTTATTCGCCTGATCCCATTACCACTACTCTTCTCTGTTTAAATGAAACTAACAATCTGTCAAATAAATTTGAGATAAAATTTAAGATTTCCCCAAAACGAAGATTTAGATTTCATTTTACAAACAATATCATGAATACACACACAACATTAAAACCGAACATCTCATAACAAAATAATCCTTCCTTTTCCACGAAATTTCGGCAAATTTAATGGAAACACAGAGCTTACCGTCGAAAAAGGCAATCTCTATTTATTTTGCGCCGATAAATATATCAAAGCGGCAAAGGAGGGGAAGAATATTGACATATTTATAATAAAACCCGCATTATTGAATTCCGAGAGGAGCAAATGGATGGAGAAAAGCATTTTATTAACGGTGAAATTGTACGGAAGTGGGTAAACTCGTCGTTTCGCGTCATTTGAAACGATTTTCTTTCTACTGATATCTGACAATGACTTAAGGCAGTGGTTCTTAACCTTTAGTACTGGGAGTAAATTTTACAAAGTTTTAATATAATGATCAGAGACCACTGAGTTGATTTCTTGATTTAGTTATCAGATTCATTAAGGGGTTAGGAGTCATAATATCAAAGACGAAAATCTGTCAAAAGCGGTGCCATGCTGCACCATTCAGATAGAATGCACATTGCGAGTAGAGAGAGCAGGACAATTTTAACGTAAACTTCATGTGAAGCGAGTTCAACATTTTCATGATAAAGTGCAATAGACGAGCCACAACGCCTCAAAGCAACACTAAGCGTATTGCGATCGAAACGAGCTCAACTTTCTTGTTAAAAAGCAATACAAAGTTGCAATAACAGCGTAGCAGTGAAGTACCTGATTGAGGACTGATATGATATGATGTCAGGCGTTAAAAACTGTTACACAGTCTTCAGAATGACTATCAAACTTTTAACAGACGTAGTGTATATGGCCGTCTTTCCAGCCGTTTACTGCATACCCCGCAAGGGATTTAATTAGGCGTGATATATGTATGCATGTTAAAACCATTAGGATTTTTGAATTATTCCTTATCTTGATGTCTTACATGAAGTTGAAGTCAAGGATAACCTTCGGGAAAATCTTTGAAGTCAATATTTATATGTATATTTTATTAATAAATATACTGGAGGTCACAAAACAACAAATAAAGCAGAAAGGTCAAGGTGCTCATGAAACTAAACAACTTTCCCGGTGGAACATGGGTCGAAATATGAAAAAATACTTTGTACAAAATCGCCCCTGATTTCAGTTACTGAACTGATTTGAGCTACTATGGGAAGTTCATTTTTTTTAAATATCGGTGTCATAAGTGCCGTGTGATGCCGGCCTAGAATAGCATCACCCCAATTCTACCCGTGGGTAGAGTACCATGAACTCCTTTCGGATTTATTTGTTTTTCTGTAACACGTTGTATGCAGATGTGTATCGCCCCTTATCAAAACAAAAAGCAGCCACAAAATTAAGTTTATTTTATAATTAGCAGTAAATTTACTTGACGAAAGAACCTTTTTGCAAATAAAACACTATTAAATAATAAATTTGAGGCTTTTCGCAACTTTCCAGACTAGTGCGTAATTATATTCTTGTATAGTTTTGAAACTACTTAAAAGTTTAATAAATGAGATGTACAATGTAATGATTCAATTTTATAACTACTTTAAAAATATCTTTTTCCAAAATATGAGCTTCTGTTCGCAGATATTCACTATTCTTAGGCAATGGAAGTTCTTTCCAAAATTAACAGTCAAATCTTCGTAAAATTGGAACCAGCCTTGTCTATCTATGGATTCAGCAATAAATAATTTAAGGAACTTTATTAAGCTGGAAGATATGGCAAGGTCAAGTTAGAAACAAATATTTATAGCTGAATACTAACTGTTTATTACAAACTTGCTTTATTTTCGCGACTTTGCCTATGATTTAAAAGAAAATTTTATTAGTACCTAAGGTTGATCGTAACAAACAAATTATACTAAAAAGAAACAGATAATTCTGTTGATTGCCTTTCTCTTCTCTTACTCTCTTAATATATATAAAAAAATAGTAAAATTTTCTTTTTCTTATGCTTTAAAATAGATTTTTTCAACCATTTTTATGCCTCAATGATGCTTTTTACGATCATGAGTCGATGAACCCTTCCGTCAGTTTTTTTTACCATCGGTAACTAGTAGTTCTCAAACTGGTAACGAATAAAAACGATATTTGTCTCCTATCTAAAACCAGATACCTCCATGAAATACGATATACTAAAATAAATTTAAATAATATTTCATTCACAATCAAACAAACCTCTTTATAATATTTGCAGCAAAGATGGAGTTTATTGAAATAGTGCCAACTGGAAAATTAATTTAAACGAACATTGTACCAATAATTTATTGGGAGCTGGTAGTCGCTTTCATCCACCCAATTTGGACCGAGAATAATTGAAAATTTACATTTCCTGATATCTTCGTTGACAATCTGAAAATTGCTGTGAATTTCGACACCGGCTACACTATAAATCTGTTCTCGTGTCGATAATTGGACGGTAAGGTGTCTCAGACGCACCGGAAGATATTGCGGTTTGTGACAGCTAACAAGATGACTGTGATGTCACAGTTGTCAACTGCAATTTGATTCGGCGACCCTGTGCTTGACCGAGCGGCGACCGCTATTAACCTTATACTTTTAGCTACTACGCCAAACGTGCCAAGATAGCAGCCGGCAGACCAAGAATTATACGCTTTACTAAACTGCTACTAACGCTACAACCATGTCTCATTTTATTATTCGATAAAATATTTTTATTTTTTTTCAAATGGACGTGCCAAGCTGCGCCGCGGCAGACCACGATCAATTTGAGTTACTAGAGCTCCTCAACCCGTACATAGCTAAAATATTCTAATATTTTATGAGATAGGTAGGGTTGGGACCGGTCGTCTCTTGGTCTACATGATATTCAATGGATTTTGCAAACTCATTTCGTTGAAATTCCGGATGCGGAAAACACTGCAAAATCATTGAGCGCGTGTAAAAACTACCTTACTTGTTTTAGGGAATTCAGGTAAATATTGAGGCAGCAATATTTCTAAGCTTTTCGGGAGCAAATAGGGTTCCGAAATTTAGAAACCTTTTATAATAACATGACCTCAACCCAAGTAATGCTTGCCAGCGGCAGTATTTTACTTCGCAAACTTGTACATTGTATAACACACTGGGAACACGTAACAGCTTTTCGTGTTACTTTGTTTTACGCTTTTCCAAAAGTTGTTATTGTACAAAATAACAAAAAGCGTCTCTACGAGTAAACACTCTTTTCCATTGTGCCTAGATTTCCCAAACTGCTCTATCTACATAAAAAAATACCAAAACGCCACATCTTAATCATCTAAGTCTAACTAACGTTGGCACTATTGATCATCTAAGTAAGTCTTACTTGACCACAACTAGCGTAAGATAGAGTAATACGGCAGGAAAAGGAGAATGCCAACTTCGCCTGTCTCTTCAAGAGTTGCAAGGTCAGCGAAAAATACACCCACTATCGTGAGCATCGGTATGTAGAACGCCACCAGACCTTAGATCAAGAATCAGCTGATGTTGTGAGCTCACTCTATCACTCAGATATGACCACTAAAAGAAGAAGGATAGGTAGATGACTCACCTCCTTTGGATTCCTCCTGGCACAGGCGTGGCTGCCAGCTTCGCCTGCCTCTTCAACAGCTGGACAGTCAGCGCAAATGACACCACCATCATCAGCATTGGTATGTAGAATGCCACCAGGGAACCGAAGATCCAGAACAGACGATTGTTGATCACGCACAGCTCGTCCGTCGGCATTATGTTCTTCTGGTTGATTAGACCTGGAAAGACGAACTAGTCAGAATTTGCTGCTAAAGGTAGATATAGAGGTATTTGTATCTACCTAGAGTTTTTTTTTTGTGATTATTTGTGAAGTCATATCATAAACCAGCTGCGATACATTTTTAAAATAGTTAATGGAATAAAATCACACAAATATCTGACTCAAAACTTGAGACGTTCATCACTTTTATTTTCAAAGCAGGCGACCTAAGCAACAGGTAAGAGATCAAATACAAGATTCAACATTTCCTTACATCCCTTTGGTCACAAAGGTGATAATCAAATGCCCATACAAGGTTAGGGCCCCTCGAAAATCGAAATGGCTAGTAATTAAACTCGTAGTAATGTATTTCTTACACTATCTAGATCATGGTGGCATACTTAGTTTTTAATTATCTAACCGTAAACTGATGAAATGACGCAAAATAATTCTTAACCCAAAATGGCATAACCTAACTAAGTATTTTGATAAGAGTTATAAGGTGAAAGTATTTATACCCGCACACCCACAACGCTCTCGGCGAATTTTGGATTCTTTGTATGAAAATCTGTGGAACCTCGAAAATATTGCCGAGCCGCACGCGCATAACCGAACGGATTCCTCAGCCAGTGCTAATCATAGACTATAATGCTGATGACGTCATCAGTGCACGCGGACAGTGTAACCATTTCAAAAGATTTAGTTTTTGTTAATGCTGCCAGACTGTCCCATCAACATTACCTCCCAGTAAAGTCTGCTGTTCACCGTCCCAGTTTTTCTTTAAGAAAGTTTCGAAGATTTTGGAGTCTATGTCACTCTTAAAGAATAACCAAATGACATTTTCACATTTTGCTTATTTGACATTTGCCACTTTAGTTTTAAGCTTTTTTGACATTTTAATATTTGAGCATCAGTGCTTTTAAATTCAATTGACATTCTGTTACCTTAACATTTAGACATTGGGACAAAATGTTTTCTGTTTTCTTTACATTTTGTGTTACGTTTACATTCTAGCAATTGTACATTTTGCTACTTTGACGTATTGGCATTTTGCTTTTCTGCACATTCTACTTCCTTGAACAATAATATTTTTTAAAAGTTGAAACAGCGAGACCTGTAATATGTTCAAAAGTTTTGTTCCACCGTAGAACATAGAACGTAGAAAATATTCCGACCTGTTCTATTGTAGAAGGGATCAGTTGGACATATGGGAACAAAGGGAAGCTGCGTGGTGCACGGAGATAGTTCTGCAGTTAAGAAAGTTGGCTGCTTGAACGTGCCTCTGGCGTAAAATGACAGCAATTATTATTTGAAATAAAATTCCAAAAAATACACACATACGGCAAAATTACACATTAAATTAAGAGGAAAGTACTCTCTTGGCAACACCAATCTATTCGATGCGGCTGTGCTTGCGGCTAGGTGTGCGAGGCCATCCGCATTATTCAGCGCTTACGGCGAGTACGGTGCGGGTGTGCGGGTGTACTTCATTTGCCGAATGACAACTTGATGACAATAGCAAAAGAGGAAATGCAGAAGTATGGCAGAAGTTTTATTCTCTATGAGAGTTTCAAAGAGTGTGTAATACTTGCAGGGTAGATGGGGTAAAATGGTACCTACCCCTGATCAGAAGTTTAAAGATATTGTTAAAAGAAGTTTCCAAATACGAATTCGTATCACCCTATGCAGTTCCTGTGGCATGGTCTGTTATATTTTTGCCGTTGTAATGCCAGTGGCAGCTTGCCTATTATTATTATTTATTTAATAAAGTCATATAGATCATAAAAATGTGCAAGTATATAAATCATAAAATGTCATTAACCATTAATCTATCATTAATTTTGTTGTAGTCGCTTTTGTTGCTTGTCTTACGTACGAACCCGGCTATAACATAACAGCCACAACGGTCCACTGCTGGACATGGGCCTCCCCCTATCGGGGGGTATTGCCATACTCACCACGCTTGGCAGGCGGATTGGCGAGCGCAGTGCATGATGGTGCATTAACAGGGAACGCTGCTGCCCATTCCCTGGATGAGTATCCCTTAGTTGCTTTTTACGACACCCACGGGTAGAATTGGGGTGATGCTATTCTAAGCCGGCATCACACGGCTTATACAGGAGATTGTCTGCGTGTAGCGTTTGGTCCGCGTTACGACCAACGTACATCACAAATATAATTCTTATTTATTTATTTATACCTTTACTAACAACACTTTTGTTTGGTTCAATATTTTTAATGAAAATAAAGCCATCATTTCCAAAACAGTTCAAAATGCAAACCGATATTTCTACTAACTAGTAAAAGCGCCTGTAAATTTGCGCCATCAAATACGTAATGATTGCTCCAACCAAAATACAAGGCGTTCAACCTGCGAAAACTTTGAGATAATTATTTGAGCGAAATTAAGGCTTAGCATTTACTTTTATTGTTAAAATACAAGTATTATTCATTGTGAACTGGAATAGGTTGATTGTTTGATGTTTACAGTCAGTTTAGCCTCAAACCCTGGCTGAACCCATTTCATATTGGTAGATGAATAATTCCGGAACAACGTAATATTTCATGCTTTGAATGAATTCTATTCTCAAATATTATACTCTCGATTCCTGTTAGATACAAAGAAATTCATTAGGCCTTCGTTTAGAGATTTTAGATTTGCTTAGGTATAACACGGTCAGATAGTCCATGGGATTTGGACCAAAGATTGTATGGACGGTAGCGTCATCTACCAGAATGGTGTAGTACTCGCACGGGTGTGTGACAGCATACAGACGTTCGTATTTGATCATGTTGGCAGTATTATGCAGGTATAATCCGGCCATATTGGTAGGTCTATCTTTCTTTGGATGCAGCTATTATCTAGTATCGCGATGAAGTTAGCCGGGTTTTATTTGTCGATCGGGAGCGTCTTTTCTGCCGTCTGTGTAATGTTGGTATTTCTGTAAGATTTTGAATGAAATCTAAAACGCAAACGGAAGTAATTTTAAACTACGGAATTTTTATCAAACTTTTTCTCAGAATTATGCATTTTGAATTTCAGATAATGAGGTTCGGAAATATTTAAGTTGCAATGTATTTTGCATTATATTTGTGGGAGTAAATATCTATATGAAAAATAAAAGTAATTTTACTATGGCACTTGGGAAAACAATAGATAGTAACGTCGTGAGTAATTCAGGGATGACTAATTCACTCATCATTCGTTCTTGGGTAGGATTGAGTTGAGTCTTCAAGTAGATTTCCATAGTACGCCATCAGTGTAGTTAAAGAGTGAGATAGTTCGAATGGATCAATCACTGATCAGTTCGTTACTTACTACAGAACTAGCTGCTGGACAAAGGAATTCGACCCTACTTAAACGCTGGTCAGCTAGAATCATCCTCTTAGTTTGATCGGGACACCTGAGGAGAAGACATGAAGACACCGGAGCTGCCCGGCAGACCAGAAGCGGATGGCGAGGCCTGAAAATCAGAAGCGGTTGGCTGCGAAGAGGGAGGCGAGCGGCTGCAGGTGCCATGCTGTTCCAGGACCCCGAAGCTGCGTGGCTGTCCGGAGGAGGAAGCTGAGGCGGAGCGTTCAGGGAGCTGCAGGACGGATGCTGAGCAGGCGGTCGGCGGGCAGGTGCCGCGTGAGTTTTTGAACATGGTCGCTCTTATGTTTGACGGTGCTTATTTTCCTGTGTTTCTATTATCAAGTGCTAAAAGGGATCGCGATCTTTTATTTTACGGGGCGTGGTCAATTCATACTTTTCACTTCGTGCGGGTAGATTCCATGTGGTAGTTTTACTGAATCTCGGGCTTTTAAAAGAAAAGGGGTTGTGTTCTTTTGATTTGATTTATCGGGCGTGGTCGATTTATAGTTTTATTTCATGCGGGTACTCCACGAGGTAGCTTTTAACCGATACGCGTGGTTTTAGAAAAGAGGGGTTGTGTTATTTGGATTTGTTTTATTGGGCGTGGTCAGGTTATAGGTTACTTCTGTGCGGGTACATGCCACTTGGTAGCTTTTAACCGATTCACGTGGTTTTGTAAAAGAGGGGTTGTGTTCTCTTTGATTATTTTTATTGGGCATGGTCAATTTATAGCTCGTTTTCAAGTAAATGCTTTGATCTAATGGGAAATCATAGTGATTAATGATTTTACTTTATACTTTGTAGTTCGGTGTTGTATTAGACCACATGTAGGTTTAGTGTGACCGCGTGGGAATTTCTTGGGTTCCGCTCGTAGGTTTTTATTGAAAAGTGTAGTCGGGTTTTAATTTTTTTATGCAATAATTCCGCAGCGTTTTAACGAACCACGTGCTATTCGAATTTACAAATTAGTATGGGTTTGAATAATAGTTTATGGGGTGGTTTTCCAATTAGGTTTTTATTATTTTACAGGATTGTTTTACGACAGTTTCGCCATTTACTTGAATTTCCCTTACATATTTCTAGCTTTATTCCTGATTTATTTTGTGTGGCGGCTTTTTGAATTTTCACTTACATTTATTTTGTGGTTTTGCATTTGATGTTTTGTTGTGTACCCTTCTTTTCATTTGAAATTTCCCCTTGGTTTTTTTTTTTATCATGACGTGTTTGCAGCATTTATTTAATTTGGCGGTGTTTTCAATTTCGTGATTTATTTATTACGTTGTGCGGCATATTCTTTCTTTTGCGTCCATTTGAATATTCGGTTTTTATGTGTGGTTTTTTTTTCTTATTGTTGCATTATTTTATCTGTGTGACTACCCTCGTCTCTCGTATTTGATTTTTCCCCCATGCTTTTTTATTTTGTGCTATCTTTTGACTTGCTTTTTGAATTTTATTTGCGGCATTAATTTATTTTTGATTGATTATTTTACTAATGCTTTTGTGTTGCGTTATTTTCTTTCTACATTTACTTGCGTACGCTTTCATTTAACATTTTATTTGCATTATTTGATTGAGGCATTTTTCTTTTACACTTGTTTTATTTGGTGTTTTATCCATTCTTTTGATTTGTTGCGGTTTTATTCGGGATATTTTTCCTTGAATTACGGCTGTGTTTTCGGTGATACTGACTGGCCACTTTTGGCATTTCTTTTATTTTTATTTACGGCCCTGCCCTTTTTGGCAGTTTATTATATATTTTTATATTCCTTCTACATTTGTAGATGTTTTTGGGTTTATCTGCGGTTCTGAATTTGGCTATTTTCTCTGTGATTTTATTTTGCATTTTCCTTTTAGGATTGCTTTTGAAATCATTTCTTTTACTTATCGACTTTATTTAATTCGTTTCCGTGTTTAATATGTTTTCTTTCCTTAAAAGCGCTTTTCTTGAACTTACATGTTTCTTTATTACTATTTTACATAATACTTTACAGGGTTCTTGAAATATTTTCGCCTAATAACATTGCTAATTAGGTTATGTTCGTTTACCGCAATGGTGTATTAGTTAAAAACTCATACGCGCTTTCAATGATTCGAGCAGAGTACCTACAGATATGGGTTCGATTCCGCACGCGTACTAATTACATTGGAGGGTATTTTTGTTAGAAGCGCGTCGCCAGACGGTTGCAAGTAGATAGTGCGGCCTGCGGTGTGCGGGGAGGGGTAGATCTATGCGGGGTTTGTCATGTAGTTGATAGGCATAGCCAGTTTAGTTGGTCCCTGGAACTTGGTAGGTCTCCCTTTACTGGTTTTCCATATAATTGTTAATAATAACCAGTTTAGTTAAGTCCCTTGTATTTGGTAGGTCTACCTAGATTGGTTCTTCATACATTTGCTAAGTATAACCAGTTTAGTCTGGTCCTTGGATACGATAGGCTTACCTACGATGGTTTCTCATATAGATTGTTAGGTATAACCATTTTATTTTGGTCCCTTGAGTTTGGTAGATTTTCCTATGCTGGCTTCTCATACATTTGTTAGAAAAAACCAGTCTGAATTGGTCGCTAGAAGTTGTGAGGTCTATCTAATCTAGGTTTCCATACATTCATTAAGAACGACCAGTTTATCTAGGTCCCTTGTACTTGGTAGGTCCACATATATCGGTTTCTCATACAGCTGTTAGGAATAACCAGATTAGTAAGATCCATTGTATTTGGGAGTTCTTTAAATGTTGGTTTTTCATACTGTTACTAGGTCCGACCGTTGTAGATTGATCCGTCGTATTCGGGAGGTCTTTATATCTTGGTTTTTCATACTGTTACATTGTCCGACCGATGTAGGTTGATCCGGTGTATTCGTAAGGTCTTTACGTGTTGGTTTTTCATACAGTTACTAGGTCAAACCGATGTAGGTTGATCCGTTGTATGCGGGAGATCTTCATTATGTTGGTTTTCCATACAGTTGCTAGGTCCGACCGATGTAGTTTGATCCTTTGTGTCTGGGAGGTCTATCTAACCTGGGTTTCCATACAGTTGCTAAGAACGACCGGTGTAGGTAGATCCTTTGTATTTGGGAGGTCTGGCTAAAATGGTTTTCTATACATTTTCTACGACCGACTGGTGTAGGTTGAACTTTTGTATTTGGAAGGTCTTTCTAAAATGGTTTCCTATACAGTTACTAGGCATGACCGATTTAGGTTGCTCCATTGAGTAGGTTTATGGAGCTGCTGGCAATAGGTAGTAGGACCCGATACGTCAGGAACTATCTGAAGTATGTACCCGAATAAATTATGCTTTACGTAACGTAGGGAATGAGATGGTTTGACTTATTTCTTATTGTGATATTGGTTTAGGTTATAGGTAGCAGATCGGGGTGTCGAAGGGCACGTTTTGGCGCTGTTAGGTAAACTTGTACGTTTGCGTTGGAAGTTTTGAAATAGTCGTAGGTAGATTATATGCTCCTATGTTCAGTATTGGTAGGTTGTACGTATATTCTGTACCTACGGAAGTTGGGGTTAGTAGGGGCATTCGTCGACTCGAGTCCCACGCATTATGGTATCGATAGGAAAGTTTTATAATGTTTTAATTATTTTAAAGATGATTGTGGTGCATTCTTATAAGGTATCTAGCTACTTCCGCATTTTTGATTTTATTTTGATTTCAATTTTGGGTACCCGATATTTATATTTAGTTTCATTCATTTAGACATTTATATTTAGGTTCATTTATTTACTTCCTTACTTTTAAGGATTCTGAATTTCCGAATTCCGGATCCCTTTGGTCGTAGTTGTGCCATAGTTGAGTACGGCAATTCTTACGGCAATTTACTTGAACCAGGTTATAGTTGCCGGTAAGCCTGTCTTTTGCAGTTGCGTACTTTTACCTGTCATGAAACTGAAGTTAACTTTAATTTCATCAAACTGAAGTTAACTTTAGTATATTAATTGGTACTTAAATTAACTTTGTAATTTGCGGTTCTTGTAAACTTGCAATCAATCATAAATATTTTAGGATTTGAAACATTTTATAATTTCATTTGGAATTATTAATATTTTATATAGATGTCTTTTGGATTGGATCGTTTAGGACCGCTTCCTAATTAAAATAATTTAGAAACTTGAAAATAATTTAGGAATTTTAATTTATTTTATTTTACTTAAAAATAAATAATTTTTGAAACATTAAAATGATTTTGGAAGTTTAATTTATTTTATTTTATTTAAAAGTAAATAATTTTTAGAAACATTTAAATAATTTTGGATTTTAATTTTAATTATTTTATTTAAAAATAATTAATTTTAGAAACTTTAAAATAATTTAGGAATTTTAATTTATTTTATTTTATTAAAAAATAAATTATTTTGGAAACTTTAAAACTTTTATTGGACTTTAAATATATTTTTTTTCTCTTTTTTTTGGAATTAAAAATATTTTATTTAGGTGTTGCTTAGGTTGGGATGATTAATGCTGCTTCCAAATTAAAATAATTTTAGAATTTCATTTTATTTTATTAGAAAATAAATAATTTAAGAAACTTCGCAATATTTTAGGACTTTAAATATTGTTCATCCTTTTGGAAATTAATAATATTTTCCTTAGGTATCTTTTAGTTTGGGGTATTTAATTCCGGTTTCAAATTTAAATACGTTTAGATTATTTTATTTTTATTTTTTTATTTACTTTTGAAATTTCATTATCATCTACACTTGCGTATTTTTACCCAACTTTGGAGTCAACTTTATTGCGTATTCTTACCCAACCTTAATAGAAGTTAGCTTTTAAAAACTTTCTATTAAAAAATTTATCTAGATATCGTTTAGTTTGGGGAGTTTAATTCTGCTTTCAAATTAAAATACTTTTAGAATTTCAATATATTTTAATTTATTTACTTTTGGAAATAGTTAGTGCGGAGCGCTTTCATTGTATATATGTCGCAGCCAACTGGTTAAAAACGCTGTGTAATTAAACAACTAGTTCTTTGATCAAACGTCGCCATCTAACCAAACAACTAAACATTCATCAGGTAAGTGGTTGAAGATCACGTTCTACACTACAGCTGTATGTTGGTTAGCCAACTGGCTTACGTTCAATTTGCTAGGGTAGCAATGTGTGTTAGGGCATATTCACACATACGCGGGCTCCACGCGCGTTATTATAATGTCACACGCACTGCTTACGCGTTGCGAGTCGCAAACGGGCGCAGAGCCCGCGTATGTCTGATTCTGTAATCTGAAAGTAAGCCTATTCAAAATATAGCGGAATCCGGGTGGGTACGTGAGTACCGGAAGTCCGGAACTAAATTACTTGACATTTGTACTAGTCAGAATACCGCGCACCCACGTACAGAGCCGGTTCCGTTTGCATAGCTCATGCTCAGGGCAAGACTATAGGGAGACTGGGGTTAGGGGGCGGTCATACAAATTACACTTTTTCTAAATTTTCTTAGTGTTTCTCACTGGTTGAGGTGTATGAAGGGGCTGCCTGTAAAGAAAAATTACCCTCTTTTTCTCCACAATAGGCCTTGGGTCATATTGACCCCCCTTTTTTGTTTTTGCTGATGAGCAACTCTGTACGTTCCCTTCATAAAAAAGAGGGGTCAATATGACCTCAAGGGGGCCTATTGTAGAGGGGGAAAGGAGAGGGTATTTTTTTCTATTTACAGGCAGCCCCCTTTCAAACACCTCAACCTGTGAGAAGCACTAAGAAAATTTTGAAAAAGTGTCATTTGCATGGCCGCCCCCCTAGTGCAAGCAACCCCAGTCTCCCCTACAGTCTAGCCCCGAGCACGAGTTATGCAAATGGAGCGAAACCGGGTCTGTACGTGGGTACGCGGTATTGTGACTGGTTCATATTGTCAAGCGATTGAGTTCCACTACGCTACCCAAGTACCCATCCGAATCCCGCTGCAGTTTGTATAGGGCTTTATACTTTGTAAGTATCTACGTTCACATCACTCTATTTTCATGGAAAATTAGTAGTTACTGCAAATTGAATGATTACGTAACGAATTACCCATGTTTTATTAGGTTTGTGACAGTTTAATAAACATTTAATGGCTCAATATACGTGTAATAAGAACAAAATTACCTTGATGTTGGATTTCATAGTTTCGCAGAGTTTCTTCAAACAACTGTTTGAAATTTTGTTCAGACGTCTCCCCCGTAGGCGCCCCCATCACTCATAACAATGAAACAGCACTGATTACGCTAATTACGGATTATTTAACATAAAATAACAAAATACGGTGTTGATTTTTGTACCGCTGACGCCATCTTGTAAACAAACCGACTCTAGCGCCGCAGTGGCGTAAAAACGTACTTATTCAATTAAACAGCGGGTTTTCGGTCCGCCGCTGTGTTGAACGTTTGAAATGCTTCAAAATTCAGCCAGTGAACTAGTTGTTTGGTTAGATGGCGGCGTTTGATTAAAGAACTAGTTGTTTAATTACACAGCGTTTTTAACCAGTTGGCTGCGACATATATACTTGCTTATTCTTACCCAACTTTAATAGAAGTCAACTTTTATTAATTCAATATCACAATAAATAATACTTTATATTAAAACAATTATTCAAATAAAACTGAACGGGATTTGTTTCATGGTTGAGTTTAACCAATTTTAAAATAAAATACTAAATTTCGGTTTGCGTAAATATTGATGGTTTTCAAATAAGTTTATCTTAAATGACAACTGTTGTTTATTATCAGCCTTCTAGTACTACAACACATATATTATAAAGTTAAATTCAAATGATACTAAAGACGTATTATCTATTCTGATTCTTGTAAGTTAATTCAAAGACAATTACTTACTTGAATGTAATGTTGGAGTTAATCATACTTAGGCCAAGCAGGTCAGTGCCTCGATAGCTATACCCTATACTAAGATGGAATGGGATACTATCACCAAGTTGGTTAAAGCCACCATTACCTTACTTAATTAATATGGTTCAAAGAATTACCAAGTTATTATACAGTTGTATTTCAACTGGAAGGTTGTAAATAAATACCTATTTTACTTAATTAATATTTTAGGACCTCTTTTGTTTCTACTTTATATAAATGATCTTCCTAAGGTAACAAATTATGACATGGTTTTATTTGCAGACGATATATCTCTTATCATACCTTATGACGATAAAACTAATATGTACAATAGCATCCTGAATTTAAACGTGGAACTCATACACAAATGGTTGAAAAACAATAACCTTCAAATAAATGTAGCAAAAACAACTTATGTCCAGTTTGCAAATTACCAAGCAAGGAAGCCTGCTATTACTATCACTTGCTGTAATCAGGAAATACAAAAATCTGAAACTACTAGATTTCTTGGTATCTCACTAGATCAATCATGTAACTGGAAATCTCACATTATCACCGTATGCAATAGGCTCAGTAGTTTTACGTTTGCGTTAAGAAGGTTAAGACAGGTCGGTGGTGAGAATGTCGCCTTAACGGCCTACCATGGCTGTGTGGCATCCATATTAAGATACGGCCTGATATTGTGGGGAAATTCTACTGATATAGAGGATGTATTTATATCGCAGAAAAAATGTATTAGGGCAATTTGTGGAGTAGATCCTATGCATAGCTGTAGAACTTTATTTAAAAACTTAAAGCTTTTAACATTGACTGGTATGTACATATTTGAAATAGGGAAATTCGTACGTAACCATCCTAATCTATTCAAGTCTGAAGTCCAAAATGAAAGGTTACGAAAAAGAGACCTGCATAAGTTGGTAAAGCCTTCATGTAAAACAGCACTATATAGGAAAAATTGCTTCATAATGACTATTAAAGTTTATAATGCACTACCAAGACATTTACGAGAGTTGCCCAATAAATTATTTATTAATAAATTGAAAAAGTGGTTAATTAATGAATGTTTTTATGATCTAAAAGAATATTTTAACTGGGAAAAGACATATTTGTAAATTAAATACAGTTTACCTTTTAGAGTTTTGATCTAAGTTTAAGTAAATTAAGTTGACCTTTATAATTATAATGTAATACAATAAAATAGTAATAATAGACACAATAAAATGACATTGTATTAATAATTATTGGATTTTATGATTAATAATTAGAATATAATTGAGGTTACGTCATATAATATAAAATGTAAATCAAAATGTAATGTAATTAAAATGTAAAATAATTTTCCGTTAGATTAAGTGTATTGCATGCCATATTATGGTTAACACATGTGGGTCTAATTTAAGTATCAATTGTCATCACATTATTGTAACACCATGTTTTTATGCAAATAAATGATTTCTATTTCTAATATTGATAAACTGCTGTTGTGAGAAATGATGACTCAGTAGTTTAAATAAATCTTTTTCCAAATTCAAAATTCCTATTGTGTATAAATTATGCACTTTTGGCTTCTCATTAGTAAATTCCTGGTGAGGAATGGTGATTCAGGAGTGGAGGAGATGGCTGAATCCCGCATCCCTTTTGGGATGCGGTAATAGGTAGTCATTTCTCTCATATAGGCAGTACACTTCTGATAACCTTGAATCTACAAAGCTAAACCAAGAAACATTCTATTTTCTCACTTGTTTAATTAACAATAATTTATTATTATAAAACGGCTTACTTCTATTTAAGTTGTCTCCCCTTTTGCTCTCGAATACATACTGCGCAATGTTACCCTCATTCAATTATTATGGTTCGGACTTAGTTGCGCACTCTTACCCATATTAATAGCCATAGTATACTTGACTTTGTACGAATGAAATAAACTATTTAGGGGAATTATATTTTACTTCTTAATCATTTATTTATCATAATTGGGTTTTTCAAACAGTACTTGAATTTTATATGCGGTTCTTATTAGGATCATTTCTTTTGATTGTTTTATTTAACTTTAACTTTTGTTTTGACAGTTTATGACTTCGTTGCGCATAGTTCACTTACCTGTTAGGGAATTTATTGTTTTGGGATAGTAAGTTATTGTATAGGGGTTAAGTTAGTTAAATACCATTCCGTATCATAAAACAACCTTGGGATACTACACACGGTTCACAACGTAGGACACACTATGACGATCACACATGGCCTTGTTTTATGAACCTTCGTGAATCCAACTCCAGTAACCAAGTTTAGTTTAGCTTAGGATTTTATTAACACGGTTTCAGATTAGTTAGGTCGCTTTATCATTTACAGTTAGGTCGCTTTATCATTTACAGTTAGGTCACTTTATCATTTACAGTTAGGTCACTTTATCATTTACAGTTAGGTCACTTTATCATTTACAGTTAGGTCGCTTTATCATTTAGTTAATACGCGCTCACGAGTTAGGTTAGCTAGGATAAAAAAAAAAAAATTCGTAGGCAGGGGGTTGTTACATGCGCTGTAGTTGTTTTTACACATCCTGGGTCCTGAAAATGCTCCATTTTACCCTTATTTCCTCTTAGTACCTACTTTATGTTTGTGTCACAGTTGTCAGCAGAATCAAGGAACCGGAATAAAACACAAAAATATACTTTTTAACATAAATTGTGATTCCCGTTTCGCCTAAACATGATTAATATAAGATTTTGATCCAAAAAACGTATCATCTTGTTTACATTTCATGAGATTCTTAGCCGTTATATAAAGGGGGGCCTAGATTTGATTATTGCCTTTATGAACATCGTCAATTTGAGTATTTCCGATCAATTTAACTTTCACGCTTATAGGGCAAATTCATTGATTCAATAATAGACCGGCTGTTAAGTAAACGGCGGGAGACATTCGATACTGATTGGTGTACCGAATTTACGATTCCCAATAACGATGTACAACAAATTAATACCTAACTGAAGTGAAATTAAGTGATCATATACCCACCAACATACATTGTGTTACCGACAAAAGGGCATTTATTCGATCTGATGATTATAGGCATGAGAGCTTTTACAGAGAGGCTATCTGTGGAATCTCGAAAAAATACAGCTATTTCATAGAAAACTTCAAATCTACTCAAGCAAAATGTATGAAACCGATTTTTTTTACACTTTTGCTGTAACTACAATAGTTAACTCACAATTCTGAAAAGACAAACGTTAATTTTGGTCACAAATCAAGGAAAAATGTGGGGATGCGGTCGGGGGGGAGGGTCTTCCCCCCTTTAGGTTTACAAAATCACGTTTACGGGTATCTAAACACGAATACGAAGCGCGTTATTTGCCATACATTGATTTCCAACATTGAAGCTAATGTAAAAACTAAGTTTCTACGTCGGCACTTTTAAAGTTTAATATTGAAATTCAAATTTGGTTAATTGTTATCAAAGAAAACTCATATTTACGTACTTCTTTTGATGAAAAAGTTAGATTAACGAGCCAAACTAGTTAAATAGATTTATAATAATATTTAAGCTTTACTTTGTCTTCAGAAATTAGTTAATTGCATTATTTGCCGTGATTACAATTTTTAAATAAAAGTTAGCTTTTTAAATTAATATGACTATAGGGTGAAATTCTGCTAGTAACCGATAGCCAAAATATAGTACCGGCTGGTGACTTAACACCTAATTGTTTAGACAATCAAATTAATACCTAATATTTACGGCCTTACCTACCACTAAAGTAGGACTTGCGTTGAACGCGCTAATATATTTTTAAACAAAAACAAATCGCGCGTAAAACTTTTTGCGGTAAGGCCCGTAAAGTTTTTTAAACCTGCGCACTGCAACACGTGCCAAAACGCTCGGCTCAGAACAATTGTCTAATCTTTGCCGGAACGGAACCCACCATTATTGATCCCCGAAAGCTTATCCACGCGATCGCACGTTCTGGGTGCAGACCGCAGAGTTCAGGCAGAGATTGACTTGTACAAACTATGGATACGAGTTCAAATTATGTTTTCAGTCGCCGAGTTTGAGGTTATTTAATTTTAAATGTACATCTGCGCGCAAGTTACCATAGGGTATGAAAAAATTATATATACTTAGTTGAGACTGCCACTCGCTGCAGCAAGTGGTCGTCTTAACTTTATTATTTTTCTATTGAACACCTAGTCGGTAAAATTGCAGGTGATTGAGCTGTGTATAAATTATTTTAACGTTAGCCAGTAACGGTCTTTTCTACTTACTACTTCCAAATATTTGCAAGCCTATATAGGCCAAATTGTGGTAGATAAATATCAGAGAGACGCAAATGGTTTTTTTATTTTCTCGAATTTCTTTCTTCTTTCCCCATGACCCATGTAACGCCTGCTTAGATTTTTGTCGTTTAGCAGTCGTAAATTATCCTTTGTCTTTGTAGCATATCTCCATTTTCTGCAATCTATTTCAAATTGTGTATCCCGCACGGTCGATGTTTGTTTCCTAAACTATGCTATTATTGGATTAAAAGCTTACTAGTTGTGTTCTTGTGTATCTCGATTGAAACTTCTAATCGGAGTATGTGCCCGAAAAGGATATTGCAAGCGAATTATCAGTAACTGAGTGCCGATTTGAGGCCTTAATACTTAAGTTTTCTTAAAAACGTAGCTACCTGACTGAGATACTAATGGAATCTCTTTCTTGGTGTAGTTTTTTTTGTTCTTTTATATCTTATTTTGTTATTTCAAACACTTATAAATTTTAGTAGCGTCAAATTGTATTTTGGACTACACTACTTTTACACTTTATCTATGTCATCTTCATTGTCATCGTCTTATTGAGTGGGAGTCTGTTAGTCGACGAAAGACGTGATTTAGGTATACTGGTATCAGTGACATGGTTGTGTACAAAATATCTAGGGTTAAATGAAGTACAAATATTTCAAGAGTAACTTCTACTCACAAATTTGAACAACTTTTATTGAAAACCTTTCTTCGAAATATGACAAAAAAAAATTGACTTTCCAGAAATGTCGAAAAAGTGTTACACATAATATGGGAGATCCAAATATTTTTCTGATTTGAAAGAAATGCTGTTATTTTTTTGGTGTTTGGGACGTTGCGTCTACCTACATAAATTGTACTAGATATCGCAAGCAAAAACAACTACCAGCTCAAAGGATCAGGTTAAACGGGTTTTTCTTAGTACCTATTTGTGTGAATAACCGGTATAAGTTGATCTCTTAAATGAGAATAGGATTTTCTGGCGATGGTACAAAACGGTCTCAGTATCTTAAACATTGGCGTAAGCTTTGTTCCGTTCACGTCAACCATTCAGATCGGGTCTCCGCTTTGGGATCGTATTCATCACTGTCTTTGATGTGTTTTGCTTTGTACTCTCTATTGTGTACAAGATTACGCTGGGTTAGGTCATCAAAATGAAAATTGCGTAGATTTTTATAAAGATAGGTGGCAGTAGGTCAAGGCTCTCCTCATCTTTTGATTTATTTGTGGTCCGCATTTTTTCTCATTCTTGCAGTTTTCGACTCTTGATTATATAAATTAATTATGTACTATAATTTACAATCGATTGAAATGCCAGCTAACCATATTTATTTTTATATATGAGTAAACTTTTTGAATATCATTTTGGTAATAGCATTGGTTCTACTTGGTTCAATGTTAAGTCAAAGCAAATACCTCAAATGTTTGTTTTATTGAATATGAAACCAAACCACGCAAGAATATCATACCATAACAGTATGCTTAGACAAAACAATAACGCTAATACGAGACAAGTGTAATATCAATGTAATAAACATTTATGAAACAGCTGGTACAGATTCTCATACAACATTAGAGTAAAAATGAAGGGAAGAACGATCACTGAAGCTGAAACAAGGAGAACTAAGTTTAATTAGGTACTACACGACATTTGGTTGCAGTTTTCGTGCAATACTCCTTTAACTATGATAGCATCTGTTCTAATACACAGTATATTACTGACCCACAAAGCGGTTGCACCCACTTGCTAATAATTTTGCTGTGGAAATAAGACGCTAGCATCAATTTATCTGCCTCTTTGATCAGCTGGGTACCTATTAAAAAGCCGCATTAAGATCTAGTGCATGTTTTAGGAGCAGTTAGCGGTATCCAGTTATTCATGACAGACAGAAAATACTTCATTTTATATGTACAATGCATTGACGATATTGGTTTTTCACTAAGAAGCTTTTTGGTAAGCTAAAGGTGGAAATGCATCGCATAATTCTGCGTTCTGTTCTGAGATCATCTCTGCGTAGACTTCAGTCGCAATACAATTTTTTTGGAATATAGCATAAAAGTCACAGGTGTGTTTCACTCTCAAATAAACATTCTTAAGGTCCCACAGTGGCGCAGTTGCTCTATATAAATATGTTTAATAATTTGTGATTCGCTGTCTGGTTTGTACTTTACTCTATGGATAAAAATAAAACAGAATGAGTAGAAACTTCACAAAAATGATGTTTTGAACGCATATTGAGTAAAAAGTAGATAATTATTTTAATTGTTTCATTTTCCATTCTGTAGTTTGCAAAGCTCTCTCTACGCCAACTTTTTGCTCTAAGAGAACAGTATGTCGTGTTTTGTTTGAATACGAATTCGCAAGAGCAATTTCATTCAGTGTAGGTATGAACTTAATCTTCTTCTGTGTGTAATGAAATTGTAGTTTATATTACAAAATCTTTTGTGAATGGAGTCTTTGAAAAAAACGTGGATAAATATGAGATCTTACTCTTGTATATCTAGTAAATTTGCGAATCAGTAATGTCGCTTGTCGCTACGCAACGGATTTAGATGCGCTTTTTGTAATAGATAGAGTTATTAAATGTATAACACATGGTGGGCAAAAGCGTTTTTCTGAGGAAAAATGAGTTGCAGCGTGTAAAACCGCTTATAGGTAAGTCACTAGTTTTCTATAAATACGGATGGGATATACCTAATATGAACTCGCGCGGCAGAATCTTTGATTTAGGCAGATCAGTGATGACAAGGTATTTTTAAATAGGGTTTTTATCTTGTACATAATATATCAAATTGTTTAGTAATTCGGCATCGAATCTACTAGATGCTTTATAAATCGATGAAAAGATACTACAACCGTTCCACAAAGACTCGTAAAAATGTATACCTACTACGTAAAAATTCAGAACCTTAAATCTTTTCCTGCAGTGGAATCTTAATAGGCCATCCATTTGCCTTCTTGCTTCGAACAAAAAGAAGCATTCCTTTAGTTTTAAAGGGAAATAAGAAAAGTATTACGCAAGACTTTGTCGTGCAAACGTTTTTCAGAGTTCAAATAAAAAACGATTCAGTGTTTTAAGAAAACCTTCAAGAACTAGAAAGTTCTGAAAAAGCTGCACATTGCTTTTAAAAGTAAGCAAATTAGAGTTGAACCGTTTCAAAGTGTGCCGTAACCGAAGGCAGCCGATGTGGTGCAGTGGTTAATATGACTGCCTGCCACGCAGAAGGTTCCGGGTTCAACTCCCGGTGGGGTCACTCACAAAGTTGATATTAATCACTTTGTGAATTTGTTCCCAGTCTGGTTAGGACATTGCAGGCTGAACCACGTGATTGTCCGCAAGTAAGATGGTTCCGTGCTTCGGAGTCCCGGTTGCTGTCTATGATGGCGGTCGTTACACAACCATTTCAGAGGCCTGCTACTTGCAGTAGGCGGTTGAAAAACTCTGACACCAGGGTTCAACGGGTCGTTGAACGATTCGGTGTCCCACACGAAAAGAGAGAAAGAGACCGAAGGGTGAAAACCGGAACCCTATTAGTGACACTTCGTTGTGTGTCTGTCGTCCGTCTGTCGGTCTGTCACCAGGCTGTATTTCATAAACCGAAATAGTTCGAGAGTTGAAGTGTTCACAAAGATATAGATTAACAAATACTAATAATTAGAAAAGATGAAATATTAAGGAGGATCATAAGGGAGGATCCCATAAAAACGTGTATTTTTGCTAAATTTTACCTAATGGTGGTTCGGAGGCTGTAACTCATGAATGGTAATAGTTAGTTAAAGTTTGAACAGAACGTGTATTATTATTGCTGTTATAACAACAAAACTAAATATATTAAAACTGAATTTTATGCAAAAAAGAATACACTATGGTACAGTACATTTTGTGCGCGAGTCCGAAGCGCATAGCCGATTTTTGTTACAACTTTAAATAATATGTGATTTCGTTTGCATAAGTATCACTCACTAGTAAAATAAAACAATTTAAAAATCCTAAATAAATACAACTTGAATGCTGGTATCAGCATAAAATCTACCTACGTAGGTATCATAGCTACGAGGGCTACGGCGTAGTAAGTAGCGTAGCAAGACCGTAGCAAAGATTATCATATATTTTTTCAATAAACTCGTTCCACTTCTTCTTCTTCTTCGAGTGGTCATCGAGTGGTCCAACGGCCCGATGAACTCTGGTGTCAGATATTTTTAACAACCTATTCCGCTTAGTATCAAAGATATTGCTTATTTATCATAAAAAGTAGCACTATACGTAGCGGTAGCACTAGTTTCTCTGTAGGTATATTTTTAATGGTATATCAAACAAAGGAGACAAAATAAAGACTCACCTAACACTGTGATTGAACTGGAGACAAACATGCTCAGCAACCATACCAGGGCAATCTTGATGGCAACCACTCGCTTCGTGGAATGGTGCCTGCTCTTCAAGGGATTCCGGATGCCGAGGTATCTGGGGAAGAAAATAGTTATTTACTTACTATTAGACATTACGAAATAAGTACTATGTGCTAGGAATGTTTTGAGGTACAGTCACATTATGAATAAGCCACACAGTGGTAGTCGAAACGACTGAAAATATATTTATTTCCATTAAAATTATTATAATTCTTAAAATTGATTCTAGTACAAAATGACTCCCTCTACATGATTCTATTCTATTTTCATAACAGATATATTTTTATTGGAGATTATAATATTTCAATTTGTTTGGAGTAGCGCTGTATAGCTCTTTCCTTTGCTGTGTGTATGTCGCAGTACGATGGCAGAATTAGGTTTTTGGCCAAAAACCTAATTCTGCCATCGTACTGCGATCTTCCTGTCCTTATCACAATAACTTGGGGTCGGCGCAACGAGTTTTGTTGAACACAAAATCGTGTTGCAAAAGGATTTGGCTGAATTTTACGATCGGCCGCCTAACAGACGTCAACCCTCCTTGGGAATGCTATCGTAGGTGGTATTACCGAGAGACCACCATATGGTTGATCATGGTCGGCAGATATTAAAGCCAAGGTCTAAGCTCTACGTCGCCTTTTACAAAACACCCTGTGTAGAATAGGGGTGGCAGAATTCTTAGCCGCTACCACTTAAAACACACATTATCACGCCTTTTTCCCTTGCAAGGTAATTAGAGCTTAAATGGTTATAAAAATAGTTTTCATCCCCTCTATTCAAAAAACTACGCTTTGGTCGCACATAAGTGGGATTAAAGTAGGTCATTTAATCCCAAGGGATTAAAATTCATTTGAATTTGGAACACAAATATTTGCAGTCAATCAATAGTAAATTTCCTGCAGATGGGTTTTTTTTCTGCAACACTACCTGTTATCTGCTATTTTATTGAGTATTTTACACCTAGTATGTAGCTCATAAAAGACCTAATTCCTAGCAAAATTTGAAATTAAAAAGTAATGTGTCAAAGGTGATAATCAAATGCCCATACAAGGTTAGGCCCCTCGAATTGTCCTCGAAAATCGAAATGGCTAGTAATTAAACTCGTAGTTATGTATTTCTTAAACTATCTAGATCATGGTGGCATACTTAGTTTTTAATTATCTAACGGGAAACTGATGAAACGACGCAAAATAATTCTTAACCTAAAATGGCATAACCTAACTAAGTATTTTGATAAGAGTTATAAGGTGAAAGTATTTATACCCGCACACCCACAACGCACTCGCCGAATTTTGGATTCTTTGTATAAAAATCTGTGGAACCTCGAAAATATTGCCGAGCCACACGCGCCTAACCGAACGGATTCCCCAGCCAGTGCTCTTTTCTCTTTTTCGTGTGGGACACCGAGTTGTTCAACGACCCGATGAACCCTGGTGTCAGAGTTTTTCAACCGCCTACTACAAGTAGCAGGCCTCTGACATGGTTGTGTAACGACCGCCATCATAGACAGCAACCGGGACCGACGGCTTAACGTGCCCATCCAAAGCACGGAACCATCTTACTTGCGGACAATCAGGTGGTTCAACCTGCAATGTCCTAACCAGACTGGGAACAAATTCACAAAGTGATAAATGTCAACTTTGTGAGTGACCCCACCGGGAATTGAACCCGGAACCTTTGCGTGGCAGGCAGGCATACTAACCACTGCGCCACATCGGCTGTCTAATCTAAGCCAGTGCTAATCATAGACTATAATGCTGATGACGTCATGAGCGCACGCGGACAGTGTAACCAATTAAAAAGATTTAGTTTTTGTCAATGCTGCCAGACTGTCCCATCAACATTACCTCCCAGTAAAGTCTGCTGTTCACCGTCCGTGTTCCAGTTTTTCATAACGAAAGTTTCGAAGGTTTTGGAGTCTATGTCACTCGTAAAGAATAGCCAAATGACATTTTCACATTTTGCTTATTTGACATTTGCCACTTTAATTTTAAGCTTTTTTGTTATTTTAATATTTGAGATTCCGTCCTTTTAAATTCAATTGACATTCTGTTACCTTAACATTTAGACATTGGCACAAAATGTTTTCTGCTTCTTCTTTACATTTTGTTACGTTTACATTCTAGCAATTTTACATTTTGCTACTTTGACGTATTGGCATTTTGCTTTTCTGCACATTCTACTTCCTTGAACAATAATATTTTTTAAAAGTTGAAACAGCGGGACCTGTAATATGTTCAAAAGTTTTGTTCCACCGTAGAACATAGAACGTAGAAAATATTCCGATCTGTTCTACTGTAGAAGTGATCAGTTGGATATTATGGGAACAAAAGTAAGCTGCGTTGTGCACGGAGAAAATTCTGCAGTTACGAAAGTTGGCTGCTTGAACGTGCCTTTGGCGTAAAATGACAGCAATTATTATTTAAAATAAAATTCCGAAAAATACACACATACGGCAAAATTACACATTAAATTGGGAGGAAAGTACTCTCTTGGCAACACCAATTCTATTCAATGCGGCTGTGCTTGCGGCTAGGTGTGCGAGGCCATCCGCATTATTCAGCGCGTACGGCGAGTACGTTGCGGGTGTGCGGGTATACTTCCTTTTGCCAAATGACAACTTGATGACAATAGCAAAAGAGGAAATGCAGAAGTATGGCAGAAGTTTTATTCTCTATGAGAGTTTCAAAGAGTATGTAATACTTGCAGGGTAGATGGGGTAAAATGGTACCTACCCCTGATCAGAAGTTTAAAGACATTGTTTAAAGAAGTTTCCAAACACGAATTTGTTTCTGGAACTGCCTGTGGCATGGTCTGTTATATTTTTGCCGTTGTAATGCCAGTGGCAGCTTGCCTATTATTACTATTTATTTAATAAAGTCATATAGATCATAAAAATGTGCAAGTATATAAATCATAAAAATGTCATTAATCATTAATCTATCATTAATGTTGTTGTAGTCGCTTTTGTTGCTTGTCTTACGTACGAACCCGGCTATAACATAACATAAAAGCCACAACGGTCCACTGCTGGACATGGGCCTCCCCCTATCGGGGGGTATTGCCATACTTACCATCCTTGGCAGGCGGATTGGCGAGCGCAGTGCATGATGGTGCATTAACAGGGAACCCTGCTGTCCATTCCCTGGATGAGTATCCCTTAGTCACTTTTTACGACACCCACGGGTAGAATTGGGGTGATGCTGTTCTAAGCCGGCATCACTCGGCATACACAGGAGATTGTCTGCGCTGTAGTTGTTTTTACGCATCCTGGGTTCTAAAAACTGCTCCATTTTACCCTTATTTCCTCTTAGTTGCTCTTAGTACCTACTTTATGTTTGTGTCACAGATGTCAACAGAATCAAGGAACCAGAATTTTGACCGGAATAAAACACAAAAATATACTTTTTAACATAAATTGTGATTCCCGTTTCGCCTGAAGATGATTTAGGTATATAAGATTTTGATCCAAAAAACGTATCATCTTTTTTACATTTCATGAGATTCTTAGCCGTTACTCAGAGGGGGGCCTAGATTTAATTATTTCCTTTTATTTTTCTTTTGGCGCGATAACTAGCCGGCAATAGGCAACAACAATATATTGTTATAATTATCACAATTATCACAATTATATTGCAATAATATGAAATGAAATGTGTGATAATAGTTTTGTAAATATTGGATGTTTATAACGCAATTTATAGGATGTATTGTAAAATAGTGGATAATACCAAGGAATATTTAAAGAACTTCGTAGATTAAGTAAGTATTTATTGTTTTTCTCATAGAGGTGGATGAAAAGTAGTATGTATCACTCGGGTATAAAGTTATTTATTCTCGGGCGACTTACATTGAATCCCTCGCTTCACTCACGATTCTACTTTAAAATCCCTCGTTCCGCTCATGATTCAAAATAGAGCCCTCGCCCTAAATATATCACTTTATTCCCTTGTTATAAAAACTACTATTTTATCGCTATGTCTCACTAATATTTGACGGCGGTTAGAGTTATTTGTATTGTATTACTGTAGAGTCCTTAGCCTGTCACCTAAAAATATGAAACCTTTGAGTCCTCGTTCGCTTTTTACAAAAAATAAATGGGGTGATGCTATTCCAAACAATCATCACTAGGCACCAAAATCAATGCCACTACATCTACAATATGAAACTTATTCAACGTTGTTTTTTTTGGCTAACTTACCAAACCTAGAAAAAATCTAAAGATCTCAAAAAGTTGTTATAACTGCGGCTTTTTAATTCTGAACCCATTGCTTGTAAAGTGAAATACTTGATCTAATGCGAATTTTATTCAAAAGTAGGTTGAAAATCTTCCTTGAGCTTAAAAAAGTCGGTTTTCTTGCTTCAGACGGATAATCCTCCCTTTACTTGGTTATATACCTACTGAGTACTTATATAGATGTAAAAAAGAACGCCGACATTTAGGGTTCCGTAGTCAACTACAAATCCGTACCGTTTTGTTGACTCTGTCTGTATGCTGCTCTGCTAGCTATAACGAAAATTGTTCCTATCACTCACCGTTGATATAATATCGTAGACGACTGTTTTTCAAAATTATGCTAATCTCCGCAAGGAAAAATGATGAACGAGCGGCCCGTTACTGGTTTCATCTACTGCTAGGCTATTATTTCCTGTGGGAAAATGAAGTTTTCCTGGTATGTATTACAAGCATTAACCTTTCTATTGAATTATCTAACTAGCAAGTACAAAGATCCGCACCAAAATCCGTAGCTTAGTTTAGGAGGAGGTAGTCCGGTGTCCGAGACTAGGAACAGAAAAAGTGACTTTATATGTATTAACTACGAAACCTTGTACTTGGGCCTGTCCAACACACTCTTGGCCGGTTTTTTCTACCTTCTGTTGCCTTCATTATCTGTCTGCTTAGCGCATTTTTTCTCGCTTTAAATCGGATTTTTCCTGCGGGACTCGTAACACCGTATTTCCAATGTGCCTTCAGGTTATTTTTTTAATACTTGTAAGAATTTACTTGTAGGTAATGTAGGTTGAATATATATGTAAGATTATTGCGATAAGAATGATTGAAAAAAGAATTGCTCTTAAGATTAATAAACGATTGCTTTTTTAAAGGTACAAAAAAAAATTTTTTCTTTCACGCAATGAAAAAAAACTCTACTTACACCAATGTATTGGAATTTTTTATGCACTCAAAGCAGCGCTTTATTATTCTCAAAAACGGAACGGTGGAACGTTGATTCACAGTCCCGGGTTCAACTCCCGACGGCCGCTAGGGAATTTTTAAATTTTCTCATTTTCATTCTACCTACACCGACAAGAAGATCATTTGCTGCAGTTTCGACTGTATAGTACTCCATAGTAAAAAAAATGACAAATAATTAACTAGAAAAACTTTTATGTCATACTTCAGGATACACATTCTCCTAACTCACTTTAAATTAGTGCTGTCACTTTTCGTCAAATAGGATTAGGGAGGAATAGTAGATGAGCGCAAATAAAAATGTCCTAAAATTTGACGTAACAAAAACGACTAAATAAGGCGACGATGAAAACAAAAACGACTAAATAAGGCGATAAAGAAAACAAACGCGACTAAATTAACTAGAAATCACGAAGAACCTACTATATACATACATAATATTTACATATTTATAAAAATGACAGACCTTAGACAACTTGTATCTTTTTCTAACACAATTTGACAGAAACTAATTTCGTAAGTAAAGTGAATGTGTGTGTATCTCGAATTACCAGCTATACCTAATCAAACTTATAACCAAATCTAGGCGTGGGTATGTTGTGAAAACGATTCACTTAAATTAACAGTTAGTTTAGTTAGCATCAACCTATGCCGATATCACAAAAACTGCTGTAATTGTTTTAGTTTTCACACAACTAATAACAATAACTTTGAACAATATCATATTGAACTCCATTCCATTACTAAGCATATCTAAAACTGATCGTAAAAAGCACATTAGACTTTTGCAAATCAATTTGAGCATTAGCTTATGTCATAAAAGTCTACGCCGTTAAAGTAGGATCATAAATAAAATCTAGCTACAGAATATTAAAGTGGTTTTCATACACACCACAGGACTTTGCAGTGTTTTGCATCCTAGTGCATGTGGAATCCAGCTAAAAGTGGCTCCAACTAGGTAATATGTTTTATTGTACTACCATTAGGGCGTTTGTGCACTACCAGGAATTTAACCGTCCGGTATTTAATTTTTTTACGGTCCGGAATGGCACGCCAATAACCTAAATACTAGATTGTGCACTATACGTAATTTTATTGTCCGGCATTTGCATAAGCTAATTCATTGGTTTTTCGTACCACACCGGACCGTAAAAAAACTGAATTCCGGACGGTAAAATTCCTGGTAGTGCACAAACACCCTTAAATACCTATGTTAGGTATAAATCAATATCAATCAATCAATAGGTACATAGTGTAAAATGAAGTAGATTTTTTCTCTGTCTGTCTGTCGTGGAATTTGCTCTTAAACAACGTACCGGAATTTGATGCCGTTTTTTGTAATAGATAGAGCCATTTAAAAGAAAGGTTTTTATTTACATACATATTGGGGTGCATGAAAGGAGCCTCCCCGAGTGGCGCATTAAACCTCCTATGCGTCCGGCGCACCCTGGGCAACAATCTGCAGGACAGCTTAGTCGGTAACGCAGATTGGCTGATCCTTTCCCCACGATGGCGAATAAAAAAAAAATTACATATGCCGGAAAAATGCTTTTTTAGCGTGGAAACCGGCTTAGAATAGCATCACCCCATATATTTCCCGAGGGTGTAATAAGAAGCGATTAAGGGATTTGAGAGTTGGTGTGTATTACTATGGTGATACACGTCTTCTGAATGACTCTCAATCCAAGCTCTCAATTTGTCAGACCTGGTATAAATGGTCGTTTTTTACAGCCGTGTACGCTCTGCCTTCCCCGCAAGGGATATAGGCGTCATATATGGTATCATTGGCCTCATACGTCTGCGTCAGACGATTTATTCAGTGTCTGAGACAAGATTTTTCATGGCTGTATAAGCCGATACGGGAGCGGCTCGCTCTCCACAGACACTGCATTGCCTGGGACGCAGTTATGGAAACGCAGAGCTGCTCAGGACCAAGGCCTTCCTGGCTGACTCCACAGGAACGACGGGTCGATACGTGCGGAGGCAGGTCGGCTGCAGGATCGTATATGTATGTATGTAAAAATAAGTTGCAGCATGTGAAACCGCTAACAGGCCTGTAGTGTGCCTGTAAACTATTGATTACTGCAGTTGGACACTCCTGTTATTCAAATGAGAGGATTACAGGGCCAGTTTATATCAAGGGACGATCCCCTCATTTCAATTTCAATTTATTCAAAGCTTGGAACTGTGTTTCATTTGACGTCATAAGTACCTATGAATAAAGATATTTTGGAAAACCACCTTTTTCAGAAGGCAATATTTTAAAAACTGAATTACTTAGGAATTGAACGGTTTGATCCTAAATAGCCGTGAAATGTCTTTACTTTCCACACAAAACACGCCTAAAAAAATTAAATGCTGAAGATATTTCAAAATGGTGAACCAGCTTATGACTTAACAACAATATAATGTTTGTATGTATGGACTTATCTTTAACAGGAAAAAAACTTAAAAAGGCCCAAGAAAAGTTTCCAGACCAAAATCAATCCGGCTATTTATCCCGAATGAATCTGCAAGACAAACGATAAAATGCCCCGACTTTTGTTTTAATCGTCTCGGAAGTTGGCTGTTCTTCAATTACTCCGTGATGATGATAGATGATATGCTGAAACCTTCGGGGTTCTTTTGTTATTTAATTTGTACACTAAGGGCCGTTACACACTCTACCTTGTTTGTCTCGCGCCGTTTTTAGAAGGATTCCAAAAAATACATGTTTTGTAATTGAGATAATATATTGGCTGGAATAATTCTACCCGTGGGTGTTGTAAAAAGCTACGAAGGGATTATCATTAGCGTTCCCTGTAAATGCAACATCTTACACTGTGCTCGTCAATCCGCCTGCCAATTTATCATATTTCGAATTTTCTAATGTCAAATCTGATAGTAAAACATAATGCGATAAGCCATAACGTCACGATTCAAACCTGCCACTTTCTAACTTGAATTTACCGCCATACAACTGTCATACGGCGGCGAATGCATCCGAAAATCCATCCAAGCTTGATCCAAAAAACTTTTATGACGTGACAAATGTTTCCTTATAATAAAAACAGACGAGATACCTAATGTATTGTTTCAAGTTTACTGTGGTGAGTATTTGCATGTTTGATTAGTCTTACAAAGATTGTTACACTTCATCAAGGATTCTAGAATGCACATAATATTCTCAAAGGCAGAAAACCAGACAGGCAACTAGACACAATAACTTGCTTTTCTGTTGTAAGCTTAGATGAGCAATTGAAACTTGGGGTCGGATTTCACAATCGTATGTTTCAGTCGCGGAAATTTAGATTTTTTGTTGCTGCTGGCAATATGGCAAATGAGGGAGGCCCATGTCCAGCAGTGGACTGTAATGGATAGATGGATTTTACAGGTTTGCAGATTGCAGAGCATTGATAATTAGCAGAGCATTGAGGTAATCAATTTAAACCGACTCGGAATATTGTGTATGAAAATTGCATCGAAAACTAGTTCGTGCTCAAAGCCGAGACTTGGAGCTTTTGCGCTGCGAAAAAAACTGCTGCAATTTAATAGTGCATAAATATTGCAGTAGCTTCCCAAACATTTAGTTTGAGTACACTTCAACTTGTGAAACTCCAGCCATAATCCTCGAGATGAAGTTTTGAAACGAAACATTTGCTTTAGACCGGGAGTAAAATTAATATGAAATCTTATACTTACAGGGTAGACCAGACAGTAAAGTCCAAAGAAAAAAATGCTTAGACGCTTCACATACATAACGTAACGTCCGTTGGTGCGTTATTTTTGCGCAGAGCTATCCGTTGCGTTTGAAAAATACGAAAATATCATACAAAAACGGTTTATGTGAAACGGTTTGACAGTCGCATCCGTTAGTGCAAAAATATCGCACAACGCTGCGTTGACGGAAGCATTTGTCATTTGTTCCGCGTTTTTTTAGTTTCCGAATTATTTAACAAGGGAAAATTTCAACTTTCAACGAACCTACATATAATATCATTGCTTTCAACAACAAAACTTTCAAAAGGCGCTAGATGTGAGCCGGTCCTTATTTTTGATCACATTCTAGTCACATCGTGTGAAGTCATACATCTAATTTAATTTCCTTTTACTTAAAGCATGTAGGAATTATAATATTATTTATTATTATAATACATACACATAATCACGCCTCATTTCCTTGTGGGGTAGGCAGACCGTTAACGGCCATAAAATATGGTCGTTATCTCCACGTTCGACAAAAACTTGAGTACTGTTTCAGAAAATCGATTATCACTATAGTGACAGGATGTCAGACTCTTGCCTAAGATTTGTGATACACATGAAGTTCTTGAGTACCGCAGCACAAATTAAGGAAACGGCGCGCGGGGCGCCTTTACAGATGGCTCACTCAGTACCTACTGAGATGTTATGGAAGATGTTTTAAAGATATTATTAAAATCAAAGAATAAATTTCATATTGTATGTGGAGATTTCAATATAAATTTATTAGAAAATGTTGCTTTTAGAAGTCGATTTATCAGTTTGTTTAAGTCATTTAACCTAAACAACATATTTAAAGAACCTACTCGAATAACTGCAACCACAGCATCTTGTTTAGACAATATCTACTGTGATTGTGACTATTCAGACCAAGAAATAGTAAATTGTTGTAAATCAGACCACAGTGGACAATCTGTGCTTTTTCCATGTCGTCCTAAAGCTGAAAAGATTGTTATTAGTAAAAGAATTATAAGCTCCAATCAAGTAGACAAACTCCATACTGCACTATCAGAAAAACTACCAGTTCTAGACTATGATACTAACAATCCAAATAACTTTTATTCAAAGCTTTTTATAACGATACGTGATGAATTTGAAGACAAATTCAAGGTAAAGAAATTAACAATTAATCCTAAATTTAAATTCAGCGACTGGGCAACTGTAGGGATTCGAACAAGTAGGAATAAGTTATTTGAGCTGTATGACGAAAAGTCTTATAATCATAGTGTAACTTTTGTTGAACATGTTAAAAAAATATTCTAAGATATTCAAAAATGTTTGCATACAAGCTAAAGCAATTTTCACCAAAAATAAAATATACTCTGCTGAAAATGTTATTAAAACTGTTTGGAAAGTTGTCAATTCAGAGACTGGTCGAAACAAACCAAATGAAAAATCTCATTCTTTGAAGACTGGTCAGGGCATTGTTACTGCAGACGCTGATGTAGCTAATGAGTTTGAAACTTTTTTCAGTAACATCCCATTCAAAACTACTGAGTCACTTAACTCTTCGCCAATCATCGCGTCAAATCTTCTTAAAAACAATGTTCAGACTTGTGTTAATATATTTGAGTTTAGGCACATTAATGCGAACGTAATATTAAAAACTTTTAAAGATATAAAAGTAAAAACTACAGAGGATTTATGGGGCATGTCAGTAAGACTATGTAGTTCTTTAATTGATACATTAGCACCATACTTAGCCTGTATATTTAATGCTTGCATTGATCATGGCGTATTTCCTGATCTCATGAAACACAGTAAAGTAATACCTCTTTTTAAAGCAGGAGATAAAACGGATCCCAGTAACTTTAGGCCAGTATCTGTACTACCAGTTTTGAGTAAAGTTTTTGAGAAAATTGTACTTAATCAAATGCTCCTACATTTCAACTTGAATAAATTACTACATGATCAACAATTCGGTTTTACGAAAGGGCGCTCGACAACCGACGCTGCTGTTAACCTCCTCCAACTTATTTACGGTGCTTGGGAGGAGTCGCAGGATGTCATAGGGGTGTTCTGCGATTTGTCCAAGGCATTTGATTGCGTTGATCATGAGACACTGTTGCTGAAACTGGACCATTATGGTATAAGAGGAAAAGCGCTTGATTTAGTTCAATCTTATCTCGGAGATAGGACGCAGACAGTGCAGATAAATGGTGTGAAGTCGATAGGATCTGCCGTCAGAATTGGTGTACCGCAAGGATCAATTTTGGGGCCGTTTCTATTTTTAGTATACATAAACGACTTGCCGTTCATGGTACAGAATCTAGCCAAGATAGTGCTTTTTGCTGATGATACTTCTTTAATATTTAAAGTGGATAGAAAAGCTGTAAATATTGACGAAGTAAATGGCGCACTTGATCAGGTTCATAAATGGTTTACGTCAAACAATTTAGTGCTGAATTCTAAAAACTAAATGTATTAAATTCTCTTTGCCTAATGTAAAAGTATTAAACACGATGTTGTTCTAAATAATGAAAAGCTTAATTATGTAACTGAAACAGTTTTCTTAGGGATTACACTCGACGCAACCGTTCAATGGGATCCACATATACTAGCACTGGCTAGTAAACTTAGCTCAGCGGCATACGCTGTTCGAAAAATTCGACAATTGACCGATGTTGCTACAGCCAGGCTTGTGTATTTTAGTTACTTTCACAGCATAATGTCCTACGGATTATTGTTATGGGGGCAAGCCGCTAACATTGAAACTATCTTTGTGTTACAAAAAAGGGCTATAAGAGCAATATATAAACTGCTAAGTCATGAATCCCTACGAGAATTGTTTAAGGAAATTGGCATTCTTACGCTTCCTTCGCAGTACATATTTGACAATATAATGTATGTACGTAAGAATTCCAGTTCCTATTTAAGAAACTCTGATATTCATTGTCGTAATACAAGGAATAAAAATAAAATTGTACCGCCACAAACTAGATTAAGTAAGATCAGTAAATCATATATAGGTAACTGTGTACGCTACTATAATAAAATTCCAGAGGAAATTTTAAAGTTAAATGATAGGCAATTTAAAATTAAAATAAATAATACTTTATGTTTGAAAGCGTATTACAAGACTGAACATTATCTGAAAGACAAAGATGTCTGGTTAGTAGCAACAGTTGCTCCAACACAATGCAAGATTAGAGATAGGCATTATTTAAAAATAAACATGACATTATATTTTAGTGGTTAAACTTTTATGATATGTATAGTGGTTAAATTTGACATTTCATACTTATTATTCTTAAACTTCTGACATGTATTTTTTACATTTACTGTAAATTTACTTTTTTGTTATGTTATTTTATTGCTCGTATATTTAAAGTACCTATATTTTAAAGACGAAACAGTTAGAATAATCTACTGTAATATTATTTTTATTTTGTTGAGCCGTTTTTGGCTATTACTATTATACTATTAATTTATTTTCTAGCTTAGATAGGGTAGCATAGGGCCTAAAATATTGTCAACTTTAGAATAGGTGCACTTCTGGGCAGGTTTTTGGGGTGTTTTCCTGTCCAGGGGGTCCGGCTAACTATACATATGGAACACCTTTTTAAAATATTGACAGAATGTAATTCCATTTACTTGTCAATCACTGAGGCATAAAGTTACATGCTGTGTGGTTAGCCTGGCCAGCCCTGAGGCAGTGCCTTTATTTTTATTTTTTTATCCCGCCCGTGCCGCGTTTAGAGTAGGAACACAAATTGTTATAAAAAATAGAAAATTTTGCATTAGAAATTTTCTCTTTTTTAAGTTTGAATTAGAATGTGACTTTCTTAAAGAGAATCTTGTAAATTCCTACTAAGAAATAAATTATTGAATTATTATTATGAATTATTACTAGCGAAGATTTTGACGCTCAATGACTTTAACTGGAATCTCAGAGAACTCAAGGTGGATGGTTGCCACGAACGTCATATTTCTGGGATTAATATTGACTCAGAATCATATGACGTTCTTGTATCATATTTTGCTGATTTGATATTCTTATACTTTAAGATTTTTGACAGTAGCAACCCTGCCAATGTAACAAGTGACAATCGCGAAAACCCTAAATAGTGTCGAGTGACCCTTCTGTAACACTCTGTTTCGTGCCTCAGTCACGTTTTATGACGGGTAAAGAAATAGGGTGATGCTATTCTAAGCTGGCATCACGCGACTATCTCTCCTTTAAATTTATGGTATGGCGCATCAACGAAGCCTCCAGTTGTTTAGGTTTACAAAAAGGATGCTGATAAAAAAAACTTCTTTTTCCTCCGTAATTAAGCTGACTCAAAGTAAATAAATTGTAAATCTAATTCAATGTGTCCAACAGATACAAAAACGTTTTAACTACCATGTCTACTTTGACTAGAGGAAAAGTAGAGACAAAATATTATGTGGAACTACAGTGAAACCACACATCAAAAGAAATATTTTAGGCTCATCTTTTTAAAGTAATTCTATTAATAACATTATTGTTATTTAAAAATAGTAATTTGTAAGTAGTTAACGTCTTCTGCCAATATTATTAAATGATACTAGCGTAACTTTTATGCATGCAAGGGGCTATCTTCATCTTCACAAATGACACATGTCAGACAAGTGATCGTCAACCATCATCGATGCGATCTCTCCGGTTTCAAGCGTCGTGATGTCGCACTTCTCATGTCTTACCTACGTCTCGCCTTTGGAGTTGGCGCCCAAAAGAGTGTTGAGTGTTGATTTTCCTTGTGATGACAAACATAGTAAGATAAACATTACCTATAGGTACAATTCTTTGTAACCTTTAACCGCGGCGAAAAATTTACCCATAACAACAATTACTAATGGCCCCGATGCATATTGTATCTTTTGTAATTTCCCTTATCTAAGTTCTTAGTAAAGAACCCAATAACTCAGCTGAGAGGTAATTTAGAAGAACATTTTTCAAGTTTCTGTCCTCCTCTTTTAAATAACGTTTTCCGAAAACCCATTTAAAAAGAATTTACATTACTAGTTCACTGATGGGTCTCTCTGGACTGAGTCAAATCTGCGGGAAATAATGTTGACAAGGATATCAGGTCACAAAACAGTCCACTGCTGGACACATACCTCTACTTTCGGCATCTGTACTGCCGACGTCTTTCAAATTAGCTACTGCGGCTCAATTTTACCCTGCTAAATAGTGCAAATGTGTGTTTTTTTGCCACTAACGCGGCTACCCGCGATAAATTGTATATCAAACTTTTAAACAATATCCTGGAATTTTGGTCAAAATCCTAATTCTGCCATCGTACTGCGACATAAATATACTGTAAGTGAGACCCCGATGGGAAAGCAACCGCCAACCGCAAGTCGAATAACTCCTTAGGGAGCGTATACTAACTCTAAAGTGGAATCGTTCATTTAGACTTCCTAAAGTAAAGTTTGTGGTGCCGTTGCTTGAAGTCGGCTACTGGCAGCTTAATACTAACCTGACACCTCTTGCTCACTTGTCTTTTCAAAATATTTCAGGCATTCTAAAGCTCAAGGGTGTTTTCGTGCACTATCACCAGTTTTGGTTTAATTACGTCAATCACACACAATAGTACTAAAACTTATCAGTATCAATCTATGATTCCGTCAATTCCTGACATTTAAGTGTGATAAGATAAATTTAATCTCTCTGAAATAAGATTAAAGTTGTCACAACTAGTGCGGAAGGTATTAGTCTAAATAAACTAAAATACAGGGCGGCGACTAAAATAAACGCAGGTGTATTTAGATTACGACAGTAAAAAATAGCCAAGTATTTAGCCAGACAACCACGTTCCCGGGAGAGCAAAGAAGAACGGCTACTTATCCAAATCACAAAGTAAGTATTGGCGGGCCCCCAATACAAAGAGACCGCTACAAGGAAACTTAGCTACACTCACACATACTTACATCTACTTACAGACCATCGTTCACGCGCGATCTTGAACCGTCTCGAACCGGCTAGTAGTGTCAAGTGGACGGTCAAATGACGACTCGCAAGTGTAAATATTTTTATATAACGTGTCAAAGTAGTGTAAGTTTGATAAAGTGTAGTAATATGCATTTGCCTTGGCAGTGCTACGCGGCAACTAGGGCACAAAATAGCCAATACTTACTTTGTGACTAGGGCTTCCAATACCGGTACACCGGTATTAGCAAATAACGGGATCCCGGACTTTTTTGACATCTTTTCAATACCGGTGTCAAAAATCTAGTCCCAGGATTCCAGTATTGATGATATTGATGGGTTTTTGATTAAAAATTTACATTCATAAATTCCTATTCATTCGCCTTTTCCTTGTTGTGTCTTTGTTCGTATCTAACAGTAATTTGAACTCCTCCGGAAAGCCATACTTTGAAATTTGCCGGTTAATCACCACACAACCGTCTTCAGTGATTTTTTTTTATTGCTTTGTAATAAAAAGTTGCATAAAACATTATTTTTTTTATGATTCGTCGTCCGTCCGAAAAAACGTTCTAATAATACCGTAATACCGGGATCCCGGTATTGAAGAAAATGATCGGGTACAATACCGGTATTTGAAAAATCCGGTATTCGGAAGCCCTAGCAGCAACGCTGCCGGTATCCTGGGGACGTTGCCTCGATGCGGTGCACTCGAAGAAATTTTTAATAAGATCTATTTTTGTATTTCGTAAATAAAGCCACAAAGACATGTAAGTGTATTAATATACCTAATTAAGTTTGATCCAGGTACCGCATTTCATAGTAGCAACCCTAGAATGTAGGTATAAATGATCGGGAAAAGAAGCGAGCTGTACTTCTGCAAAGTCTCTATTTTGTGTGCAAATCCTGATTAATGGGCATCATTCAGGCAGAAGATATTGCCAGCCTGCTAATGCCATGATCATTACAGAGCTATCAGGTGACTAATCGACCATGAGTACATTCAGTAACAATGCCTACTGCTTAATGCTTAGGATCACGTATGCCTAAGTACCTCAGTAGTCTACTGGTCGCAGTGTTTGTGTTAGTCAACTGGGGGAAAAGCGTCTATGGGGTAAAAGCGGCAATGGTCAATTTCTCAAAAACTATCCATTTTGCAACAACTTCAGTCATCTAGAGGTAGCAGTTTGAACTAAATTCGCATCTTAAATTAGACACAGAGGGTGCTGTACGTCGGACATTCGAGATATCGACCATTTTCTAAATCAGTTGATCGTGAGCAAGTGGAGGAGCGAGAGATAAGTGAGTTCAATCCATTAAAATCCATGGTATTTGTTTGATTTTCTATTGGATTATGTACTCCAAGTACGAAATATGTTATTGCTCGTCTAAACACTTATAATAGGTTAGAATTTCTATACAAAAAATGTTTGGGAGTTCCCGTGCGTGTTCCAGGTTGGTTCCGCTTTGGAAACTTATCTTTAGGCTTTTCTTTACCTATGCCGAACCGGGGCTTTGCTGGCCTACTTACAAAAAAAAAATGACAACCTTTTCAAAATTTTTTCACTGGGCAAAATTTTGTTATTTTGTAATAATTCAAAAATGGTAAGAACTACAAATAACTATTGTATGGAAGATATGTTAAGCGTAAATTTCTGCATATGAATGTTGTCAATAACTTTTTCATAATCCAATAGTTTGCGAGAAAAACGTAGCACAACATGGCAGTTTTTGCTGAAAACTCACAAATTCGAAAGTATAAAGTAAGTAGTGAAGTTGGGGATTAAGAGTCACTCGCTGTGTGGGTAGACCATGCTACAATATCTTGCCTGATATTTAGTAACAAGCTTTCCGCCCAGCGGTTTTACCCGCTGATATATTTTGAAGTAAACAAGTTAATTTTATACAAATTTTCGTCCTCTGTTTTACCACTTTAGGTGATGATTTTTTTGGAATTCTTTCTTGATATTAATTAAGATTATTCAAATAACCTCTGTGCAAAATTTCAGGGTCCTAGGTCCAGTAGTATTGCCTGTGCGTGGTATACAATTTGTATGAAAAAAGTAGAGTTTGTTCGTTGTTGCCACATTTTGTTCTTTTTTGCTATCCTAACAGGACCTTGGGTCAGAACTATTAAAGAACAGCCTCAAGGGATTGCAAAAAAATAAAAATGTGGCAACTACGAACAAATTTAATATTTTTTTTACAAATTGTAAATCTATGCACAGGCAATACCACTGGACCTAGGTTCTTGAAATTTTGCGCAGAGGTTATTTTGGTTGGGTCAATTAACACCAGGAAAGGAATTTAAGAAAATAATCTCATAAGGTGGTAAAACTCAGGGTGTAAATTGGCAAAAAATTTGCTTGTTTACTTGAAAATATATTAGCGGGTAAAACCTCTGGGCAAAAAGCTTGTTACTAAGTATCAGTCAGGATACCGTAGCAAGGTCTACCCACACAGTAAGTAGTTCTTTTGAATTCCATGTATTAAAGCGTTTTTTTCGCAAACTATTAGATTATCAAAAAAGTTATTAGAACAAGGTTGTGCAGAAATTGAAATATGCTACTGGCCACCCTGGAGTGGCACACCAGGCCCAGAGTGGACAGAATGCTACTGGTGAAGCATCTGGTCTTCGTGACCGCGCACTTCTTCGAAGGATAAGAATAGGCACATGGAATGTTCGTGGCCTTTTGCAACCGGGAAAGAGAGAGATCATAGATAAAGAGCAGACCAATTACAATCTCGAAATTCTAGGATTGACCGAGACTCATTTGAGAGGTTCTGGTTTTTATGCAACTGCCTCCGGCCGCATAACATACTTTTCAGGACCAGTGGATGAAAGCAAGAATGGAGTAGCTATATCTGTATCACCTCATATCAATAACTCTGTGCTAGGCTACAACCCGATTAATGACAGGATCATGACTTTAAAACTAAACACCAAACCATGTCGCTTAAATATTGTTCTAGTGTATGCACCTACATCGAATTCCTCGGAAGATGAAATTGAACAGTTTTATGGCAAGCTTGATGACGTCCTACAATCAATGCCAAGAAGGAGATCACAATTGTGATGGGGATATGAACGCCAAAGTGGGCAATACCTCTAGTGATGATCACCTGAGAGGAACAGTCGGAAAGTACGGACTAGGCGACAGAAATGAGAGGGGAGAAATGTGGCTTCAGTTTTGTACAGAAAATTCTCTCACTATTATGAACACATGCTTCCAAAATCATCCAAGAAGACTCTATACTTGGATAATGCCAGGAGATCGGGCTCGTAACCAGATCGATTATATCGCGATAGCAAAAGGTGGAGATCATGTATCACGAACACAAAACCTATCCCGGGGCTGACTGGTAGTGATCACAAATTGCTAGTGGCTGAGCTGAATATCAAGCTAAAGCGCTGTCAACGTAATAACTATAAGTCGCAAAGACGTTTAAAACCAACAGAGCTTATTGCCTTTGAGGAAAACTTTAATGAAAAAGTGTCTGAATTGGCAGCGAACAGCAACGAGGACAAAGAAGCAAACTGGAACAGTTTTAAAACCTTGTTATCACGACTCGCAAGAAATCGCAAATCAAAAATGATGAAGGACCCAAAAAAGTATGGATAACTGAGGAAACATGGGACGCTATAAAAGAGCGAAAGAATCTGCTGATGAATAATGTTGGTACCAGCGAAGATCAATATCAGATGCGCTCAGCTGAAATACAAAAATTATGTCGCCGTGATAAAAATGATCATATCAACTCTATCTGTCAAGATATCGAAGACCATGCTGCAAGTATCCATACGAGAGATCTTTTCATGAAAGTGAAATACATCACGAGAGAATTTAAGCCGAAGACCTGGGCCGTGGAAGACGATGCGGGTAACTTGATAACAGAAATAGACAAGGTTACTGAAAGGTGGCGGGCGTATTGCGAGGAGCTGTACAGGGATAATCGTGCAGAGTCGGTCGGACAACCTACGACATCTTGCAAAATCATAAAAGAGCTGGAACCAGATATTTTGGACTCCGAGATCAAATGTGCTATCAACAAGCTGAAAAACAACAAGTCTGCCGGATGTGACACTATTTTTGCAGAAGAATTGAAGCACGTAGGGCCAAATGGGGTGAAAGTTCTACGTGACTTATGCAACCAAATTTGGAAATCAGGCGAATGGATTAACGACTGGAAGAGATCCACTCTCATACCTTTACACAAAAAAGGATCCACCAAGGTTTGCAGCAACTATCGAACTGTGGCGCTTATCTCACATGCAAGCAAAATTCTTCTTTATGTCATTAATAGCCGACTAAATAGATACTTGCAATGGCAAATCCCTAAAGAACAAGCTGGGTTCGTCAAGGGCCGAGGCACAAAGGAACAAATAGTTAATATCAGGCAAATTATTGAAAAGAGTCGAGAGTTCAACCGACCACTATTGATGTGTTTCATCGACTACTCGAAGGCCTTTGACTGTGTCAGATGGGATTGTTTATGGCGCGTCCTAGGAGAGATGGGTGTCCCAGAGCATTTGGTAATCCTTATATCGCATCTGTATGAAAATGGAGAAACCGTAGTCCGAGTAAATGACTGCGAATCAAACCCATTCAAGCCCGAAAAGGCGTCCGACAGGGATGCATTTTATCGCCAGTGCTGTTTAACATCTACGGAGAGTACATCATGCGGAGAGCATTGGAAGGATGGGAGGAAGGATTTCGCATAGGCGGTGCAAAATCAACAACCTGCGCTACGCAGATGACACCACACTGTTTGCGTCTTCTGAGAGTGAGATGGCTGAACTCATTCGGAGAGTAGAGAGAAAGTGAGGCTGTAGGTCTATCAATCAATCGGACAAAGACAAAGGTGATGATAGTGGACCGAGCCGGCGAACTTACAACTACTGGAGAGTTAAAAGACCTGGAGTATGTAAACGAATTTGTCTACCTAGGATCACTCATTAGTAACCAGGGCGGATGTGAGAAGGAGATACGTCGTCGCATTCAGATGTCAAAACAGCTGTGACCAAGCTTATTAGAATCTGGCAAGATCGAAATATTAGAAATAATACAAAGATAAGACTAATGCGAACATTGGTATTCTCAATCTTCCTGTATGGAGCTGAGTCGTGGACAATACGTGCTACTGAAAGAAAGAAGATAGATGCATTTGAAATGTGGTGTTGGCGACGCATGCTACGTATTCCTTGGACAGCGAAAAGAACAAATAAATCTATTCTCGAGCAGCTGAGAATAAAAACTCGTTTATCCACCATATGCTACCAAAGGATCCTCAGCTATTTTGGACATGTGGCGCGTAGAGAACCAGACAACCTCGAAAAGTTGGTCATATTTGGGAAAGTGGAAGGAAAACGCTCACGTGGTCGCTCTCCATCGAGATGGGTGGACCAAGTGAAACAGCTGGTTGGAGCCCCTGTAACCGATGCCCTAAGAAAAGCCGAGAGCAGAGATAAATGGAGAACCTTGACTTCGAACGTGCTTGCGAAACTTTGTGGACACGACCTTCAGCAGTGAAGAAAACGACTCAGAAGAAGTGCAGAAATTTACGTGTAACATTTCTTCTATACAATGTTCATTTATATTACTTACCAGTTTTGAGTTATTACAAAATAACAAAATTTTGGCCAATAAAAAAAGTTTGAAATGGCTGCCATTTTTTTTTTGTAGGTATGCTAGCAAGGCCCCGGCTCGAAATAGCTAAAGAATAGCCTAAAGATTCGTTTCCAAGGCGGGGTCAAACTTACAAACTAACTTACACGCGCGGGAACTCTCACTTAAGCGATCTTGCTTACTATTAGTTATTTTGATGCTAAACGTCCTAATTTTTGAGATATGAAAGTTTAAAATTGTAGGTTTCGTAAAAAAATTTGGGGAAAATGCGTCTACTTTTTTTGGGTAATTGCGTCTGTGTGCTGCATTTACCCCTATGCCAGGGGTACTCAACATTTTCATGGATGTATTATTTCATTAACTTTTTGCCTCCATGGTCTTAAGGTCTGAGCCATGGGCTTTCGATCCCGAGAACCTGGGTTTTATTACCCGGAGGTATTATCAATTGTTAAAAATATTATAAAGGTCGCCTTTGGAGTCAAACCTTTGTATTAACTAGTATTATTTGCTACTCATTATCATTAAGTATAATTTGATTCAATTTGATTGAATGTTCCTGGTCTCATTTAAGACAAATATTTTATATTTCGGATGAATAAATATCTGTAATAACATTTATTACCTTGTCAATTTGTATTTCATAATATTACAATCCGCCTATAGTAAATGTTGAGAACACCTGGATTGGTCGTTGGGTAAATGCGTCATACATCAGTATAACGCATTTTCCCCACGTAGATTAAAATGCCTCTAGTTGATTGGTTTTTGGCTCTGCTTTCACATGTAATGAATATGTGAACATGGAATTTTAAAGATAGCTTCTAATGTTCATTTCATCATAAAATACTTTCTGGTTTGGGAGTAATTCATAGTAGACGCATTTACCCATTGTGGGGTAAATGCGCCTAAAATCCATGTTTTTAAAAAAGCCAGAATAACTTTTTTGTGTATCGCTCTTGAAGAAAACTTATCAATAAATCTTAAACTTAATTCATTACGAAATACATATTTGACAGAGTTGTGAATAAAAACTTATTAGTATAAAATTTATGGGCCATCAAAGTCAAAAAATTAAAAATGCGACGCATTTCCCCCGGTTGACCTTATAGGATCTGGTTGGCCCAGGTTTGATTCATTTTGTGTTAACATTTGATATTACAAGCTGAACCGTCGCTTCGTAAGATGGTTCTGTGCTTCGGAGAGTACGTCATTGCCGCAGTCGGATTTATGTTTTTGAATGCTGCTTGTTTACCTGTCGATTATTTCAGTCAGCATCCTCTTTTATAATCTCTCTCCCTTCGTGTGGGACACCGAGTCGCTCAACGAACCGATGAAACCTGGTGTCAGAGTTTTTAAACCGCCTACTGCAAGTAGCAGGCCTCTGACAAAGCTGTGTAACGACCGCCATCATAGACAGCAACCGGGACCGACGGCTTAACGTGCCCATCTTGATTTTCGGACAATCAGGTGGTTCAGCCTGCAATGGCCTAACCAGACTGGGAACAAATTCACAAAGTGATAAATATCAACTTTGTGAGTGACCCCACCGGGAATTGAACCCGGAACCTTCTGCGTGGCAGGCAGTCATACTAAGCACTGCGCCACATCAGCTGTCTCTTTTATAATGATCTATCCTAAAATTCTGACAAAAGCATTGTTTCACTTGATGAGATTCCTCTCACAGTAAAAGTCATTACGTCGACAAACACTACACGCGTAATTGTGGCTAGATGTTAGACTAAACGGTTTACAGTTTAGGTTTGCTAACAATAGCACTATCAATTCTAGGTTTCCATTAAGCCTGTAAACTCACGCTGAGCCGTCGGTTCCAGCGTTTGCAGCTGGAACAATCATTAAAAAGGTTGCTGTAAGAAATTTCTTTTTAGAAATAAGTAAACCTGTTGTGTCTTGTCTCATTGTAAATTGTTTTTATGTATGTTTTGTGTGCAATAAATGGTTAAAAAATAAATAAAAAAGAGATTTTCTGGATACGATTTTTGTTAGACACATCTGCTTCGCGTAGTGCCAGCGATACCGAGTGGTGCCGGCTTAGAATAGCATCACCCAATATCTTTCGCGTGGGTGTCGTAACAAGCGACTAAGGAATTTGAGAGTTGACATGTACCTATTGCAATTTTAGGCTGACGACTTGTCACTAAGGTTGTAACAAACTCAAACCCCGGCCTATGAAGGACTACACGCCTCCAAGCGCCAGCCTCGGTTGTTATGAAGATCATGTCCTGAGTTCTAGATTTCATAGAAACCCATACCTCAAGCACAGTGTATATGTTACAGGCAAAACCCTTAACCAGTCAATAAGGTTATTGACTGGAAAAACCAGTCAATTACGATATTGCCTAAGGGCCTCAGTCAAAACCCTTATTGACTGGTTTTATCTATTAAAAGCAGTCAATAACGATATTGACTAACGTGCCCAGTCAAAACCCTTAATAGGTACTTCTGCCCCGGTAGCAGCAACCTAGACTGGCTGGCTGACTGTCTCGATCGCCGGTTGTTATTCCTGAGGACATGCCCAAGTCGCAGACGGCTCTTCACTATCTAATGCTGACATTAGCGTATACGTGGCTTCACCTCCTAGATGTCATAGACTTCACGACGGTGGTTGTTAGGCTCCCGCCTAGTTTAATCGGCGAGCGAGGCTGTAGGCTTTCTTCTAGCTGCGACCATCTAACGGTCCTGATGGTGATCTCAGACCAGCCAGGCAGTCTAGGTTGCTACCACCGGGTCGGACGTACCTATTAAGGGTTTTGAAAAAAAATCTAACGGTCCTGATGGTTACTATGCAGTAACCATTGCGTTGCGATGAGTCTATGTGCGATGCGGCGGGTAGCACTGCGTTGTGGTGAGTTTATGTGCAGTGCGGCGAAAATCAGTGCGGTGCGGAGAGTTTCGGTGCGCGATGCGGCGGGTATCACTGGGTTGCGGTGTGTTTATGTGCAATGCGGCGGAAAGCAGTTCGGTGCGGAGAGTTTCGGTGTGCGATGCGGCGGGTAGCGCTGGGTTGCGGTGTGTTTATGTGCAATGCGGCGGAAAGCAGTTCGGTGCGGAGAGTTTCGGTGTGCGATGCGGCGGGTAGCGCTGAATTGCGGTGAGTTTATGTACTTTGTGGCGGAAAGCTGTGCGGTACGGGAAGTTTTGTTGTGTGTTGCGGCGGGTAGCGCTGAATTGCGGTGAGTTTATGTACTTTGCGGCGGAAAGCTGTGCGGTACGGGAAGTTTTGTTGTGTGTTGCGGCGGGTAGCGCTGAATTGCGGTGAGTTTATGTACTTTGCGGCGGAAAGCAGTGCGGTGCGGGAAGTTTTGTTGTGTGTTGCGGCGGGTAGCGCTGAATTGCGGTGAGTTTATGTGCTTTGCGGCGGAAAACAGTGCGGTGCGGACATTTTCGGTGTGCGATGCGGTGGGTAGCGCTGAATTGCGGTGAGTTTATGTGCTTTGCGGCGGAAAGCAGTGCGGTGCGGGAAGCTTTGTTGTGTGATGCGGTGGGTAGCGCTGAATTACGGTGAGTTTATGTGCTTTGCGGCGGAAAACAGTGCGGCGCGGAGAGTTTCGGTGTGCGATGCGGCGAGTAGCACTGTTTTGCGGTGAGATTATGAGCCATGCGGCGGGTAGCAGTGCAATGTGGCGAGTAGCACTGACTTGCGGTGAGATTATGAGCAATGCGGCGGGTAGCACGGCGTTGCGGTGAGTTTATGTGCTATGCGGCAAAAAGCAGTGCGGTGCGGAGAGTTTCGATGTGCGATGCGGCGAGTAAAACTGATTTGCGGTGAGATTATGAGCGACGCGTTGGGTGCAGTGCGGTTAGTTTAGATGCGATGCGGCGGGTAGGAGTGGTTACTGCATAGTAACCATCAGGATCGATATATATTTTTTTAAATAAGATAGGCTCGCATTTGTCTGCTCTCTCACCAGCTGATAAAAGGAGTAATCCTAGTCAGCGACGCGATCCCCGGAGGTGGAATGGGGATAATCAGGTCGTGGGGTGATTGTGCACGCTCACTGAAATGCATCTTATAGAAGATAGAAGATGGAGGCAGTCTACTGTTTCGCTCGCCGGTGGCACTGAGCCCGAGTCCTCGAGTAACTACCGGGTGGTCTATGACTACTGGGAGGGGAGGCCACGTATTTGCTGCCGTCAACATAAGTGAAGAGCCGTCTACGACTTTGGCATGTCCTTATGGAATAACAACCTGCGAGCGAGACAGTAGACTTCCACTCAGGCAGCGACCATCTAACGGTCCTGATGGTGATCTAACACCAACCAGGACATACCTATTAAGGGTTTTGACTAGGCACGTCAGTCAATAACGTTATTGACTGATTTTATTAGACAAAATCAGTCAATAAGGGTTTTGACTGAGTACCTTAGGCAATAACGTTATTGACTGGTTTTGCCAGTCATTAACGTTATTGACTGGTTAAGGGTTTTGACTGTAACATATATAATGGCTCGTGATATAAAAGTGATGTCTAGTTAATTATTGACCCATACGTTGTGTTTAAATAAAGTAATATGTAACCCATAAGTTCTTTTAAAGGTAATTGAGACATCCCTGTACAAGCTATTATAATAAAAGTGATTCTGATGAACAGGAGAGGAAAAAGGGCAGGAAACTGAACTCCAAACGGGCCCCCACTGCTACGCCCGAGGAATGTAGAAGCCCACGCCAATATATACCTATCTGTATTCATAAACGCTCCACGGTCATTCCCACATAATCAGCCCTACGCATGCAAATTCTTCATGCATAAAACTTCATTGTAAAGACAACCATTAGAGCGTCCACCAAATACAAACGGTAAATTATCTGCTTCCCCCAGAAGAAGGATAAATATGGTGAGACCTGCGTCTCTGTGAATAGATGCGCCAAAACCACAGGCGCTTGTGGTATAACTACCACGAAGGAGTATAGGAATCATTAGATTCAGATGTCCTTTGCAGAACAAGTAAAGTAGTTTAGAATAAACAGTCTTATGACTGACCAAACCAACACCCAAGTGTCTAGTTGGTTAAGTGAGTAAGTATGTTGTAATTATGTTATCAGTCAAATGACATGATTTCAACAATTATCTTTAGGTTTCCCTAAAGAGGTACCGGCTAGGCCGGTAAGCACCGAATATGAAATTGCACCGGTCAGTCAGCCTCCACCCACATTTTAACTCCTATGGAAGTCAGTTTATAATATGAGATGCTTTATGCAATTCCCAAATCACATGTGAGCATACATTCCTATCTGTTGTAGACGAGAGAGCAATATTTTGCCCATCCCAATAGAGAGTAGATAGGATATGTTGATCACATGAACTTCCTGAGAACATATGGGCTTCTACGACCAGAAGCTGCCGTTACAACCATATGGAATGCTAGATAGTAAATAGATAGGTATTCGATGAAGATATGATAAAAGTTGTCCCATGACATTTGATGACAACCATTGTAATTAGTAGGTAAGTTGTAGTCATAGTTTTACTATGATGGGCACCATTTTAGCCAGTCATAAGAAGAACTTTAAGAACTTCATGACTAAAGTAATAACTTTAGATTTGATTCATCTGAATCTGTTATAGGATAGGATGATAGGAAAGGATATTATCCATTCTACCAGCCATACATATATTCTTAGATAACACAGTACTTAGCAACATACCAAGTACTATAAAATATTATTGTAGTAAGTACAAGTTGTCCACGGCTGGACACATTCCCATTCTGAAGAACATTTTGTTTGTATAACAAAATATTGTTATAAACAAATGCTCGTCCACTGCCGGACATATTCCAATACTGAAGACTGTTTTCTTTGTAAGACAAAGAAACTGTTGTAAATGATTATTTGTCCACTGTTGGACATAACCAATAAATTAGTAGATATTTAACAATATCTATTTATGTATATTTCATAAACATTAATCAATTAAGTCCATAGTCGCTCAGCAACCATAGTACTTAAAATAGAAATCTGTCCACTGGTGGGCTAAGCCAAACAGTAGATAAGTAAATACATTATGTAAGTATGTTAGGAGCTTTATCAATTAAATCCTTAATCGCTCAGCAAGAATAGATGACTGATGACCACAGCCAATAATAGATAAGTAGATACTTAACAATATCTACTTATGTAAGTTTTAACCCAGGAACTTTATCCTAGTCGCATAGCAATAATAATTAAGATAAATTATTTTAATTGAAACTACATTAATTTGGTTATTAAAGTAATATATGGCTGGCAAACGGATAAGCAGATAGGAATAATAGGATTTAACAGGTTATCCTACCTACTCCTAAATACTAAGATGAAACCTAAGCTATCTAACGACACTAATTAGCCCAGATTTCCCTAATTTATGATTAGATGTGGATACTATAAAGTCTATCAGAACGCAGATTCTTTAACACATCTGACCCGACAACAAAACAGAATGAATATAAGAAGAATCTACTAAAACAATAAAGATTCAAAGCGAAGATTCTTCTCATCTTATCAGCTGCATTGTAAATGCTGAATTGACTAGAAACTACTACCTATTATGACTCATTAGCATGTCTGTACACCTGTATATAAGAACATACTGCTGATAAGACAAGAGAATAGCAAAGATTATACTTATCCATCGCCTGCAGGAAGCTGACGTCACCCAGAGACCCAACTGCTTACTCTCGCGACATTTTCCACCTGGCAGACTCCAGTGCACGCTGAAGTACGCATCCTCTGCATCCAACACCACACCCTCCACGTGCACCACGGGTTCCAAGCACTTTTCACAAACCAAACACACTCGCGAATCGAGGGGTGACCAGGCAAACGTCGATACTCCCTGGTCCGCGGCGCGATACTTCACCAGGACTGATAAACTAATCACAGCACTTTTACTAGGTATTCCTTTTCTGTCCTGGGAGACTCCACGATTAGAACTAAAACTGAACGCAGGCCGTATGGCTCGCTTATTTATACCAAAAAGCTTCGAACTTACGAGAAGAATAATCTTCTAGAAATCTGCTACTCATCACGAAAGAAGATATTCTCCTCTCTTCCATACACATTTTAGAAGACATTCGACTATTCTAGAATTTTTTAGAATGTCTTGTTTCGCTACTTGTTGCCAGATACCAATTCAGGGAAGGGGCCACGACCCACCCTGACATCCAAGAAAAACTTTTAGTGTATATTGAGTAAATCATGGGTTTACCAATATTATTAAACATTTATTGTTGGTTTATAGAATTTTTAGAAAATACATCAATTTTCTATAAACCGAAAGTGTGACTAATAGAATAAACCTTAGGTATTTCTGTCGCTATGGCACTATAATAGGCCTAGTAGGACCCTGTCTAAGGTGACACTTTGCAGTTTCCGCTACTCGACAATAGATGGCTCTTAAACAAAATAGCAAAATGTTATGTCCTGTATCATATAAGCACGAAAAATTATAAATGCTACTGCAAACGCTGTTCAACCACCAGACCAATTATCCAAAATTATTTAGACTTGCAAATATGAACGGTATGATGGGAAAACCAAGAAAATAACTTACAACTTCACTGTTTCATACACATAGCGCCATCTATCAGCTGTGTTCCTGAACTTCTATAACAATTTTGACAGAACAGAACCAAATACTAATCGCATCTTATATCAATAGATGTCGCTGTTTTGAAATCTTTATAAAGGCCGAAACACATATTAATTAATAAAGGCCGAGACACATATGTGACAAGGTGGTACACAATCTTCTGAATGACTCCGTTTACACTCTGCCTATATCGCAAGGGATATAGACGTAATATATGTATGTTCTGGCTTTGAGTTTAACGTGGTTAGTAGTCGTGAAATTCAGCATTGTAAGACACCGTGACAGAATGGTGCTATTTCACTGGCACTGCACGAGATAAACCGCAAGTTACACTGGGTAAGGTTTATTACGCAATAATAGGGATGGGAAAGAGTGAACATGATGATTTCATTAAAATAACACTGTGTAGAAAACCTTTATACCTTTTTAACCTGCATGTTTGCGAATAAAATATCTTTATATTAAAAAATAACCAATAACCGAAATAACCAACTCATTTATGGAAAGTGTATCGATATCAAATAGTCTCAGCCGTCCGTCAATCCCGGTTTCTGTCCTTAACCCTTGAACCCTACACTGTTTTTGACTCGATAAACCTACATTTTCCAAGAGTTTCTAGCACCTCTTGCACATTTCCACAAAGCACTGTGATTGGCGCAAGTGTGACCATTCAAACAGTAATCACCTGTGACAAAATTACCGTCTTGGTCAAATCAATGTGTTTGAAATTAATTTATTTATTTACCAAACAGAACAAAACAAGTAGGGTTCCAGTTCCAGGTTTAATGTTATCGTCAACCGTTATCGGTGTGACGCGCGTTTAATGTGTGTAGAAGGCGTCTTTTCTGTTTCATACATTTTATATGGAAACGGTTTCAAGCGTCGCAATGTCGCACGTCTCACATCTTTGTCTCATGTATCACGGTGTGGCGGCGCGCATGCGCCCCACATGCCAAAGTCCTCAGCTGCCTAGCAACTATATAGCAAGCTACGTCACACTGTGAGAGAAGATTAGCCAATCAGAAGACGAAGCCTGAAACGCGGTATCGAAGTGTTTCCGTCGATCGCTATAAATACAACTTCCAAACATGTCCGGTTGGAACAGTCGTTCCCCTGGTCACAACTCACCTGACCAGGCGGGTTGCAACCCTTTTCCCTCCTCCGTCGTCACTCGACCTACTGGTCTCATCACTCCTCCTAAACGGCTTGCCTGTGGAGTTAACGCCTATGCTTCTGAAATGTCTTGAACGACCTCAAAGTTAAAAGCAACTGGATTCATTTTTCGAATTCAATAGAGCAGAAAATTCTTTGAATTTGAACGTTTGGAATAGATGATTAGGCACGCACTTAAGTTTATTCACAAATGAGTGAGCTTTTATTGTGTTTCAAGCGCAATTTGTGAGAAAAGAATTGGGTATGTAAAATGTATAGGTTTAATATTTTTTTCTAAAACTTTATGCTATTTTACGAAACTAATTTGGTTCTTTTGATTATTGGATTATTCCTTATTTTTTTATAATTGTTTAAAAGTTTTTCATTAATGACGTCATCACTGGGCAACTAATGAAACGAACAACTTTATTTACATACTCTTTGCGAACAACCACCATGCAAATTTTATTGCAAATTCCACAGACATAATATTGTCTGAGTTCTGTCAATGTAGAATGCGGAAACATAATGTTATTTCCTTTTCTCTCAAACAGTTTTCTGTAAGGAGATTGAGATAAAATATTGTCTGTCAGATCCCTTTAATTTTCGAACGCGACTGTTTCGCCATTTTATAGTGCCAACAATTTATAGTACGTCAAGTGTCAAAGTCTTGTAAACAAAGTGAGATTTTTTGCAGTGCATTTTTTGTGATAAAAGACTAAATTAAGGAAATGACATCATGCCTGGCTGTTCCTTAATACAGTGCGGCGTGCGTCTTATTAAAAATCGCCCTGAAATTAGTTTGCACACGTAAGTACACAAATCTGCAATTTTACTTGAACTTTATAAGATTATATGTAATAAAACTTATTATTTATAGCGAAAAATAGCCACGAGCAGCTATTTTTCGCTATAAAGCAGCAAACTATAAACGTTTTTTCCCCAATATATCATTGATTTCTTTATTTCTGCCGATACTGATTTCATACAAACTGATCGTCGGCTAGGGTTGGGGTAGTACATAGTCATGGTATCGATATATTTTGCCAGAATTCGTAAGAATGGAAGAAGGAAGAAGGAAATAATGAATCTTGAGAGTTCAATTCAGAAAGTTATAGGTAATGTACCAAAGTTACCAAGTTATTTTTGAAAATACCTGTTTAATAATTTAAATACTTTTTTTACAGATAACCAAAAAATGAAGTTAAAAGAAGGAAATTGCTTGATATTATTGGCACCGAAAATATAAATCCACGTCATGGACAAATATTGACATGCTCCCTGTATTTTGGTGTCGAGTGTTATAACAGCACTCTGGATAAGTTATGCCAACGTGAAGAAGCCTTACCTTGCCAACCCCTTTTTGGTAAAACCTAAGGAAAATGATAGATCTGTTTTGACTGAACAGCAACAGGAACAAAGTGGAAGGAAAAGGAAAATTTCTGGAATAGCACAAGAAATTCAACCTGTGTTTTGTTATGAATAGTTATGATAAATTATTATTTTTGGCTTTTGTTTGATTATTATTATTATAAATTTTTACCCCTACAACTTGTTTTTCTTTTTAACAATTTATTTACTACACACAAAAAACTGTTAAGTATTATGAAAATTCACAACAGCATAAGCATAATACAGTAGTAAGGTACACAAAAAATATCAACAGCGTAGGCATAAAGCCCGTCAAAACCATCATCATCTTCCTAACCTTATCCCAGCTAGGCAGTAGGCAGTTACCGACTATCAACATCGATTTTTGGGTCCTAAATGATTAAAACCCTACAAAAATCCGCCATTTTATGAGTCCAACATTGTTTAGGTATTCACGCACATTCAGAGGGTACAGCCAGTCCATAGGTTTGTAATGTCTTTGGCAAATTCAGTGTTATCGATAGTAGTAGGTACTATCGATAGTTTTGCAACACTACATCAAACGTCCAACTGACATGACAGAAGCAAGCAAGGGTGAAGCAAAGAGTAGGTAACTTTTATTGGGGAGGAAGTTCGTTATAGGCGTCTCGAATGAGTTTCATTTAATTTTTTGCACAGTATGCACATCACAAAGGTCAAATAAAGGTTATTTAGATTTTTGCAAAAATCAAAGTGATCTTTAACTTTTTAGAACTAAAAACATGAAAATACTATAAAAGACCAAAATATCTCCAAATGGATTTCTTATTTTACGTCTTCGAGTTAAGCTTTACATGCCCAATTTCATGCAAACACCATGATCAGCATATCTTATATTATACAGTTTATCTTAAATCTATATCTATCTAGGTATACATATAATAACACTGTAAAATGTAGTTTTCAGAAACAAAACATTACCGCGTTTTAAAAAACCTGCAGCGACATCTATTTTTGAATTCTCGCGAAACAACCCCTTTATAATTCTCAGAAAACAAAACGTTACCGCGTTTTAGAAAACCTACAGCGACATCTATACTTACCCTATCTATACTTACGACTATCTTTACCCCAAATCATTTGTTCGCGATAATCTTCGAAAATATTGTATGTGTGTACATGAGACTCTTTGTGGTGTGTAGCTACTAACCCTGGTCAACATCTAGGATACTTTTTACCGCAGGAAAAACGCTTATTTCTACGTGAAATACGATTAAAATATACTGTGACCATCTACCCCTGTCCATTGGGTGTCAAAAAGTAGAAACCTCTTCTTGAAACCTCCATTTTATATTGTTATATTGTTTTTGTTTGATTTTGACAAATCGTGAAGACATCAGTTTTGACATTCATTGCCTATTATTATTTATTTACATTAAGGACTTCTACCCATTTAGGATAAATGGCGAATCCAGCTCGGCTGGGCAGCATTCGGGAAGTTACGCAACCTTTTCACGTCCGTAATTTTTCAGTGTCTCAAGACGAAAGTGTTTGAACAGTGTGTCATGCCAATGATGACCTACGGTGCCGAGACGTGGGCCTCATAAATAGATTAGGAGTCACTCAGCGAGCTGTGGAGAGAGCAATGCTCGGTTTTTCCCTACGTGATTGAATCAGAAATGAGGAGATCCGTAGACGAACCAAGGTAACCGGCATAGGCAAGAGAGTCAGTCTGAAGTGACAATGGGCAGCTCACGTTGCTCGAAGAACTGATAATCGGTGGAGCAGGAGAGTTCTCGAGTGGAGACCACGTACCGGTAGGCGCAGCGTAGGACTGCCCCCCGCCAGATGGACAGACAATCTGGTTAAGTCCGCGTGGAAATGCTGGATGCAGGCCGCTCATAATCGGACAATATGGAAATATTAAGGGGAGGCCTATGTTCAGCAGTGGACGTCCTATGGCTGATATGATGTTAATGATGATGACCTAATGTGCATGCTCATCATCATCTTCCTGCTCTTATCCCAATTACTTGGGGTCGGCGCAACACGTTTCGTTGAACACAAAATCGTGTTGCCAAGGATTTGGCTTAATTTTATGACCGGCCGCCTACCAGACGTCAACCCTTCTTGGGAATGCTTTTGTGGTGGATTAACCGCCACCATACGGTTGGCCCTGGCTGTTTGGATCGGGTTTATCCCTCGGTCGCCTCTTACGACCCCCACGGGAAGAGAGGGGGTGGTGCTATTCTACTCTGCCGGCACCACACGGCTTACTCTGCCAGCACCACACGGCTTACTCTGCCGGCACCACACGGCTTACTCTGCCGGCACCACACGGCTTACTCTGCCGGCACCACACGGCTTACTTTGCCGGCACCACACGGCTTACTCTGTCGGCACCACACGGCTTTTCTCTGCCGAGACGAAGTTCGCGGGCACCAGCTAGTATAAAATAAAGTTGCTCTTTGTGTTTCTCTGTCATAGACACCGTTAACTACGCGTAATCCACGGAATTGATTTTTTATTAACTGTCCCCTGGCTGTGCTTTAATCGGGTTTGCATTAGCGCCACCCAGGACGTGAATTGACGCTGATGTATCATGTTACTGATGCGCTAAAAATGCGCAACAACTGACGTCAAGTCAGGACACTGCCTTAATTTCGATCCACTCCAAATTTTGCAAGCTGTCACTCCATGCTAACATAGGTGGCAATAATAGAAAACAGACTTCTTGTGAACTCATGAGTATGACTTAGACAGCTGTCAAACTTGGCTTATTAGAGTGGCTCGAGATAAGTGTCACTCACAGAATTACTACTCCTTGGCAGAAGTCCCATCACTAGCTGTGCGAATAAGACAAGACGTTTTGAGCGACTGAACCATTACCTTGGTTTAATTGATTGCAACCAACAAATGTTTGTCCCAGAGTTTATGGACTCGTTCATCGACTCAATATCCCATCACTAGTTAGCTGTGCGACTAAGACAAGACGCTCTGAGCGGCTGAACCATTAACTTGGTTTAATTCAGTCTGCCCCTAATCCACAAGCAGGGACCACATTAAAGCATGTCGCGCGACACATACGTCCTATGATTGCAGCAAATGTTGGAGCTCATATCTTAGCGATATACAGGGTGGCAACTGTTACATTACTGCGATGAAATCCTTATATTACTTATTTATTTATGTAAAAGCTAATATACAAAAACATTAAGGATCTGAATTGATGGCACTACCCTGAAAAGTATGTAATTTTTCATAGTTAGGTACTCAAATTAGCTATTCAGCTACTTTTTTGCGATAAACAATGTGGCATAAATTAAACAGTTTTTTTTATTCGTGTGAAACCGATAAACAAACTTAATTTATTTACGATAATTACAGTTTCAAGATACTAATGTCGAAATGCTTAAAGGAAGAAAAATAAGGACCGATTGTTTTGTGCCATACCAATACTGATTAAGTAAAGTTGATGTGGCCTACTTTCAGTTTGTAAAACTTCGTTCCAAAAACTCTGACACTAAAGTGCGTCGGGCCTTTTGTTGACTCAGTGTCCCACGCGAAAAGATGATATTTATAAGTAATTCATCTCTATTGTATTAAGTATCATCCACTATCAATATTTTAGCCTACATTTTGTCTCGTACCTTCTATTCAACCAATCGAACCACCCTTTATTCGCACTATATTCGACTGATGTAATGTAAGTACCTACATACCTACATTTACATCTACGTACAGACGCAAAGGAGTTGATGAGGCGATCAACGCGTCAAATGGAGTTGAAAGAAACATTTCTCCATGTCAGAGGTGAGACGCAGAACCATGATTGTATTTACAAGGATTTTCCTTCATCGTTATTATAATATAGGTACTTTCGCCAGCAAACCCACCTGCTTATACTGGGTGTTACAAAACAACCAATAAAGCTGAAAGGAGGTCAAGGTACTCATGAAACTGAACAACTTTCCCCATGGAACATGGGTCGAAATATGAAAAAAAAATTTGGACTTCCCATACAAAATGAACTCACTTTGTATGGGAGATTTATTGGTTGTTTTGTAACACGTTGTATAACGGTCCAGTTTATATCTACTGGTTTCTCATACGAATGCTAAGAAAAACCAGTATGAATTGACCCCTTAAATGGGTAGGTAGATCTATCGGTTTTAGGCAATTTATATGGAAACTTGTGTTGTTTACTTATTTACTCAGATTTTAGAAAAATAATAACTGTTACTCTACATATTATTTTACTAGTTAGAAGTCGGGATGTGACTTGAGTAATAAAAAATTGATTTTCAATAATCGATTATTTCTTCACAAGAATTTTTTTTAGAGAAAGTTTGTGGTTAGAATATCGCTTCTCTGCAGTACCCAAATTTTTATTATGATTGTTCCTCAAAAAAGACAAAATGAGCCGATGAGTCATGATAAACACTTTCATACCTGATGAGCCGAAAGTAAGGCGAAACAACTACCTTTCCACTGACTGGTTGGTAATCTAAAAAAGATAAATTTTCTTCATCCATATATTTGTTTCAACACAAGGTATGACAAACATTTTTATTTACATTTCATCTTAGTATTCCGGGTACAAAAACATTATCCCTTATTATTTCACGCCGTTGGGCAAAATAGTTCGCCAGAATGTTCAGTCAGCCAAGTAAATAGTTGTGCCTTGAGTTGGTCTTATACTATAACACTACTCTGCCTAAAGAGTCTGATTCGGCATACATTGCCGGTAAACTTATTTCTGTCGATGTAATTTTCTCCACATGATACGCAATGTACATCAAATCTGCCCTTGCTGTTAGGGCAGTGTAATATGTAGGGGTTGCAGTAGCGATGGTTGTCGAGACTTCCCTCGTAAAAATACTCAGTTGCGCGGTGACCATGAGATTACCCTTACCCTTAGGACAGATTTTATATTTTTGATATTTTGGTGAACTTCAAAGGGGAAGATTGTGTAACAGTGAAACTATGAACTACTGAACTATTAATGTATGCTCGGTTATTTTATTGAATTGCAGCAGATTAGATAGGTACTTAGTAGATTGTGAAAGCAATACAATACCTTGCAATTTGCAACACAATAGTACATGGATTTGTGTTTATTTTGTATTTTAGCCGTTTAAGTCGTTTGTAATGAAAATTTATTTATTCGTATGGCATATTTCGAGTCAGCAAATCACTAATAGGGGGTTTAATTGTAATAAGTGTAAACAAAAGAAAAATATTAAGTGTAATTTTCTTTATTATTAAAGTTTTAAACAAGTCAAAACATTTAACAGTTACGCTAATGTAAATTATGTCTTAAAGGCACAAATTATTCAGAAATAAGAGACGTAAGTATGATTAGCTTGTTTATAAATCGATTCTATTCCTAAAAGTTTGGTATGCCACTTACCTATTTTTACATTTAAGAGGGATCTATAGTCATTATTTTTCATACAAACGCTTTCAACGTATCCCTCTGCCAATTCGCAACCGATCGACTCAATTTTTGGCACGGTTACTCTTCTGGACTAGATCTATGCTCCATATTCTTTTTTTGGTTGTAATAATGCATTTAAAAAAAGATATGGCCGTGGCAAAATGCTCTAAAATTATCACCAAGTTTACGCCTCGGTATCTTCTAAATATGACAATAATTTCAGCAAAACAAATGATACGGGCATATAATATTTTATTGGCATCAAAATAATGCCACTACCAACAAATTTGGTGGCGATTTCGAACGGGGAACCTGGTAAACCCAGAACGCAAATTTTCCGGTAGCGAACTATAACCGTCTCTTTTACGGTTGCGGGACGGGTCGGATGCATAAATGAGATAGAAATATTTTTATCAACTGTCAGCTCACTAACTTTCAGCTCGGTATAGTAGCCTCTTAAATTAACAAAGCACTAGGTAAACGTAGTAACTAACTCCGCTGACTCAGCAACATCTAGTAGGTCAACATATTATTTTTATTATCATTTCTTTCAATTTTTACCAGTACACTCAAATTGAGAAAAAATAAAGTTTTATTTATGGGAGCACCAAATGGCGCTCTATTTAAATAAAGCGCAAAGTTGAAATTTTAGTTTAGTACCGACATTAAAAGTAAAATTAAGTTAAGATTAAAACCTATTGACGAAAATAGCTGTTTTAACTTTCTTTATTAGCTTAGTTACCTTGAGAAGTGAAGAATTATCGCCGCTTTTACCAGGCGTTAATCTACTTCACTCTTTATAACTTTTTAATGGCCTGGAACTGTTGTGTAACTTTTGTTATATATTCCTTTCAGAATTTCGGACGGGAAATATTATCTACCTAACTTACGTAAATTTTATTTAATAATAATAATAATAATAATAATAAATCCTTTATTTCAGGCAACAAGGCCCATATAAAATAAAATAAAACAATACAATATGACTTACAATCTAAAATAAATTCTATAAATACACTACTAATATTTTATTTTTAAGTGTATCAATACTCTATGTACAAAGCATAAAATGAAGTTGCTTTTGCATTTCTCTGTCTGTCTGTCATGGAATTCCCGTAAATCAAGCAACGGATTTTAATTCGGTTTTTGAAGTAGATAGTGTGATTAAAGAAGAAGGTTTATTAATTACACGCTGGGAAATGAGTTACAGCGGGTGACACCTACCCATGCAAAATGTACTGAACAGCTGCTTTTTTTCGTGATGGTCGCGTAGTAAAAGATGTTCGTATAGATGCATAGATTCACCAGTTTTAATTAATACCCGCTTGCCGATAACACACTGTAGGTATAAAAGCGGCCCTGTAGTTTCACCCGCTGCAACTCATTTTGCCACGGGAAAAAGGCATTTTCCCGGCATGTGTTATCATATAAACAATTCTCTTGAATCATCCTACCTATTACAAAAATCACAGAACAAAATCTGTTGTGTAGTTTAAAAGAAGTTAGCGAATTCCACTACAGACACACAGAGAAAGGCAAAGAGCGACTTCATTTTATAATATGTTTGGTATACTATGTAATGTATTACTATGCTTTTAGGTTATTTAATAAAATTCAACATGAAAACAAAAAGATGGGCACCCTAGTCAGAAGCTTGTCTGCTATAACATTCAATGGATGGACGAAATATTATGTGATGTGATGGTTTGATATGATTTCTCGTATAAAAGCCAATATCGTTTTCAAGTAATGATAGCTTTGAGGAATAAGGCAACGAATTAAGTTTGTTGAGGGACATAATATTGTATTATGGCCAACAATTGGTTCGTCCTACTCATTTAAGGGACCAACTAATACTGTTTTTTTTTAATTTGCATGAGAAACCAGTAAAAGTTACTCCCTTTAATGGCTAGGAAGGAGGATTTGCTGGTGATAGAACAACCTGTCCACTCAAAATAGTTAATTCGTCAACATTTACAAGAAATAATGTTTTTTAATGTGTATTTGTAAAGAATTATATTTATTTTTTATTTTGTAGTATATTTTCTTTTTACATAGATAAAGGGAAAGTGTGTGTGTGTGTGTGTGTGTGTGTGTGTGTACGTGTAATATGCTATACTACGGTCATTCGAATAGGCCATATTTGACAGATGTCAAAATCAAGTTAACGCTATGACATAAGGTCTATTTTTTTGTTGACATGTCAACTAGTATGGGTTTGACAGCTGTCAAATATGGCTTATTCGAATGGCAGTAGTATAATGATTCGAATCGGTTGCAAATGTAACCCGTCGTCCAAACTACCGTGGTCGAGCGAGTGGCCGACGCGCCAGTTCTTCAAAAGCTTTTCCCAAGTGATCCACGTTGTTGTAATTTTGAGAGAGATCAATTTTTACTATGAGACCAACTGCGAATTCGCAAAAAAATATTTGAATTTTCCATACATAAATTCATACCTACTCGGCAAAAATTTATGGAACACCCAAAATATTTAATAGAGACCGTGCGTTAAACTTAACACTACAGCTGCTGTAAAAATTAAACACATTATTCAGTTCCGAACTCTCATTTCCTTTATTGTAAAGTCCACAAAAGCAGCAGAAACGAGTTCTTTAGTAGGAGAAGTTATATTAAAGTAAATTCTGCCTCTCGAAAATGGGAAGTTTGGTGCCAAACGTGTACTAAATGTAAGATTTTGCAGATGATAATCGCCCTGAAAATAAAAAAAAATTATGATAGAGGTACATATCCGCGGTTTGATTATTTATCTTTAAAAAATCTTTGTTCACAATTATGCAACTAGCGCTCGCGATCAAACGTGCGCTAGTGCAACTCTTATCTTCGTGCGAAAATGACAAAATGATTTAAACGATCTACACTTTCAGATAGATCCTTTACATTAGACTCATCGAGAATTTAGGGGGCAAGCTTCACAGAATAAACGAGCGATCAAGCGATAGACAAGCGATTTTCAGAAGTCATCGATAGGAATCGCGTCTCATGTATGAAACGGTTTCAAGCCTAACCTGGGCCTTTTCAAGGCAAGAGTGAATAGGCATTATCTGGGCGAGTTCCATCATCTTCTGCATCGTCACTTAACATCAGGTCAGATTGCGGACAAATGCTTACCCATTGTTTATAAAAAAAAAAAGCGTCGCGATGTCGCACGTCTTACGGTCTCACGGCTCTGACGATCACTTATTTGACAGATGCCAGTTTACGTCTCACGTCTCACGTCTACTCTGTGAAGTTTGCGTCAAGGTACCTTTGTACGCAGTATAAATAGAACTTGTATGTTATCTTAATTCCTTGGCCTATGTTTTTCAACTTTTTCATGTCCTCATTAAAATAGCTTACTTACAGGCGGTAACGGACAAGTAATATTTGGTTTCATCTGCAAAAGCGTTTTAAATACAGGTCCAATTATACGGTCCTTGAATACCAGATTACATGCCTTCAGGTGAACCTCCACAAAACTTGGCTTGTACATATTTGACAGAAATTGGTAGAAATAAATATGTACCTGCAAAACAAATACTTGTAAAAATTAAACCGGACTATGACTCAGTTGTTGCATAGAAATACGCGGGACAAAATTACTAGACGCCCATGTATAAGACGCAGGTTTTTGATTCAAACACCGCCATACGACCATGCGACCAAATCGTAAAGAAGATGGTTGCCAGGAACGTCATATTTCTTGCATTGAAATCGGCTCAGAACGATTACGACGTTCTTGTATCAGATTAAGCTGTAGGTATTTCGTCCTTGTATTGAATTCTAGTAACACTGGCTATGTACTCGTAATAAGTGACAATCGCGAAAATCCTAAATAGGGTCGAGAGATCCTTCGGTAAACTCTTTATTTTGAGATGCGATTCTTCTTCTTTGGGATCTTTGGTTGGTTTAGCTTTTTTTCTTCTCTTATTTGTATTACTTACAGTATAGTTGTTTCCGATGGGAACTAAAGTGACATAGTGTATGTTCAAGTAGTGGACAGGATCTTTTCGGCTGTGTCTATACGATGAAAGATTATAATATGATTGGTACTTCGGATTTGAGTATAAAACTGTTGGATGTTCCAAGGCAAAATATGTTTCCTAGAAATAAATATATCAAATTAGTGGGTACGTTCACCTACAGAGTTACCTAACCCCCCACCCTAACACCGGGGGGTCAGCTACAGATGACTGTACTTACAAAATGTAAAAAAAACACATCTGCAAATATTTTAAGGGGTGAATCAGTCCATGAAATTGGACAACTTTTTCCAAGGAATTGAATTATTCAATTTGTATGGGAGGTAATTTTTTTTATTTTGCGGCCTATTATTCCTTGTACTCTACTTTAGTGTTACAGGGAAACCGAGATAAAATTAAAACTACTTAATTAGTTTTCACCAAAGCTTACCTTCTCGTGAGTTCTTCCAAAGGAGTTTGTTACATTTAAAAATAGATAGGTTAGTAATACCAGTAAAATTTTCGACATTGTGTTGATGTATCTACAGAGGTTTGAACTGATTCAATTTTATTCAAAATTATTTAGGGTTCAAGTAAATTAAATAAAATAGTAGCAGTATCACATACGTACTATAGAGAATTAAAATTATATTTACCAATTTATTTCCGTTTTTATTGTTAGGCAAACTCTATAAAAATTTGACGTAATTTATGAAAATTAAATATGCATTATGAACATCAACATTAGTAGATTATGAATTGGAAAACCATATAATGCTTACTTAATTTAATATTACAGGACTTTTTACATTTACTTCAAAAAAAGTTATTGTTCTGAAAATAGTTTAGACATAATCAATAAAAATCATCAGCATATCTCAATCAAACAAATTAACCAGATTGCAATTATGTTTATTATTATGTTTTTTCCTTATTGGTACTACTGTAAATTAAAAAATATATAATTTAAACCTATTTTAGGTATATAGCAATGTTGCAGCAATCTAGCGTGTAAAATCACATGTCATGATTCAGTTCCTGACTCTCATTTCTTTTATTGAAAAGTCTATATAGGCCGCACAAACGAGTTCTTTAGTAGAAGAGGTTACATTAACGTAAGTTCTGCCTCTCGTAAACGGGAAGTTCGGTACTAAATTTGTACTAAAAGTTATGTTTTGTGCATTATAGTTGCCCTGAAAATAAAAAAAAATCTTTATCTTAATAATAATAAAAGACTGATATAGACTCGAAGAAAGTCTTATCTATTTTCCTATTGTTCATGTTCTCTTATAAAAAAATCTTATACTCACAGGCGGTAACGGACAAGTAATATTCGGATTCATCTTTTGCAAGGACCTTTTAAATGCAGAGCTAAATATACGGTCCTTAAATATTAGATTGCATACTTTCTGGTGAACCTCCACAAAACTTGGCTTGTACATGTTCGTTAGGAATTGGTAGACATAAAAATGTACCTGCAAAACATAATTTGTAATAAAGGATATAATCAAATCTAGGCCCCACTTTATCTCTCTAACTCGGTAACGGCTAAGAATCTCATGAAATGTAAACAAGATGATACGTTTTTTGGATCAAAATCTTATATTAATCATCTTGAGGCGAAACGGGAACCACAAATTTATGTTAAAAAGTATATTTTTGTGTTTTATTCTGGTCAAAATTCCGGTTCCTTGATTCTGCTGACATCTGTGACACAAACATAAAGTAGGTACTAAGGGGAAATAAGGGTAAAATGGAGCAGTTTTTAGGACCCAGGATGCGTAAAAACAACTACAGCGCAGACAATCTCCTGTGTATGCCGTGTGATGCCGGCTTAGAATAGCATCACCCCAATTCTACTCGTGGGTGTCGTAAAAAGCGACTAAGGGATACTCATCCAGGGAATGGGCAGCAGCGTTCCCTGTTAATGAACCATCATGCACTGCGCTCGCCAATCCGCCTGCCAAGCGTGGTGAGTATGGCAATACCCCCCGATAGGGGGAGGCCTATGTCCAGCAGTGGACTGTTGTGGCAGTTATGTTTTGTTATGTTATAGCCGGGTTCGTACGTAAGACAAGCAACAAAAGCGACTACAATAGATTAATGACATTTTTATGATTATATACTTGCACATTTTTATGATCTATATGATTTTATTAAATAAATAATAATAATAGGCAAGCTGCCACTGGCATTAGAACGGCAAAAATATTACAGACCATGCCACAGGAACTGCATAGGGTGATACGAATTCGTATTTGGAAACTTCTTTCAACAATGTCTTTAAACTTCTGATCAGGGGTAGGTACCATTTTACCCCATCTACCCTGCAAGTATTACATACTCTTTGAAACTCTCATAGAGAATAAAACTTCTGCCATACTTCTGCATTTCCTCTTTTGCTATTGTCATCAAGTTGTCATTTGGCAAAAGTAAGTATACCCGCACAACCGCAAAGTACTCGCCGTACACGCTGAATAATGCGGATGGCCTCGCACATCAAGCCGCAAGCACAGCCGCATCGAATAGAATTGGTGTTCCCAAGAGAGTACTTTCCTCCCAATTTAATGTGTAATTTTGCCGTATGTGTGTATTTTTCTAGAATTTATTTCAAATAACAATTGCTGTCATTTTACGCCAGAGGCACTTTCAAGCAGCCAACTATCGTAACTGCAGAACTTTCGCTGTGCACCACACATCTTCCCTTTGTTCCCATATGTCCAACTGATCACTTCTACAATAGAACAGGTCGGAATATTTTCTACGTTCTATGTTCTACGGTGGAACAAAACTTTTGAACATATTACAGGTCCCGATGTTTCAACTTTTAAAAAATATTATTGTTCAAGGAAGTAGAATGTGCAGAAAAGCAAAATGCCATTACGTCAATGTAGCAAAATGTAAAATTGCTAGAATGTAAACGTAACAAAATGTAAAGAAGAAGCAGAAAACATTTTTTCCCAATGTCTAAAAATGTTAAGGTAACAGAATGTCAATTGAATTTAAAAGGACAGAATCTCAAATATCAAAATGTCAAAAAAGCTTAAAATTAAAATGGCAAATGTCAAATAAGTAAATTGTGAAAATGTCATTTGGTTATTCTTTAAGAGTGACATAGACTCCAAGAACTTCGAAACTTTCGAAAAGAAAAACTGGAACACGGACGGTGAATAGCAGACTTTACTGGGAGGTAATGTTAATGGGACAGTCTGGTAGCATTGACAAAAAATAAATCTTTTTAAATGGTTACACTGTCCGCGTGCGCTGATGACGTCATCAGCATTATAGTCTATGATTAGCACTGGCTGGGGAATCCGTTCGGTTAGGCGCGCATGCGGCTCGGCAATATTTTCGAGGTTCCACAGATTTTCATACAAAGAATCCAAAATTCGGCGAGTGCGTTGTGGGTGTGCGGGTATAAATACTTTCACCTTATAACTCTTATCAAAATACTTAGTTAGGTTATGCCATTTTAGGTTAAGAATTATTTTGCGTCGTTTCATCAGTTTACCGTTAGATAATTAAAAACTAAGTATGCCACCATGATCTAGATAGTGTAAGAAATACATTACTACGAGTTTAATCACTAGCCATTTCGATTTTTGAGGACAATTCGATGGGCCTAACCTTGTATGGGCAAATGATTATCACCAGTAGACTAGCTCACCGTTCGCTGTTGCTGTGTGGCATTATTTTTGTATGGAACACAGAGTCAACCTAAGATCAAAAGAAACCTTACCTTCATACATTATACCTATTAGCTTTCTACTTCTGAAGATGCTAATATACTTTGTTATCAATCAATACATACATTGTATAAAATGAAGTCGCTTTTTGCGTTTCTCTATCCGTTTGTCGGTCTGTCGTAATATTCGCTAACTCCTAAACTACTTCATAGGCCGCTAGTTGGGCTTCATTAACTAGTCCACAAAATTGACTTTCATACAAACTTTTACCCTGTTCTATCCCTTTAAATACTCGTTTTGATTAATGGGGTAGATCCACTTTTTTGACAGATGGCATCTTATATCTCACTTCTCACATCTACTTTATGGAGCTTGAGCCTAAGACGGCATCTGTCAAACATGTGAGAAGTATGACATCGCGACGCTTAGAACCGTCTTCATATAAACTTTGTGAGACCCAAGAGACAAAGCTACACTCGTGATACTCTCATCGCATCGATAACTGCTGAAGATCGCTTGTCTGACAGATGCCTTGTTGCGATTCGCGAGGTGCATCTACTCTGTGGAGCTTGCCCCTTAGAGTAAAACCTCCAATCAGTAGATGGCAATATACTTACAGTATAATTGTTTCCAATGGAAACTTTTGTTCCAAAATTTATATCCAAGTAGTAAACTGGGTCTTTTCGGCTGTGTCTGAATGAAGACAGATTATAATAGGATACTTGTTTCGGATTTGAGTATAAGATTTTCGGATGTTCTAGGGCAAAATAGGTTTCCTAGAAAGAAATAGTTAATAGTTGTTAGGTGCGCGAGTTCTCTGTAAGAGGATCTAAAAATTATGCTGTCCCTTACATATTGCAGTCACATAGGAATCGAGTCATAATTTTAAGTGACTTTGATGTAACCTTACCTTCTGGTGAGTTTTGGAGAAACATGCTGTTACACAAAAAAAAAATAAGTAGTAAAAATCATTAAACGACTCAACATTATGCTACCATTTATGGGTTTGAATTAATTTAATATCAATCAAAATTACATACTATACAAATGTTATAATGCAATTATTAGAATGATATTAACTTTAATTTAATTTTTATTGTTATACAAAATACGAAATCTGTGAATATTATATTTAGATTTTCTAAATCGTTTAGCTATCAAATGACAATTTATTTATAGATAAACACATTTTTGTTACAATGTACGGGTTATTCCTAAAATTTATTTCTGATGATCACCACCTATGTGAATCCTAACAAAATATTATTAACTTTCAAATTGTATAGTTTTTTATGACAATTATACAGTTTGTAAAAAATCTGCTGCAAAATGTGAAAAAATAATTGGACCTCCCATACAAATTGACTTTGTTGGCTAGTAAATTTGTATGGGAGATCAGGGTTTTTTTATATTTTGACCTGTTGCATACTTTTTCTACCTTAGATCTATAGAGGAATTCCTATTCATAGTTCGGGAAATATAGTTAGACCTCATGATCATTTTGTATCTATAAGTTTAAAAGAATTTTTAAACCATCTGATTTACTCGTAAAAACCGATTCGCCTCTTTACGAAAATAGATGGAGCTACTGCTGTAATAAATACGTTTAAATTTATTTTGCAGAAAATACTTAAATTATCTTTTAGGTTTAAGTAGTTTTGCGACAAATTTACGTGTGCCTTCATCATTTCACATAAAGTTATTTTCAAAAATTTGCTCTACAACTCATGTGTAACTCGACTGAAGTGCAGTTTTTTGTTTGTATGACGTAACGATTCACCTTAAGAAAGAATTATCTTATCTTATTCAGGCTGCTCGCCCACGTCAGACTTTTTGTAGGACCGATAATCGCTCAGATTTTTCCTCCGATTCTTATGTCCGATTTTGTGACCGACTCAAAGCACACGTCCGTCTTTTTGACTGTTGTTAGTAGCACATCTAGGGATTGCAATCCCGAAATGCGGGATCCGCAATCCCGCGGGATCTCGCGCTATTTTTAGCCTTGCGGGACCCCCACCTTCAAAAGGCGGATCCGCGGATCCGACACATTGAAAACCCACGCCAAAAAATATAATAACTTTTGCTTCTGAATGGCGAAAACTCGACGTTCATTTCCTATGAATATGTCCTAACTATGAAAACATTCTAAATTATTTGCATATTTACAATCTGTCGAAATATTGTAAGACATACATACACACGGATCACCATTTAACGTATCAATTTTCGAAAGATTATAATATTATGCAGTAAAACGGTAAAATTATCAACTCGCGTTCTGATTGGTCGAATGTCATGTTCATGTACATCGCGCCACCATGTTTATGTGACAGCTGATCGCCATATCGATGGGTATCTAACAAGTATCGAACCTAAGCAAACAGTGCTTATGAGATTATTTTCTTATTTCATAAGTTCTTATGAGCAATTTTCAACACGGAGTTATAAAAACAGAAGAAAAAACTGTTAACGTTCGAGAACCAACGAGATGGCAATCAGCTGTTAAACAAACATGGCGTCGCTGGCAACATGAGACTTGACTTGACCAATCAGAACGCGAGCAGCGTATCGTATCACAGTTTTACGGTTTTGGTTCGTTGTATTGTAATCTACTGGAAAATTATACGTGTGAATGGGTTACAATATTCCGACATATTATAATTTAGCGAGATAGATTATAATCCAGCGTTGTTTGTAATTTTACGGTGACATATGTATTTTGTTATGTAATTCAACTTGCGGATTTCCATTGCAAAATACAATTTTGAAACTACCGAAGTCGGGTAACTGTTTTTAACCACTTCAACTTACCTATCCTTTCTTCTTTTTAATTCATGTCTTCTTGTCAAGTTTACAGTTTTGATACTGAAAAGATTTTATTATGAAATTAATCTGAATTTGCAAAAGAGTCTTTACTAGAAAATAATAATTTGAAATATGTTGCTGCTGTATGTGTATAATGCTGCATATTGATGTGTACGAGAAATGCGACTCTCGAGATATGCCCTTCCCTAGCAAGTTCATGCGGCCGACTGTCGGTGAGTAGTGTGCGTTTACGCATACATTTCAGAGTGTTCCATTTTTCACCGACAATCGGATCGGTCGAGATTCACCGATTTTATTCCTGACCTACTATTTATAGGATGTGTGGGTTACGCCATTGCAATCAATACGTTCCATTTTTCTCCTACAAAAAAACGGACACCGATTATCGGACGTGGGCGAGTAGCCTCAACTAGTAAGTTTTTATACTTCAGTTTCGTCTTCTACATTTTATTTTGAAATAAATAAACAAAATGCATCATGTAAAAATAAATACTGGGTGTTACAAAACAAGCAATAAAGCTGAAAGGAGGTCAAGGTATTCATGAAACTGAACAACTTTCCCCATGGAACATGGGTCGAAATATGAAAAAAAATTGGACTTCTATTGGAGATTTATTGGTTGTTTTGTAACACTTTGTATACATAATTCAGTTTCTGACTCTTATTTCCTTTATTGCAAATTCTACGTAGGCCGCACTAACGAGTTCTTCTGTAGTAGTCACGTTAATGTAAGCTCTGCCTCTCGAAAACGGGAAGTTCGGTGCTAAACGTGTACTAAACGTAATGTTTTGTGCATTATAGCTGCCCTGAAAATAAATAAAAAATCTTTATCAAAATATTAAAAGTTACAAGTCTGCAACTGGCCCCCGACCAACTTGACAAGCACTAAAGTTGGGTGCTAGCCGACTTTTAACAGTATATTCGATCTAATACAATCGGACGCAAGCGACATCGCGCTTGATGCGCTTTCATTTTTAAGCGTGCAATAGATTGCATGCTTGATAGATAGATAAAGCGTGAAGAAAGTCATATAAAATGTTTAAAAAATGTGTAATTGACTGTACACTGTAGCTATAGTTTACCAATAGCTCAGTCAGCGAATGGCGTAAGTAGGCCTAGCACGCCAGTCGGCAGAAAGCAAGTTGGCGAATCGCGCCGGTTTGCGAAACGAGCAAGTCGTCGGCTTACCGCGCGTACTCCATTTCCTTGGCCTCTATTTTCCTATTTTTCATAATTCTGATAAAAAGAGTTTTTACATACTCACAGGCGGTAACGGACATTTAATATTCGGATTCATCTTTTGCAAGGACGTTCTAAATGCATCACCAAATATACGGTCCGCAAATATCAGATTACATACTTTCAGGTGAACCTCCACAAAACTTGGCTTGTACATGTTCGTCAGGAATTGGTAGATATAAAAATGTACCTGAAATACATATTTGTAATACTTATTAGCAAATCCTTCCTGTAACATTGCATCGTAAGCATAAGTGGGTGCTCCCATACACGTCACGTGACCGACAAAGTTAATTTTTTCGTGGAATGCGCCAATGTGAAATAAAAAACTGTTATTCAATGCAGAATATATCTACCTATAATAAATATTACCTATTTATGATGACATACTTCATTTACTGCTGATAGAGATGAATAGAAGAAAAAGACATGTTGCGCCGACCCCAAATAAATTGGGATAAGGTCAGGCAGATGACTTAACTTAGCTTGATTAAGTTAAATGTATACTTTTTAGTTTTTTTTAATTTATTTTAAGTTTAGTCTATTTAAAATGAATGAATTGTGATATAAAAAATTCGTTATTTATTTATTAGTCATCAGTAGAATATACTTACAGTAAAATTGTTTCCAACGGGAACTATAATGCCAAAATGTACGTTCAAGTAGTAAACAGGGTCTTTTCGGCTGTGTCTGTATGAAGACATATTATAAAATGATACGTGTTTCGGATTAAAGTATACAATTCGGATGTTCTGGGGCAAAATAAGTTTCCTTGAAAGAAAAATAGGTAGTTAATTGTTGTTAGGTACCTGAGTTTTATATAAAAGGATCTAAAATTTTCATAAAACATAGATACGATTATTTTTAGGATCATACCAAGCATGGCACTACTATATGATAAGTTTTGTTTCCAGCTGCTGTGTAGGTTTATCAAAGTAAAAAATAAAAAATTAAAACTTGCCGCTAAACGTAGGGGGTGTAAAAAAAACATCCCTCTAAATACATAATGGATGTCAGGGAACGATGAAAAAGTCGACATCTCATTTAAAATTAGGATCAGCTGACTGCCTTTAAAATAAAAATAGAAAGAACTTTTATCGTCTGAATGCAGGTGCATCTGTTTTCAAGACCATTTACATCCTATATAAAGAAATATCATAAGCAATTTATTGTTGCGTACTAGGAAACGAGTCAAATTTTAAGTGACTTTGATGTAACCTTACCTTCTGGTGAGTTTTGGCGAAACATGCTGTTACACAAAAAATTAAATAAGTAGTAACAATCATTAAACGACTCAACATTATGCTAATATTTGTGGATTTGAATCAATTCAGTATAATCAAAATTATATATGATACAAAACTTAATAATGCAAATATTATAATGACATTTACTTTAGTTATATTTGAAACACATTTTTGTTACAATGTACGGGTTTCTAACATTCCTAACATTTATTTCTGAAGATCACTATTTATGAATCCTAACAAAATATTAACTTTCAAATTGTATCGTTTTTTTAATGACAAATTATACAGTTTGTAAAAAATCTGCTGCAAAATATGAAAAAAGAATTGGACCTCCCAAACAAATTGACTTTGTAGGCAATTAAATTTGTAGGTATGGGAGATCACTTTTTTTTTATATTTCGACCTGTTGCATAGTTTTTCTACATTAGATACAGGAATTCCTATTCATAGTTCAGATTATGTTTCCAAAAATTTTATACCTAACACGAGAAGTGTTTTAAAATTTGGTATTCAGTTCAGAAAATATAGTTAGACCTCATGATCATTTTGTACCTATAAGTGTTTTTCAAACTTTCTGAATACGCGACCCCTTTCCAGACAAACAATCAATGGCGACCCCCCTGTCGGGTCCTTATAGAAACATAAAATTAGTCATAATATCATTTATTCAAAGGCGGATACAGAAAAACTACAAGCGTTGTGCTAATTTTTAGGTTATTTTTCTAGGTAGGCTGAAACCTTTAGTCAAAAATAAGCGAGAATTTTTACGCTAAAAACGAGTGTATAAGCTTAAACGTTAGGAAAAAAGGCCGAAAAATACATGAATCGCGAGCGAAGCAAGCTCGACTTTTCACGTTATAATCAAGTGAGGAGCATTAACACTAGCCGTGAGTGTAAAACAGGCATAAAGGTGCCCGTATCGCGAGCGAAACGAGCTCGATATTTCACGCTACAAACAGGTAAAGAGCGTATACAACACTGCATACTGCATAAAAATAGCACTACGTTTTGAAAGTTTTGAAAAATAAACATGCATATTCTTTGTCAATAAAATAATGTTTTACTGAATTTTATGCGACTTGTGGTTCTGCCTTGACTTTTGGCTTTTGCCGGCGACCCCCCTAGAAAGGCTCCGCGACCCCCCTGGGGGTCGCGACCCACAGTTTGAAAAAAACTGTAAGTAATTAAGAAAGAATTATTCTTATCTTATTCAACTAGTAAGTTTTTATACTTCAGTTTCGTCTATTACACTCTAGATACATTTTATTTTGAAACAAATAATTACAAAATGTATCATGTAGAAATATATAAGGTGTAAAAAATCAACTGCAAATATTTAAAGGGGTGTACTTTCCCCAAGAAACATAGGTCGTAATCATAAAAAGATTTCGTCCTCCCATACAAATTGATTCAGTCGGCTGGTACATTTTGTATAAAGCAGAGAACAAGGTCGTCAGTTGTACCTCTGCTTTGTTGACCTAGAGAAAGCGTTCGACAGTGTACCTCGTGAAGCTCTCTGGATGGTGTTAGGAAAACTAGGGTGCACGGAGAAGTTTGTGCGCCTCCTGAGACTCCTGCATGACGATATGCAGTGCTGCGACTCTGTAGACGGTGAACAGTCTGATTTCTTCCCCGTCACCTGTGGGGTGAAACAAGGGTGCGTTCTAGCGCCCACACTGTTTGCCTTATACTTTGCGGTAGTAGTCAAGGAGGTACTAAATATTGTCTCCGAAGGAGTCCGCATCCGCTTCCGCACTGATGGCAGTCTTTTCAATTTGGCTAGACTTAAGGCGCGCACCAAAGTCTCGCATGCACTTATTACTGAAATTATGTATGCCGATGACTTGTGCTTCCTTGCAGAATCCCCAGAAGGCCTGCAACAACTGATGACCGTTTTTCACCAAGCATGCTGCAAATTAGGCCTAAAGATCAGTGTCAAAAAGACGGAAGTGATGTCCCTGGATACACAAGGTCGTGAGACACTGACAATTAAGCTTGGTGAAGATATGTTGAAACAGGTTGACAAGTTCCGATATCTGGGGAACACTATAACAGCTAAGTGTGACCTTGATGCTGAGATCAATAGCAGAATCAGTGCTGCAGCTGCAGCATTTGGGAAGCTGCGTTCCAAGGTTTTCTGCTCGCACGACCTTAAACTAGCGACAAAAATATCTGTATATATGGCGATTGTGCTGCCAAACCTTCTGTACTCTTCCGAGACCTAGTGTGTGTATCGTCACCACATACGCACTTTGGATCGTTTCCATCTCAAATGCCTTCGCACCATCATGAAGATCAGATGGTCCGACCGAGTGCGAAACACCGAAGTTCTAAGACGAGCCAATGTTGGTGGCATTGAAGCCTACTTAATGCGTCGGCAGCTTCGGTGGTGCGGTCACGTATCCCGGATGGCGGATGAGCGAGTGGCGAAGCGCATCTTCTATTCTGAGCTAGAGGAGGGCAAGCGAAAGCATGGCGGTCAACTCCTCCGATTTAAAGATGTTCAGAAGAGACACATGAAAAGATGCAACATCGAACCCTCTCAATTTGAGGTTTTGGCAGCACAACGGCCAGAATGGCGCGGTCTTGTAAAGAGGCGAATCCGCGACTTTGAGGAGCAGCGTAAAGCAGACCTGGACGCTAAACGCGATGAACTGAAGGCCCGTCCTCCCGCCGCCATTAACTACAATTATATCAATGGCAAACTCACGTGCCCAAACTGTGCACGGGAGTTTACTGCCAAAATAGGCTACAATAGCCACATGCGAGCGCATCAGCGCCGACTTGATCAGGAGTAGAAGTGGTCTCCATGGTCGAAACCGGCCGGAAAGATCATCATCACATTTTGTATGGGAGGTCTAAAAACTTTTTTCATATTTCGACCTTTGTTCCTTGGAGAAAGTTGTTCAGTTTCATGGGCTGGTTCTTGCAGTTGATTATTTGCAGTATACAGGATGTAAAAAATCAATTGCAAATATTTTAAGGGGTGAACCAGCCCATGAAACTGAACAACTTTCCCCACGGAACATAGGTTGAAATAGGAAAAAAAAAATTTGGACCTCCCATACAAATTGACTCGACCGCGGCTGGTACATTTTGTATGGGAGGTCCAAATTTCTTTTTTATATTTTGATCTATGTTCCTTGGGAAAAGTTGTTCAGTTTCATGGGCTAGTTCACCCCATAAAATATTTGCAGTTGATTTTTTTACACCTTATACAGATAATTCAGTTTCTAACTCTTATTTCCTTTATTGCAAAGTCTATATAGGCCGCACTAACGAGTTCTTCTGGAGGGGAAGTAGTCACGTTAATGTAAGTTCTGCCTCTCGAAAACGGGAAGTTCGGTACTAAACGTGTACTAAACGTAATGTTTTGTAAGTTATAATTGCCCTGAAAATAAAAATAAATATTGTTTATATTTAAAAAAAAACAATGGTATTGTCACAAGTTTGCATTGAGTTCGCAACTGGCCGCCGTCATTAACTTGAGAAGCCCCAAAGTTGGGTGCTATCTAACTTTTAAGGGCGCCACATACCGTACGATCCAATATGATACAACCTCATTTCTACGCGCGTAATGAAATGACGTCGTGACTACGCCGTGTGGCCCGGTGTGTGGCGCCCTTTAACAGTGCATACAATCGCACGCACGCAAGTGAAATCGTGCTTGATAATGCGCTTTCATTTTTAAGCATGCAATAAACAGATTACATTTGACTAGATGCTAACCTTGGTAGATAGATAAAGCGTGAAATAAAATCATATTTCCTTGGCCTGTATGTTCCTATTTTTCATCTTCTGATAAAAAAAAAACTTTTAATTACTCACAGGCGGTAACGGACAAGTAAAATTCGGATTTGTCTTCTGCAAGGCCTTTTTAAATGCATCGCTAAATATACGGTCCACAAATATCAGATTACATACTTTCTGGTGAACCTCCACAAAACTTGGCTTGTACATGTTCGTAAGGAATTGGTAGATATAAAAATGTACCTGAAAAACATATTTGTAATAATTACTTGACTAGCTCGCGTTATAAGAACCCATTATTAACAAACATACCTCCGTACATCTATACCGGAAGTAACAGAATGGGTATAACAAGCCGAAAGGCAGTCAAGGTACGTATGAAACTGAAAAACTTTTCCTATGACTATGATGTGTGAGCGATAATTTTGCACAACACAATTTAATGATGGGGGCATTCCACGAAGATGTCTGTACGTGACGCCCTTATTTCTAATATTTCCGTGTGAGACATAATAATATATGGATATTTTAATACGGTATTGAATTAAAAGTTACTAAAGGGTGTTAGGTTGTACAAGTCCTGTAACTTTGTATCGTAAGCATACGTTATTTTTTTCATGGAATGCGCCAATTTGTTATAAAAATAATGTAAAATAATGTTATTCAATAAATAATCTACCTATATAATTTATTTATTGACATGAGAAATATTACATATTTAAAATAATAATAATTATTATTTATTTAGATCAACGAATAACAAGAGTACAAGATTAATATAACACTGAGTTCAACTTAAATAAAATTATGCTAAATAATAAAATTGTACAAAATGCATACAACGAATGATCAAGGTAAGCACTCGAATGAGGCCTGTGTTATGTATGATCATTGGATGCTTACGCAGCATTTTTATTAAGCACAAAATTGTTATGGAGGTTACAAACAATTATGTTTTAATTTAAATGTAGTGCATAAGTGATTCAATTTAATAAAACATCTGGGGTAAAGTGGGCGAGAGGGGGAGAAAGGATAAAGAGTGGGGTTTTATTTAATTATTACTAAAACTTATACCTACTAAAATTAGATTAAATTATGCTACAATGTCAAGTATTTCTTCAGTTTGTTCATAATCTAACGTACGAAGCCAACAGGTCACCATTTTCTTTAACTTGTATTCAGATTTTTGAAAAATTGTTTTTTTTTTATTGACAATATTGTAAACCTAGGTCCTTGAAAATTAGTAATCTATTTTAGAAAAAGTTTCTAGTTTGAAATGTTGACATACTTAACGTAGCTTGATTAAGTTAAATGTATACTTTTTTCTATTTGAATTTAGTTTAGTCTTATTAAAATGAATAAACTGTATTATGGGAATTTCCTGGAATAACAATATTTATAATACCTAATTATTATTACTTTCTGCCACCAATCAGTAGATGGCAAGATACTTACAGAAAAATTGTTTCCAACGGGAACTTTAATGCCAAAATGTATGTTCAAGTAGTAAACAGGGTCTTTTCGGCTGTGTCTGTATGAAGACATATTATAAAATGATACTTGTTTTGGATTAAGGTATACGATTTTCGGATGTTCTAGGGCAAAATAGGTTTCCTAGAAAGAAATATAGTTAATAGTTGTTAGGTACGCTAGTTCTATGTAAGAGAATCTAAAATTTTATAAAACATAGGTACGATTATTTTTATGATACCTACAATCCATTTTGTTTCCAGCTGCTGTGTAGATTTAACAACGAAATAAATAAGAATTTATAACTTGCCGCTAAACCCAGGGAGTGTAAAGAACAGCCGAACAGCCCTCTAAATACACAATAAATGTCAGGGAACGAAGAAAAAGTCGACAACTCATTTAAAATTAAGATCAGCTGACTGCCTTTAAAATAAAAATGAAAAAAGTTTTATCGTCTGAATGCAGGTGCATCTGTTTTCAAGCCTGTCTCTTATATACAACCTATATATAGAAATATCATGAGTAATTTAGTGTTACGTACTAGGGAACGAGTCAAACTTTAAATTATTTATTAAGCTTACCTTCTGGTGAGTTTTGCCAAAACATGCTGTTGCACAACAAATTAAATAAATGATAAATATCATTAAACGATTCAACATTATGCTCTTGTATGTGGGTTTGAATTAATTCAGTATTAATCAAAATTATATACGACAGAAAAGTTAATTATGCAATTATTATAATGACATTAATATACCTACTTCCGTTCTTTATTGTTAGACGAAATACGAAATCTATGAATAGAATTTTGAAAATCGCACAATACAATCTCTCTCTCTCTCTCTCTCTCTGGGCTCCTGTTGGCGCACCTGATGGTTTACCAACAGGAGCCCAGATGGTACTCCAAACCTTCGATGTCTTTTCACCAGCAGAAGAGTCCAGGCTGAACAACTATTGTATTCGAGTCATATCTGTATCTCCTATGGTTAAACTGGGCTCCTGTTGGTGCACCTGGAGGTCTACATGAGGTACTGCAAACCTTTGATGTCTTTTCACCAGCAGAAGCGTCCCATCAAGCAGAACAACTTTGGAGTCATATCTGTATCTCCTATAGTTTAGCTGGGCTGCTGGTGGTGATTCTGATGGTCTACATAAGGTACTCCAGACCCTCAAGTGGAAACAAAAGTAGTTTATGTCCGTCTCGGTGTATGAGCAATCTCTGTGCCAAATTTTATCAAAATCGGTTCAGTGGTTTAGGCATGAAAGCGTAGCAGACAGACAGACAGACAGAGTTACTTTTGAATTTATAATATTAGTATGGAAAGTATGGATAAACACATGTTTGTGACAATGTAGGGACTGTAAAATTTTATTTCTGATGATAAAAATATTAATCCTAAAAAAACATTATCTTGCAAGGTGTTGTAAAAAGGCAACGGTGCAGCAATCCAGTGCGTAAAAACACATAATTATCATGATTCAGTTCTTAACATTCATTTTCTTTATTGTAAAGTCCACATAGGCCGCACAAACGAGTTCTTCAGTAGAAGAGGTTACATTAATGTATGTTCCGTTAATGTAAATTCTGCCTCTCGAAAACGGGAAGTTTGGCGCTAAACGCGTACTAAACGTCATATTTTGTGCATTATAGTTGCCCTGAAAAAATATATATCTTAATAACAATCTATACAAATCTATACAAATAATAAAACCATAGATGAACTTAAATATGTAGACTAGCTACAGATACGACAGTCACTTGTCCAACTACCACAGATTACATATCCCACTACATTATTGTTCATCTCTTGGCGCTAGTGTCGCGCATTAACCATAGATGTTAATTAGGACCCTAAGGAGATAGTAAATCCAAAAAGGTAGTATAATTAATAGTGCTGTCCATCAAAACATTTATCGCCATCGATTATTAGTGCTGTGCGGTCATTATCGATAAAATTGCGGCATTCTACTGTAGGGTATACTGTATTGATTTTGATTAAATTGTGAATAAAACTTCAGAAAATGGGATTAAATTGTCAGTTTATTAAATTTTCAAAATACATTTATTCAAAGTAATTTACAAACTTACCACGTTACTTACAAAGAGTTTTATCGGAAATTTCCATTGCGATGTTTGATAAGAATTAATTCAACATACATGATAAAGTTATTTCGGCCTGGCGTTTTAGGTAGATGTAGAAGCTTGTACAGTGTTCACAAAAATGGGCGAAGGTTGCACATGAATATTTGCTTTTCCCACAAATTAGGTGAGGTCAGAATCATCATCATTATCATAAGATCGGGTCTTGAAGTAATTATGGTCACTCAAAGCATTTTGATCTGAAAGGAAAACCCTTCATGTTAAATAGATAATTAAATGCAGTAAATTGTACACAAAAAATTGCTCTGCTCACCTAAGCACACACAAAGAACCACGAGCAAACATATCCAAATGAAGAATCATCATATTTAGGTAATCACCCCGTAACCTAAAAAGGTACAGCTTACCTACCACGTTTCAGGTCATGGTCCACTCCTCAGGTCCACGCATCCGAAGGTTTTGCGAAGGTAGAATCTCTTATCAATAACTCGAGAAATAAATAATGCGCGAATAAATCCACTAAAGCAAAATTTAGATCATGTGAGAATGAATCACCTCAAGCATTCATTAATGCGAGGACTACTCATAAAATTCCGTAAATTTCACCGAAAATTTAATCAACAACAGACGCCACGTTGAAATTTTGAAAAGTCTTGTCATAGAAGTGCCTTTGTAACAGATGAATTGACTGACAATAATTTTTTTCATTCCAAATTTAAATTCTGCCGCCACTGTCAAATAAGCGATAGCAGCGACGAGCGTCGAAATTTGGAACTATAACTGACCCCCCTGAATAAAACTGTAAAAAGATCGGTTAAGGCATACCTTTATAGTTTTCAAAAAACAAAACGATAGCGCGTTTTAGAAAATTTACAGCGACATCTATTTGTTGAGTTATCGCGAATTTCGTTTGTACGCGATAATCCCCGAATAGAAGTAAAAGAAATTGATAAACATTTTTGTGATATGTAGCTAATAGGCTTGGTTAACACACCTAGGATACTTTTTACCGCAGGAAAGTCGCTCATTCCCACAAGAAATACGATAATAAAAAAATATTTGTATGGTACCCCTACTTATATTTTATTTCATTTCAATGTTTAGCTTTTGTTGTTACAGTGGCAACAGAGATACGACGCGTGTGAAAATTTCTACTCTCTAACTATCACGGTTTATGAGATACAGCCTCCTGATAATAAATGGATTGACGGACAGACAGTGATGTATCAGTAACTGGGTACCCCTTTCAGTACGGAACCATGAAAAATAATGGGAGGGTTATTTTTTTCTTTTCGAGTTGGACACCGAGTTGTCCAACGACCCGATGAACCCAGGTGTCGGAATTTTTCAACCGCCTACTCCAAATAGTAGGCCACTACTGGCATGCTTGTGTAATGAATGACCGCCGTGTTATTAATCTTAGACAGCAACCGGGACCGACGGCTTAACGTGCCCCCCAACCCAAAGCGCGGAACCATTTTGCTTTTCGGACAATCAGATAATTCAGATTGCATTGTCCTAACCAGACTGGGACTGGAAAAAAATCATTAAGGGATAAAATATCAATTTTCTGTTGTGAGTTCCGGGAATAGAACTCAGGCAGCAGCATCACAGCAGCTGTCAAAGGGAAAATAAGCAATCAATATCTTATACCTTTAAACTTTTATTTTTGGGGTGTGGGAAACGGCTCCAACAATATTCTTGAAACTACTTAAATATGGGTTTTTGCGGGTAGTATATCGATTTGAATAGATTACATTTCCCAAAAAAACACTTTGAACTTTAATGGTTCTCGCATTCACCAACAGATGGCGTAAGACAAAATTAAGGTTTAGTCGGGTGTGCGTGCAAAAGGTAAGGGGTTTATCAATTTCGTCTGATATAAAAAGTATATCATTTTAAAGCTTAGTTAAAATGTTACTAAAGCATATATTTAATTATAATAGGTATTAATTTAATTATTTATAATAATTATAAAAGATAAAAATGAATGAAGTTTGTACTATTTTTGGACAAAAGTTTTAAGCATACCTACAACTTTTGTTTTTTATCAAGTAGCGAACTATGAGAAATACACACATCATTTAATTTCTAACTCTCATTTCCTTTATTAAAAAGTCCACATAGGCCGAAGAAACCAGTTCCTCAGTAGGGTTGTAAGTCATGTTGCAGTAAATTCTGCCTCTCGGGAACGGGAAGTTTGGTGAAATGAAATGTGCATTCATTGTAAGATTCTGCGCATTATAGTTACCCTGAAAATAAAAAAAGACGTTCTTTATCTCATCTCTCTAGCTCTATTTCCGTTCTATTTGCCTTCTCATATCACAATTTATTTGGCAACTAGCTGGTGCCCGCGAACTTCGTCTCGCCAAGGGATGTTTATGCGCCAACAGAAGATAGACACCGGCCAAGAGCGTGACAGACATGAACACAACGTAGTCAACGTTTAATTAATACCAAGTTTTTCAGCGTTACCAAGTTAATTTTGTTGCTGGTTTGCTTGCAGCGGTATGGTTATGGTTACCAATGGAAAATTGAAAATAAAAAATATCTTAAATCTTTAGTGGTACAGTATCCGTTATAGTTTTCATGGTAACTTCAGATTAAGATCTATATTCCATATAACTGGTGCCCGCGAACTTCGTTTCGTTTCGTTCCTTATACCTTGAAAATTCTAATTTCTACACCAGCGTCCTAAAAATTGTATCCATCACGCTAATTATGTATTAATTGTTGGAACCAGTTCCGTCAAGCTGAAAAACTTTTGCTTTGAAGCCATTTCAATATCTCCTATAGTTTAACTGAGCTTTTAGTGGTATTTCTTGTGGTCTAAATCAGATACTCCAAACCTTTGATGTCTTTTCGCCAGCAGAAGCGTCCCATCAAGCCAAACAACTTTTGCTTTGGAGTCACTTCTGAATCTCCTAAAGTTTACCTGTACTCCGGTTGGTGCACCTGGTGGTTTAATCTTGGTCAAGTACTCCAAACCATCGATGTCTTTTTGCCAGCTGAAGCGTCCCATCAAGCTGAACAACTTTTGCTTTGTAGTCATGTCTATATCTCCTATAGTTTACCTGTGCTGATGGTGCACCTGGTGGTCTACAACAGGTACTCCAAACCCTCGGTGTCTGTCCGCCAGCAGAAGCGTCTCATTAAGCTGAACAACTTCTGCTTTGGAGTCATATCCTGTATTTTCTATACTTTAGCTGGGCTCCTGATGGTGCACCTGGTGGTCTTCATCAGTTACTCCAAACCTTCGATGTCTATTCTGCAGGAGAAGCGTCCTATCAAGCTGAACAACTTATGCTTTGGAGTCATATATGTATCTCTTATAGTTTACCTGGGCTCCTGTTGGTGCACCTGGTGGTCTACCTACATCAGGTGCTCCAAACCTTCGATGTCTATTTGCCAACAGAAGCGTCCCATCAAGCTGAACAACTTTTGTTTTGGAGTCATATCTGTATCTCCTATAGTTTACCTGTGCTGTTGTTGGTGCACCTGGTGGTCTACATCCGGTACTCCAAACATTCGATGCCTATTCGCCAGCAGAAGCGTCCTACCAGGCTGAACAACTTGTGCTTTGGAGTCATATCTCTATCTCCTATAGTTAAGCCGGGCTCCTAATGGTGCTTCTGGTGGTCTACCAGATGTACTCCAGACCCTCGAGTGGTAAAATGTATCCTAGATGTTGACCCGACTCATAAGGTATTACGATACAAAATTTGGTAAAAATCCGTCCAGTAGTTTTTCCGTGAAAGATGGACAAACAAACAGACAAACAGACAGACAAACAGACAAAAAAATTTCTAGCTATTGTTCTGAGATCTGTATCCTGAGCACAATTGGAAGTAAAAATCCTTTTTTAAACTATCCCATGTACAGAATTGGTTTCGTTTCTGTTTTATTATATGTATAGATAAAGGCTTTTATCAAATAAATTGAATTAAATATATTTCACACGTGCGACTGTCTGGTCCATCAACGATCCATCTAATTGCTTATTGACCAATTGCGTCTCGGTGATGATACTTTTTTGAGAGAATTCATGTATAAAAATCAAGCTATAGCGAAGTCTCAATGGCACGTGATTGGACGGTGATCGTGAAGACAGAATAAAAAAATATCGCTTTTTCCAATAAAATCATGTTTTAAACTTACAGGTGGTAGCGGACAATCAATATTCGGATCCAGCCTCCGTAGGGCCTCCTTGAGTGAAAGTCCAAATATAGGGTCCTTCAAAGCTAAATTACACGCCTTCGCGTGAATCTCCACAAAACTTGGTTTATAAATGTTCGTCAGGAATTGATAAAAATAGAAACTTAACTGCAAACAAAACATTTTTCATTATAATAGAAACATGGTAGTATGCTTTTTGAATCCTATGTGTGGGGCATAAAATTAAAGGACTTTACGAGACGATTACAAAAATGTATCGCATTAATATCTTTCAGCTAAAGTGCGAGTGGGACTCGCCCACCGAGGGTTCCGTACTAAGATTTTGTAGGTTATTTTGGTTGGTAAACCTATAATTCATATGATACTCCACTTGGACAACTAGCCAAATTCTTAAATTTTGTAGCATTTTTCGACCCCCATAAAATTCATATATTTATGAAAATGTTTTTTTTTTTGAGATTTTCCTTAATTTGTACTTCAAAACAAAGCTACTTGCCAAATTTCATTGTTCTAGGTCTGCGGCATGTACCCTCTGAATTTTGATCCCCTTGAGAGGTTAAAAACACGCGTTATTACTCCTTAAACGGCTTTACCTTTATTATTTTTTAACTTGAAGTTAGGTGCTTGATTTTTTCCCATATACTAGCGACTATAAATTTGAGTATACGGTTTTAATTTTAACTCGATATCTTTACGCGTGCCTGAGATAAAGGGTCTTGACAGAATGACAGACAGACGGACAACAAAGTGATCCTATAAGGGTTCTATTTTTTACCTTTTGCGGTACGGAACCCTAAATAAGTTAAAATAGTCAAACTAGCCATGTTTGGGGGCCTCTAGTCTAGGTACAAAAGGTCTGGTACATATTCTTTTCAAAATATGGCAAATGTTCCACCATATCCTTAACTCTGACATGCCAAAAGTATATAAGGTCCTATTATATTCACTGCAAATATTTTAGGGGCAGATCAAATAAAATATAAGAATGTACTAGGCAAATTTTTAAAGAAATCTTCACGCTAGTTTTCGAGAAAATTGCATTTAACTAAAAAAACACAAAACGAAAAAAGTGCACCCTGTTTGTCCCAGAAACTCACACATCGATGAATTTAAATTACGCGCCAAAAAAAGGTGCTGTGATTGGTTGGTTGTCAGTGAGCGTGCCGTGTAAGTGAATCCTGTCTACGTGACGGAACGTCAGTCGGGTCAGTCAAAGGATGTTCACATAATTAATTAAAAAGTTTGTTTGAAAAAAAAAAAAATCTAGCGTGTAGATTTTTTTTTTAAATGCCTTAGATGTTTTTCCTATACATATTTACGCATGCCCTTAAAATATTTGCAGTGAATTTAATAGGACCTTATATAACTCAAGATCTAGAAGACTTCTTGTTGAAAACGAGCCAGTCTATGTGTGGGTACGCGGTATCTTGATTAGTAAAAATTAGTTAGTGAGTGCGATACCGATGTAGCTTAAATAGGGTTAAAACATAACTGTTAAACATTTCAAAACAAGGGTGTGGCTTAAGGTCAATAAGTGGCAATGGTAAAAATACTTACAGTGTAATTGTTTCCAATGGGAAATATGTTCACGAAATGTATATTAAAGTAGTACACAGGGTCTTTTCGGCTGTATCTAAACGATGACATATTTGCAAATGAGAAGTGTTTCGGGTTGGTGTATATAATTTTCGGATGTTCTATGGCAAAGTAAGTTACCTAGGAATAAATATTAGAAGTTAGTGTACAGTTACATATAATAACATTGGTACAGTTCGTGAATTGAATAATTATGTTACAGTCAAAACCTTTAACCAGTCAGTAACGATAATGACTGGCAAAACCAGTCAATAACGTTATTGCCTAAGGAACTCAGTCAAAACTCTTATTGACTGATTTTATCCATTAAATTCAGGCAATAACGATATTGAATTGACTGACGTGTCCAGTCAAAACCCTAAACAGTTACGTCCGCCCTGGCGGCAGCAACTTTGACCTGGCTGGCAGGTCTGAGATCACCATCAAGACCGTTGGATGGTCGCAGTTAGAGTAAGACAGGATAAGATAAATATCTCATATATCATTAATCTTATTTCTCAACAGACTACGCGCTATCCGCGGTATTTTGACTTGGACAAATTTCGGAGACTTCATTATTTTTTTTACTTTTTTGTCATTTTGAGAGTGCCATGCCAATACAAGTACTTTCGTCATGACTTTGAAAGAATCTTGGCTGAGATAATATACGCAAATTGTGGTTAAATCTAAAAAATATTTATTTTTTGCTGCATCCTTCATCGATATTTATCGTACCCTTAAGCTATGGCACACATTTAATTTAACACACCTCAAACCGACCTTAGGATCAGTATAAATTCAAACAAATTATAAAAGAAACTAGCTAAAACCCGCGGCTTCGCCCGCGTAGTCATAGGGAAATAACAAAGAGATGTATATTGCTTTGTTTCATTTGTTGCACATAAATACAAACACCTCTCCCTCTCCCTCTCCCTCTCCCTCTCCCTCTCCCTCTCCCTCTCCTCTCCCTCTCCCTCTCGCTCTCCCTCTCGCTCTCCCTCTCCCTCTCCCTCTCCCTCTCCCTCTCCCTCTCCCTCTCCCTCTCCCTCTCCCTCTCCCTCTCCCTCTCCCCCTCCTCCCCCTCCCCCTCCCCTCTCCTCTCCTCTCCCTCGCCCTCTCCCTCTCCCTCTCCCTCTCCCTCTCCCTCTCCTCTCCCTCTCCCTCTCCCTCTCCTCTCCCTCTCCTCTCTCTCTCCCCTCTCCCTCTCCCTCTCCCTCTCCTCTCCCTCTCCCTCTCCCTCTCCCTCTCCTCTCCCTCTCCCCTCTCCCTCTCCCTCTCCCTCTCCTCTCCTCTCCCTCTCCCTCTCCTCTCCCTCTCCCTCTCCTCTCCCTCTCCCTCTCCCTCTCCTCTCCTCTCCCTCTCTCCCCTCCCCCTCCCTCTCCCTCTCCCTCTCCCTCTCCCTCTCCCTCTCCCTCTCCCTCTCCCTCTCCCTCTCCCTCTCCCTCTCCCTCTCCCTCTCCCTCTCCCTCCAATTATTTTTAAAGTTCCTCCTAAATATGAAATTTGAAGAAAATATATCAAGGGAATAAAAATTTCATACAAACTTTCATCTCCCGTTCTACCCCCTAAGGGGTTGAATTTCAAAAAATATTTTCTTAGTTGATGCCTACGTTTCTTAAGGAATACACGTGCCACATTTCACTCTTCTAGCTCAAAGGGTTTGGTTTTTATGACAATGCGTAAATTTCATCCCCTATGTTAACCCATCGGGGGATTAATTTTGAATACTCCTAAATCAAAATAATATCAAATGTTTATTATAAATAAGGGTGCCAAATTTCAAAACTGTAGCTTTAACAGAGCGGCCTGCGCGTAAATATAATACTTTCTTCCCCTTTCTTACCCCCTGAGGGGTTTAAAATTGGAAAATGTTTAAACACGTCATTCTTTATTTTAAAAGTTCTTCCTTAATACGAAATTTGAAGCAAATATATCAAGGAAATAAAAATTTTCATACAAACTTTCACCCCCCGTTTTACCAATGGGGTTGAATTTCAATAAATCCTTTCTTAGTGGATGCTTACGTTGCTCAAGGAATACACATGTCAAATTTCACGCTTCTAGCTCCACGGGTTTGGTTTTTACGATAATGCGTAATTTTCATCCCCTATGTCAACCCATCGGGTGATAAATTTTTAATAATTCTAAATCAAAATACTATCAACTGTTAATTAAAAATAAGGGTGCTAAATTTCAAAACTGTAGCTTCAAAGGCGCGTAAATATAAAACTTTTAACCCCTTTCTTACCCCCTCAGGGGTTTAAAATTGGAAACTGTTTAAACACGTCATTCACTATTTTTAAAGTTCTTCCTAAATACGAAAATTAAAGCAAATATATCAAGGGAATAAAAAATTTCATATAAACTTTCACCCCCTGTTTTACCCCTATAGGGGTTGAATTTCAAAAAATCCTTTCTTAGTAGATGCTTACGTTGTTTAATGAATACACATGCCAAATTTTACGCTTCTAGCTCCAAGGGTTTGGTTTTTACGACAATGCGTAATTTTCATCCCCTATGTCAACCCATCGGGGGATGAATTTTGAATACTCCTGAATCAAAATAATATTAACAGATTATTAAAAATAAGGGTGCCAAATTTCAGAACTGTAGCTTAAAAGGTGCGGCCTGCGCGTAAATATAATACTTTCATCCCCTTTCTTACCCCCTTAAGGGTTTAAAATTGGAAAATGTTAAAACACGTCATTCATTATTTTTGAAGTTCTTCCTAAGTACGAAATTTGAAGCAAAAATACCAAAGGAATAAAAAGTTTCATACAAACTTTCATCCCCCGTTTTACCCCTTTAGGGGTTGAATTTCGAAAAATCCTTCCTTAGTGGATGCCTACATTATAGTGGCTATCTTCATGCCAAATTACAGCCGGATCGGTCCAGTAGTTTAGGCTGTGCGTTGTTGACAGTCAGTCTCTTTGAGTTTTATATATTAAGATTATTGTAAAAGCTTACTTTTTCATGAGTTTTTCCAAAACTGCTTGTTACACAAAATAGAAAAAGTATAAAAATCATCAATACATTCGACATTGTGTGAGATACTTTTCAGTTTGAATTAATTTAGCGTATATAAATTATAATCATACCCGTACGGTAAACAACTTAATTTTGGTAATATTAAAACGACATTAGTTTATTTACTACATTCGCTTTATATAGTGGTACCTCCCACGGAATACCAAGGTAGATAATTGAATAGGGCAGTTACAAATGTAAGTACTTTTATCTAAAAAAATATCAATCAATTACAAATACATTTACACAAAATTTTCCGTTGACCCTACACTAGGCACAACCTGTATCGAGGGTACCAAAACAGTTTGACAACGTATTGGTCAAGCAGGTCATAAAATAAAAAAAACATGAAGAAAAAAACTACATCCTATAGGTACTGGTTATGAAGGAATGAAACAAAATCCTAAATATACCTATAGATACTTAGATTCGAAAGTTAGCTACCTTTCTACGCTCAAACGTATCGGAGAGTATTGATTGCCGTACTCACCACGCTTGGTAGACGGATTGGCGGGCGCACGCAGTGCATAATGTTGCATTTACAGGGAACGCTGCTGTTATGAACCCTTTGCGTGCAGTATAACTACAATATTCAAGTTACATCATCATGGATTAAAATAGATCTGACATGACATGACCTTTGCAGGAATTTCCATACTTGTATGTAATGGATATTTCATCACATCACCAGCGTCATACGAAGAGACGTTATTTATAGAGGTATATTAAAATTGTAAAATACTTCAAACATTCAACTTGGGTTCACTAGGTCTTTGAACGACTCGGTGCCCCACTCGAAAAGATGATTCAATTGCCATTGTTAATAGGATAGTTTGATGAAACAGACGAAAGTCGTTCATGTTTCCGTTTTAAGAAAAAAAATCCAAAGGCGAATAACACACGTAACGTCCGTTTGTATTTTGCGCTGCGTAAAAAATGCGTTAACTGTTAAAGCACATAAAACTATGCATGATGCCAGCGGAGTAGGCAAGAACGTTGCTAGTGATGTAGTTTCACCACAGAATCCAATCTATCAGGAGCCAATAATGTGAAACATTGATAATTTCTGACACTATATTGCACAACATGACAATTCACGGTACTTATACCATGCACGGTACAGTCGGGCATGTTGTGCATAATAAGAATGATAGAACAAATTTCTTACCTGCCGATACTGATGAAGCACATGTGCATGATGCTTGCTGAGCAGGCCAGGACATCGCAAGTGACGTAGACGTTGCACCACACGACGCCCAGCGGCCAATAACCTGGACAAAAAGGTACTGTTTTCAAACTTGATCTACACAACACAAATAGTGACCTTTGGTAGACATGGGAATGTGGAGGAGCATGTTAAAGAGGGAAAGCAGTGAAAGAGTGGACTGAGATGGAAAAACAAGAAGAAGTAGAAACATAGCAAAAATTAGAGTAATTGTTTAAAAAAAGCAAAAATGGACATTTTGTGAGTAACGGAAACTTGCGTAGGAGGCATCGGTGTCAAAGGAAAACCACGTCCGCCTAACATCCTTCATTCAAAGGGACGGAAAGCGTATGGCAAAGCAATATCCTCTTGCAAAGGGAACAATCAGTTTACAGTTAGGATGTGAACGAATAATCGATGTTTTTCTTTCGAAAAAAGCGATTTTCAATAATCGGTTATAGCATTTTTATTGATACAAATACAAATCATTTATTTTCCATAAAATTAATTACAATCGCTTAATTTAGATATTTTTTCTAATTTCCGCTTGAACAGATTATTAAATCAACCGCGGGCTCGATTAGAACCGCGGCAGCCCAGTTGGTTAGGGCGTCGGCAGTACTGATCGCAGGTTCAAATCCTGCCTGCGGTGAAAATTTTGGAAGTTTAAAAAAAAAAACAAAATTGTTTACCTAACACGAGAAGTGTTTTAAAATTTGGTATTCAGATTATTAAATATTTGCGGCACGCATTTGCACCAACTTGTGTAACAATTAAAATCCACGACACCATAATTTACGTCCCTTGTATTGTAATATTTTATTTCGACGGCATGATTTTAAATTCATTAAACTTTTTCTTTGAATAAAATTAATTTATTTTCAATCGATTATTTGCCCGACTAGAAATAATCGATTATTGAAAAATCGATTTTTCGTTACTAAAGTTTCATCCTTACTTCACGGTAATTTGTTCTATTTTGATCCGTTTGGGTCAAAGGAAACCAATAGGCCGAGGGTTTTAATCCGTTTAGAGTTTTTTATTGATGCCTTTAGAATGTTAACTTTGTGAATCGAACCTGTGTCGGCTAGAGTGACGACCATCACAAAAAACTACAACCTGCGAAACCCGCAATTTCATGCGGCCACGCATGCTATGGTGTACGGTTTATTTTGTAGGGATTTTTCTAAATCCCACCTATAAAAATTTTAATCCGGATCTTGAAAAACTTGCAATATTTTCGGTACATGAACCTGTGACTTTCGGCATCTGTACCGCCGACGCCACTACCAACTGGGCTACTGCAGCTCAGTCTTAGCCTGCGAAATTCTGCAAGTGTACCTATCTTGGCCACAAACGCGTGGCAGGGCATCTAACGGGATAGTTTTGCTACTAATTCCCAACGACTCATTCATTATTCACAGCTAAGCTTTACAGATTGAATGTAACACACGGGAAGTGTTCTAAAATTTGATATTTAACTTGATCCGGCAAAACACCGCTAAATTAAGCGGTGCGGTATTCCCATTATATCAAATATCAAGCCTGTCCCTTTCCGGGTAGGCAGAGCGTATACGGCTGGAAAAAACGGCCATTTACACACCACATCAGACAAAAGTTTGAGAGTCATTCAGAAGCCTATATATCACCATAGTGACAGGTTGTCAGCCTGTTACCTAAAATTGCAGTACACATCAACTTTCACATTCCTGTCGCTTCTTACGACACCCAGGGTAAAGATATAGAGTGATGCTAATTCTCAGCTGGCATCATCACATCAGAATTTAGGGATACTTCTGTATATTACTATTTTCTCTAAAGCATTACGTAAAAAAGCAATATACTCCAGCCTTGCGAGTATGCACATGTAGGGCGCGCAATATGCATTTTAATTTAATTTTTACTGGGGATGTTCATTATAAAATTTATAAATACCTACGATACGCTGGGTGCGAAAATTGCTTTACGCTATCAAATTATTTTATAATAGAGTTATTAAAAGGTCAACACGGTAGAAAAATTTAGATAATGTCAGCTAAAGGTGGGTAAATTTACTTATAATAACATTATTTTTGCTAGTAGATTATAATATACTCTTACCGAGGATATAGAGAAGACGTTATTGTGAAGGAGCGTGTATGAGCGTGTAATTTTTTTTGGATGATGTATTTAAAAGAATTTTGTAGGAAAGGGGCGGTGGATCGATGTTTCCACAACATAATAATACAGATGTATTTAAAAACTTGACTGGGGTAATTTCCAAGTTATATTTTTAGTTTAAAATCCGCCATTTGAAATAACTTTGACAGAATTTATTTTTATTTTTAAGGTCAATTGGATCAATAGAATAAATAGTATTCCAAATAGTGAATTCTTAACAGTAGAACGAGCGTTTTCATATGAACAAATCAAATTGCTGTTGAAATATTTCGTAGGTCGATATAATTGAGATTCTATTTCAGTTGACAAAAACTCAGTTTTCGGCTTGTTTAATCTTTCATCAATATAATAGCTCACACTCTTTGAAAACGCTCAATCTAAGCAGAATACCAGAAATAAAACTTACCCAAAAATCCTGGAATGGCTCCCATGGGCATCACGAACAAACTGACCAACAGATCAGCAATTGCCAGTGACAGCAGAAAATAGTTTGTCACATTCTGCAGCCGCTTGTCCAAACACACAGCTAGACACACTAGGATATTCCCTACACCACCAGCCACTATGAACACTATCACAAACAAAAAACTCCAATCGTACCCCACTTTATCACCAAAAGATCCACTCGATCCATTCCCGTACCAACTGCACGTGAAATTCTCATACACTGTTCTATTTACACTTATAAACGAATCATCTATGTACAACGTCCGGTTGAAAAAGTCATTGTAGCAAGTTAAGGTATCAAAATTATTGAAATCACAGGATTCTAAGGGTAACCTAAGCCATAAGCTTTTGAGCGCACTTTCGAAAATGATCGTCACCAGATTCAACTTGAAGCTAAAACTGCACTGAGTATTGTTGCTAAAATTGTCCAGAGTTTGGTTAAGACACGTCGTACAGGAGTAGGACGTCTCATTTTGAATGTCGATGTTCAGTACACAATTGTAGTCGACGAAAGGTTCATTTTCTCCTGGAATGTTGCATTCGAGTCCTGTTTGTAGAGTAGTGTTGGAGCATCCGTATCCTGGGATGAGGTGGCAGGCTAGGTCCTTCAGAGTTGTCTCTAAGAAGGTGTAATTCGACATAGCCACGCTTATACCATTTGTATGACGTCACGTCACATCTTGGAGATTTTTCACATCAATAGCGAATCATATTTGTTTCACAATCGCCATCTGAAACAATAAAAACATAACTTGAGACATTGTTCGTACAAGCAGTTGAAATGAGCTTAGTCTAGCTTAATTCAATTTCTTTACACTTAAAAGTCAATTAGGTACGTGAGAAAATGTGTCTAGACTAGACTCATGAAAATGCCCTAAATAACGAGTTAATTTATGTAAAGCCACAATTTCTTAAAAGGGGCATACATTCGCTTACGCTCTAAGATAGTTTAAGACAAAATACGTCTTAAGATGTAATGCATAAGTGCTAAGGCGTTGCATGTTTTCATAAATGCACTTCCATTATGCTAAATTCTTCAACATGTGAATGGTTATGAACTCAGACACTGCTCTTAGCAAAGTGACACGTAGTAGGTAGGTATAGTAAAATACTCTTACGTAAAGAAAATACTTTAAAATAAATGCGGAAAAATCTTTGACGTCGTATTAAAAATGAAAAAGAAATGATTGAGTTATACACAGGTGTGTTTCGACAGGTTTTGACCTTACTAAACTGTACGTCACATTGGTCGAATTCGTATATCTATTTAAAAGATAAATTATGACTGGCGTGAACCCTCATAAAATTTTATCGATAAACATTCATGTTTTCCAACCAACAAATATAGTTAAACTTTCTCCTTTTATCGAAATATTTTAGCGTATTTTAGACAGCCAATATATTTTTAGATAAACGATCTGCAGAACATCAACTTACCCCTTTTAGAAATCTAGTGAAACTGGTTTTTTATAAAGTTTATAAGTAAAGCCACTATAGGTTGGTCCCATAAAGGCATAGGCTGATTTACTACGGATAGCACCTAGTCTTTATGCATATTCTAGAGGTTTATCGGCGAAGGTTGAGTCTCTTATCCTTCACCCGTTGCCGACTCTCTTTGCGAAGCTGAGAGCACATTAATATGCTGTGCTCGAGCATTTTTACCACTTTACACTTTACTGAAGCGAAACTTAGGAGAGCGTAACAAGTGGCGTGGCGTAAAGTAAGAATTTTAAGGCATGGATTTTGTAAGCAATATTGAAAAAGCTAAGGTAAGATTTCACTGAGCCGCCATGCGACGAAGCAATATAGAGACACGACCTACCTATCTTGTTACTCTAAAAACACCTTGTAAGCCACACACACAGTCCACAGCCAGAGAATGGTTTATTTTTCAATCGGCCATTGCCATTCTTACCATACTTGGCAACTAGGCGAGCACAGTGCAAGATGTTTTTTATTACACAGAAAACGCTGGCTCCCCATTCCCTGGATAACTATCCTTTACTCGCTCTTTGCCAAACTTACAAGTAAAATTAAGGACATGCTATTCTAAGCCGGCATCACACGCCAAAACGCACAATGTCAGCACTGTATAATTTTGTGTCTTTTACCTTTGTAAATGTATCAATAAATAAATTTAAAAAAAGCGATGAGCGCCGAAGTACCTACCTATAGCGAAAGAGTTGTCGCAAGACACACGTGAGACCGATTGTCGCAGATTTGCATTCATGGTCCATCTGGAGTATACTTATCCTATAAACTAATATACTCAATCATCCATGGCATATATTTTGCTGGTTCTACTGTTTATCTCTTTCGTTATTTTCACGCTTCACAAAAGCATAATTAGTGTTATTGCTGGTAAAATTAAAGAGCACTCAAATGATGTCATTCGGAATTGGATGTCATTCAACAGCGTAATTATAGGAATCAAAATTCACTTTAACAAACAAATTACATTTAGGGCAGTAACAGGAAAATACAGGGTAAAAATTAACACAAAGTAGCTTAAATATTGTGCTCTCTCTCATGGTTAAGGAACAAAAGATAATAGGTAGTCGGTATATAAAAATTGCAATTGCGGATCTCTAGCATTTATACCTGAGACGGCAACTCACCTCGCATTTGAAAAGCTATCTGCAGTTTTGTATAGGTAGTTTTTTAGCCCATGTGTTTTGGTACAGTAAGAAAACACCAATAAATAATATTCATCAGACCATTTAGGGATTTGCTCCTTAGCAGATACACCCTTGTAAGATTAGCTGCAAAATCTAGCATATCTCAAAGCAGACCGTCTTTGAGTCAGTCAGCGAGCGCACAAAGGTGCCGGGGCTCAAAGTACTGACATATTATCTTATATGCACAGCTCCTGCAGCCATTTCCATATCAATCCACTCGTCTCCGTTTATTATAGGGCTGGTGAAGTTCCAATTTTAACATGTTCTGAAATTAGAACACCAATATCAAAACAAAGTATAAAATGAAATCGTTTTTTGCGTTTCTTTGTCTGTCGTGGAATTCGCTAACTCCTTCTAAATCACGTAATAAATTTTGATGCAAGAGGAAGGTTTATATGTTTAACATATGCCGCAAAAATGCCTTTTTCTCGCGGGAAAATGATTTGCAGCGGGTGAAACCGCAAACGGAACGGGCCGTTAGTGAGAAATAAAATTAAGCACCGACCAACAGGCACACATAAATGTTTATCAAATAAATCAGATTTTAATATCAGATGTATCAAAAAACTTTTTTTTTTTATTTTGAAACCGTTGACCGATTAACATTGAAATTGGCCGATAAACGAACCGCAAACTACATTTTTCAATGAAAAATGAAAGGTCCCTTTACTGCCAACAAAAACACAGATAATCCATTAATTAACTGTATAAAATATGCGTTACGAACTTTATAATTCCTTTACTCAAAAAGACATGAATAATAATATTATTTGGATGTTTCGTGGTCTTGCTAGTACAGAGTGTGGGGTCAAGTTTGTTGTTTGAAACATCAAGTCGCTGAAAGACCCAATGAACTGCGTGACAACCCTACTGAAACGCCCCGCTGAACACGTCAGAGGCATAGCACGCATAAGAGATGATATGAATGTGAACATTTGCACGTGGAATTAGCAATGGTTTTTAACATCGTCAAAAGTTCACTGACCCATCATACGAACTGACTTTTTATGAGGAGTCAATGAACTTTTATCTGAGTTAAAATAGGTACACCACTTATTATCTCTGCCGGGGTTAGCATAATATCTTGTTTTTCTGTCGTAAGGACATCAAATCGTGACAGCCCTACTGAAACGCCACTGAGCACGTCAAAGCTTTAATACGCGTAAGACGCAGATGATATGAATGTCGACATTTGCACGTATAATTAGCCAGTTTCTTCGGGTTTTGATATTACAGTGTCTTAGGTATTTAAATGGTGTTTTCTTTCTTCTGTCGTTTTAACTCTGGAGCCAGAGTGACAACTGGGTGACATCCCTACTGAAACGCCACTGAGCACGTCAGAGAAATAACACGCGTAAGTCGCAGGTCATATGAATGCTCATATTTACACGTATAATTTACTATGGTTTTGTGCGATTTAAACGTGGTTAAAAGTTCGTTGACACATCATACAAACCGACTTTTTATGAGGAGTCAATGATCTTTTTTCAAGTTTAAAACACACCACTCGTCATCTTTACCAGGGTAAAATTTAATATAGTGCCTTGTTTTTCTGTCTTTTGGGACGTTAAACCGTGACAGCCCTACTGAAACGCCACTGAGCACGTCAGAGACATAACACGCGTAAGTCGCAGGTGATATGAATGTACGTACACATGTACTTAACTAGCTAGTCTCTACAGGTTTTGATATTTTATAGTATCGTAGTTTTTCAAATAATGTCTTCTTTCTTCTATCGTTTGGGTCATTGACGAAATACGCGATGAACTCTGTAGCCATAGTGACAGAGCGACAGCCCTACTGTAACGCCACTGAGCGCGTCAGAGACATAACACGCGTAAGTCGCAAGTGATATGAATGTTCACATTTGCACGTGTAATTAGCTAGTCTCTACCGGGTTTAGTATAATGGAAACTGTTTGTTTTATGCATGCCTTTGAGGCACTTTGACGCAATGTTCGCTCGAGCGTGATTAAATGGAATGGCTTTTTAATATGTTGCGAAAATATTTGTATTTCAAATAAAGACTTACGCATAATATGATGAACAAGAGTTACCTAACAAAACCTTCTGTTCAATAGTTTAAATTATAAACAATCGGACACAAATACTGTTTCAGTAACTGCTATTTGGTGCCCCTAGCAACAAGACAAAACATACACAAAGGCGGTATAGCAAAAAGAGGAAAAATAGTTTTTATTTCATATTCATATCCAGTGAAACTCCCAAAAAAACTTGGCTCACTTATTAGAACTACTCTCATTCATTCGCCCGTATTTTTATTCAAATGAAAAGCTCCCGAACTCATTTCCATAGAGTTAAGAATACGCGATAAAAAATGTATAGAAACACACGCGCAGCCGGAACTGCAAAATTGGTTTTCCGAATTGAATATTACAAACTCTACCTACTGGGTCGCTCTTAAGGGTCTCGCGTACAAGGTGTCAGACTAAAGAAGGCTAGAGGGAGCCTTGCCAAATTGCAACAGATAAAACTGAAAGATGTTTTGACGACTAAACTAAGAGATCAATTCACTCAGGGAATGAGCAGAAAAGCGTTCCCCATGATTGCAATCTTACACTGAGCTTACCAATCAGCCTGCCAAGCGTGGTGAGTATGGCAAAAATGTACAACAATGGAATATGAGTTTTCAAAAGAAGAGCTTTAACATTTTACTTATCAACCCACACACAACACGTAGTCATGTCATAATCGCATAATATTATATTGCCAAATGTTTACTGCTCAGTTGTATTATTTTTAGTACAAAATTACGAGCAAAGATTAATCAGTTTCTAAGGGCTGAGTTAACAAACAGGGTTCTACTATCACGAGCGATTTTGCATTATTTCCATTCCAGCACACCTTAAAGAGATTTTGTGCGTGTTTTTCGTGAGCCCACTTGTAGATCTGAAGTGCCCTTGTCTTTCAGTGTTCGAAGGGCTTGCTCTACTTGGAAATTTATTGTAGCAGATATTTTATGCGAGGAAAATTGCATTGGAACTTTTGGCAACTTTCTGAAACATATGTCAACTCACATTCACGTACTTTTGAGGTTGCTGTGACCTTTTTATGCGTTGAAAACTGGCTCAGATGTAAGGCGCTAACTTCACAGGCGAGACATAAGGCACGAGAGGGAGACGTGAGACGTGAGACTTCGCGACGCGTTTTTTAACCGTTTCCATACAAGCAGATGTATAAGGAAACAAAATCCCGACTGCAGTAATTTCAAAGTTGTATTTTGCGTACAATTCCGACGTCTTAATTAAGGAATTTTTAATAGCCATTCAAACTTCTGAGACGAATATGTAACGACACCTCACATGTCAAGATCCGTGCAGTCATTTGGTCTGCAGCCCGTGAGAACGATATTCTTGATACATACATACCTACTCTTGAAAAACATAACCCCCAAATGAGACGCGCAATCGTGGTCTTCAGCAGTTAAAGTAGTGTACTGCCGGTGCGGGTATAGAGGCGAACCTCGTACCCGGGCTGCTTCTCATCCGGGCCTAGCCCGGAAGGTCAGGTTAGGTTGGCGGTGGGGGTAGTGAGGGGTCAGCGTTTTTTTTTTTTTTATTTTTTTTGTTTTTTTGTTTTTTCTTTTTGATTTTTTTTGATTTTTTTTTTTATTATATTGCCAAATGTTTACTGCTCAGTTGTATTATTTTTAATACAAAATAACGAGCAAAGATTAAACAGTTTCCAAGGGCTTAGTTAATAACCAGAGTTCTACGCTTACAATACGAGCTATTTTGCATTATTTCCATTCCAGCACACCTTAAAGAGATTTTGTGCGTGTTTTTCGTGAACCCACTTGTAGATCTGAAGTGCCCTTGTCTTTCAGTGTTCGAAGGGCTTGCTCTACTTGAATATTGATTGTAGCAGATATTTACGAGGAAAATTGCATTTGAACTTTTGGCAACTTTCTGAAACATAACGTCAACTCACATTCACGTACTTTTGAGGTTGCTATGACCTTTTTACGCGATGAAAACTGACTCAGATGTAAGGCGCTAACTCCACAGGCAAGATGTAACACATGAGAGGGAGACGTAAGACGTGCGACTTCGCGACGCTTGAAACCGTACAAGCAGATGTACAAAAAAACAAAAACCCGACTGCAGTAATTTCAAAATTGTATTTTGCGTACAACGCCGACGTCTTAAATTAAGGAATTTTTAATATAGCCAGTGTCACTCAAACTTCTGAGACGAATCTAACGACACCTCATATGTCAAGATCTGCGTAGTCGTTTGGTCTGCAGCCCGTGAAAACGAATTTATGGATACATAAATACATACTTTCGAAAAACATAACCCGCCTCAGGCAAATTTATGAAACAGAAGAGACGCCGTCTACACACATGAGATGCGCGTCGCATCGATGACGACTGACGATCACTTGTCCGATAGATGCCATATTACGTCTCGCGTCGCAATTCTCATTTGCGAAGATAGCAAAGCAAAGAGATCTTATGCGTGTTTTTCGTGAGCTCACTTGTAGCTCTGAAGTACCCTTGTCTTTCAGTGTTCGAAGGGCTGGCTCTCCTTGAATATTGATTGTAGCAGATATTTTATGCGAGGAAAATTGCATTAGAACTTTTGGCAACTTTCTGAAACATAACGTCAACTCACATTCACATACTTTTGGGGTTACTGTGACCTTTTTATGCGACGAAGCCTACTCAGACCCGTATCTATAATCGCACTCAACTTTGTGATCGATCTTCATGACAACAGGGATAAAACATCTTTGATTTCGTAAGACCATAATGAATGATAAATCAAAATTCTTTGACAAAACTTTTTTCAGGAGGAGTTCGAATTTCATGGCACTTCTTCGTAATTTTCTTTGCTTGAATATGGGTAGCACTTGTAAAAACCAAACTTTTTATATAGGTTATACTAAGTTTTCATAAAATGTGATTGCTAAACTACGTAGTCAAAGTCGTAAAAGCAGAAATCGTAAATCAGCTTGATCCACATAATTCCAATTTTACTACGTCGAATAACTTTCCTTCTAAATGAAAGTGACCTACGATACCTGGAAACATTCAAATTATGTCAAAGGTTGCGAAGGTCGTGAACTTAAGGTTAGGTTATGCAAGTTCCTGGCATCCACCTTTACCTTTTACCTTTGTAACAAACTCCAAGTGGCTACTTATTTCGGAACAAAGGAGCAAGCAAAATTTCAGCTAAAATGGTAACATTGGCAGCTTTACTACTGACGTATGCGGGAGCGAGAGCGGTCTCGGGAACGGAAGTGTACCTACTTACATAAATTAAATAATGAGAAAATTGAAAAATTCACCAGCGACTGCCGGGATTTGAACCCGGGACTGTGGATCACCGTTCGATCGCTCTGCCAACTGAGCTAAGGGCGCCTAGCGGACCCTGGTGAATTTCTCAACCTCTTGATGCTCGTCTCGAAGCGACCTATTTATTTGTACCTATTTATGGTTCTAGTAGATCTCAACCTCAAAAGCCACATAAGTCCGCTGTTGGACATGGGCCTCCCCTAATCGGGGGGGTCTTGCCATACTCACCACGCTTGGTAAGCGGATTGGCGAGCGCAGTGCAAGATGTGATATTTACATTAAACGCTGCTGCCCAATCCCTAGCTCGATGATTATCACTTAGTCGCTTTTTACGACATTCACGAGTAGAATTGAAGTGATGCTATTTTAAGCCGTGAGTCAAATATTCGAAAAATTTAAATTACAAGATCACATTCTACTGTTGCTTCGTGGTATAGAAATTAAAGCTAATGTAAATTATATTAATGTGTGTTATGTTATTATGATCTAAATTAATTGTCTGAATAAAGGCTAATAAATATTATAAGCCAGTATCACACAGTAGTATAACTTCTAATACTTAGTATATTAACGGAATCTCAATTAAAGTCGATGAAATTCTACAGCTGGCGAGTAGGCATGTGATGTTTTTTATACATTTCGCTTGTTACGCGATATTTTGTCATGAAGGCTGTATAGAATTTAAAATTGATGTAGAAATTTAAACGATCCATATTAAAGGTGAAGTTTACTAAATTGGAATCCGCTTCCGCTCGTGATCTCCAAGTCACGGTCTATTTCAAGCTGACCCGCGAAATCTCAGACAATTTTACACTTTACGAGTATTAAAATTTGCTTTTGTCTTGTAAGGATCTTGAGGGTTTCTTAACACAAAGGAGAGTCAAGCCCCATAACGCTTCGAAACGATCTAAGTTTTATACATTTACGAGCAGCCAAAAGTTACATTTTCGAATAACGGAGATCGTTGTTGAAAAAAAATATGGCGATGTAAATTTTTATGTCGGTCATAATTTTAACTTTTCTCTGCAGCAGATTTTTGTAAAGTTTGAAGTTTTTCATCGTACAGAAATCATACGACGGCGCACAAGCTTTGTTTTTCTTATTGTGTCAAAAAATCATTTTTGACCGACGAAAAAACAAAAGAGGAGGAGGTTCTCAAATTCGTCCCGAACTTTTATTAACATCACTAGCCTTCCGCCCGCGGTTTCACTCGCGGTATTTATCTGTTTAGTCTAATAAAAAAAATTTAAGAACATTGCATTTAAAATCCATAATTTTGAAACAAATTGCATCAAAGATCACGGAACTGGAGGTGGAGTTCGACTACTCGACAACAGATGGCGCCACTGCTTGAGGGATTTTAAAAGCCCTTATATCTTTAAAAATCGCCCTTTAAGTTAAAACGGGAACTTTCTTGTTCGAGGGGAGTTAAAGGGCTATTGCACCATATAAGTCCCTTTGTCGTACCGGGAATCCTTTTTAAGTTTTATCGCCACGTACATTTTATCAACTTAGTTTTATTATATAATAATGATAATCCGTCCATCACTAAAAGAGAATGAGACGATAAAATACTAGTCTAGGCACTTCCAAATACCAACGGTTAGTTTAGTCTTTGAAGGAGAGGAAGGGCTAAAAATGTTTGGATGGATTATACGATGATATGAGTCAAAAAGGTGTAAACGAAGATTTGGTGGCTGATAGAGATGAATGGAAGAGAAAGACATGTTGCGCCGACCCCAAACAAATAGGGATAAGGGCAGGCAGCTGATGAGTTTTGCCTTTGGTACATATTGGTATTCATATAAATTACTATAAATATTTTGTAGGCACAGTAAGGTTTACATAAAACCCCGATCAATTAGCAAAAAGTGACCCCAATTGTAGATCAAGTGATTGCCGCTCAATCAACCCTGTTAGAGTGACGTGAAGCACCCTCTATCAGCTTTCATCAAGTTGATCTCGTCATGGTAATTGGACCTGGCAGGGCAAACCTACTGTCTTGTAGAGCTATCACTACTATCTACTACAGCCACCGCAGTCCACTCCTCGACATTGACCTCCCCTAACTGGGCGGATAGGCAAAATGATGTAGATATTCACAGTAAACGCTGCTGTCTATTTCCAGGATTCATCCTTTAGTCACTTTTTACGGCATCCACGCCAGTGTTAATCAACCGGTATTTTGGTATCTTTTAAGCTTTCTTTTTGAGTGATCAACAGTGTCGCAAAATATCCAGAAAAGCAAGCAAGCAGTGTAAGCATATTGTATTGTAGTAACCAACATAGTCATCGAATTGCCAATGAAAAAGAAATGACAATCTTGTCAACCTCATTCATATCTAAATACTTCATCATCATCAACCTTACGACCAGCCGCCTATCTAAATACTTATTAGCAATTAAAACGATATTTTGTAACAGGTGCATATATATTTATATGGATATCAATATTATGAAGTACCTACCCTAAGCACCTTAAGCTCAGCTGTCATCACTCCAAGGTAATTTGCAATCTACCAATCTACTATCCTATAATATTAGATAGAGCTGTCTATGAAAATATCATCAACATACGGTGCTTCGACGGGTTGGCAAAAACTGAAGCGTCAACCTCACAGAGTAACTTATACAGGGTGTAAGGGACGGTGTACCGAAAACTTTGCAGGCGTGACAGATGAAACTGAACCACTTTTACTATGGAGCCAGTAGTGGGAAACGAGAATAATTTTCCGACCTTCCATACAAAATTCGAGATCTGCTGACTGACTTTGCATTGGAAGTCAAATTTTTTTTTTCCCACGATAAGTTCCATGGGGAAAGTTGTTAAGTTTCATGGTCTGAGCACGCCTGTAAAGTTTTCGTTACACCGTCTCTTACACCCTATGCTCTGCTTTTCTTGCTAAAATTGCTGGAAACTATAAGTAGATAAAATTAAAGTAGAAGTACGTTAAAATTATACGGGCGAAAGTTAGGTTATGAAAATAGTACTTGATCTGGATTTATTTTATGGGGGTATTCCAAGGCACAGTAATACGAGGCAAGTTTATTTATCGGCTTGTGTGTTTATTCCACTTTTCCGGTCTGACGGCTGAACAAACTTCCATGAAGCGGAATTTTGTACTGAGATTCTGAATGTTTTGATTTAGATTTTTTTTCCTGTTGTGTATGGAGAAACCAAAAATGTTCGTATCAAGTGTTCATAAGTCGCGGCGCGTAGTGGCCCTGTTTGCACCTGGCTACAAAACAAATACAGGGCGTCAATTTAAATCAAACCTGAGGATAAGGGGCCATAGCCCTGTATCGATAAAATATTTTATAAATTCGTAGTAGTAAAAAATAACCTATCTAAATAACCCCAGCACCTGCTCATTTGAAGACCTTTGGGATGCCACCAATGAGGCTGTCCGCGTGGCTACACACTGGTCTGGGCACATTTGAAAAATTGTCATCGATAGGATAGAAGAAGGCCTATCTAAATATTAGCGACTTATTTATGTACTGACGATTACCTGGATATCATTTGCGAAGTACAAATTATTGCTGTGTATGGGAGCTCCTATGAGAACTGTATCTCAAGTGTGGTCCATACTCAATCATGTGCATATGATCTTGTCAATTCAAGTTGCACTCAATGTCCGAGGAGGCTTAAGGCTAACGACAGCTTCCCTCTTGAGTGCACTAGTGACGTGCCAGGCGTCATGTCTATCAAAGAACCGATATTGCTTATATTCTAGCGGAAATTTTATTAGACAGATCTTGGCTAATTCCTTTCACTTTCTTAAAATAAAGGAGACAAAAGCATCGTCCACGTGGCTCTTGCCACGTGGTACATATTGGTATTAACTTTGTAATTATTGCGGAAATTAAAAAATTGAAAGAATATTCGTACTCCAGTGGCTTGGCTCCCGATAAGGCGGTTTTTGACAGCAAGCATAGCACTAGTGCGTGACAAACGCTCAATAATGTTATAATGCGTACAGTTTTTCTTATAAATCCTACCTATTGTCAATTGATAGAAACTATAAAATATGCGCGCCGTTTCCCTAATTTGTGCCACAGGTGTCATTTTTGTGATGAAGTGACAAAATATGGTGTAAGCGAAAGTAATCCTCTAGCTAGGTATAAGGGAGTTCTCTTTTTTCTGTCTTGTAAATATAATGATTGTTTTAATATTTTCCTTCATGTTACCAAAATTGATCACTGATATGAATGAGCAAACCTTACCCAGCAGAATGTTAATGAGCCACTCAATAAATTAATTTTCTACTCAATGGTTCTTTCAACAGACTTGTTAGAAAATCAGGTTACCCAGCTACCACGTTATGCAATTGAGCATGTAACTTAAAGAAGTCATAATTACCAGGTATAAAAAATTACCGTGATCCAGTCCATGAAACTGAACAACTTTCTCCAAAGAGCATAGGTAAAAGTAAAAACTCTAAACAATGGCCACTGAACATATTTTGTATGGGATAGCCAAACAATAGAATACTAAAATCCATTTCTTACCATTTTCAATACTCAAGGACTATGAAGCTTAACCTTAACAGTGACAGAATTTTTAGGGTTTCGTAGTCTACTAGAAACCCTTATCATTTCGTCAAGTCTGTCTGTCTGTCTGTCTGTCTGTATGCCGCGCCCTCATAACTTCGTCAGTTTTGGAGCTATCAACATCAAATTTGGTGTGAAGATAGATCGTGTTGACCCAAATTTAGAAATGTTAAGTAAAAAATATTTTAATTGTTTTTTGGACCTACTTTCCATACATGTGAAAGGGGGGCAAAAAATTTTCTTTTCTCATGTAATATTGAGTAGGGTATCGTTGAATAGGTCTTTTAAAGCCCCTTAGGCGGCTTCTTTGAAACAAAGTCTCTAAAATGTTTCTGTCTCGTGATATTTGCTTTTAAAGGGGGCGTTTTTGAGCTATAATTTTGTTCCAGCTGTAACTTCTAAAGTATGCAAGCTAAAAATTTGAAAAAATATGGAATATACTTCTTAGTACCACTAAAGATTAAGGAAATATTAAAGTTTTTCAATTTGCGGTTGGTAACCATACAGCTGCAAACAAACCAGCAACAAAATTAACTTTGTAATGCTGAAAGACCTGATATTTAAACATTGACTACGAAACCCTATTTGTGAGCATGTCTGACACGCTCTTGGCCGCTTTTTTTTTTTTCAATTTGTGGATTCAGTGTTTTACCATTTTTTGCACCAGGAACGCTTGAATAACCCATAGGATATGCTACATGTTTATTGCCATTTCCCAACATATGTCGTCGGGCCAAAACACAATTCTCAAGCCAGGCCAACTAGGCAACTAATAAGAAACTCTAACATAGTTACTCTTACGTATGTAGCTTCCTATAAGTTAGTTTTAGTTCAGCCGTCAACTATGTTATAACTTGGCAGGACATTAAGGCAGGTAAGCTAAGGGACGAAGCAGATCTAGCCACTTTAGGTGCGAGTCGTTTTAGTAAACTATCGAGACTATAAAGTCGCATGAGTGAACAGCTCTAGGTAGTGAGGGGTTCCTTGACCAGAACTATTATTAGGATATGTATAGCCCAGATGGACTATCTCTTGTGAGTTTCATCCTTTCAGTGTCATCCTTATTTACTTAGTCAGCATTTATGCTGAAGCGATCCATTATTTATTAATTTTTTCTACTATTTAAAGCGTTCCGTGCTTAGGTTCCGTGGCAGCGCCAGTCCGTTTTTGTGCTGGCCATAATGGTAGCAATCATACAGCGCGTATTTTTATTTCACACCACATTTCACACACACTACTTGACATTGCAATGACAGTGATAATATGTAAAGGCGACCGCGCGCCGTTTTCCTAATGGTGATATGCAACTGAGACACTACGCCCGTTGTGAAGTTACCATAAACGCTGGAGTTGCTAAGGGAATAAAATGTAGGGATCTTAAGAACAACGTTCAACCTGTAGATAGGTAGTGTAAAATTATAACATCCTAGCGACCCATGTTTCTAGCGATTTTACCCGCTATTTTACTACCTGTTCAAAACTTAATTCCATCTGGTACCTAATAGTTTAGTCACTAACGTTTTTGCGGTGTGATGCCGGCTTCTAAGCATCAACTCTTATCTTTCCCTTGGGTGTCGTAAGAAGCGACTAAGGGATTTGAAAGTTGAAGTGTATTGCAATTTTAGGCGACAGACTCACAACCTGTCTTTATACAGTCATACACATGACAGTCTTCTGAGTGACTATCAAACTGTTGTCAGGCATGGTGCAAGTGGCTGTTATGTACAACCGTTTATGCTCTGCCTACCCTGCAAGAGATATAAACGTGATATTATTATGTTTTTGATACTATAGGATATAACAAATAAGGCTAATGATACTCGTGATCATGATGGAAACAGTGGCTGGGTAAATTGTGTCAATCGGGATATTTCCTTAAATGATTTAAGTTTTATTAATAAATCAACAAATGAAGAGACTAGTGCAGCTTCGTGTAATAGTCTACCGGAAACAACAGTTAATGACGAAGTATCGAAACTGAAATTGTTGAATGAGAAGCTTAGAATGGAAATGGATAGTGCAGACGAAGTAATTAGCAACCTTATGCTTGAAAACACACAAATAAAGGCACAATTAACTAAGGCACAACGTTCGATAGAACTACTGAAACAACTCACGGAGAATGCCGTAACATCCTCCACACCTAAGAAGTCGTCAGCAAAAAAACACCTTCAAGTACACTCCGCTCGTAAGATAAGTACTTTTGAAGCTGTGAAAAAGTCTTTGAGGTTAAGTTTGACTAAGACAGTTATCTCACCACCTTGTTCACTCTCTGAACAGGGCACTCAAACGGAAAACAAAATCTGTACCGTGCCGATAATGAAGATAAATGAACAGAAATTGCAATTGAAATACAAAAAACAGCTGAAAAAGGCAAGACAAAAGATAACGAAAATAGTTAGACGCATTAATAAATTAAAAGAAGAAAATGATATATTATCTAACGCCATATTGAATATTACGATTGATACACCTTCTAAAGATAGAAAACCTAATTCACCAAACCAAAAACATAATTCATCAATGACTTCATCAATGACACCATCAACTAAGGAGCATCAACATAAAATGGTACTAAAACAAACCAGCACAACTAGAAAGCCACATAACATTTTTATCTTTGGAGATGAGCAAATAAGGGGCTTAGCACAGCAAATGGTGAAGGATAGAGAAGGAAAATGGAACGACTTATTTAACGTAATCGGTTTCACCAAACCCCAAGATTCAAGTTCCAACATTCTCGATATGGTACGAGATGTATTGTCAAATAATAGAGTTACAAAAAATGACATAATTGTACTATCCGTAGGGAAACATGATAGAAATCCATCTGATCTATGTAATAACTTAAGAACTACCTTTACAATGTTAACTGATTGTCAAGTTTTGTTAATAAGTGTCCAAAGTAATGAATATTTGAATGTTATAAAACTTAATACTGAGTTACAAAAAATTGCACAATGTTATTCGAACACCAAGTATATTAAAATTAATGGTACAACCTCAAATTATTGCTATGGTAAAGCTCACGAGCTCAACCAAATTTCTCCTTCTCAATTAAGTTTTAAGGTCAACATTGAGATTGACTACTTAGCATATGAAAATGATTTTCTAAAAAACGCGATTAGAAAACAATTAGCTACAAACCCACCAACACAATGCACTGTAAAGAGGGGAACAATTCCATATTATTTCAGCACGTTAAAACAGAACCGCCCGAAAATAACAGTACAGCCACAAGTCGAAATTGCAAGAAAGGGCACAATTCCTTTCTATTTTCCTACTAGTAAGAAAATTTTAACTAACACAGATCATCCACATAATAATAAGTTTTTTCGTTCATAATAAAGAAAAACCTTTAGTATTTCCATCAAAATCAAATAAAGTAACAATGTTACATCAAAATGCCGAAGGCTTATTAGGAAAACTTGATTCGTTAGAGTTGTGTATAAATGAAATGTCTGACAACAACACATATGTAGACGTTATATGCGTGAGTGAATCTTTTGTAAGGAAAGGGAGTGAACAAAATATACAACTAAAAGATTTCAATCTGGCTTCGAGTTATTGCAGGAAAAAGAAGCGAGGTGGTGTCTGCATTTTAGTGCGAAAACATCTTGACTTCAAACCCATATCATGGTGTAATACTATGTGTGTGGAGAAAATATTCGAGTGTTGTGGAATCGATATACCACTGCTCAATTGTTCGGTCTTCTGCTTATACAGAATTCCCGGTAATAACAGTGCACCTAAGTTGACCAAGTTTTTAAGCAAACTAGATATTATGTTGAACAAAGCATCTAAAAAAGCAGACCGTAAAATAATAATATGTGGTGATTTTAATATAAATACCCTAAAAACGGATCCTGCAACAATCTCGTTCACAAATCTTTTAAAAAATTACGGCCTCCAATGCCACATAAACGAACCTACTCGAGAGGGCTCATGTCTGGACCAATTCGCTAGCAACATTGGAAATGCATTAGGTAAGGTCCATGCAATATACTTCTCCGACCATGATACATGCCAAACGCTAGAATTCCAGTCCAATGTTACGAAACAAAACAAAATTAACTTCTGGTATATTGAAACTAGGGATTACTCTCCTGATAATATAAGGAAATTCGTTCACTGCTTGAGTAGTTTGAGTTGGGCGGAAGTATTTCAAGAATCAAGTGTAGATAGAGCTTTTGACACGTTTCATGACCTTTTCTGTGTTTTCTATGATCTATGCTTTCCAAAAAGAAAAGTTAAAATTAAGGCAGGTAATCCAAGACCGAAATGGTTAACATTAGGAATAAAATTAAGTAGTCTTAAAAAAAGAAATCTCCGATATAATTATTATACAAATAAAACAAATGTAAACAAAAGGAACTATAAAAAGTACAATAAATTATTTAAATCTTGTATTAAAACGTCACAGAGACTTATAAATAATAAACTTTTGGATAATGCTAAAAATAAGGGTAAAGCTACATGGGATATAATTCAAAACAGGAGTAACAGCATAAAAACCGTAACGAGTATAGAGTCTATTAAGGTAAATGACGTTCTAACTAGTGAACCTCAGGAAATTGCCAACGCCTTTAGTGATTACTATATTAATATTACCAAACAAAATACTGATAAAAAACCAAATACAAAACATGTACAACAAATATCAAACAGCATGTTCCTAAAGCCATGTTCGGCACTTGAAATAATTAAAATAGTCAAGTCATTAAATAATACAAGAGCTGTGGGGTATGACCATATCTCCACATTTGTAATAAAACAATGCATTTTTCAAATAGCGCACGTTCTTTGCTATTTGATCAATGAATCTTTTTTGTTGTAGTTTTTTTGTGTGTCTAACTACACATAAAGTCTGGATTGCGTAATATTTTATAAATATATTATTATAATACCATTTTCTCAAGAATTAACAAAATGAGTGCAGAAATTGAAGTAACGTCACAACGACATAATATCTATAGAAAAAACCAGCCAGGTCAGCTGTCAGTCCAAAGAGTTCTTGTGCTCGAACATGCTCCCCGGCCTTGGAAGCAGCAGGTTCCAAAGACTGCAGCAGGATGAGCAAGATCCACAGCTAGCAGCTATTCGTCCAGTGGCAGTGGGCAGATCTTCGAAAATGCTCGCCGTACGATACCAGAAGCAGTCCGGATATCAGCCACTCGAGCCACTCCATCCTTGCCTGGATAGACTTCGACAATGCGGCCTAAACTCCATTTCAAGGGAGGTTGGTTGTCGTCTTTCATAAGAACCAGCGTGTCCTTTTGTAAACCATCTTGATTCTCTCGCCATTTGGTTCTGGTCTGCAGCTCCGAGACATATTCTTTCGACCAACGGTTCCAAAAATGCTGCCGGATTTGTTCGACCCTTTGGAAGCGTGTCAGGCGGTTGGCAGGGACGGTGCTGATGTCTTCGTCACAGACAGGCGCTGTCAGAGGACGGCCAACCAGAAAATGACCAGGGGTAAGAGGGAGGTAATCATGAGGATCTGTTGACATTGGAGTCAAAGGACGGGAATTCAGTATGGCCTCAATTTGCGCCAATACAGTGCTGAGCTCCTCAAACGTTAAACGTGCGTCACCTACCACACGTCGCAAGTGATACTTACAACTCTTAACCGCGGCCTCCCACAACCCTCCAAAATGACTGGCATAAGGAGGAATCATTTTAAATTTAATATTCTGTGATGCAGCGTATTGTTTGATATCACCAGAACAAGTGGAAAGAAATTTGCTGAAGTCATTCATCAAACCAACAAAGTTCTTCCCATTGTCTGAAAATATTTCAGCCGGTTTGCCACGGCGTGAAATAAATCGCTTCAAAGCTAATAAATACGCTTCAGAAGTGAGATCGCTAACTAACTCTAAATGAACTGCGCGCGTAGTAAAACATATAAATAAACAAATGTAGGCTTTAACAGTTTGAGCACCTCTGCCTCGCCGGTTTAACATAATCAGAGGTCCCGCATTATCTACACCACAATACATGAAAGGATACCCGGGTTCTAATCTCTCTTTCACTAAGTTACCCTTTTTTGGTGCAATAATTTTACCTCGCATACGTACACACTTTACGCATGCATGACAGGTCTGGCGTGCAAGATTCCTACCACCAAGTGGCCACCATGAATCCCTGATAGTACACAACAGTAACTGCGGCGATGCGTGCATTAACCGTTTATGCTCAAATCGAAAAAGCAAAATTGAAAAGTGATGTTTACTTGAAATAAGTATGGGATGTTTCTTGTCAAAATCGAAGTTAGGGCTATCTTGAATTCGACCACCGACGCGCACTAACTGATCTTTATCAATAAACAAATCCAACTTTGATAAGTGAGTTTGTTTCTTACTCACTTGACCCGTTAAAACGAGTGAATCGCGTACATCGGAAAATGATTCGCGTTGCGAAAATCTAGCGAGCGTTATCGTAGCTTGGTTTAGTTCAGTCGCAGTTAACACACCCTTCCACTTATCATCTTTATAACGTGCGTTATGTATAAAGCGAAGCACATAAGCGGCTGCACGTTGCATGCGGTTATACTGAGAAAACCTCGAAAACGGAAATAAATTTTCTTCATTTTGCGTGTTAATGACCAATGTGTGTGTCTCATGAGTTTTTAGCTCAGGCAAGTTCTCCGGTAAAACCTCAATCTGGTCGTCTTCCGAACTATCAAATGTAGGGTCATGCAAGAAATATGGCCCAGTGAACCACAAATTATTTTCATTTAATGCATCTACACTTTGTCCCCTCGATACTAAGTCGGCTGGATTATCTACGCCACTAACATGACGCCATGAATGGCCTTTAGTCAATTCATGTATCTCCCCGGCCCTATTCTGGACGTAAGTTTTTAACATGTTAGACGGAGTACGTAACCAACCTAGCACGATAGTCGAATCTGACCAGAATACAACTCTTTCAAAAGTAGATCTCAGTGAGCGTGAAATTTTGTCATATAATCGCGCTCCCACTAACGCCCCGCACAGTTCGAGCCTAGGTATAGTCAAAACGGGCTTTATAGATGCTACCCTACCCTTTGAACAAAGTAGCCGCACGGTAACATTTCCTACGTTGTCAATTGTACGCACATAGGCGCAAGCACCATAAGCCGCCAGGGACGCGTCTACGAACATGTGTAATTCAGTAACTACAGGGTGTTCACACATCACAAATCGAGGCACTCGAATCTTATTGAGCAACGACAAATTGTTTACAAAACGCTTCCAAATTTGCGAGATTTCATCGGGCACTGGTTGATCCCAGCCGAGATCTAAAAGCCAACATTTTGAAACAACATCTTCGCTTGTGTTATGACTGGACTCAATAACCCGAGTGGATCGTAAATTTGTGATGCACCCGATAGTATTGTACGTTTCGTAATGGGTTGTGTTTCAGGGTCAAATTGAGTATGAAAATACAATTCGTCAGGATGTGGGTACCACCTAAACCTAAGGTTTTGCTGTGAACATGCTCACCTAACGAAAAATCTTTTGCGTCAGTAGGCATGTCTACGTCTGAGTCTACGTCGAAATTATAAATCCATTTACGTAGAGGAAAACACCCAGACTGCAAAACTTTTGCAGTGTCATTGCAGATCTGAATTAGCTTATTTTTATCATTATTGCCACAAATCAGATCGTCAACGTAAAAATCTTCGTGAATCGTGCGTGCTACTTCAGGGTCCTCACATTCTTGTGCTAATTGTTTCAGACACTTGCAACTGAGAAACGGCGCAGACGCGGTACCATAAGTCACTGTGTTTAACTGGTAGATACCCAAGGGATCGGATTTATCATTGCGCCATAAAATCAATTGCAAGTCGCGCTGATCTTTATCTATCAAAACCTGTCTATACATTTTTTCTATGTCTGCGCAAGCTACATACTTGTTCTCTCGAAAACGCAACAGAATCGAAATTAAATCACCCTGTATAGCCGGTCCAACGTACTGTAAGTCATTTAATGACTTTCCCGTACTAGAGGCTGCGCTTCCATTGTACACGACACGTAGTTTTGTAGTCGTAGCAAGTGGCCGAAATACACCGTGGTGCGGGAAAAAATAATTTGGGGACCCGTATGATGTGACACGACTCATGTGACCTAAGGTTTCATACTCATTTAAGAAATCCGAATACAACTTCTTATACTCTGGATATCATTCTAGCCGTTTCTCCAAAGCATAAAAACGTCGTTCAGCTTGTGCGAATGAATCACCCAACAAATCAGGTTCATATTTGAACGGTATGCGTACACAAAACCTGCCCTCAGATGTGCGTTTCATAGTATGAAGGAAGTGTTCTTCGCATGCACGCTCATCGTCACTGCGTGAATCAACTGGTTTGGCGCTAATAGGTAGCTCTTCGAGCTCCCAAAAGCTACGGACTTGTTTGTCTAAAGACGGCATATCTATAGATTCTTGTATGTCTAATGTTTGCGTGAAGTTACAATTGACATATTTTGAACTTTGTTTAGTATATCCTGATACTGAGCCTCCAATGATCCACCCTAACTTTGTGTTGATTAGATAGGGCCCATTAGGTAAGCGTATTTTTCCCGCAGCTACCAAGTCCCAAAATCTATCAACGCCGATAAGAATATCGACTTTTCGGCTTTCATAGAATGTGGGATCGGCCAACGTAATGTTGTCAGGTATGTACTTAAAGAAATCTTTACGCAACAATGTATGGCCTGGTAAATTGTAAGTAAGCTCAGGCAGTACTAGACATTGAATGGGTGTGGTGAAGGTTTTATCCAATGAACGCAGTTCCATATCACAACGGTACTTGCTCTGCGCCACGGAATTACCTACCCCTCGAATTTGTATAGTGGACTGTACTAATTGTAAACCTAACTTGTCACACAGCGATTGAGTAACTAAGCACTTCTCACTGCAATTGTCAAGCACTGCACGCACTTGATGAAAGTTGCCATCTTTGTCGGATACTTCCACCAATGCTGTAGACAACAGACTTGGTTCCATAAAAGTTGACTGCGTGTTCGTATTCATGTGCGTCTCATCCTTTACTTGGACTGAATAGCTCTGCGATTGAGCCGATCCACGCGAATGAGAAGAGTTGGAACTGTTGTCAGAGGGAACCGTCGCCTCCCGCGCCTCAGCTGCCGACTGCAAACTAACCGTAGCTTTATTTACTTGGCTCGCGTTTGCATGATCACAAATCAATGAATTATGTTTTTTAGTCTCGCACTTCCTGCACGGACCGTACTTACAGTCGGTAGCCGTGTGCGTTGGGCTGTTCATACAGTTCTCACATAGGCGGTGTTTGCGCACAATCTGAATTCGGTCCTGGATACTAAGATCAAGGAATTTTTGGCACGAATACAGAGGATGCGGCACACTACACAGAACACACAATCGTTTGCGTATTTGATTGTTTTTTGTGTTAGTATTAGTGCCAGCTTTTTCTGTAGCTATATGACTATGTAGCTGCGCGACAGAATTGGAAGGTTTGTTCTGTGTGTTTTGCGTGTTATTCGTCTTGTATGAAACCGAGTGTAAAAGAGTATCTAACATATCTGCCTTTTGTCTGAGAAATTTCACTAAATCATCTAATTTTATGATTTTAGAATCATCAGTCACTGATAAGGAACACTTATGTTGTTCCCACTCGCGTTCTGTGCTTTGATCGAGCTTGGAAACTATCATATAGATTATTAATGTGTCCCAATGTTCGGTACTTTCACCGAGCAATTTTAAAGCGCGTATATTTTTTAAGGTCACATCAATAAGTTTCCTTATCTGCGGCGATGATTCTTTTGTAATCGACGGCATGGTAAACAAAGACTTAACGTGCTTCTGAACTAAAAGTTTCGAATTATCGTAGCGATTAAGCAGAAGCTCCCATGCAGTGTCGTAGTTGTCTTCGCAAAACTCAATCGAATCAACAACTAACTGAGCTGAACCTTTTAAAGTCGACTTAAGGTAGTGAAATTTCTGTATTTTTGAAATTGATGGGCATTTATGGACGAGAGACTGAAATGTATCACGATACTCAAGCCAATGATCAAATGAACCGTCGAATTCGGGCAAAGATATGATAGGCAACTTAACAGACGGAGTTTGACCTGCACCAGACGAACCAGATGAACCGCTAGCTTTCTTATCTTCCTCATGGATAAGGCATTGCGCTTTGGCCAATACGGAATAATAATTGGACTCAAAGGTGTCGCGATACGCTTGTTCCTTCTCAGTATCGGCTTCCGATTCGCTCGCTAGAGTTTCAATTTTCTGTTGAATATCTTGAAAAGAGTCATACAAACTCTTAACGTTTGTAATACGCAGATTTAACTCTATACGCTGCTTTAGTGATAAAAGGTTGCCTAACTCTACATGACCTTCTAAACCCTCTACATGTTTCGTAAAATTGGTGAGACCCCTTTTTATAATACCCCTCTGGGCACTCAACTCTGTTTTGTCAGTCATTTTGGAGGAGTGTAGAAGTACTCACATTCAACGGTCGCAGATCACGATGGCTATTGCGGTTATACCTTTGATTCCAACACAATATCTCAAATTGAACGTGCAGCAGGACAACGCAATTTTACGCCGAGATAACACAACACTGAAAATAAACGCAAACTAAAACACACGGAATAAAGGGAAATATGAATAAGAATGTATGAAAAATGGTTGGCACGTCAGTCATATGAGCGCTGCGTGATGCGTCTCTTGCCGACGACGTGGATCCTGCGTAGATCTATCCTCAACCAGTTCCTAGATCACGCTGTGGTCTGGTTTTTCATCCATTCGTTTATTCCATCTGCGACATGTTCCTAGGTCGCTGTTGCGCGTAGGTATATGTACTTTTACGGATTAAATAATCCGAGGCTCGAAGAGCCAAACAACTTATGTTGTAGTTTTTTTGTGTGTCTAACTACACATAAAGTCTGGATTGCGTAATATTTTATAAATATATTATTATAATACCATTTTCTCAAGAATTAACAAAATGAGTGCAGAAATTGAAGTAACGTCACAACGACATAATATCTATAGAAAAAACCAGCCAGGTCAGCTGTCAGTCCAAAGAGTTCTTGTGCTCGAACATTTTTCTCAAGGCATATTTCCCACAAAACTAAAAAAATCGATCGTGAGACCATTATTTAAAAAAAATGATAAAGAAGAATTATGCAATTATCGTCCAATTACTTTAATTCCAATATTTTCTAAAATATTTGAAAAGGCAATGCATGAACGCATAAGTGATTTTCTGAACAAGCATGATGTCATTTATAAGGACCAGAACGGTTTTCAACAGAAAAAATCTACGACTTTGGCATGTTATTCACTGATTAAAGGCGTCACCGAAAACATAGATCGTAAAATACCAACCGTTACTGTGTTTTTTGACATGAGTAAGGCATTTGACTATGTCAATCATCAAATCCTACTCATTAAATGTGAAAAATATGGCATCAGAGGGCCATCACTGGAATGGCTGAAAAGCTACCTCAGTAACCGACAACAATGTGTGCAAGTGAGTAAATTAAACGACAACAAGGTGCTATCTCTGTATCAATCAGATTATAAACTAAATGACAGAGGAGTACCTCAAGGAAGCATTTTAGGTCCCTTGCTCTTCATCATATATATCAACGACCTTCCGAATTCTACCACTCACAAAACTGTTTTATATGCGGATGATATATCAGTTATAGTACCGCACAACGACAGGCGTGTCCCTCACGATGTTATAGTTAACGAGGCAATCCAATCCGTAGGTGACTGGCTAGCTTGTAATAATTTTGTTTGATTCCGAAGCTGATCTTAGCGCAGTGGAAGCAAATTAAAGTTATCTTAAAATCTAAAACTAAATGGTCGATCAGCCTCGGAACAACATTTGACTACGATTCGTAGTGCTCTTTACTATAGCTAAATAAAATAAATTTAATGAGAGAATTTTGTTCCGGAAAGTTTCCGGCCGAGAAATTCTTGTTTCCAAAGTCTACTTATACAGGACCTAGCAGCGAATTGCTTACCGTGCGAACCATGACGCCGCCGTTTCCTTGTAAGTCTAGTTTTTGACAGGAAAAAAGGTATCAGGTTTTGGAGGAAGACATTTGGATTGGAATTTAGGTACTAGACTTACTGCACCCGGACACCAGCTCGTGTGGCACTCCGTCCCTTCAGCAATTTTGATTTCACCTTAGTTTTCACAAGCACTTGGGTTCACTGTTGTTCATAGTTCGGCCACGTTGGCCCTCAATAAGAATCCTGCCCAGTTCGCATTCAAAGCGCACTACAAAACCACTATTCACTTGGTTTACTACTGCCCAAGAACAGGGAACTCTTCCCTGGCAGCAATTGCGCATGCGAAAAACAAAGATTTCTCCCGCACACCACTGCTCGCGACAGCAACACGTTTTACTGTACAATACGCGAACCAAAGGACTTCTCCCGCATGGAGAAATTACTTAAAAATATGTGGCTAACACTGGACGCGCGAGTGACTAAAAGTAAGGTTATATCGCCGACGGCCGCGTGGCTATCGAACCGACTGTCAATCAAAGGGAAAAAGATGGCGTCGGCCGACTAGCCGGTGTCAGACGAAATGGCGCGAAACTACAAAACGTATGGTACGAAACTAAACAAATTTATTTGTCAATCTAGAAAAAACTAATTATGTCCAGTTTAGTAATTATATGGCAAAGAGACAAAAACTAGAAATAATGTATAAGAGTCAGACAGTACAAGAAATTAAAGAGGCGAAATTTATGGGAATAACAATAGACCAACATTGTAACTGAAAGACACACATCCAAAATGTACGTACTAGACTGGAAAGATTTGTATTTGCACTCAGAAGGCTAAGAGGTATAGCAGGTGAAAAAGCTGCACTTACAGCTTATCACGGTTACGTAGCAAGTACTTTGAGATACGGCCTCATTATTTGGGGAAACTCAACAAATATAACAAAAGCATTCATAGCACAGAAAAAATGTATCAGAGCAATGTGTGGTATTAGGACTGTGGGTTGGCCCCTCGAATCGTGCAAACCGTTATTCAAAAAACACAAAATTTTAACGCTAACTTCAATGTATATCTTTGAGATGGGGGTTTTCGTGAGAGCAAATAAAAACTTTTATAAAAAATCTGAAGCAAATGTGAGATTGCGCCCAAGAGACCTATCCAAGTTGGTAATGCCTGTAACGAAAAGTAGTTTCTATAGAAATAATTGTCATATCATGTCCATTAAGGTTTACAATCAGATTCCGCGAGAAATTCGGCAACTACCCACAAACTTGTTTAAAAGAAGGCTGCGTGACTTTAGATAAATTATAGACTTGACATGAGAATTATTTAAAATGCAAAATATAATTAATTAATAATATTGAAATTAAATGATGTAAATTGAATTATTGCTTTGACATAACATTACACAAATTAATTTATAAAATTGACATGGAAATTATTTGAAATGTAATTATTAATATTTAAGATTTTGCATGCCTAAAATCTGGCGAATCATATGATACGAAATATATTTGAATTGTACAATTTGTGTAAGAACTTTACAACTATGATTTCGTGCAAATAAAGATACTTTACTTTACTTTACTTTTTACTAACATCATGCGTGGTAAAACTTTGATGTCGTAACATTTAAAAAAGTTTTCTGATCATAAAAATATTACTACTGCTTTGAAGATTTGATGACATAAAGTCGAACTAATAAAAACGTCCTACAAATTGGGAACTGTACACCAGTATCAACCCTGAATTTGGTTATTTTCATAACTAACCAACGAAAAGAAACAGAAGAGGTTCTTATCTTAATTCATGGCTTCTAAGGCCTAAACGTATCGTTTTATTTTAGCGCAGCGATAACGCATGCATCTATCTGATTTTCGCATACAGGGTGATAATTTAAATGCGTGGTATAGCTTACTTAAGGGTTGTCGGTTAATTATCTGTAAAGGATATTATCATCAAAAATATTTCGATACATCCTGGACAATAATCTTCCTCAATTTGATTCAATTATTTCAATGCCTATTTAATATTTATACCTACGGCATCCTTTTAAATTAACACCTTGTATTTCGAACCAGAAGCAGAGATAGCGTCGAGCAGGAGATAAATGAGTTCATAACTCAAACAAAATACCCGGAACTTTTATGCCTTTTATCGCAGTGTAATTGCGTTTTTCATAATTGTTTTGAGTTATTTCACAAATAATGTCAACAATTATTAAACGAACAAGGATAAATCAATTTCTCTATGTAGTAAAATGACTGACCTTGTTGTTTAAAAGCGAGGCTTATACAGGGAGTAACAAAAAGGGTATAACAAGCCGAAAGGAGGTCAAGGTACTCATGAAACTGAACAACTTTCTCCATGGAACATGGGTCGAAATATGAAAAAACTATTTAGTAAATTAATTAGCTTATCGGCGAATTTGTATCGGAGGGCCATTTTTTTTTAGTTTCAGGTAAAGTTGTTCAGTTTCATGAGTACCTTGACCTCCTTTCGGCTTGTTATACCCTTTCAGTTACTCCCGGTAGAGTCTTGACGTTTTGATGCAAATGGGACTAATGGCTTTGTTTCATGGTTTCACAGATGGAAAAGTTGTACTTTTAGATGCCTAATATCACCAGTTTAAATAGATTAGATACCTGCTTGCCGGTAACACACTGTTTAATTTCTTCAATGAATGAAAATGTAAACGAAGAATGCATCCCTCCAAAACCAATTTCAAAATACGAAACCAATTTCTGTGCAGCTGTTTTGGCTCTCGGTGAAATTAGTGCGCGGGTCGTATATCTGCCAAAAGCGAGTCTACCTGTGGCCAGCTCTGACGAACGACACCGCAGTGAAGTAAGGAGGCTTTATTTGGCGTTGTACCGGGTAATCATTACAATACCTATTTGAATGGAAGAAATCCAAAGCACTTAACAGAATATTTTCCCGCCGAGAATAATTAATTCTTCTTCTTCTTCTTTCTCCTGGCTATGGTCCCATTTCATTTGGGGTCAGCCCTCCGCGTACGTCTTCGCCACAGCAGTCTATTTTGTGTTGTTATTGTGCCTACGTCCATAGCTTTCAGATCTTTTGCTATAGTGCTTTGCCAGGTAGTGGCTGGTCGACCTCGGCCTTTCTTCCCATCTTCGATGTTCAATACGGTTCGAGTCATGTGGTCATCACTTCGTCTCATAACGTGGCCGTACCAGCGTAAACGGTTTTCTCTCAGCTTGTCTTCGATCTTTGTGACTCTAAAGGATCCTCTAATGTACTCATTCTTAATTTTGTCCAACCTCGTAACTCCTCCGGCCCAGCGAAGCATCTTCATTTCAGTGGTATGCATTTTTTGTACATCTTCCTTTCTCATCGGCCAGCATTCCGAGCCGTACATGAGTGCAGGTCGTACTGCTTGCTTATAAGCTTACCCTTTGAGTCTAACGGGCATTTTTGAGTCACATAGCACACCCGATAGCGTTCTCCATTTCAGCCAGGCAGTTGTTATTCTGTTCTGAATGTCTTTTTCAGTGCTGGCGTTTGGAGCCACTACTGTCCCGAGGTATTTGAATTGCTCTACTTAATTTAGAGGGTTTCCTTCAATTGAAACTGATGTGGTTCTCTTGAGTGCGCTTGCGTCCGCCGGGCGGCCCATGGCCGCAAGCGGACATTCTCCCGGTGTTGCCATCACAATAGAAATAAAAAAGATAATGTTTCTCAAAGAAAAGTGTCGATTACTAAAATAAATCAAAATAAAAAATATCTAAACATTGTTTTGAATAAATATTTATAATATAAGTACCTACAACCTTGGTGTTTGTTGGGTCGTTAGGGTTTATTACGTGGGTCGTTGGTGTTTGTTGGGTCGTAAGGGTTTATTACGTGGGTCGTTCATGTTTGATGGGTCGTCAGGGTTTATTACGTGGGTCGTTCATGTTTGATGGGTCGTCAGGGTTTATTACGTGGGTCGTTGGTGTTTATTGGGGCGTAAGGGTTTATTACGTGGGTCGTTGATGTTTGATGGGTCGTAATGGTTATTTATGTGGGTCGTTGGTGTTTGTTGGGTCGTTAGGGTTTATTACGTGGGTCGTTGGTGTTTTTTTGGGTCGTAAGGGTTTATTACGTGGGTCGTTGGTTTTTATTGAGGCTTTAGGGTTTATTACTTGGGTCGTTGGTGTTTGTTGGGTCGTAAGAGTTTATTACGTGGGTAGTTGGTTTTTGTTGGGTCGTAAGGGTTTATTACGTGGGTCGTTGGTGTTTGATGGGTCGTAAGGGTTTATTACGTGGGTCGTTGGTGTTTGTTGGGTCGTAAGGGTTTATTACGTGGGTCGTTGGTGTTTGTTGGGTCGTAAGGGTTTATTACGTGGGTCGTTGGTGTTTGATGGGTCGTAAGGGTTTATTACGTGGGTCGTTGGTGTTTGTTAGTTCGTAAGGGTTTATTACGTGGGTCGTTGGTTTTTGTTGGGTCGTAAGGGTTTATTACGTGGGTCGTTGGTGTTTGTTGGGTCGTAAGGGTTTATTACGTGGGTCGTTGGTATTTGATGGGTCGTAAGGGTTTATTACGTGGGTCGTTGGTGTTTGTTGGGTCGTAAGGGTTTATTACGTGGGTTGTTGATGTTTAATGGGTCGTAAGGGTATCTTACGTGGGTCGTTGATGTTTGATGGGTCGTAAAGGCTTATTACGTGGGTCGTTGGTATTTGATGGGTCGTAAGGGTTAATTACTTGGCCCGTTGGTGTTTGTTGGGTCGTAAGGGTTAATTACGTGGGTCGTTGATGTTTGATGGGTCGTAAGGTTTAATTACGTGGGTCGTTGGTGTATTTTGTGCCGTAAGGGTTTATAACGTGGGTCGTTGGTGTTTGTTGGATCGTAAGGGTTTATTACGTGGGTCGTTGATGTTTGTTGGTTCGTAAGGGTTTCTTACGTGGGTCGTCGGTGTTTGATGGGTCGTAAGGGTATCTTACGTGGGTCGTTGATGTTTGATGGGTCGTAAGAGTTTATTACGCGGGTCGTTGATGTTTGATGGGTCGAAAGGGTTTCTTACGTGGCTCGTTACGTAATAAACCCTAACGACCCATCAAACACCAACGACCCACGTAATTAACCCTTACGACCCATCAAACATCAACGACCCACATAAGAAGCCCTTGCGACCCATTAAACATCAACGACCCATGTAATAAACCCTTACGACCCGACAAACATCAACGATTCACGTAATTAACCCGTACGACCCATCAAACACCAACGACCCACGTAAGTAACCCTTACGACCTATCAAACATCAACGGCCCACGTAATAAACCCTTACGACCCATCTAACACCAACGACCCACGTAATAAGCCCTTACGACCCAACAAATACCAACGACCCACGTAATAAACCCTTACGACCCATAAAACATCAACGACCCACATAAGAAACCCTTACGACCCATTAATCATCAATGACCCATTTAATAAACCATTACGAACCATCAAACATCAATGACCCACGTAAGAAACCCTTACGACCTATCAAACACCAACGATCCACTTAATTAACCCTTACGACCCATTAAACATCAACGACCCACGTAATAAACCCTTACGACCCATCAAACATCAACGACCCACGTCATAAGCCCTTACGACCCAACAAATACCAACGGCCCACGTAATAAACCCTTACGACCCATCAAACATCAACGACCTACGTAATAAACCCTTACGACCCATCAAACACCAACGACCCACGTAATTAACCCTTACGACCCATCAAACATCAACGACCCACATAAGAAACCCTTACGACCCATCAAACATCAACGACCCACGTAATAAACCCTTACGACCCATCAAACATCAACGACCCACGTAATAAACTCTTACGACCCATCAAACACCAACGACCCACGTAATTAACCCTTACGACCCATCAAACATCAACGACCCACATAAGAAACACTTACGACCCATCAAACATCAACAACCCACGTAATAAACTCTTACGACCCATCAAACATCAACGACCCACGTCATAAGCCCTTACGACCCAACAAATACCAACGGCCCACGTAATAAACCCTTACGACCCATCAAACATCAACGACCTACGTAATAAACCCTTACGATCCATCAAACACCAACGACCCACGTAATTAACCCTTACGACCCATCAAACATCAACGACCCACATAAGAAACCCTTACGACCCATCAAACATCAACGACCCACGTAATAAACCCTTACGACCCATCAAACATCAACGACCCACGTAATAAACCCTTACAACCCATCAAACACCAACGACCCACGTAATTAACCCTTACGACCCATCAAACATCAACGACCCACATAAGAAACACTTACGACCCATCAAACATCAACAACCCACGTAATAAACTCTTACGACCCATCAAACATCAACGACCCACGTAATAAGCCCTTACGACCCAACAAATACCAACGACCCACGTAATAAACCCTTACGACCCATCAAACATCAACGACCCACGTAATAAACCCTTACGACCCAACAAATACCAACGACCCACGTAATAAACCCTTACGACCCATCAAACATCAACGACCCACGTAATAAACCCTTACGACCCATCAAACACCAACGACCCACGTAATTAACCCTTACGACCCATCAAACATCAACGACCCAAACAAATACCCTTACGACCCATCAAACATCAGCGACCCACGTAAGATACCCTTACGATCCAACAAACACCAACAACCCACGTAATTAACATTTACGACCCAACAAACACCAACGACCCATGTAAGAAACTCTAACGACCCAACAAACATCAACGACCCACGCAATAAACCCTTACGATCCAACAAACACCAACAACCCACGTAATAAACCCTTACGACCTAACAAATACCAACGACCCATACAAATAACCCATACGATCCATCAAACACCAACGAGCCACACAAATGACCATTTTTTTTCAAACGTGGGAAAAATTAGTTCAGTGACAATCGTAACGTAATTTTCTTTCATTTTTAATAGGTTGGATTCATCTGTACCACCCAATTTATTTTTAATAAGATTAGCGGGCAACACTGTCTAGCGAACCGGCGGACGCACGCACCACGTGGCGACGCCGCGCGGAAGAATGCCGCTTGGTGTGCTCCGCGACCAAGAGGCGTCGCGCGAAAAGTGTCGCCGGCGTCCGGTCTATGTGCGCCGGCCCTTATCCGACCCTTCTGGCCTCAATTGGCGTAAATGACATTTTTGGCGAAAATGAGTTAAAAATGCAGTTTTGTTCAGTTTTTTTTTCTCTAACGATCTGTGTATTTGAAATTTTGATATCTCGAAAAAAATGTCTTTTACTACCACGGTTTTTTTGACCCAATTTTAAAAATATTTTAAAATTTTACCGTAAAAGACATTTCATTTACATAAATTTTGATCATGTGTCGTAAAAACAAATTGCTTGTTAATGAAATGGCGTAAAATACATTGGCACCCATCAATTATAAAATATGTCATTTACGCCACAAAAAAATGAAACAAAAATTGAAAAATATTAGTCGTAAATGCCGAATATAGGATTATTTGAAGAATCCATCGTAGAAGACAGGGCGTAAAACGCAATCGTAACCTAAAGATTACATAACATTGTCGTTTACAGCCCAATGAAACCTTAATCATAATCCAAAAAATGTGGTTCTTAAGGCAAAAACTGTTTTTCTGCGTGATATTATAATTCAATGTGAGCATTTCACAATACATCGCCTTTAGGTTTTCATTGCTTGTAACAAAATGAAACACTGATTTCATAGTATGTCTCATAGTCTAAGGCCGTAAAAGATTATTTCATGTGTCTAATTAAAAAAATAGTCATTTACTTCTCCGTCTTCTCAAGAAAAAATAATTCATTGCGTGACTTTTAAGTCATAAATGTCAATTTTTATATGTTAAAGTTTTTTTTTATAATCATTGTATTTAGACAGCTGTAAATGACAATTATTATTCATAAATACAAGTTTTTGTGATGTACGTAAATCTCGAAAGTATTTGGAATAAAGCACTTTTTACAAAAGAAGCAAAAAAATTGAAATGTTAATTGAGATATCTTTTTTATCTTTTTAGCTATAATAATGCTTCTTTTATCAAAATTCTTGCCAGAAATTGCTTCAAAACCTCATTAGTATTGCACAAGAGTAGAATGCAGATTTAAGAAGTTAGCATGCATATACGCCCTAAAAATTGTTATTGAATGTCATTTACTACCTAAAAATATTTGTGAAAATTAACTGTTTATAAATAATTCGGTTGGAAAAGACAAGAAAACAACTAAACAGAGGATAAAATTAGTAGTAATAGCTTATTTAGTTGAACTGAAATGTCTCTTTTTATTCTAGGTTAAGATACCTGTGTTTTATTATGTGCACTTTTAATTATTTGCTTGCCAATTTGCCTAAAATAATTGTACTAGTAAATTATTTTTTGTTTGGTGTTCATTAAGTAAAAGGTGAACAATTCATTGTGTGTTGTGTGTGAAATGAAACTATTTTGTAATTTATGAATCAATTATTTAGTAATCAATATGTAGGTGTCCATCTTTCATGCCATGAGCATTGAACAAGTAAGTTGGTACATAGCTTATGCCGGCATACAACAAGAAAGTAACCTGCTAAAACCTTCTAGAATCATTTATTTTAATAGTAACATAACGGGTACTTAGATGTCTCATCTCTCATTTCTCATTCAGGAGTGAGACTTAACTTTGGGACTAATTACATAATCTACCTATTATACCTTAAATTATAAAGAACAAAAGAAAAAGAAAAGATATCGAAGCAAATAATAAAATCACGAATGAAATTATTTTTGTTATTGAATTAGCCATTAAAATCGAGCCTCAAGTACAGCTCATCATTTTCGACACTTTCCAATAATACATTTGAAACTTCTTTTGATTTTGGATCATTTGGATGTTGTAAATATTCAATATGATGATGTCTAGCTAGGTATAGCTTGACTGTCACGAAGGTAATTCAAGCTGTGAATTTTGCAGCTGCTGCTGAAGTGACGGGGATTTACATCCCTTATTTTCTTTCATTACTTTTCCATTGTTGTTTTTGGAGCATCTGGTCACATGGATGATTTAATTTGTGAAGTCTCTAATTTATTTAATTCGAAAGTTGTCACTAGGTTTTCCTTCGTTTTCATATTTTTAACAGTCTCAGTCGAAAATGTTTTGTTGGCAATTTCATTCATGTTGGAAAATTCTGTATGATCATGATCTCCATTGTGTATGGTCAAAGTTTTTTTCGCGATGACTCAAAATATGTCAGCCACTGCGAAGGAGCCCAAACAGTTAGTTCTCTAATTTAGAGAATATAATTTTTGAGACAAATTGAGTTAAAAAGATGAAAACGAAAGAAATCCGAGTAGCATCTTTTGAAATAAATAAATTTGATACTGCAACAATTAAATACTCCATGATTCCAGATGCTTCAGAAACAATAATGGAAATGCATATTGATTACAAAAGTAAAGAAAATGAGAAAGGAAAGGGAAAAAGGAAGAAAATAAGGGAATCAAAACCGTCACGTCTGTACTAAAACAGATTACCTACTGATTTCAGTTGCAAACTTCAAGGACTTCAAGCGCCTATAAGGTAATCAAACTATACCTAGATGTTATTATAATGAATATTCACAACACCCAAATGAAGCTCAAGTTGTGGATGTATTATTGGAAAGTGACAAAGATGACGAAAGTGATCAGTTAAAGTATTTGAGGTTTAATTTATTGGATAATTCAATTATTTAGATATATTTTATAATTAAGGTTATTTTCTTGTTCATGCAGGCATTAGCTATGTACAACCTGTTACATAACTAACCAAAAAAAAGAATATTTTTCATTATCATCAGTCGATAAAATAATCACATCACTAGTCTAGGTCAGGTGCTACACTACCTGGCAAACAAAGTCCGCTTCGGCATACATTGCTGGTTGACTTAGTTTCTTGTATTGATGACATTCATGTAATAGCCAGCAATGTAAACCGAACTGCATTTCGCCGCGTCGTTAACTTCATTTGAACTTTGAGCTGTCAAAATTAGTGCTGCGATGCCACGATTAAAAATAAGTGTAATCTAATAAAAAAATATTTTTTTCGTAGTTTTCTAAAACGATACTACGGCTCTAATATTTTGTTAATTGACTCTTTGCAACGGACCTTTCCACACCCTTTCAGCTTTATTGGTTGTTTTGTAACACGTTGTATATACCTACCTGTTTAATGCTCGTGGTATGAAAAAAGGACACATACATTTTAAGTGATTCATAAATTACAAAATAGTTTTATTTGACACACAATACACGATGAATTATAAAACTTTTATTTAATAACACCTAAACTTATATTTTAGGCTAATCGGCAAGCAAATTATTAAAAATCTACATAAATAACACATAGCTATCTTAACCTAGAATAAAAATAAAGACGTTAAAGTTCAACAAAATAGTCTTTTACGACTCATTTTATCGTCGGTTTAGTTGTTTTCTTGTCTTTTACTACCTTATTATTTATAAACAGTAAATTTTCACTCATTTTTTGGGTAGTAAATGACATTCAAAAACAATTTTTGGGGCGTATATGCATGCTAACTTCTTAAATCTGCACTCTACTCCTGTGCAAACGTAATGAGGTTTTGAAGCAACTTTGGGCAAGTATTTTGATAAAAGAAGCATTATTATAGCTCAAAAGACAAAAAAGATATCTTAATTTATATTTTTATTTTTTCGTTTTTTGGCTCTCCTGTAAAAAGTGCTAAATGTCATTTACGCCAATTGAGGCCAGAGGGGTCGTATCGATCTATAAAATATTTTGCATCCAAAAAGTTGCAGTGTAGCTCAGAATACTGATAATGTTCGCGATTTTGATTGAATGTACTGCCATATCTAAACTGCTCATAGTTTTTGGTCAATAGCATCGTAAAGTTTTAGTCTTGGCTGAAAACTTCAATTCCTGTAAAGTTGTTTTGGCCCTCGGTGCAATTAGTGTTCGGGTCGTAAATCTGCCACAAGCGAGTCTACCTGCGGCCAGCTCTGACGAACGACACCGCAGTCGAATAAGTACATAGGTAGGCTTTATTTGCCCTCGCCTGCGCTGCGTGGCGGTGTACCGGAAAATCATTACAATACCTATAGGAATGGAAGAAATCCAAAGCGATTCCGTGTGTCACAGAATGTCCCACCGAGAATAATTAATTGTGTTTCAAAAATGGCATTGTAGAGTTTTTAGTCTTGGCTCATATTTTATGTATTTATGTACTTAGTTTAGTCTTGGCTGAAAACTTCAATTCCTGTGCAGCTGTTTTGGGTCTCGTTGAAATTAGTGTGTGGGTCGTAAATCTACCTAAAGCGAGTCTACCTGTGGACGGCCCTGACGAACGACACCGCAGTCTAGTAAGTAGGCAGGCCTGATTTGGCCTCACCAGCGCGGCAGCGTACTGGGAATAATGCCACATCTATACTGGTCATCGTGTTTCATAAATGACTTCATAAATAGACTTTTTGGTCATGGGCTAAAACCTTACATTTCTGAGCAGCAAGTCAGTTGTAAATCTGCCAAAAGCGAGTCTACCTGCAGCCAGCTCTGACAAACGACACCGCAGTCAAGTGAGAAGAAGCTTTATTTGGCCTCAGCAGCGTGGCGGAAGATCATTATCGAATATTTGACCTGAAAAGTCATGTGAGAAACGCAGCTCTTCAATTACTGTAGATATGACTTTTCAGTGGTTTGCAGGATTTCACTAAATCTCATACACAAATCACATAAAAATGCTGCGGACACAGGTTGTCATATTTGTATTTGTACTTAGGTAATATAAAAGATACAAAGCACAGATATTATTATGCTCTTCTACCAAAGGCGCCCCACGCGCTGTTTCCCTAATTTGTGTTCTTTATCAACCATAACAATATTAAATGGATCTGACCAAACTATCATCGTACTAAAGGTAGGTATGTCTTACGTAATGTAGAGCTCGTGTTAGAAAGCCCTAAACGAATTTGTTAAATTATATAACTGTAGAGATCTCGTACGTAGTACATTCACCCACAAAAGTCCATTTAAACTTCATAACACAAAATTACATTTCATATTTTACAAATGTAGGTACGAGTTCATTTACTCGTACAGATATCGACCCTTCTGGCCTCAATTGGCGTAAATGACATAAAGCACTTTTTACAGGAGAGCCAAAAAACGAAAAAATAAAAATATAAGTTGAGATATCTTTTTTGTTTTTTTAGCTATAATAATGCTTCTTTTATCAAAATACTTGCCCAAAACTGCTTCATAACCTCATTAGGGTTGCACAGGAGAAGAATGCAGATTTAAGAAGTTAGCGTGCATATACGACCAAAAAAATATTTATTGAATGTCATTTACTACCCAAAAAATGAGCGAAATTTTACTGTTTATTAATAATTAGGTAGTAAAAGACATGAAAACAACAAAACCGACAATAAAATGAGTCGTTAAAGCCTATTTAGTTGAACTTTAACGTCTTTAATTTTATTCTAGATTAAGATAGCTGTGTGTTATTTATGTAGATTTTTAATAATTTGCTTGCCAAATTGCCTAAAATTATTGTACTTATAAGTTGTTTTATGTTTCGGTGTTATTAAATAAAAAGTGAATACTTCATTGTGTATTGTATGTCAAATAAAACTATTATGTAATTTATGAATCCATAATTTAATAATCGAAATGTATGTGTCCATTTTTCATACCATGAGCATTGAACAAGTCGGTAAATATATAGCTAATGCCTGCATACAACAAGAAGATAACCTACTACAACGTTCTGTAATAGTTTAGTTTAATAATCACATTAAGGGGATGTAGATGTCTCCTTTTCATAACATGAGTAAGTAGTAAGTACTCAACTTTGGTACTAATTGCCTAATCTACCAGCTATATCTTAAATGATAAAGAACAAAAGAAAAAGAACTCGAATCTAATAATAGAACCATGATTGAAAATATTTTTATTGAATTAGCTAATAAATGTAACCTCAAATACTTATACTTTCGTCATCTTTGTCACTTTCCAATAGTATATCCACAACTTGAGCTTCATTTGGGTGTTGTTAATATTCATTATAATAACGTCTAGGTATAGTTTGATTACCATTATTGTTTCTGGAGCATCTGGCTTCATGGAGTATTTAATTGTTGCAGTATCAAATTTATTTATTTTGAAAGGTGCTACTCACATTTTCTTCTTTTTACTCAAACTCTCTCAAAATTTATATTCTCTAAATTAGAAAACTAATTGCTTGGGCTCCTTTGCTTGCACTAGCCGACATATTTTGTGTCAGTGCGAAAAAATCTTCAACCATACACAGTAGAGGTCAAAGAATATACAGAATTTTTCAATTGGGATGAATTTGCCAACAAAACATTTTCGACTGAGACTATTAAATTATAAAAACAAAGGAAAACCGAGTAACATCTTTCGAAATTAATTAATTAGATACTGCATAAACTAAGTCCTCCATTAAACCAGATGCTCCATAACAATGGAAACGTGTATTGAGCATAAAACTAAAGGAAAAGGGAAAAGGGAAAAGGGAAAAGAATAAGATAAAGGAAGAAAATAAGGAATGCAAAATCTCGTCATTTCAGTAGCAGTTGAAAAATTCAGAATTTGAAGTACCTACGTGACAATCAAACTATACCTAGACATCATCGTAATGAATATTTACAACATCTTAATCAAACTAAAGTTTCAAACGTATTATAGGAAAGTAACGAAGATGACGAAATGATGCAGATTTAGTACTTGAGGCTCAATTTAATTTCTTACAAATAATTTCATTAGTGATTTTATTATTTGATACGATATGTTTTTATTTTTCTTTTGTTCTTTATGATTTGAGGTATAGGTGGATTAGATAAATTAGTTCCAAAGATAAGTATTCACTCATGTTATGAAAATGAGACATCTACATACCTGTAATGTGATTATTAAAATAAATGATTGTAGAAGGTTTAAGTGGGTTATTTTCTTGTTATATGCAGGCATTAGCTATATTTTATTTAATAACACCTAAACCTTTAAAAAATTATATTAAATTAAATTAGTATTTAAGGAAAATCGACAAGCAAATTATTAAAGATCTACATAAATAACATACAGCTATCTTAACCTAGAATAAATTAAAGACGTTTAAGTTCAACTAAATAGGCTTTTACGACTCATTTTATTGTCGGTTTTGTTGTTTTCTTGTTTTTTACTACCTAATTATTTATAAACAATAATTTTCACTTATTTTTTGGATAGTAAATGACAGTCAATAACGATTTTTTTGGGCGTATATGCATGCTTACGTCATTAATACGCATTCATCTCCTGCGCAACCCTAATGAGGTTTGGAAGCAATTTGGGCAAGTATTATGCTAAAAGAAGAATTATTATAGCTAAAAAGGCAAAAAAAAAACTCATTTTTTCATCTATTTTTTTGCTTCGTCTGTAAAATGGTGCTTTACTTCATTTACGACAATTGAAGTCATAGGAGTCCATGTGCTTTAATTTAGTTGAGTAATACTTTTGAGACTAACATACAGCATCAAAACTTAAATTTATGAATTATGATTGCCATTTAAAACCGCCTTGATAGCATGATTTATTAAAAAACTTTTACGTATTAGTATTATCATTTATAACTTAAAAGTCACGCAATTATTTATTTTCCTTGAGAAGATGTAGAAGTTAATGATTTTCTTTTTAATTTCACACATCAAATTATCTTTTACGACCCTAGATTACGAGACTTACTATGAAATCAGTGTTGCATTTTGTAACAAGCAATAAAAACCTTAAGACGCTGTAATGTGAAATGCACACATTGAATTATAATGTCACGCAGAAAAACGGTTTTTTGCCTTCAGGACCACATTTTTGGACTATAATTAAGGTTTCATTGGGTTGTAAACGACAATATTTTGTAATCTTTAGGTCAAAATGCACTTTACGCCCTTTTTTCTACAATAGATTTTTCTAATAATCCTATATTTGGCATTTACGACTAACATTTTTGAATTGTTGTTACAATTTTTGGGTCGTAAATGACATATTTTTAAATTGATGTGCACTTATTTATTTTACGCCCTTTCTTTAACTAGCAATTTGTTTTTTACGACACATGATCAGCATTTATGTAAATGAAATGTCTTTTACGTTAAATTTTTAATATATTTTTAAAATTGAGGCAAAAAAACTGTGGTAGTAAAAGACATTTTTTAGGAGATATCGAAATTTTAAATACACAGATCGATAGAGAAAAAAAAACTGATCAAGACTGCATTTTTAACTCATTTTCGCCAAAAATGTCATTTTCGCCAATTGAGGCCAGAGGGGTCGATATGTATTTAAAAGGAATTATGTAGGTACTATTTTATTTACCTATTACTTACTTACTCGTACTTATTGTATCTACTTGCCTGCGATCAGCATCTCAAAGGGTGACTTAAGATCAACGTAATTCTTAGCACCATTGGTTACCAGCTTACAATTAGCCGGACGACGGAAACTGATAAGTTGACAAAAGGAAAACTTGCTACATTTTCACCGCAGGCTGGATTTGAACCAGCGCCCTTCGCCATCTGTACTGACGACTCTACCAACTGGGCTACAGCGGCTCACTCCAAGCCCGCGAATTAAGCAAGTGTAGGTATTTTACCACTAACGCGTGTTAGGGCTCCATCTACCAGGATAGTTTTACAACTAATTCCCAGCGACTAATCCATTTTGCGAGTTTTCCTAAATTGTATAGGTATCTAACACCGGAAGTGTTTTAAAAATTGGTATTCAAATTGACAAATATCAACTTTGTGTCCCACATTCCCCGACAATCGTATCAGAGTCTTTCAGATTCTAATATTCAGGCTTCATCATTATCATATCAGCTCATATCTAAGTCACTTCTTTCTCTTGCCATCTACGCCGGTCATGTGCCTCCTATTGCCTGTATTCACTGTTGCTAGCAATAGCCACTAGAACGTCCATCCCTCTGGCGGGTGGTCTGCCTAACTGGATGCTTTGCTGTTCTCGGACACCACTCCTTTACCGCCTTGGTCCACCGTCCATCATCTCGACGAGCCGAATGTCCTGAATATCCCAACTTTAGTCAGGCTTAATGTTCAGGCTTATTTCAGCAGAAACACTTTTTTCTTACCTCCATTACTCTTTCACCGGTTCAGCCTCAGAATGTTAGACAACTGGTTACAAGCAAACATACGCATGGTTTGATACATGTAACAAATGCGTACCTATTGTATCATGCATGCTTACTGAGGCAGCCATCCGTGTATGTTATGTAACGTAGTATAACCGTGAGACGCAAGTGAGACGAACATAAGGTGGAATTTATACAGAGTGTCAATTTTAATGCATGCAATAGCATAAAGGGAACTGAATCAGTTCAGTGTCGATAAGGAAACCCATAAAAAATAAAAAACTAATGCAAATTATTATTTGTAAATCAATACATAGTATAAAATGAAGTCGCTTATTACGTTTTTCTCTCCTCTGTCTGTCAAGGAATTCGCTATGATTTAGATGCGGTTTTTTGTTATAGATTCAAGAAGGTTTATGTACACTATAACATATGCCGGGAATATGCCTTTTTCCCGAGGGAAAACTGATTTACCGTGTGAAACCGTTATCAGGCCGCTAGTAGTCATATAGAAACAGCTACTACAAGCACTTTTTATCGCTATCACTTAGCTTGAATGCTAATAAAATATACCTAGGCAATTATCAAAATATTTCTTTTCTTGCAAATATTTCTTTTCTTGTTTTTCTTTATCACGAATTTAATTTAACACCCTGTATAGGTACCGGCATACTGCCTGGCGCCCTTGCCTTTCGCATGTTCCTACCTGTTTGTATTGTAGGTACACAGGTGTGCGAACTGTTTTCTGCGGGAATAAAAGGAAAAAGAACATTTTTCTTAGAACGTTCTTTTGAACCGAAATAATATTTACCTACTCAAAGTAATCATACCTACATCATACCTACATACGTACATACATTTACTCCTATATCGGTAAGCGGCTGTCAAAAACGGACATTTACGCCAAGTCTGACTATGTTTGATAGTCATTTAGAAGACTGTTTTTCAACATAGTGACAGATCTTGTCTAAAATGCAATATTTACACATCAACTCTCAAATCCCTTAGTTGCTTCTTACGACATCCACGGGGAAGTTATGGCACCTTACGGCATAGCAGGCAATTTCAAACAGACTTCGAATAAACCAAAGTGTATAAAATCACTCAGACCATTGAACCGAAATCGAATTGCTACGATTCCTAAGCTTCAAAAACGTGATTTTTCTGCTAGCAGCGATCGTCTTACGAATAATAAGAAATTATTTTCTTCCAGAACCAGACCAGACAGACATAGGCAGGGATCACACTTGCGTTACGCATGCGTTAGGAAAATAGTAACATTTATACAGTAATATCATTGCAGAAAAATGCGAATTCTAATATAAATAGGCAATAAATAGGTACTTTATGGTTGTATTTATGTCAAACGGTTTGAAAGACGCATCCGTCGACGCAGCGTTGTGCGATACGCAGCGCTAGCAAAGGCGTCTATCAAACTGTTTGACATAGACCTGTGGCGGCGCGCATGCGCCCCACATGCCAAGTCCTGAGCTGCCTAGCAACTGGATAACAAGCTACGTCACTCTGTCAGAGAAGATTAGCCAATCAGAAGACGAAGCCTGAAACGCGGTATCGAAGTGTTTCCGCCGATCGCTATAAATACAACTTCCAAACATGTCCGGTTGGAACAGTCGTTCCCCTGGTCTCAACTCCCTGACCAGGCGGGTTGCAACCCTTTTCCCTCCTCCTACACTGATGTGGCGGCGCGCATGCGCCCCACATGCCAAGTCCTGAGCTGCCTAGCAACTGGATAACAAGCTACTTCACTCTGTCAGAGAAGATTAGCCAATCAGAAGACGAAGCCTGAAACGCGGTATCGAAGTGTTTCCACCGATCGCTATAAATACAACTTCCAAACATGTCCGGTTGGAACAGTCGTTCCCCTGGTCTCAACTCCCTGACCAGGCGGGTTGCAACCCTTTTCCCTCATCCGTCGTCACTCGGCCTACTGGCCTCATCACTCCTCCTAAACTGGTGACCCCGACGTGATCAACAGCGACGACGTGACGGACATCGCAAACCTCATCAACGGAGCCAGACGTCATCAACCACTGCAGTCACAGCTTCCCTTCAGCACATCTGCGGCATCATTCCTGCCTCCACATGTCATCGACGCTTCGAAGACCTGGAGCCAGCATCAGCACCTGCACGGCCTTCAGCAGCTGACACTGTCCGAGTAACTACCTCCAGTATCCTGCTCGCCTCTGCATACCTGCTCGCCGCAACGCCTCGCCAGACTGCAGCACCAAGCAAACATGACGTCACCACTCCACCGGACATCAGCGCAACTTGGACTGCTTAACCTCAACGCATCATCAAGCCACTTGGTCTTCGGCATTCATCGCAGTACCAGTATTGGATCTACAGTACGACATGTGCTCCTCGGTCGGCACTCAAGCATCTCAGGGTCTACAGCAGCCACGACTGTCGACACACTCCAGCGTGCAGCCTGCTCTACCACTGCTACATGCCTGCTAGCCTCACCGCCTGACTGCACGATGAAGCATCTCTGCCTCAAGACATCAATGGCTGAACAGCGTCTTCGACACTCCAAAAAGGGGGAGTGATGTGGCGGCGCGCATGCGCCCCACATGCCAAGTCCTGAGCTGCCTAGCAACTGGATAACAAGCTACGTCACTCTGTCAGAGAAGATTAGCCAATCAGAAGACGAAGCCTGAAACGCGGTATCGAAGTGTTTCCGCCGATCGCTATAAATACAACTTCCAAACATGTCCGGTTGGAACAGTCGTTCCCCTGGTCTCAACTCCCTGACCAGGCGGGTTGCAACCCTTTTCCCTCCTCCGTCGTCACTCGGCCTACTGGCCTCATCACTCCTCCTAAAGACCGTATTTGTGTGAAAATAAGGTGGAAATTCGTATTTTCATAGCGCAACAACGGACGTCACGTCTGATCCTCGCCATATTTGGCAGACCTAGATACCTACATTGCTTGTCGCTAGGTAGGTATAGATACAGGGTATGAGGAACGGGGTACCTACCGAGATCTTCGCGATCAGACATTGGTAAACGAGCAAAAAACAACCTCCCATACAAAATTTTTGAGCAGTCGTTGTCGGCTGAATTACTATGAGAATTAAAAAAAAACGTTTTCCGACATGTACTCCACACTAAACGTTACTCAGTTTCATGGTCTGATCATGCCTGCAATATTTTTGTTACACCGTGTCCCTTACACCCTGTATAGTACTTATTGAGTGGCGTGCAGGAAATGCTCCATTTTCTATCAAGGGTGTTTTTTCTTTTGTGTAGGTAGATAGGATTTCTTATTTAAATAGAAATATCCATGGGCTGCTACTTGTAGGTAAATCGCATTACGACTACTTTCACCACATCTTTCAGAAATTCATATACTTCACGGTTGAGAAACTCTTTCTAAGTCTATCTGTGTTTACAAAAGAGTTGTTCGAGTGCGTACATACTAGATGTACCTCTATACGTTTATAAACATGTTCCAGTATGTACGATATTATAAATGTCACGAATGTTTCTATCGTATGATGCAAGATCATACTCCAACACCTGTAAAATTGAGGTAAATGCCAGAGCAAGGGACTATTCAGAGAGGACTTTAAGAACAAACAGATTAAAGGCACAAAATGTCTCATCAAATGGTCAAATGTTTTACCTGTTAAGATTGTGGAAAGTTGGTTGTTCGGTTCCACCCTGTCTGTATAAATACTTACAGACACGAATATCTACTGTACCTAGTTTGTAATAGCAGAATATTCGACGAAATTGTTAAGTGTTTCTTGGAAGTTCTCCCTCACGAATCGCTAGATTTCCCCGTAGTATCAATACTCAGTAAGTAGGTGTCTATTTCGAGGCGGAGCACGAATTCGGCAATAGTGGCTGCCAATCAACTAGAGCTGTCAGGATAAGGAAAGAATTCAAAGAGAGCCCATCGAGTATTGGAAATGAAGCCGCATAAAAATTTGTTGATTGTCATGTTGCACTCAAGAACCGCTAACCAGTTTAAGAGGAAATAAAACCGAAAAAAAAATCCTCTTTAAAATATTTCTGAAACAGCATCGCTCGTTTTAATAGTTATTTCTCTATGCAGAATTTCCCTGAAGTATCAATATCCATACTCGGTGCAAACGTACGTCTTAAACTAATTTAAAGAAAACTTCATTTTGTGCGTAATCTTCTGCCACGCGTTCCAACTCTGACAGCGGAAAGATTTTTAATACTTTATTCTACTGGTTCATAGGATTTTGTCTGGAATATTCTCTTGCTCAGATCTAGAGCCTTATGCTTCGTGGAATAACATAATTCGCTACGTTTTCGTACAGTGATGGATTCAGGCACAACGCAGAAACAGATTAGTAAAACAATTTACTATAACCGATAAAATCTAGGTCCTATTCAAAGTCGAGCGGCAACCGCCCGGTAGGTGGGTACTTGGGTACACGATAGACTCATTGGTACACATTTTTGAGTTCCACTGCCCACCTAGGTACCTATAGGTACGTATACGGATACCGCTTTAGTTTGCATAGGATCTGAACAAGTAAAACTTTTAAAAAATCTCATTAGAACATATTTTTATCTAAGGAGGTAGCTTATTTTATAATTCGACACTGTACTCGGAAACCCTTCTATCTCATGTTTCTGCTCAGATTATTTATTTCAGATCGTCTCACCAGATGACATATAGTACGAAAAAAAACTAGTTTATCTTTAAGTGTGCGTAGATGGCGCTGAGCTGAATTGTGATTGTGAGTTATAATATAAAGTTTAATTTGTCAAGTTGAGTATCTATGAATATAATTCAAATATGAAAATTTCAGCCTCATCTGGTGTTAAATTATAATAAAGTGTGAACTGAAAAAGATAATTCTCTCATCATCATCTTCCTGCCCTTATCCCAATTACTTGGGGTCGGCGCAACACGTTTCGTTGAACACAAAATCGTGTTGCAAAAGGATTTGGCTGAATTTTACGACCGGCCGCCCACCAGACGTCAACCCTCCTTGGGAATGCTTTTGTGGTGGATTAACCGCCACCATACGGTTGGCCCTGGCTGTTTGGGTCGGGTTTATCCCTCGGTCGCCTCTTACGACCCCCACGGGAAGAAAGGGGGAGGTGCTATTCTACTCTGCCGGCACCACACGGCTATAGTCGTACAAAATTGACTGACTCCCTCCCTGGCTACATCACACGTAATGTGTATCGGCGATAAATCCAGCACAACTGAAGTCGTAAATCTTACGGTTTCCATTCATACATTTTATTTTTACAGGTTTATTAGCCTTTTCTATTTTTGTTTTAATGATTAGGCGACTGACCCCAGATTTTTTGTACCTGCAGAGAGTTTTAATTTGGAAACCTACCTATGAGCTGCTGAAAATAAATAATGGTGCAGATCACGTAGAGCAACAAAAAGCTCTCGTTCATACTAACTAGTAGGTGCAATAGAGCTCGCCATGCTAGGCATCTCCCTCATTGATCGCGTACCAAACGAAAGTCATAGAAAGGTAAGCGAATTACGAGATTAAGGTCTCCACTTAATCTCGTAATGTGCAGGACATTTGGCCAGGAGATAGGACGGACGGTGAACCAAAGCAGTCACGGAGTGGTGGCCAAGCGGAGATAAAAGACCAGTAGTGGACCATCAGCCCGATGGTCAGATGACATCACCAAATTGACCGGGTCTAAATGGATGTGATTAGCACAGGACTGTGAGGAGTGGCGCAATAGACAAGAAGCCTATACCCTGCAGTGGGTAGATGTGGGCTGATGATGATGATGATGATGATGATGATGATCATGAACTAGTAGGTTTAATATCATAAGTTTTCTCAGGGTAAATAAATCCGTCACCGACGTCCTAGATCACGTCCCGGCTTTTATTCTCATGAAACACTTTCTGATTCCTGACGTTACAACATGACAGTAGTTCAGGAATTTCAGAAGATATTCGCAATAACATCATGTGCTAAGGAAATGTTTTGGAAGCCTACGAATTCAGAAAAGACAATAAACTCGTCTAGGGTACGTGAAACACCTACACAAGTAAAAAAAATAATATTGCTTTTCTACCTAAATTGCATTCAAGTGAGGTGGTTTTTTTTCTGCGAATGAGTGAAATGAAGCGCGCGGCAAAAATATTAAATACCTAAGAGGTAAGCTTATATGTTAAGAACAGTAAGTAAGGAGATTAAAATTATAAAAAGTTTTTAGTAGTGACAGGTTTAATTTTCGAATGATAGCGTTGCGTCCATGGGCCCATTTTCATGGCACTACTCCATTACTGATCCTAAAGGGAACTTTCTGAAGTATTTCCAAGCTCTTAGGTCGAGAGTCAATTTTATTTAAACGACTAAGTCAATATTGTGGATTCATATAACAATATTAGTTTTCTTTTTAGGGTGCCGTACCCAAAGGGTGAAAACAGAATCCTATTACTGACACTTCGCTCTCTGTCTATCCGTCTGTCACCAGGGTCAAGCTGTATCTCATAAACCGTAATTAACAGCTAGAGAGTTGAAATTTTCACAGATGCTGTTTGCTGTATGTATTTATGTTGCCGCTATAACAAAACCGACAGCGAAAACTGAGAACCGACTGTTTATAAGGAACGACTTTCCATAAGGAAAAATGAAATATGAAAAAAATGGGCCTCCCACGGTAACTCAAATCAGCTGATAGATAATTTTGTATGAGAAGCACAAGTATGTTTTTTCCTATTTCGATCTATGTTCCCAGCCCTTACCGGCCTAAATTTGGCCATACAAAATCCGATCAGCTGATTGATTTACGATGGAAGGCACATTCTTTTTTACATTTTTCGACCAATTTTCCATGGGGAAACTGAACAACAGTTACTTGTATACCTTGACCTCCTTTCGGCTTGTTATAATGCCCTTTCTGTTACCCTTTCTATTTCAATATTTTTTATGGAAACCATTAGAAAGATGTAGAGATGTGGAGTAATTAAAATGCAGGTAAAACAGGGCTGTCGCATAAATTCTAGCTCTGTATGAGAGGAGGGAAAAGTAATTTAAACGTAATAGCGCCATCTCATCACTTTACTACCGTACTGCAGGTACAAACGTCGACATACAGCTTAACGAGGGAAAAATGGTCAACAAAAATATTGGGGCACCGACACCGTACAAAACATATCAGAGCCTCAGAGGTCATATTTGCCCTATTTTCTTAAAAATATGTTCTGTAAAACACCCTGTATTACTTACTAAAGTTTGATCTTTAATAACTTGCACTACAGAAATCACTCTCTCTCTCTTCGTATGGGACACCGAGACGTTCAACGACCCGATGAACCCTGGTGTCAGAGTTTTTAAACCGCCTACTGCAAGTAGCAGACCTCTGACATGGTTGTGTAACGACCACCATCATAGATAGCAACCGGAGCCGACGGCTTAAAGTGCCACTAAGAAACCACTTCTTCTTCTTTTCGTGTGGGACATCGAGTCGTTCAATGTTTTCTCAAGCCGCGTGGTGCCGACTTAGAATAGCATCATCCCAATTCAACCCGTGGGTGTCGTAAAACACAATCTACAACACCTTGCACTGCGCTCGCCATGGCACCAAGCGTGGTGAGTACTTATATCAATACCTCCCGATAGGGGAAGGCCCATGTCCAGCAGTCGACTGTTGTGGTTGTTATGGTTATTGGTTTCAGATGTCATTAAAATTAAAACTTGTACAGTAACTTTTTGTTCAACTTGAGGTGTAGTTGTGTGTACTGGCTAGAATGCTCGCTTGTTGATGGGCTACCATTATGTTATGGTTTGTGATGGACATATGTACCTACCTACTGCAAGCCTACAAGCCATGCCCTAGAAAAATAGGTGACACTATTACATTTCAAAGTTAGGACATTACCTAACACGTAGGGTTATAGTCCATTCAAAATCAAGTGTCATGATCAGCCTAAGCGGGCGGCTTTGTTACGCTGGTCGCGTAGTATCTAGGTATTGCCATTTGCTCGTTTTTTTTCATTTCCCACCATTGGCTCCATAGTAAAAGTTGTTCAGTTTGATGGTCTGATCATGCCTGCAAAGTTTTCGGTACACCGTCCTTAACACCCTGTATTTCCTTCTCCTTAAACGACCACAACAGTCCAGTCCAGTATTTTTGACTCGACAATAAAGTACCTAGGTACCTACTTAGTAAAATACTTACTTCTAAACCTATTCTAGTTATACAGAATAAAACCTAAATATTCTAGACCTAGACATAACCGTGGACTTCATAGCTCACCTATGTCTTAGTAGTCTGATATCGTGTTAATACAGCCTAAAACCTTAACAATCTAGACCTAGATATGACCTAGACATAACCGTTCATAGTTCATCTATGTCTTAGTAATCTGATATCGTGTTATGCTCTATTTAAAACGTCCCAGAGGCGAACCAGTTGTAAGTGCGCAGAAATCACGCTTCAGCGCGCTCGAGGGCAGGCAGCGTGCACGGAACGAACGAGTAGGCAATGCAAATGAACCAAGTAATGTGTGAACTATGAAAATTTGAGGCTTGCTGAATTTTAAAACAAATTTACTAAAACCATTGCTATTTGATTAAAAAAATCGGCCAATAGCGTGTCAGACACGCTTACAAATAGGGTTTCGTAGTCAATGTTTAAATATCAGATTTGTCAGCGTTAGTCAATTACTAAGTAATTGAAAATTGAAATTTCTAAATTTCTAAAAACTTTACCGACACAGTATGCTTTATGTACAGTTTTCATGGTAACTTCAGATTAAGCACGATATTCAATATCTTTTTCAAATGTTTAGAATTTATAATTTAGGAGTTAGAGCTGGAACAAATTATGGCTCAAAAACGCAAAGCAATATACGCATATATTTCCCGTGGGTGTCGTAAGAAGCGACTAAGGGATTTGAGAGGTGATGTGTATTGCAATTTTATGATACAGACTGACAACCTGTCTCTATAGTGATACACACTCTTTTAAAGTACTCTCAAAATTTTGACAGACGTGGTGTAAATGGCTGATTTTACAGTCGTTAACGCTCTGCCTACCTCGCAAGTGATATTATAATATATAGGGTGTATTTTTATTAGTGGCGGATCCGTTAAGGGTGTGTTCTGTCAATGAATCTGAACAACTTTCCCCAAGGAACATAGGTCGAAATAGAAAAAAAAATTTTGGTCTTCCCATACTAAGTGTGTTGGCCGGCCAGGTCAACTTGTATGGGAGGGCCAATTTTTTTTTTCATATTTCGACCTATGTTCCTTGGGGAAAGTTGTTCAGATTCATTGACAGAACACACCCTTAACGGATCCGCCACTAATAAAAATACACCCTATATATTAATATACTAATAAACCCTATATACTAATAAAAATACATCCTATATATGTATGTATAAAAATTGAAGTCAATAGTAATACCATAGAATAAACACTATCTACATACCTAACTGTTCGACATAGTCCGCTTGCATCAGTTCTTATTTACTTCTCTATGAAGTGGGATCATGCACTGACCATGAAGTGATAGGGTGACCATGTATCTTTTAGTTTATGTACCTACACAAATATTGCTTAAACCTTTTTGCTACATTTAAGCTAAGATTAAAATAAATCCTAGGGATGATGACAACGTTATCAAAATGAGCCAAAACAGAAAAAAATATTGTCGGTAGATATTTTGTTAAATGACCATGTTGTATCTATAGGATATCTAAGTTTTTATCTAACCATTAATACTAGGGGCATTACTTCATTAGGTATTTCTTATTCATTCAGGGAATGCCAACCAATACTTACTAATCGTTGTTAGTAACTATGAAAATACATCCCAATATAGGTATAGCAGTGGCTTTGTAGCAAGGGGTCAAGTCTGCTAAACGAAAGTTGTTTCAGTTGTGTGTCGTGTCGATTTCATGTCAGTTGGATGGTTCTGGTAATTTCGTATTCTGCTAACAGTTTTTAGTGCGGAACATCACCGTGGCAATAGAATGACAGTTACATGTCCGTGGCATAACAATAGCTAAAAATAGCAGACTTGTGAAATAGCCCTGTTATGTGAAGGTATTACATTGGATAATTATTGTCACCCTTGTGAGATACTCGTTTGAATGCGGGTAGAAGCTAAGCGGTCTAGTCTAGGTATATATGTTTTGTGAATGAATCAACAGAAGCCCAGTGAAGCGTACCCTCTGTTTATTCTGCGTGTGCTACCATTAGTGTTGCCGAACTATCGATAGTTTTCCTATCGATAGTTTTCATTCATTAAGGCATATACAATCGATAGGCCTATCGATAGTTCAAAATGGAGCAATACTAGCGACAAGGTGCAATACTATCGATAGTATCGATACTATCGAGGTAAGTTTTGGACTATCGATAATTCAAAAACTACCGATAGTAGCGATATTAGTATCGATACTATCGATAAACAATCGATAGTTTTCACATCGAGCGGCAACACTAGCTACCATTGATTCAGAGCTCTGATCTGTTTTCTATGCAACTACCAGGCAAGCTACACAGAATAGACGCGCGACGCGACGCGCAACGTGACATCTATCAGACAAGCGACCGTCAGCCGTTACCGATCTGAATCGCGTCTCACGGGAGTAACTTTGAATCTTCTGTTTCATGCATTGTACCTACATGGAAAAGGTTCAAGCGCCGCGATGTCGCACGTCTTACGTCTCCCACGATCACTTGTTTGATAAATTCCATCTTATCTTACTTCTCATGTGTCACGTCTACTCTGTGGACCCAAGCGGTCTACTATTATTAAGAAAATACATGGTCCATTTTATAATGATGCTCAGTTGCAACAAAAAATACGCTTCGGATTCGAGTTCGAGTTGAGGATTGGTTCAAAAATCAACAGCGTTCAGTCGCAAAATACATTTTAAATTGTAGATATGACATAATACCTATGATTGACATAACAAAAAAATACATGGTCCATTTTATTTTTTTATGATGCTTAGTTGCAATAAGAAATACGTTTCGAATTCGAGTTGAGGATCGGAAATCAACAGCGTTCAGTTGCAAAATACATTTTAAATTGTATGACATAGTACCTATGATTGACATTCAATTTACAAAATTGCGCTAATAAAATACCTGAGGTATCAAATCAACGTAAAATAAAATATTCAAATCAACGTTCTTGTAAAATAAAACACATTTGTAAAAGATAACTAAAGCCCTTGTAAAATACCTTATACTATACGTGACTGATAGCGAAAACTCATAACCGGTTGGTGATATATATGGAACAACTTTCCCCAAGAAACATAGGTCGAATCATTTCATTTCTCGTTTTGATCGCCCATTTCTCTTTGTTGTATTTGGTCTAAGAATAATCAATTTGGACGAAACAGTAAAAAGTCTACCTGTCTCTGAATAAAACATAATCACAAAACTGCCTTGAATGTTTAAGTAGGTTAAAATGTCACCCTGTCTCCTCTGTTTACAAAACACGAGAGTTCACAAAAAGTTCAAAAGTCTGGCAAAAAGCCAACTTTCTTTCTTACATCAAATGGAGTATTTTCACGTTCAATTACTCAATTAAGATGGAATCTGTCAAGATAAAGTGAACGAAATGACAGACGGAGAATGAAATGAAAAGTGACGCCACTGAGCTGTGTTGATATTTTACGCAAAGAGCACGCAGAGAACCCGCTCTACTACTTCCGGCAGCAAATCCACGGTTCTTCACTTTATCAAGTAAAGTTGATCCCTTAGATTTGCTGGCGATAGGTGGCGATAGTACCTGTTTAAATATTATTATTTTCATATTTTGTAGAAATAGGTAGTAAGGTATCATTTAAGAAAAACAAGCTTTAAAAGACTGGTTTATTTTCCATACTTATATCGAGGGCGGGCGGCACCACAGACGTCAAAAATGGCGGAAACAGCTGTCCCACTGTTGAGGGGATAATACGCCAAATATATACTTTATACGGACTTAAAAAGCGGCAACAATAAGTTATCTATAATCATGTCATGGTAGAGTGACAGATGATTCGTCAATCTGAAAAATTAACAGCGCCATCTAGTTCGTACTCGTCAAAAGAATTATTTTTGTTAAAGGTTTGATCAATCTCGACTTAGAACGTCAATCTGAAAAATTAACAGCGATATCTAGTTCGTACTCGTCAAAAGAATTATTCTTGTTAAAGGTTTGATCAATCTGGACTTAGAACGTTCCCTCTATATTTGTTTTTTTTTCTTCGATTGGTGTGGTGTGCACAACAAACAAGACTCTCTTGATGACTGTTTTCCGAGAAAATTCATTACAGTAGATTCTACTACTTGGATAAGGTTTACTTTTTTTTCCTATCGAGGCCGGTAGACTGCCTTGGGAGTATTGTAAGAACTGTTAAAGAAAAATAAAATAGCTTTCAATACCTAAGGCGCAAGCTCCAGAGTAGACGCGAAACGTAAGATGGCATCTGTCAAACTAGTGATCGACGGAGACGTGAGACTTGCAACATCGCGACGCTTGAAACCGTTTCCATATAGATAAAATGTATAAAACTTATGAAACACAGATAAATTCAAATTCGAGGCAGAATGTCATAACTTCAAGTATTGAGTTTCTATTTATTTAACAGGTAATGTTACACATTACGAGTGAATTAAAAATAAATATTTAATTAAAAAATAAGATATATCTGAGTGTTGATGTTTTTCTTAATATTTTTATTAGGAAATATAAACTGTTATTGTAGCTATCATCAAACGAACATCAAAATAAAATTAACCTAGTGTAGAAATACACAGATTTATTAGTTCAATCGCGAATTTCTTAAATATGACATCAAAGATTTTCGCACGAGCTGTCATCATATTCATATAATATAATTTATTTACAATATGAAATTTCGCAGCTAAGGCGCTAACTCCACAGGCGAGACGTAGGACATGAGACGGAGATATGAGAAGTGCAATTCCGCAACGATTGAAAACGTTTTAAAAGGTATGAAACAGAAGAGACGCCGCATACCGTCTTCACACGTGAGTGAGACGCGCAATTGATGACGGCTGATGATCACTTGCCTGACAGATGTCATCTTACGTCTACGTTCTACGCTTTATCTATAAAGATAGCGCCCTAGACGATATTTTTGACAGCGGAATCCTTTTATCTGTCTCATTCAAACCAATTTTTCTCACACGTTGTTCCATTAATACCTACTCCAACAATGTCACGCTAACATCTGTCCAAGACAGATCTATTTTAAACAGAAACCGCAAACAAAAGGTGGTTTTCACCAGACAGTGTCTTATTCCGGGCTGGCTTGTGGCCATAAGGCCGCCGCAAGGCATGAGCGGGAGCGGGTTTCATTCAACAGTGCTAGATTGACTGCAAATACAAAAGAAGGAATCGTTTTCCTTATCATCAGCAACTCATACGCAGTTCTCAATATCGCTAAACTAGTTTTTTCAATGTTTTATGTAGTAGGCACACACAATCATTGATAAAAGTGTATTCAAAGTTGAAAACTCTCATATAATTATGATGTTACAATCTCTCTTTGTATGAGAACCAAACAAATGATGGATTCGGTATTCGGTGGTGAAAGGTAACACCTTTGTCCCCAGATATCATTATCCCCATTGAAGGAGGGACTCAGACATGATAAGGTATTCCCACTTCTACTACACCTTGTCTCACTTGCCCCACCCTTGGCGCACCCTGCCCCACCCTTGGCGCACCCTGCCCCACTTGCCCAACTAGCATCACTTTTGATGGGAGAAGGGACAACAGGAACCTAAGGATTTGGGTCATGCCAAACGCAACACAAAAACTCAATGCCTAGCCAATATCCGGGCCCGATTCCGCTTTTCCTAACATCGTTACCGCAACCTAACACAGAAGTCGTTTAAAACAACAGTTCACTGTGCTTTTAGCGGATGTAATGCTAAAGTGACACAAAAAACCGACAACTGGCATTCGGTATACAAAGCTGCTAGTTTCAAAATGATACTTTTCTTTGCAATGCATTTTGGTAGTGATGACTGAGTGTATGCTTTTCAAAATCAGCCGACTCGCTAACTAACAAGTCCGCTATCCCGACTAGTCGCCTAAACCATAAGAATAAATAATCCTAAACTGATTATTAAGTCAACTTCAGCGGCGTTTGGGGGTAACCGTTGCACGATTTTCAAGCCTTGTCTACCAAAAATACATTTTTAAAAGAACTTACCTTGGTCGGTATATTTTTTTTTTTTGCAAATCTTGTAATTTTTTTTATACAGACAGGATTTGGACCTGCGACTTTTGGCTTCTGTACCGACGCCAGCTTCGTGCTAATAAGAATTCTATAATGTAATAACGGCTGACTAATCGGCTATTTCGCTGCCTTGTCATCTACTTTAGTCGCCGACTACAAAAATGACCGACTAATTGCATTACAGGCATCGGTGTTTTTCAATAAGAAGCGACTGTTTTTAGTGGACTTCGACTTTCAATGGAGTACGAGTGAGTACGACCTTGTTCCGAGTTAATTTCTTTTTGGCACCGTCATTGCATTCTTCATAGTTGTAATTTAAACAGTTTCTTTCCGACTAATCGGTATTTTTGAGTGTAGGGTAAGGGACAGTGTAGGTACTACTGCGAGAAAATCCACCTACTCATTTATGAGACTAACCTTAAACTGGTTTTAAGGTTAGTCTCATAAATGCAAATACTAAGAAATCTAGTGTATGTTGGTCCATTAAATGGGTAGATGCATTTGATGGCAATCCGAAAACTTTGCAGTCGTGTTCCATGAAACAGAACCACTTTTCTATAAGTCAATTTGACCTCCCATACAAAATAAATCAGCTTGACGTTTACCAACGTTTGTTCCCAAGGGAAAGTTGTTCAGTTTCATTGTATGGTCACGCCTGTAGAGTTGAACACCATTTCGTATATTCTATAGTTTTGTTTATAAGTAGTTCTAGTAGGTGGTTGATAGACTTTGGAACCAGGGTTCAACAGGACGTAGAACAACTCGGTGTCCCACACGAAGAGAGAGATGAAGAGAAGGCATGCAGTTTTACGAAAAAAATATTTTTAGAATTTATTTTTTATCCTTCCTTATCTACGCCTATCCATGCTCAAATCATTCATTCAGACCCTCTTTGATATTAATATACCTTATCATTTAATGAGCTGTCAATTAACTTTCGAGTTGGTGTTTAGATGTGCCCATTTCAAAAGTTTCCAAAATTGAAATTTCCAACGGAGTCGTCCGCACATTAGACCCTGTGGGTCTTATTCGTGACAGTGCATTTTGCCAACTAAACTATTTTGACAACCGATGTAGCGCAGTGGTAGAGCAACTGCCTGCGACGCAAAAGGTTCCACGTTTGATTGTCTGTGGGTCACTTTGTGAATTTGTTTCCAGTCTGGTTAGGACAATACAGGCTGAAATACCTGATTGTCTGAAAAGTATGATGGTTCCGTGGTTCGGAGGGTGTGTTAAGCCGCCCGTCCCGATGGCTGTCTATGATTGCTAAACTTAGACGACGGTCGTCAGACAACCATGTCATAGGCCTGCTACTTGCAGTAGACGGTTGTACAACGACCCGGTGTCACACACGAAAAGAGAGAACCCGTTAAGTTTGGAAAAGTTACACAAAGAAGTGAACTCGTCTTTTAAAATGTCAGTTGTCAATGAATTTAAAAAAGAAAATTATGATTTTAAACTTGGGCTTTTTTCTTCCTCTTTAGCGTTAACTGTAAAACGCATACACTTAAATTTGTAGAAAAGCAAGGTTCTTTAATAATTTGTTTATCTACTAGAGCAGTGGTAAAAAGTCAACTTGATGTACTGTGTGTTTTTAGACCCACTAGGTCAAATCAACTGTAGGTCTTTTTAGTAGACGACTCATCAAAATGTTCCTAAATCCAATTTCTTATCTATCGTATGTCTGAGATATCTGTGAAAGCGCCTGAGGGGTCCTGAAAGAAGTTAAAACACATTTATACATGAATGAACCTCGGGTTTTCTCATCTGATCTCGTAACACTTTTTGACGTTAAAAAGTTTTTAATCTGTTTGATTGGTTTCTAAATAAAGCCAAACGAAATTCCGCCAGCCGAAAGGGATTGTTCATACAAGTACCTATTCATTCGCTGATCAACTTTATTATGTAGGGTAATACGAGAGTCGAACTATGACCTCAGTGGAAAAGAACTTTATAATGTTACTTAGTACTAGTGTCGAATTTTACAGCTTGACCACGCTAAGTTGAACATTGGAAACAAAAGAGTAGCGATGCAGTTTTCGCGGAGCTAATCCGAAAATCGGTAGTACCGGTTTCAACCCTCTTCTACCGATTGTAACACAAATTATTCAAGTTCAAAAAAAATTTAAAAAGAGATGTTTGGCATAAAGATTGCATTATCCATGTCTTTACACTTACTATTATGCAAAAAAATAAAAGAATATTTTTCAATTGCATTTCCTAATCTGCGGTGTTTTAAAGTAAAATATTAGATGGACTAAATAACAATTTGGATTAAACCAAGCGTATTATTTGGTGAAAATATGAATCTTCCAAATCTACCGGTTTATTGTGTCTATAAACCGGTACCTACCGATTTACGATTTAAACAACGTTTTTGAAGATTTTTGACATAATCATAAGGCCCTTTTTCCACTACTCCGATCCGTAACCGGATATCAGATGTAGCGATCCGAAAAATACCGGAATTCCGGTCACCGCTTTTCCACCTATCCGGTAAAAAACGGACAGCAAAGTTTCATTATCTCGACAGACTCGAACTCGGACGGACGACATTGTAGAATTTACAATTGTTTTAAAGCATGCATAATTTTTGTACCAATACCAATTGTTCGGGAAATTATTGTTTCGGTTAAATCTGGATACCGGTGTAGTGGAAAAGCGAGTATAGTATTTTAATAGATTTCTAAATCGGATCGGAAATTATCGCATACCGGATCGGAGTAGTGGAAAAAGAGCCTAAAACTTGAATGTGCGGTAGCGATGGCAAAAAAATAATGACCCTCTTGAGGGTCTATGAAACTTTAGAAAGTTACATAGATTAATACCACTTTTGGACCCGTGTTGTCCAGATGATAAAAGTATGTTTTAGGTCGGAAATTTAATTTAAATAAGAATTCCAAATTCTTCTAATTGCTCATGAAACTTGGAAATGAACCAAACACTTACTTTATGGTAACAAAGAATTTTCAATCTATAAAATCTATAACTTTAAGTACATTCCGAATATGTCCAACTTAATCAAGCCTTTTTGGTCACAAAATGACTTGACAATTGACACATGCATAGAAATATAGACAGGGACAGCTAGAAAACTTACTCCGAAACAAGAAGTGCGGTCAACAGCCGTAACGGATGCTCCATACATCTTGATACTGTCAATACCTATTTTTCAATACGACCTATTCAATTGTAAGTGGAATAAAAAGAAATTGGGCATACAATACAATGACATTTATCAAATTTGAGTATTTTAGAGATGATATAACATATCTATCGAAGAATTTTAAAAATCCAATACATTTTGAAAATTGACAATAAGGTTCAAAATCGCTTGCACCACTTTTTTTGCTTTGAAATCGGTAGTAGAGTCAATAAACATGGTGCAAGCAATTTTCGACCTTATTGACATTTGGCAAATTTTCATACAGTATAGACGTAGTAACATTTAAAAAAAATCATAAATCAAAGGCACTCTGAAAATTGTCAATAAGGTCGAAAATTGCTTGTACCACTTTTTTTGCTTTAAAATCAGTAATAGACTTAAAAAATATGGTGCAAGCAATTTTCGACTTTTATTGACATTTGACAAGTTTCAATATTAAATAGTAAAATTTCAATTTTTATATTCATAGTCAAATTTCAAAAATTTGGGGCATTCTGAAAATTGAAAAAAGTCAAGAATCGCTTGCATCACTTTATTAGTTTTGAAACTGTGGAGACAAAAAATATGGTACAAGCAATATCCAAGTCCATTCATCAATCTTTCGACCCAACTAAAAGTTATTTTGCTTGCATTTGTCTGCTTAAGGTAAAAGTTAATTGGATATGTTGCCTGAAGAGAGACAATATCCGACTTCTTCTTCTATAGATATAAGAGTCGGCAATCATTAGTTATAAAATATTTTAATTCGTAAAGTGGACGTAGAGTTTTTGAATTTGACTGATGACTGTCGACTTTGATCAGTGGCATGGTGGTGGCAGTGATACCAATTTTCTCCTCGAGTTGGAGTGGAAACCATGTCGTCCAACTGCCCGATGAACCCCTGAACCCATAGAAACTAACCCGGCTTGCCAACACATTTTGTATGGGAGGTCTAATATTTATTTTATTTCGATCTATGTTTTTGGAGAAAGTTGCTTAGTTTCGTGGACTGATTCACCTCTAAAAATATTTGCATTTGTTTTTTTACATACCGTATTGTTACATAGACGGACAGGGATATTAATAATGTTAACCATAGTTACATATATAATGAACTTTTTTGCTATCCGTACAACATTTTTGTGCAACTGACAGCTTCGAATGCCAAGAACCTGTGGTGGTGTAGTAAATAAATAAAATGTTTATCAAAATATCAGCGTTTGAGTTGTGAAAGGTCTACCTACTTATATAATTGACTACCGAATACCGATGTCGAAAATGGTAAAAACAGGAAAAAGTTGATGGTGATCCATCATATTTTATTTCTAAGCAATCCAAGCGAATTCCAGATTTTAAGCGGTACCAAAACACTAGCGCCGCTATACAAAAAAATATCTCATTTTAGAAAACTTGTAAGTACCTATATAGGGTGTATTTTTATTAGTGGCGGATCCGTTAAGGGTGTGTTCTGTCAATGAAACTGAACAACTTTCCCCAAGGAACATAGGTCGAAATATGAAAAAAAAAATTTGGTCCTCCCATATAAATTGACCCGGCCGGCCAACACACTTAGTATGGGAAGACCAAAATTTTTTTTCGTCTTTCGACCTATGTTCCTTGGGGAAAGTTGTTCAGTTTCATTGACAGAACACACCCTTAATGGATCCGCCACTAATAAAAATACACCCTATATACAGTTTTCTACCGCAGCAGGCAGGATTCGATGTTTATCTTATCAGAATTTAAGCATATGAGTTGCGAACTTTAATTTACTGCCGATGTCGAAAATGGTAAAAACAGCAAAAAAAGTATATAGATAGGTGATCCGTCATTATTTTATTTCTTCTTTGTAAGCAATTCCAGCAAATTCCAGATCATAATAATGTCTTGTCCCAAGTTGTTGGTGTTTTATCAAAGCTAAATTAAAACCTAATATTACTACAAATAAGTATTACAGTAAAGTGTTTGTAGAGTGTAATCAAACTTTGCAGTTCTAGAAATACTCGGGCAGAGGATATTTTGATGTATTTGCATGGAGAGTTTTATTTTTTACAGAAAGTGGCGCTAGTTCCCCTGCACCACTCGCCTAAATATAAAAAATTAAAATATTTTTACGAAAGCAGGCAAACACTTCCTCAGATTAAGATATATTTTTGAAAAGTAAGTCGTGTCTTGCTTGACCCACTCTTTTTCAAGTCGGGGGACTCCATTCATGAAAGGTCGCGCTCTATTTTTACTCGAGTGAGCTTTTTAAAATGAAAACACGACAGTTACATGGAGACACTGGCCAGCATTTTCTTAATTCATTTTTATCCGACTGTCTCAGAATAAGGGTCATGTTTTTCGATAGTTTGTACGTATCTTTTTATGTGGATATGTAGATGAGAAAATTGTAATTCACAGGGTACAACCCAAACGGCTTGTCTACAAATGAGGCGAAATGAGTTTTTAAATAGGCGTATTTTAACGCGAAATATAACTTTGTAATTGTTGCAGTCAGGTTTTGTTTTTTAATACTTATTCTTGTTACACAAACTCTTTGTTACTCAACACGCACGTAAAAATAAAACTACCTTTAGGTAGAATCGTTTTCATTTGTTTTATTCTAAGATCGTTTTACAAACTTTTTACACTTTGGGAACCCAAACTTATCAAAATTCCGATAAGAAACTTTAATAATGATTCTTACTACGATAAACTTTTTTTTATCACGTAGTCAGTCTGATCAAAGGTCTGATAGAGATAAATGGTGGCTGTTGCAACGACGGGGGCATCGCCCCTAAGATGAAGAAGAAGAAGTCAGTCTGATAGATGTCATCGCGTCTCACGTCACACGTCTCCTCTATGACGCTTGCGCCTCAAACAAACAAAACGTAAGTAAACATTGACCCTGTAGAAAAGTCAAGGAAAGTGGGGATGCTATAACAAGTCAGAAATGGTCATGCGTTATACCAAGCCCAAGCACCGTCGTGTGATGTCACACTTTACAGTCTACTGCGGTTTTCAAACTGTCTTTTCCAAATACACGTTGTGGGGAATACAAACATTAAGAAATTAATCTCCTGGAATAAGAGAAAATAGGTGAGAAATCTTTTAGGATAGGTAAAGCCCAGATGGACTATGAGGCTCGCGTGGGTCTTGCGAACACTCTTGTGAGTTTCGTCCTTTACAATAAGCAGTGAAAGAAATAATGTGAATTAACCAGGACCTTTTTAGCCATCAGTACTACGGCATTTATCGCTTCAGCTAAAATGCTGACTAAGTGGTGACAAATGTTATGGCGATAGGTAGGTACCTACTTAACTTAAAAAAATACATTTAAGAATTGTTTGTCTAAATAACCAGGGCCCCAAGTCTGCTAATTTTTAGCCATTGTAATGCCAGTGACATTCAACTGTCATTTCATTCTATTGCCATTGTGATTTTCCATACTAAAAACTGTTAAGTTAGCAGAATTATGAAACTACCAAAAACAATTCAACTGATATGCCATGGACACGCAACTGAAACGATTTTTATTTAGCAGATAATCCCATGACCGAAAAACCGTCAACTGAATAAATAGTCACCACAGTAGTAAAGTTAATGGTTATCTAGACTGGAGAACTCAAACTTGGATGATTGCTGGACCAACAAACGTTGTAGTTGTCGTCAAGTTGCAGTTAAATTCTTCTTCTGAAGTGGCGTATCTTAAAAAGTTTAAAACATGCTGGTCTTCTGAATGAAATGAAAGCAGTAAACACTGGAAGGCCCAACAAACGTGCTAGCTCTAGTCAAGTTGCAGTCAAATTCTTCTGCGGAAATGGCATATCTTTAAAAGTTTAAAACCCGCTGGTCTACTGAATGAAATTAAAGCAGTTAACACTGGAAGGTCAAAACAAACGTTCTAGTTCTCGTCAAGTTGCAGTTAAATTCTTCTGCTGAAGTGGCGTATCTTAAAAGTTTTAAACCCGCAGGTCTCCTGAATGAAATGAAAGCAGTAAACACCGTAGTTTATTTGCTGCAGTACCAGCATGCCTTTCTATCGAATTATCTTGTGAGTACGAGTGAGTAGGTTAAAACTATAAGACATTATAACGGGTTTTAACTCACGGTAGGGGTATATCGAGCACCCAATATTTCGGCGATGTTGCAATCGCCATGATCACGGGTAAACTGGAGCGGCTGCGGGTGACGGCTAAGGGCAAACATATCTGTCTACCCTCATTCTTCTGCGTTTTTTCGGAACACTTTGGTCACTATCGGAACTCACTCGAAAGTCATCTCGACAACACACACTAACGGTATCGCATGATTTTATTGCAGGTTTAGACACAAACTTATTTTTACACAATTTTACCACTGGATTCCATGTACTTGACAATTTGAAGCCATCTTCTCTATTGAAATTTTTGTACTTGGTGATTTCAATAGCCTCGCTTACCAGTCTTGGTATGTAGTGGCGTTCGGTCGAAAGTACTTTTGGATTATGTAATTCGATCCAGTGGTTTGGACCAGACTCAAGCAGGTGTTCCGCAATGGCAGACTTATGTGCTTCATTGTTTTTCACTGCCTTTATGTGCTCTTTGACACGGGTGGAGATGGTCCGCTTAGTTTGACCAATGTAGCAGTGGTAGTTTGTGTCTAAACCTGCAATAAAATCATGCGATACCGTTAGTGTGTGTTGTCGAGATGACTTTCGAGTGAGTTCCGATAGTGACCAAAGTGTTCCGAAAAAACGCAGAAGAATGAGGGTAGACAGATATGTTTGCCCTTAGCCGTCACCCGCAGCCGCTCCAGTTTACCCGTGATCATGGCGATTGCAACATCGCCGAAATATTGGGTGCTCGATATACCCCTACCGTGAGTTAAAACCCGTTATAATGTCTTATAGTTTTAGTGATAATAACCACGGAACCTTAAAATTAAGAGTGAGTAGGTTGTTGTATAGTCGAATAAAAGCATTATAAAAAACGTAATTATTTAAAACCTACGTCCGGTTTTGTTGCAACAACATTTTTTTTTTGAAGCAAATAGCAAAATAGAAAATAAGGTACCTGATACAAATAAGGCCTATGCTCGAATAAGGCCTAATACGCTAGAAATCCAGAAAAAATAACTTACCGTGTTAGTAAGCTCACGCACACATTCTCATTAGCGCAATGAACTAATACAGCGGGCGCGGGCGACTCACGCTCGCTGGATGTGTTATTTCGGACGCGGTCTTGCTGAAGAATGGTTTTGTCGCACTGCACCGTAAAATTTTCACGTGTTTATGATAAGGTTTTCATTCAATATTCAGTTATTTTGTTTATGTCACCGTAGGTATTCTATACTTTACTATATGTTTGTTCTATTATTGTCTATAAAATGTGTTATTTACAGTTTATTACTTATTTACTAATTCCTAACCTTAAATCAATGCAATCCACAAATAAGGCCTAGGCTTTATTCCTGACCCTTAGGCCTTATTCCTGACCCGTAGGCCTTATTCCTGACCGGTAGGTTGGTAGGTGATACTGAACAATTTTTATGTCAAGACTGTTATGAAAATTGATATTGTCATTTAATATTAAGTGAATTAAGACTAATTCAAGTTCCTAAAGTTATAATTTATTAGTTTTTGCTACGATGGCCTTATTAAAGCACTATGTTTTAATAAGGCCTACTATTTTTTGAGTTTTTTTTTTAAATTTTGATATTTTTTTCACAAGTTACGATTCTTTTGTTTAGTTTATTACTACGAATGTTAATTTTTTTGGATATATTGTTTTGTTTTCTTAGTATAGCTAAAAAAGTGAGACGACTTATTAAAATTATCTCATTGTTGTTAAATTGTCATAAGATTTCGCTTACATAAGCAATCAAGGCTATTCATTGCAAATTAACTGTATTTTTCTTTAAACTATGTTTATTATCCTATATTTATTTGAAGTAAAGTAATAGGCCTTATTAAATAGACATGATTTAATATGGCCAAATGCAGTGGTTATGAGTTTGTTAATTTTGATCTATAATTGCACAATATTTCTTTAATTTATTAATGTGTACATGTAATTTATGAACTACCATATGTATTAGACCATTTCTACGTTTGTATACGTAATTCATTAGCAAGTTAAAAGGGTTCAAAATTAAGTAGGCCTTATTTGTATCACTTACCTTACAATGTGCAACAGCAAGTAGAGCATTAATGCAATAAAATATCGTTTTACTTCCTTTATACTATGAAATATTTAGAATGTTCTTGAGTTATACTAATTCCGACCGTTCGTCGACTCGGTGTCACTCTCTCACAATATAAATCCATCCAATTACTATCAATTTCAACTCGGTGGTCTGACGCAATAAAAATGTCACACGTACCAACCTCCAGGGAGCCATTCAAATGGCAGAAGATCGGCCAGCCTGGAGAGACTTAGTACACAACACAACTTGTGGTGGTCACGACCCTCAGTCATGTGAGGATTCGACGAGAAAGAAAGAAGAAGAATTACTATCAAGATGGCTGCTCATCAAAATTACTTACCTACTAACTACATCCACGAATCTTTAAAAAAATACTTAAGAGTTTTCACGATAATTTGGAACTCAAACGATCAATCTTAGTTAAACACGCAGCGTATAATTTACGCAAATAAAAAGTTGTCGAACATCGCGTGTACTTTCGCCAACTAAAAGTAATCGATCAAAAAATTCAATCAGCGAAAACTAACTGGAAACTCTTATTACTGGCCTAGAGCACGGAAACAGTTCAAGGAGAGATCTACAAACACAAAAGTGAAGCCATGAAACACTGATCGTAATCAGACTAAAGCACTATCATATGGTGTCGCACAGCATTGCGGTTTTTAACAGCAACGGCGACAATGCGGCGTCATAAGCACAATATCACGTCTTCTAAGTATTGTCAGTATTCTATATTCATATTGCAATGTAGTGCTTGTAAGCACTACCCACATTCACATAAATACACTATAAATAAACTGTATGTAGATGGAATAAGTACTTGATTTACGTAGTCTACTATTCTGTATTTTTGAGCAAGTTGCGTATTATTTGCGTTTTAATGTGTGTCAAACGTATCACGGCTTCACACTACTTCACACTGCTTCATCAGAGGGTTCCCTTTGAAAAAAATTCTCGCTCTGAACTTATTGGATACAAACTAAACAACTTCATCCGAACTTTTCCCTGCAATTGAACGATGAGACGTTTCTAACGAACGAGTTTGAAAAAAATCATAACTTTGTAAGTGAAATTGTATTTAGGAAAGTTTCTATAAGAGAAGACGAATCGTTCTCTTTTTTCAGCTGGAAAAAGTGCAATTTTCATTTTCTTCTGGTGATATTAGGTATCTGCTCATGACTTGTTTCGATTTTCATAAGCAGGTAGACATAAATCAACAATAATCGATGTGGTAAGATATGAAGATATGATGGATGATAGACAGAGCACTACACGTCTATTGGACATATTGCTTAAAACGGATTATTCGACAACGCCGCTAATACTAAGTGCTGAAGAACCTTACTCGTAATTCACTTAATAATAAATTACCAACTTCATATCAACATGACATATCATGTACCTACCCTCATCATCATCATAACAGCCACAATAAAGTCCACTGCTGAACATGGGCCTCCCCCAAGTAGGGTGGTATTTGCCATACTCACCATGCTTGGCAGGCGGGTTGATGAGCGCAATGCAAGATGTTGCAATGCGATTGCGAAATTCATCCAGCGATTGAACCCCTGGATGAATTTATCCCTTAGTCGCCTCTTACGACACCCACGGGAAAGATATGGGGTGATGACAAGCCGGCATCACACGGCTACCTACCCTATCTACCAGGAAAACTGTGGGAAAAACTCCAAAACAAAGCTGCGATAATAAATGCATTCTAATATTACTAGAACAAGGAAACAATAAAAAAGTTTCAGACAGAAGCAAGTTTCATAATATTGATAATGCGTTCCTTTGTTTGTTGTTTTGTTGTTCATTTCCTCGCATTTGTTGTTATTCAAAAACATGATTTTAGGCGAGAAGAGAAACACAAGCAACGTCTTGTGTTTATTAATTACCCGACTGCATCAAAAGGAGGGTTATATTTTTCGACACTAGATATGTATGTATGTAAGTGGACAAGAAAATTCTTTTTCACGGGCTACAGCCCACACGGATAATAAGTAGGATTTTGACATATGAGGTGTCGTTAGATTTGTCTCAGCAGCGCGAGTGACACTGGCTATATTAAAAAATAATAGATTCAAGATGGCGGATTTTTACAGCAAAATACTACTTTAAAATTACCTACCGCAGTTGGGTTTTTGTTTTTTAACACAGCTACTTGTTTGATTCTCCTCGCTCTATCATCATACGAATACGGTTTATTTCAAAGGGCTTTGTTAACTTGTGTTTCTCGCCTTAAGTCAGGGAATATGAAAGTTATCCTATCTAATATTTTTTTTGGATTCCTTACCCAAAAGCGTAAAAGCGGAAAGCTGAACTAAGCTGATTTCACTAGGTTCCGTTCGTTCGCCTGTATGTCTGTCACAAGGCTGTATGTCTGTAGGCTGTAGGCCGTTTTAGCCTATTTGTGGGCTGCCTTAGCCTAAATAGGTAGAAAGTTGAAATTTACACAGATGGTTTAGGTACCTATTTCGATTGCCACTATTACAACAATTCGTCCCACTTATACAACAAACTCTCTTTTTGGCTCCTGCTTATGAGTCTGACTCGCACTTGGCTATTTTTTCTTTCATTTCGCATCTGGATTGTTCGCGATTATTTTCCACAAGCTTCCAGCTGAGCAGAGCTGCAGAAAACGTAAAACCAATCGGTGTACCAAATCGTTCATCTGATGCTATTTTCACACACGCCGCATGATTTTCCGGTGTTTGGTCGACTCGGTTTTTTGGCGAAACGGGCTTGCGACAAAATGTGAATTATCTGGCGGAGAGTAGGAACGAGCTTTGCTCTAATGGCTATAACGCAGCTTTAAAAAAATATATTTCAAGGGTTTGTGAAATCCCATAAAGTACGGCGACAACAGCTGTCAGATCCATACTAGAATACCATGTCAACAAAGAACAACAGACTTTATGTCATATCATAGCAGTAACATGATTTTGACAGCTGTCAAACATGGCCTATTTGAACGACCGTACCCACATTAGGTACAAAAACTGGATAATTATCATGAATGGCAAATAACTTTTTCAAAAGTACCCTAAACCGATGAGCGTGCATGAAAAGATTAATGAATGTTGAAAAGCCGAAAGAGGTGTGTCAGCTTCGTAGCAAGTGGAAGGACGTAGTCTCTGCTTACCCGCCTGGGAAAGAGCCGTGAATTTGTATGTATGTATGGCAAATTCGCCGCATCAAATTGTGGTTGTCACAGGTTGCTGTCAAAACCGCAATAACGCAAGGTGCGTCTGCATTCCCCCAAACCATTCGCTTTACCAATTCATTCTTCTTTCTAAACAGCTTTGTATTGGATGAGCAGCAAAAATGAACATCTCCGCGATACAATGGGTTATTCTGCTGGAATGAATATTGCAACTTTGAATAGATTATTAAAATTATCTCGTAGCGATTTTGGAGTACAATAAATATTTTGCGCGCGCGTCTGATTAAAATGCGTCTTCTAAAAATATATCTGAGAAAGTAAATAATAATATTGTCTCGAAAATCAAAACCTCAATTTACCTGTTCAAGGATTCTTTTACTTTTTTATTCATCATCTTCCTGCCCTTATACCAATCAGTTGGGGTCGGCGTAACATGTTTTGTTAGAACACAAAATCATGTAGCAAAAGGATTTGGCAATGTTGTATAACCGGCCGCCTCCCTCAACCCTGACGTCAACCCTGTTTGGGAATACTATTGTGGATGGTATCACCGCCACCATGCGATTGATCATACTAGTCCACAGAAATTTACCCAAGGTCAATACCTAACTCTACGTCGCCTTATAAAAAGCACCCTGAGTGGAATAGGAATGGCAGTACTCTTAGGCGCTATCACAAGGGTATAACCAATTTTTTTATAAAATTACTAAATTGCGGTGCTGCTGATGGTGCTATCCATTTCCATGTCCAGCCCACGTCATTTTTATACGGTTGCCGCTGTCACTCTAGCTGGTCAGTCGGACTTTTTGGCACATGTGTATTGTAATGTCAAAAGGGCACTCACTGACGTCAAATGAATAAATGTGAATATCTTGTTCATTAATCAATCAAACATGGTTCTTGCCACACTCGCACACGAAAAAATTATGCTTGAAAACATGCTTTTTGGCTTACATACATACAGACATAATACCACGCCTCTTTCCCGGAGGGATATACCGAAACTACATCCTTCAACTTGCAACAATCCTGACACACCTCTTTCGCTCCCTGTGCTCAAACTTGGTCTTTGACGGGAGCTCAGGGGTCCAGCCTCAAGATTTGCCAGCGAGCTGACAGATCGCGCCAGAAACACCATACCTAGTGCACTCTAAAACGAAACCCCGTTGTAGGTGGAAAGACTTCGTCGATGAGCTTGACACATTCTTGAGGGACTGGCACACGGATGCACAGGACAGAACTAGATGGAGAGAGAAGAGGAAATTTTTTGCCCAGCAGTGGAATGACATAGGCTAAATAAGATAAGCTAACATGAGAATAAAACGCTACACAGTCAAACACGGGTTGTAAACAGGTAAGCTACCTTTATTGTCGTTTTTCACATCTGTTAAACTCTAGACCCAGACACAGGACGCGCACTAAAGCGACTCTTGCCGGCAACTTTTCGGAAGTCCCTTTCACACACGTGGAAAAACGAAAGATCCGCTTGTCGCCGAACAACAAAGTCGCCTGTGTAGCAGGGATCTTAAAGGGCAGATACTGCAAACTTTAACAGTCTGTTAAACTGGTAGTTATTCAAAGGCAAGCAGAATAGTTTCACAGTTTAATAGTCTTGCTAAACTAACCGATTATAGGTAGGTATTTTTAGCACAAATTAGGGAACGTGGGGCGTGTGATTTTAGTGAGACCATCTCAGTAAGTCCAATTTGGCAGTAATCAATTTCACACTAAAAAGAGGTCATTGAAGCAAAATGGACCCTGTGCCATAGACTTAACATGTCAAATCGGGCTTACTAAGATGTCCTAACAGTATGTTTATTAGTCTTGTTAAACTAACCTAATATCTCTAGTTTGAGTTTAATTACCTCACTCGATGTTTAATTATCTCAAACATATGTGACAGCATTAATACTAGACGAACTCTGATGTGAAATTTAATTATGTTCCACGAACTTTCCTTATTGTGGCTTATTACTTACCTACCTCTCGTGTTATAGCTAACCCCTCTTTTTCCATGACCTGAGTTTCCATTTTTAATAGGACCTTAGGTATATAGGGTGAAATTTTACTAGTGACCGATAGCGAAAACTCATAACCGTCTAGTGATAAGGAACAACTTTCCCCAAGGAACATAGGTCGAAATACGAAAAAAATTTTTGGACCTTCCATAGTAACTGAAATCAACTGAGATCGGCAAGTTTGTATGGGAGATCCAAAAATGTATTTCGATTTCGTACCTATGTTCCTTGGAGAAAGTTGTACCTTATCACCAGCTGGTCCTGAGTTTTCGCTATCGGTCACTAGTAAAATTTCACCCCATATTTTCTTTTAGAATTCCGTAAGGTAGTAATAATACGAAATACTATTTGTTTTCACCACTACCCCAAAAGGCATCGGTTCCGAATAATAAAACGTAGTCATTTGGGGCGAGGAAGTAAAATTTTTATGTTCATGGTCCTATTGTTGGAGAGGCCTTGGGCTATAGATTGATTGTCTTCGCATAAAAACACTTTTGATATTGGCTTTCGTTTACATTGTTATACTTTTGTAATAGTTAGATATAACATTTAAGCTCGTGTATCAAATATAAAGGTATGACAAAGCTGTAGTATTATTATACATACCTTTGTAGAGCGTGCGGAAAATCATGCCGCTCCCGTAATCGGCTTATACAGTCATGAAAAATCGTCTGTCTGTCACAGACGTATGATGCCAATGATGACTACCTAGAAATTTTCGAGACCCTAGTCGCCTCTTACGTCACCCACTGGAAAGAAATGAGGCGATGCTATTTTAAGCCACCAGCATACAAAGCCACTTTAATTAAACTCACACGTTCAAATAGCTAAAACTAGTTATCACAAAGTCTACGCGAGATATTCAAACTTCAATTACTAGACTCGTGGCCTAGCTTCTGATAATATTTGCCTTATCTAGATAATATTCCCCAATTCACAAATTGTAATTACTTATTACAAATATTTGTTTGATGGGTAAGTAAATTTAACTAAATTGAAAATATTCGCACTGAATGTAATAGGACCTTATCTATATAAAAATAATAAAAGCTATAAACTTTCACATGAGCGGGTCGGATCTACGACTTTCGGTGTGTTTTCGTTTCATTTTCATGATTGTTTTTATTATATTAGTCCGAAAGTGATTGATATGAGAAATTATTTTCTTTTTTGTTCGATTGATGCCCCTTAAGTAGTCTCATAGCCGTCAAGTTAGGATATGGTGATGGATTCCGGGATAAATTGAGTTCTTTTTACAATTTTATAGGCGCAATTTCGTGTAAACAAACATGAATATACTTTATCGCTTGCAGGGTAGGCAGAGCATTGACATATCTGGGAAGTATTTTTGTGGGCCGTTTCAGAAAAATCATGTAGTATTTAAGTGACAGGTTCCCTTGTGAGTTGCACTTGAACTCAGTAATAAAACGTTTTTATCTTCAACTCAGTAATAAAATGTTCGTGTCATACACGCTCACAAATAGGGTTTCGTAGTCAACGTTTAAATATCAGGTGTTTCAGCATTACAAAGTTAATTTTGTTGCTGGTTTGTTTGCAGCTGTATGGTTACCAACCGCAAATTGAAAAACTTTAATATTTCCTTAATCTTTAGTAGTAGGTACAGTATCCGTTATAGTTTTCATGGTAACTTCATATTACTCCATAATTTTTCCAAATTTTAAGCATGCGTATCTACTTTAGAAGTTACAGCTGGAACAAATTATGGCTAAAAAACGCCCCTTTTAAAAGCAAATATCTCAAGACACAAACATTTTAGAGACTTTGTTTAAAAGAAACCTCCCCTTAGTTTTAAAAGACCTATCCAACGATACCCTACTCAATATTACAGGAGAAAAAAAATTTTTTGCCCCCCTTTCACATGTATGGGAAGGGGGTACAAAAAACAATTAAAATATTTTTTTCTTAACATTTCTAAATTTGGGTCAACACGATCTATCTTCACATCAAATTTGATGGCGATAGCTCCAATACTGACGAAGTTATGAGAGCGCGGCATACAGACAGACAGACAGACTTACCGAAATGATAAGGGTTTCTAGTAGACTACGAAACCCTAAAAAGGCGACCACTTTTTGCTGTCCTCCCTTACCTTATACCTAGGGGTCGTCCACAAATTACGTAACGCACTTTGGGGGGAGGGGGGGGTTCCGACCAGGCGTTACGGTCCCGTTACTATGGGGGAGGGGGGGGTCAGAGTCAAGCATTACGTAACGCTTTTACAAAGATTTTCTCAAGTATTTTTTTAGGATTTATTCAGATATTACCAATCTAATTTTATAACATTTTTGGTGTCAGTGACAGGAATGCATTTTTTTAGAAAATATTCATTTTTTTTCTGCCGAAGCCGTGATCTGAACGGACGGCTGTTGAAAGTAGTACTGACGATGCCTCTTCCAGCTGGGCTACTGCGGCTCAATCGTGAGTAAATTTCATATCTAATTTATACGAGGTTTTCATCGCTTTGGGCTTTAGCTACATAACACAAACTGGAACGAAAAACTAACTGCTGGAAATTAGTTGCAATACTCTCCCTGTAAATAAATCCATCGGAACGCGTCATTGGCCTAAAAACATACATGTATAATATTGTATATTGTACATGATTGAGCTGCAGTAGCTCAGAAGGAAGAGGCTTCGCCAGTACTAATGGCAAAAGTCGCAGCTTCAAATTCAGTGTGCGGTAGAAGAAAATTACAAGTTTTCTAAAAAAAATCATTGCTTTATCCCAAAAAATAAACTAAAAAATATTATAAATTAAGCGTTACGTAACGGAAAGGGGAGGGGGGAGGGGTCATGACCAAGCGTTACGGTCCCGTTACGTGGGGGGAGGGGGGGTCAAAAATTTGAGATTTTTGCGTTACGTAATTTGTGGACGACCCCCTAGTATTTATAGTGATATCTGCTTAGATAAATGCTTTGCTGCGCTCGATAGATTGAGTTGGCGCACTTGTAAAAATGCGGCAATTAAACATGGCGTATCTCCATTCTCCATGCATCTGACAGTTACAGATGACGTATCGAACATTTTTTTAGAAATTCATCTCGAGCTGTCAAAATTGATAATTCAAAGTACACATTGCAAATAAGCGAAATATACAATGATTTGCACGTTTTTGACGGTGTCTTTGGACAGAAGTTGATCTACCGATCATTTTGGTATCTAAAGATTTCTGTTTTAAACATACTTTTTCAGAATTTAGAGGATTATCTTCTGAATCATAGCATAAGATCTTTTATACAGCAATGATTAAATTGAGATTCTGATTCCTTTGAGTGTGTAAAGACAGACTAAAGTTAATTTCACGGTACTCAGACGCGTGGCTTATGTATCTTTAATGTTTTAGTTTACTTAATGTGACCTTTTTATAAGGTTCAGTAACTTCTAAGTCTGAGCTTTGAACTTGCGTTTTAGAGGTCCCGAGTTTGATTTCCGGCGAAGAAATATAATTAAGTACATATGAATACTTATTAATTTACTTTGCCATATTTAGCTCTGACAATCCAAAATTTTAAGTGTATGATGTTGGGATCTGTGAACTAAATATTCAGGTAGCAACATACTAATTTATTCAAACAATTTATTTCATTTTTACCAATTTTAAAATGTGTATGTATCGCATCTTCTCAATTTGTATTACAAATTACCTGGTTCATCATTCATACCATACATTGGTGGGTATGTAAATATTATCCCACCCAAAACATAAATGTGAAAGGCTGCCAAGTTCGATAATATTGGAATGCTTCGCCTATAAAAGAAGTGAGATCTAAATAAGTACCAAGTTCCATACACAGACCTCAGTTAAAAATAGTTACAGGAATGCACACTTGATTTTCCGCAGTTTGGAAAGTAGATTCTGAATAAATATCATATTAAATACCTAAAATTCTAATACTTACAAAAACGCAAACCTGTTTTTTCAGCAGTTTGCTTATAACATTTTTTTTTTCTGTACTTTTTAATGATATAACTTGGCAAGTTTTCACACACTTTGTTATAAACCTACTAAACGCAATGAGTCAAGTATATAATTTTCTATTAAAACTTGCCAAGTTATATCATTACAAAGTACAGAAAAAAAATGTCATAAGGAAACTGCTGAAAAACAGGTTTGCGTTTTTGTAAGTATTAGAATTTTAGGTATTTAATATGATATTTATTCAGAATCTACTTTCCAAACTGCGGAAAATCAAGTGCATTCCTGTAACTATTTTTAACTGAGGTCTGTGTATGGAACTTGGTACTTATTTAGATCTCACTTCTTTATAGGCGAAGCATTCCAATATTATCGAACTTGGCAGCCTTTCACATTTATGTTTTGGGTGGGATTTCATTTATTTTTGTAAGGTTTATTTTCTTTTTTTCTTATGATTAAGTTAGTTAAGGAAATGTCTTATTTATACTAATTTTCATATTTTTTAATATGGACTATATGGACTATGCTTCTTACAAAGAAATGGACTAGTTTTTTTTTATTAAATTTTTCTACGTTTGCGTGGCAAAGGAAACTTTTTTGTTTTGTCATTTTGTATGCTGTCTTGTACGACTGACACGCTAGAGCGCATTGCCCATTCAATATCTTGGATTTTTTACACGTTTTCTATTTACTGATAAGCTTGCCAATTCAGGGCGGTATAATGTACGTAGCCGGATATATTCAATTTTTACTTAACATAACATAACAGCTACAACAGTCCACTGCTGGACATGGGCCTCCCCCTATCGGGGGGGGTATTGCCATACTTACCACGCTTGGCAGGCGGATTGACGAGGATTCCCTGGATGAGTATCCCTTAGTCGCTTTTTACGACACCCACGGGTAGAATTGGGGTGATGCTATTCTAAGCCGGCATCACACGGCATAGCAATTACAGCAATTTTTACTTTACTTTGACTATTACAAACCTTCGTAACGAATTTTAGGTCGGTACGGCCATTGGAAGATATAGATAAATTTTTTGTTTTAGTTCCTTAGGGGTATGAATTTAAACCTTCATTATTTTTAAAACCGACTCGCACTTGGCCATTTTCAGATTTTTTCCTTTACCTTGACCTAAAGACCTACCTCCATGCCAAATTTCAAGTCAATACGACCATTGGAAGTGGTCTAGGTTTTTGATGAGTGAGTCAGTCAGTCAGTCAGTCAGTCAGTGAGTGTATAGTAAAAATAGCGATTTTCTGACGTCAATATCTCAAGACCTACAATAGGTACATTAATGAAATTTTGTATTTTAGATAAGTAAGTAGATCTCGACAGATACTAGAAATTTCATATGCGTAGATAAAATAGATTTTGAGTTATAGGTGGGTCGAACTTGGCCCGAAATGGTTCGTGTAATATAACCCACGGCCGGTGTGTCGCTTTTTTTTTGCTCGAACTTGGCGGACACACTGCCGTGTGTCTAGATAATTATCACGCCTATTTCCCATGCGGGGTAGGCAGAGCGTAAAAAGCTGTAAACCATCTTTATTTACACCAAGTCTGACAAAAAGAGAGTCATTCAAAAGACTGTGTATGTATTACCATAGTGACAGATTATCAGCCTGTCGCCGAAAATTGCAATACACATCAACTCTTAAATCCCAAAGTCACTTCTTACGACACCCACAGGAAAGGTATGGGATGATGTAAAGCCAGCATGGTTCATCATCTTCTAAATTTATGGAAGAAAAATAGGTACCTACTTATAATTATATATCAATATTACTTTCACATTAATAACTACCTACTGTTCAAAAGGAATTCGTATAAAAGACGGATTTGCTTAAACCGAATCGAATACTTTTATATTAGCTACTTCATTTTCCTTTGTAAGACAAGATTAATTTTGTACGATTTCTACTCATCTGTGCCTGTTATGATAAAAATAAGATACTTAATAACTTACATTACAAGATGGTAGTAAAGGACATATTCATAGGTCAACTTTTACTGGTTTTTTATACAATGGAAAACTTTCGATTGTCAGTTCTGAGTGAGCGCCTAAATTTCACACCAGAGGGCGTAGGCCTAAGTTGAGAAAATTTGACGTTTTACCAACCAATCAGCAATATTCAATATGGCTGGCGGCAACCATGCTTTTGTCACGTTCCGTTTCACATTGTGTTCGTCACTAAATAATTACGTGCTGTACGATTGATTTGTTACGAAAAGAAGTCGTCTTGCTATTATTACTAAGTGTCATTTATGTTTATGAACAGAAAGGGCATTTGTGCACTGCAAGGAATTTTACCGTCCGGCATTCCGAATTTTTTACGGTCCGGTGTGGCATGAAAAAACAATAAATTGGCTTATGCATAAGTTGGACAGTAAAATTACGTATAGTGCACAAGCTAGTATAGGTATTTAGATTAATGGCCTGCCATACCAGACCGTAAAAAAACGGAATGCCAGACAGTAAAATTCCTTGTCTTGTAGTGCACAAACGCCCAACATCTATGAGAAATTTGGAACAATTGAATCAACACAAAATAAAGAGTAATTTATAAAGTGGTATAGACTTTTCGTGTAAAAGAAACGTTATTACCACTTTGTTCAGCGCCCTCTATATGACACTTGAGAATCCATAAAAAGTTTCCCATTACCTAATAAGAATAACCACTGAAATCTGAACCCTTGAAAGAGAAAGTTGATGGACATATTCACGATTTAATTAAGACCTAAGAAATGTTAAGATTAAGAAAGAATAGTAGTAGAGCTATTTCCTAAGATTAGGCCCAAGACATGTAAAAGCTATTTTAGGGTTCCGTATTCTATGAGAAGCCCTTCAGCTCGTTGAGTTCATTATTTTCACCCATTTGGTCATGTTTAGGGTTTCGTAGCCAACGTAATCCCTTATCATTTGGCCAAATTGAATGTGTGTCTGTGTATCCGTGTAGGTAAAGCAAAGAATAGATTCTAAATATAGGGTGAAATTTCACTAGTGACCGATAGCGAAAGAAAACTCAGAACTTGTAGTCAAGAATCAATTTAGACCTCCCATGAGCACAAAATTAGGTACTGGTATACCCTTTTGGATATCTTGAAGAAAGGACTAGAGATAAAAATATTAATTTTCGACCCTCATCTAGGTACTCAAAAAGAATAACGCTTACGACATTTTACCAAAGAATATTTTCAGCTTGTATTTTTATGTACCTACTATCGATTGTCACATGTTTTACCTCTGGTCGCCAAAATGAGATAAGTAGGTATTTTGCATGTATTTTGTCATCGGGATATGTAATGTAGACACATAGGTTAGATATTTAACCATTTATTGTACACAAAAACAAATACAGGACAAGTACAAAAATAAAAATGACACAACAGGCACTACTTATTTCTAACAAGAAATTTCTTACAGCAGGCCTACAGAAGTGAGATAGCATTAACGATACGCGGATAAGACGTGCACAATATTACTAAATTACTTAAATTTAACCAATTGATAGGTACATAAGAGGGTAATAAAAAAAATAAAAACAGTACTAACATACTAAATAAATATTTGTCTAACATTATAAAATAATAAAATACTTGTATATATAAATACAGTAATATATATATAATATAAATACATATAAATATGGATTACTTAACAAGAGAAAGGTAGTGTTCTTTCACTCGCTTTTTGAAGATAGCGATAGAGGAACTTTCCCGAACAGTGTACGGGAGAGAATTCCATAGTCTGACCGCATGAATCCTGAATGAATAGGAAAAAAAGTCAGTCTTATGAGGAGTCATAGATAGAAGAGTCCTAACATTAGGACGACAGGGTTTATCTTGTGGTCGTGAGAACACGAAATGCTCACGAAGATAAGAGGGAGAGTTGGGGTTAGGGGCGCACTGTTTAAAAAATAGCAACGTATACTAGGATTTATACTAAAATGTTCCATACTAATTGAATTCAAATTTTAAATAATTAAGTTAAATAATGAAAATGATTCATAAAACTGGCAACCACTTTAAAATTCTAATCGAAATGCAATCTAATTTTTATCGTTTTATTACCAAGGTGATTGGACACCTTTATGAAAGAGAAATGGCTTTTCTTTAATTAGTTTTCTCAAAGAATTTTCTGTTCAAGCGTAAGAATGGTCTCGATTATGACAGGCACATTCTGTGATAAAGTCTGCGTGATATGAAATCTGCTGCTATCTCTTTTGTTTTCTATGCGTGTATTCTTATTTTATAAAACGCTCCGTAGACTGAAATTTAGGCGAGGTACACATAACACAAATTAGGGAAACGGCGCGCGGGGCACCTATACAGATGGCTCACTCAATACTAGAAACGATTTTGACGCTTGAGTTTAACTGGAAATAACCGAAATCTCAGGGGAAAACAAAAAGAAGGTGGTTGACACGAACGTCATATTAATTGGATTTAAAATTCGCTCAGAATCATTATGACGTTCTTCGTCAGATTATGCTATTTTGATATTTTATACTTTGAGATTTTTGACAGTAGCAACCCTAACAAGTGCCAATCGCGAAAATCTGAAATAGGGCCGAGTGAACCTTCTGTTAACTCTCTATTTTGTGAATGAATAACGAATACCTCTGTCAAACCGTTTAACATAAACCGTAGGTATTTGTATAAAATTAATTTCGAAGTTTGCATCCTAACGCACGCGTTATAAAATAACGCACAAGCGGACGTTACGTGTGTTTCTTGTTTTACGACATCAAAGTTTATCTACATATAAATATTCTCTATTCGCCCTACGCTCTCTAATATCGCAGACGAATGGCTGTCTGTCTTTTAAATTGAAGAAGTAAAAACAACAAAATTTATCGCGGTAAACCCTCAACGCTATCTATTTTCTTTTAAGGATTGTCCGGAACAGTTGCCTTTCTCTTATTTGTTCACCCCTATTTCCTCAAACAGGCACAACTACTATCAGCAACATTTCCACCTGTTTAAATCACCAAGTTATACTGATATGCAATACCTGCAGCAAAGCTCCACAGAATAGACGCGAGGCGCTACGCCCAACATGACATCTGTCAGACAAACGATCGTTCGCCGTTATCGATGGAACGCGCGTCTCAAGTATAGGTATAGCTTTGTTTCTTCTGTTTCATAAATTTTTTATGGAAATGATTTCGAGCATCGCGATTTCGCACGTCTTACGTCTCTCCGATAATCACTTGTTTGACAAATGCCATCTTAGGTCTAACCTTTCACGTCTTCTCTGTGGAGTTTCTACCTTAACTGTTTAAAGGACCAACTTATACTGGTTTGCCATACAGTTCCTAAGGATAACCAATACAGGTTGAAATCTTAATACAGACTATTAGGGCTAATACAGCTATTAAGGTTAACCAGCATAGGATGATATCTTATATGGGAAACTCAATGTGCTACTGATAGTTTCTTCAAACAAACATAAGTGCGAAACTCGGTGGCTTTGTCTATAATACGTTTTCCTTACGCTTTGCAAATATAACGTTCAGTCAGTTTCGTCTGTGGATTTTCTATCTTAAGGTGAAACGTGACGTAATACAAACGAAAAGGTAAATTTCAATCGACTTAAAATGAGCTGCAGAGCATGAAAACAAATATTATGAACTAGCTACCCGTCAGCGGTTTCACCCGCTGCAACCTATTATTCCGCGGGAAAATAGCATTATCGCCTCAGAGTTCACGCACTTTTATAATACTTATAACCTGTTTCCTGTATGAATCAAGGTTTCTTTTCTCATGGTAAATTTTATACTATGTATATAGTGGCCTGCACCGGCTTTGCACGATTGTAATTTATTTGGGTGGTGTTGCTGGTTAAATAAAACTGATAAAAGTTTAATACTTTAGGGGTTTAAAAATCAAACCCCTGAGGCATATATTTACCTTTTTTTAGCTCTTTGGCCTTGTCGCAAATTTTTAAACAGATCGCATATAAAATCACGATAATCCATACAAACTTTTTACCCCATTTTTACCCGACTGCCTCAGAAGGAGGGTTATGTTTTTCGAGAGTATGTATGTATGTATGTATGTGGACAAGAAAATTCTTTTTCACAGGCTCCAGCCCAAACAGATAGTTAGATTTTGACATATGAGGTGTCATTAGATTCGTCTCAGCAGCGCGAGTGATACTGGCTAAAAATTATAGATTCAAGATGGCGGATTTTTACAGCAAAATACTACTTTAAAATTACCGCAGTCGAGTTTTTTGTTTTTTAACACATCTACTTGTAAACTCAGGTGCCGTGTGGTCCCGGCAGAGTAGAATAGCACCAGCCCTCCTCTTCCCGTGAGGGTCGTAAGAGGCGACCGAGGAATAAATCCGCCCAAGCGAATTAGGGTCCAGGAGAAGGAAAACTCCACATACAAACCCGGAACGGGGTCTCCGTCAGGCGCGAGTGACTGGTAATAAATCGTGCAGCAGACTCCTGCAGCCGACCTGGCTCCGCACGTATCGACCCGTCGTTCCTGTGGAGTCAGCCAGGAGCCCAGGAAGGTCGAGAGGGTGGCGCAGGTTCTGGGCAGCCCTGCGTTTTCCATAATTGCGTCCCAGGCAACGCAGTGTCTGTGGAGAGCGTGCAAAAAGCTATGCCGCTCCCATATCGGCTTATACAGCCATGAAAGATTTTGCCTCAGACACTGAATAAATCGTCTGACACAGACGTGTGAGGCCAATGATGATGAGGGGTTATAAATCGAAAACCCCTGAAACGCGCTTAAATTTTTATGTGACAAGTACAGCAAGACTAGTATGTACCATTGGCAAATATCGTAAGACAAAACATAAATTAATTAAAACATACATACATACATACATCAGGCCTTTATCCCTTGCGGGGTAGGCAGAGCGTCAACGGCCGTATAAGTACGGTCGTTATCGCCACGTCTGACACATATTTGAGGGCCGTTTTAGCTATTGTCGTGTATCGCTATAGTGACAGGTTGTCAGCCTATCGCCTAAAATTGCAACACACATGATACCCTCGAGTCCTTTAGTCGCTTCTTACGACACCCACAGGAAAGAAATGGGGTGATGCTATTCTAAGCCGGCATCACACGGCAAATTAATAAAAAAAAAAATTAATTAAAAGATCGATAAAAAAAGCAAAATAAGAATCATTCTATTCGGGTTCGATCGCGAGTCGTCTTGCTTAGAGTGCAAGCGCGTTACCGCTTTGCCAGCGTGTCTTTATTTCTTTGCCTGTTGAATTAACGGATATGTTTCCCCTCAAAGTGTCCGTAATTTCAAAATAAGCAAATGATTGCCTTTCACGCCAAAACAATGATGATTTCGAAAGATTAGAACAAAATACGAAAAGGTTACATACAGAAACCCAGCAGTGAGTATTAAAGAACATATCTAGCGATCGTCGATCGCGCATTAAAACTCAACCCATGTATGTGAATTTTGCCTTACTTACTCGCCAAGAGATGTCGCTGTTAGTTTTCGGCGAAAACGTTTAAAACGCGGGTCGGCTCAGTCACGCCACCTATGCAAAAATATTGGATTATGCGTGATCCCGTAGGCATAAGACATTTTCCCGCGGTAAAAAGTAGCCTATGTGTTATTCTAGATACTCTTCTATATTTGTGCAAATTTTCATGTCAATCTAATTAGCCGTTTTAACGTGACGTCGTAACAAACACACACACAAACATCCGCCTTTATAATATTAGTAGGAAGTAGGATGTGAAAGACACACGACAAATTTGTCGCTAAGGTATTTTCTCCACAATAAAATCAAAAGTAAGTATTTATTGCTGCAATAGCCGCATATATTTTCGACGTACAAAAAGTTATCTTTACGGCCTACCTTAGTTTTGCCCATATAAGTCTATCACAGTGTCTATAAATAAGCCCTATCGAAACCATACACTTCACTCGGTTAAATTTATTACTATCAACCACACTCCGGGCTACTTTAAGTAACCAACTTATTTTGGTATTTCTTAATGGTTGAATGGAGAACCAGTTTATGTTGATACCTTGATATTGGTTAACATGGTGTGCTGCCACTATACCCTTGCTACCCTCAACAAATAACTATAGACCTTAGAGTATATTATATGCAATCTATAGAGTGCGCCTTACCAGGTATGGGTTGTTGGCACGAGTATGAACGCAACCTCTCTGTCTATCAGTAGCAAACCGACAGTGATAATGCTATTGTTACATGTCGCAGGTTATCTTGCAAAAGGCTGTTGAAAAACTCTGACACTAGGGTTCATCGGGTCGTTGAACGACTCGGTGTCCCACACGAAGAGAGAGAGATTGACCAAAATCCTAACTTTATTTATCTGTCATAGACCAGCGACATACATTGATATATGGCACGACTATATCTCCTGCAGGGTAGGCAGAACGTAAAAACGGCCATTGAGAGTTTGAGAGAGTCATTCAGATGACTGTGTATCATCCATCATAACGGCAGATTGTTAGCCTGTCGCATAAAAATGCAATACACATCCACTCTCAAATCCCTTAGTCACTTTACGACACCCACGGGAAAGATATGGGTAAACCTTTTCCAAGCCGGCACCACACTGCTTAATATTTCTCCAACTTTTTTTATAGTGGACAATTCACACAGCGCCATCTTGCCCCAAACTAAGCATAGTTTGTACTATGGGAACTAGATAACTGATACTAATGCATATACTTTTTTTTCTCTAAATAAATACATAGAAACACTCAAACTAAACACAAATATTTAAAAATAACTGAACAAATATTTGTGTCGGCGGGAATCGAACCCACGACCCTCGGCGTAGAAGGCAGGAGCACTATCCGCTACGCCATCGGGACTGTCTTTCAGATTTGACGTACAAGTAAGCGCAGCGCACTCTATAGCTTGTTAATGTTTACTCTAAGCTGTAGACCTTTCGCGCTGTCTACCATACGCGTATTAACCTAATCGTCTTTTCTTTACGACGTATTAGGTCGGCCCTCCCGGAGGCCGCGGGTTAATAGGCATTTAAAGTGATAATTTGTTGGAAATGTTGTATGTAGTTTGTGCCGTATCTGTCTGTGTGGATTTGTGAGAGCTTTTTACCAACAAACACTACGAAACATTAAAAAAAATCTTAATTTGTCAAAAGGGTAAAATATGATTTTACGTATTCTTAGCGACATACTTACTGAGTGTTCAAAATGTAAAAGATTTCACCAATCTAACATTTAACAAATCAAAACATAGATAGATAAGTAAAGTTCAACTTTCCTACGCTCAAGTTTGAAACTTAATTTTGACAAAATCTGAATGGGACAGCTCTCCGAATACTGGGTGTAGGTATTCAGACCATGAAACTGGACAACTTCCTATAAGAAAATATTTCAGAGACGTTTTTTTTTCTCCCAATCAAAATCACGATCAACCTGACTGCATTTACTTTGCGAAGTAAATATTTTTCCATCTCGTGAAATATTTTCTTATGAGAAGTTGTTCAGTTTCATGGGCTGAATACACCTTATCAGTATTCGGAGAGCTGTCTCTTACACCCTGTATACTCTATGCTCTCATTTCAGAAGCAATCGTAATCCTTTACAGGACTTAAAGACTAGTTAGATAGTAACTTCATCTGTGGCGACAAACTGTCTGGGACCTAAGTAAGTGCCCTCGAACTTGCCAATTGAATACGGAACGACAAAGTGCCTAAATCGTATTTTATTGTGCTACATTCAGCGGTTTCGCCCCTCTTGAGTTCCGTTCCGTCATGTTCTAGTTGATTTGTTATATTGATTTTGCTAAATAGGTACATATCATATTCTTGTGTAAAAAGCGCAAACGGGAAAGGGCAGAGAGAACTCACTTTTTTGCGTAGTTATGTAGAGGCGCAATTTTTTTTGGGGATGGGATATGATAATGATATGACAACTACCAGTAGGATAAGTGCTCGTACGAAATAACTTTGCTGTCATATTCAACTACTGAAATTAAATGTGTGATTGAAAATAAATACGCAGGGTGGTGTGATAATGATAACATTTCTGATAATGCGAGTGAAATACACATTCATACTTGTTGCCTACCAGAAGTTGCATGTAAATGCAATATTATCCCACATAATCTGAATTACCTACATATGTAGAATTGCAATTTTCCACCCTACCTTACCTAGGTACCTATTCAAAATAAACCAACCCAAAATCCAAACATTACTCCGCAACTAGCAACTTTTCACCGAAATGCCAAAGGACTAGAACCATCTAGAACCCAGTCTGAAATTCAGACTCTGAATAGGTCGTGAGTGAGTGAATGAATGAATGACTTGTGGAGTGAGTCGTGTGTGGAATGCAGCCAGGAAATGAGCCACACTGTGCGCTTTCATTCATAGCTATTAATAGCTTTTTACTAGATGAAAACGCTTTTTTATATCGTAGCTACTCAACTTTCCGATGTAAAAGGTCACCGAAAGTATGCATGCTATTTTACCAAACAAAATCACAGGTTTTGAAGGTTTTGTTGTCAAAGGATCGAACATTTTTTCTGGGCCTTGCATTACGTAGCCAATGTCCAAAACTATACTCACTTAGTATTCTTTATCAGTTCTTAAAGATAGGTTTCTCTCTAGATCTCCTGACTTTGTACCTCTAGGTATGCAATATTCATATTTGTGTTTCATTATTTATGTTTCATTATTTTTCAGATGCCTAGGTAATTCCATGCATACCTGCTCGCTTGTTTACGTCCTAAGTTTACGTCTTATTTGTCGAGATGGGTACTTAATTTTTACTTTACCTTTAGAAAAAGTGTATGTATTTGTATGTGGCTGTGTGGTAATGTTTTGTATTTTTATGTACTTAGTGAAATTAAAGGTTGGACGTATGTTATGGTTTAACTATATAGGATATTTATTTATGTTATAGTTGGTTATAGTAAATAACGAGCGAGGATTTCTGGTGTCAAGACAAACCTTTTCGGTTTATGGACATCTTAATAAGTACTTTGTAATCATTTAGTAAAAACAAAATAAATGAAAAAAATATTTATACGATTTCGTTTTACCCAACCAGTAAATTCATAGCTACATACATATACCTAAGAGAATTCCGACTTGAATATTGCAGGCCCCTGGCAGGGCCTAAGTGGCCCAATAAGCCTGCGGTCTTAGTGGTTTAAATGGACACCTTCATTTAGTATCCATTAGGAAGGTAACCGCCAATAGATATCTCGTAAATAAATAGGATACATATATCTCGACCTATATATCTTGAAGGGAAGGCAGAGCGTAAACTGCTGTAAAAAACTGCCATTTACACCAAAAGTTTGAGTCATTTAGACGACTGTATAACCCAAGTATAACCATAGTGAGAGGTTGTCTTGTCTGCCTGCCGCCTATTATTGCGGTTTTAGGCAGCCAGTTTACAATTTTGACACATCGTGTATAAACATGATTTTTATGGAATTTCGTAACCGGAATACCGCAAAATCGCCTGAAGCGTGTGTTCTAGATTGACAGCCTACTCCTTTCGGTCGTAAGTACAACCGTACATGTTGACAGCTCTTCTATTTAGGTAATCTCCAACTACTTTGATAGAATGGTATGGAATCACAAAACAAGATTACGAAAATGATTTTGCTCCCATAAAACCTACGGCATGAAAACCTTATTTTTGACCGCTTTTTGCTTGAGCATGAATATCTAAGAGTAAGAAAATGTACCTATTCATCATAGAAAGCGCATCAGCCGACCTTGGAGGCATAACCAGATGGCTACATATCGATGGTAATATCGGTATATCGAATAAGCCTCAGGTATACGCGTAGCATTAGACTAACCGACAAACAATACATAGCTAATTTCGCATTAAGGCTCAGGTTAAATACAGTTTACCTATTAGGGTCATCGCATACCTAGCGAATTTTGACGCCGAGCTTTTGTAGTAGCATTTTGCATTGTTGGGCGCCCTCTGGCCATTTGGACCGATCACTCAAAAGAGAGCTGTAAGTAGCATATGGATCTCTTCTGATGGCGAAAACTGGACATCGTGCTTTATAGATGTTCATTAATTTGCATTAAAACAGCGCGCGCTTTTTGGTTACTGTGTGAAGCTGGCTTAAAATAGCATCATCCCAATTCTACCCATGGTCGTCGTAAAAAGCGACTAAGCATTAATTATCCAGGTAATGGGCAGCAGCCTTCCTTGTGAATAATACATCTTGCACCGCGTTCGTCTATCCAAATCCAACTGCCAAGCGTGGCGAGTATTATGGCAATACCCTCCGAGAAGGGGAGGCCCATGACCAGCAGTGGACTGTTGTGGCTGTAAAGGTAAGTTAAGGCGTTTAAAACTCTGCTAGATGTGTACCGACCTTAATACAAAATAATGCCGAACATAGACGGCCATCGATCATAATTCGGAGCAAAGGGGATGGAGCTAAGCTCATTGTATAACATAACTGGTGAGTATTATGGCAATACCTTCCGAGAAGGGGAGGCCCATGACCAGCCAGTGGACTGTTGTGGCTGTAAAGGTAAGACAAGGCGCTTAAAATACTGCTAGGTGTGTACCGACCTTAATACAAAATAATGCCGAACATAGACGGCCATCGATCATAATTCGGAACAAAGGGGATGGAGCTAAGCTCATTGTATAACATAACGTGCTAATGTACTGTTAATGTGTATCCCGATTGGCCACGAACAATCTACTCTGCATATTAATTGCCTATCTTTGCTCATTTGTATTTCTTTTTATTTTAGTTTTGATAGCTGATTTGTTTTAAGTTCCATAAATTTTTGCCTGAATTCTTCGACACGAATCTAGTAAAAGTTTAATTTTCCAATTTGTACTTTGGTAGCTACATTAGCATATCAACCTATGTGAGGGATCAACTTATTTTGGTTTTTATACGGTTACTAAAGCCACAATATAGTCCACTGCTGAACATAGGCCGCCCCCTAGTAGGGGGTTATTTGCCATACTCACCACGCTTGGCGGGTTGGTGAGCCCAATGATCAACATCTTGAGGTTACTAAACATTTATCCAATAATTTTACGAGTATAGGTATCATAAATGAGTGGGTTGATTAATGTTCTTCTGATAGTAACATACTCTTGAGGTCTACGAAAATCGTAGCAAATGCTACGAAGCTTGATAAAAGAAATTGTATTATTATTATTTTTACCTAAATTATTTGCTATACGAACACAACAATGCACACAATTAACGCTACCACAAGCAAATAAATTATTGTTTTTATGAAGAATTAAGTAAGGTCTAAACACGGCCCACAGGGCAAAAAACTCTATTACAGATCAAAAATTCTTAAAAAAAAACTACTCAAATATGTGTAACCGAAATCTATAACCCATTGATTTGGTATGTTTCCTTTAATTTTAGTTCGCTAAAAATCAGTAACGTCTTTTTATGGTTATACCTAAGAACCCAGTTCGTTGAATTCTGTTTGAGATATTTCATTACTCTGAGACTAGAACTAGACCATACAGTGTCAAAGGATTACCGAAAAGATATTCCCTTCGTAAGAGAAACTTTCCTAAGACCTCTGACCTCATAATTTGCACTACGCAATACGCACTGACCCCTTTTTGGGGTATATTTCCACCAAATAAATCTGTATTACCGCGGTAATATATTGTGAAGGCGCGAGTCCGATTCAGAACAGGCACAAATCATCAGAATGACCTGGACCCGGTATTAACTACTTACCTACGCTTTGTTACACAAACTACTTGTATTATGTAGGTAGGTAACATAGAGTAACTTGAATAGAGAGGGTAGGTAATGCCACCTAAGTACTACTCCACCGTACTTTCTAAATGCTCTGTAAATTTGTAGAATGGGTCCCCCTTGATATAAGTTAGTTACTCGTACCTAAATTATAATTTCACACTTGTATAGGACAATAACTTGTATAATAAGTTTATATAGAGGAAAAATTGCCAGATATTCAGATACTTTAGTAATCTGGTCATAAACGTGGTAAAAACTAAAAAGAAATAAGAATAACCCCCCTCGATTTCTGACCTAATTTAACAACAAATTTGGATGTTTCCGTCGGTGTGATTCAAGTGCTTGGATATTTTCCAAACTGAACATTTGTAGAGCAAAAGGACCCGTTTTTTCCATACGCAGGTACATAATATAAGGAATGCTAAACAATTCTAAATTAACCCAACCAAAGTCAATCAAGTCAAGACACAAACCCCTCTCAATCTCGCGTGACGGACAGCGTACCTACAATACCTAGTTACATGCCTTAAATTTAAGGGCTGTCTAACTTAAAATACTTAACCCACAAAACCCGGAGTCCATGTTAAAAACCTATACCTACTACCTACTTAATAACAGGCAAATTAATAAAAAAGTACTGGTATATTACATGACAACTACTCGAATTTAGGGCTCTAGGACTTCACGTATTTTTTTCAGCAAAAGGCATACCTATTTGTGTGACCTTGCTACATGATTTTACGTTTTAACATAATATTTTGCGTCGACCCCAACTGATTTGGAATAAGGGCAGGAAGACCACGACGAGGCATAGGTACCTATTTATCCAAAAATGCCACATGTCTTTGTCAGTCTAGAATTACTTGCACAACTACTACTATTACAGCCACAACAGTCCCAGGCTGAACATGGACTTCCCCCAATTAGGGGGTATTGCCATAGTCACCACGCTTGGCAGGCGGATTGGCGAGCGCAGTGCAAGGTGTTGAAGATATTTACAGGAAACGCTGCTGCCCATTCCTTGGATCAATCCCTTAGTCGCCTTTTACGACACCCACGGGTAGAAATGGGATGTTGCTATTCTAAGCCGGCACCACACGGCAGAATACTTGCACAAATTGAGTCCCTATTTATGTATTTACTATATTTTTACGATGGTCACAATAGCCATCTACGGGCGCATCAACGCCTTGATTAGGTGTCAAAGTGGTCGCTTTAGCTAAAATCGGTCGGAGAGATCGTCATCATCATCTATTTTACGATACAGCCCACATAGACCATTGATGTAAGTAAATTTGTGTGGCTTGGTTATATGAGTGTCTTGCGATAACTTTGGTACTCTACGATAAGTTCTTTTTGCTTTCGGTACTTCAGTTTGGTACCTTCTTGACTAAATCCAGGATGTAAAAAAATAACAACAAATATTTCAAGTTGAAAAAAATGGACCTCCCATACAAAATGCCGGGTTTGTATGGGAAGGCATTTTTATATACTTAGGTACTTACGAGTATTTCAACCTTGGGGGAAGTTCTTCAGTTAGATACCTACATGGACTGGTTCACCCCTTCAACATTCGCAGTAAATTTTTTACACCGTATCTAGACAGACACCTAGGTATAATATATCTTTTAGCCACAATTTTCCTTTCACAGTACAGAAAAGAAAATTGCAAAGACTAAATCGTCGCAGATGGTTCGGTTGCTGAGCTTCCCAAATTGAGACCAATGACTCCACACATTAGGCCTATCCACTGATGAGCTACGAAGATTGATAGCGTTTAGATAAACCTTTTTAGGGAGGCTTTATCATCCTATCATGCTAATCCATTCTGCAGCTAACATTTCCTTGCTTTTGCACACAATTACAATACAGCTACTTAGAACTATTTTAAGAGGCGATTTTTTGTTTAAAATAGCATCTACACTAATATAATAAAGAGGAAACTTTTATTTTTTTGTTCTTTTGTTTGTTTGTATGTAATCGATAAACTCCGAAACTACTAGACCGATTTCCAAAATTCTTTCACCATTAGAAAGCTACAACATTCCTGAGTAACATAGGCTACTTTTTACCACGGGAAAATTCCTCATTTCCACGGGTTCGGTTGCTGAGCTCCCCAAATTGAGACCAATGACTCCACACATTCGGCCTATCCACTGATGAGCCCCTACGAAGATTGATAGCGTTTAGATAAACCTTTTTAGGCCGGCTTTATCATCATAAATGGTACCTTCTTGACTAAATCTAGGATGTAAAAAAAATAACAGCCGATATTTCAAGTTTAAAAAAAATAACCTTCCATACAAAATGCCGGGTTTGTATGGGAAGGCATTTTTTTATATATTTCAACCTTGGGGAAGTTTTTCAGTTAGATACATCCCTTCAACATTCGCAATAAATTTTTTACACCAGGTTTAATATATCTTTTAGCCACAATTTTCCTTTGAGAGCACTTAGCTTAAGTATAGAAAAGAAAAATTGCAAAGACTAAATCGTCGCAGATGGTTCGGCTGTTGAGCTCCCCAAATTGAGACCAATGACTCCACACATTCGGCCTATCCACTGATGAGCTGCTACGAAGATTGATAGCGTTTAGATAAACCTTTTTAGGGCTTTTTAGTTAAATCTTTCTTACATCTAACGCGGCCGGTCAAAACATTTTGTATGGGAGGTCCAAATTATTTTTCATATTTTGACCTTATCCCTTAAGAAGAGTTATGTTGTTCAGTTTCATGGACTAGTTCACCCTTTAAGATATTTGCAGTCAAACGTGTACCACTAGAAATACCAGTGATTCTATTCGTTGCTTCAAGTGGAGAGAGATTTTTTTTTACACCTTATAGCTATACAACGTGTTACAATACAAAACAACCAATAAATCTCCCATACAAAGTGAGTTCATTTTGTATGGGAAGTCCAAATTTTTTTTTCATATTTCGAGCCATGTTTCATAGGGAACGTTGTTCAGTTTCATGAGTACCTTGACCACCTTTCAGCTTTATTGGTTGTTTTGTAACACCCAGTATAACTAATCTATCTCTTAGCCACAATTTCCCTTTGACAGCACTTGGCTTAAGTATAGAAAAGAAAAATTGCAAAGACTAAATCGTCGCAGATGGTTCGGTTGCTGAGCTCCCCAAATTGAGACCAATGACTCCACACATTCGGCCTATCCACTGATGAGCCCCTACGAAGATTGATAGCGTTTAGATAAACCTTTTTAGGGCGGCTTTATCATCCTATCATGCTAATCCATTCTGTAGCTAACATTTCCTTGCTTTTGCGCAAAATTACATTACAGTACTTAGAACTATTTTAACAGGCTCTTTTTGTTGTGTGGTGCCGGCTAAAATAGCATCATCATATATACAGGGTGTTAGAGACAGTGTACCGAAAACTTTGCAGGCGTGCTCAGACCATCAAACTGAACAACTTTTACTATCGAGCCAATGGTGGGAAACGAAAAAAAATTCCGACCTCCCAAAGTATTATATATTATTTAGCCACAATTTTCCTTTGAGAGCACTTAGCTTAAGTATAGAAAAGAAAAATTGCAAAGACTAAATCGTCGCAGATGGTTCGGTTGCTGAGCTCCCCAAATTGAGACCAATGACTCCACACATTCGGCCTATCCACTGATGAGCTCTCTACGAAGATTGATAGCGTTTAGATAAACCTTTTTAGGGCGGCTTTATCATCCTATCATGCTAATCCATTCTGTAGCTAACATTTCCTTGCTTTTGCACAAAATTACAATACACCTACTTAGAACTATTTTAACAAGCGATTTTTTGTAGGGTGAAGCCGGCTCAGAACGGCATCACCCCATATCTTTCCCGTGGGTGTCGTAAGAAGCGATCAACGGTATTGCCATACTCACCACGCTTGGCAGGCGGATTGGCGAGCGCAGTGCATGATGTTGCATTGACAGGGAACGCTGCTGCCCATTCCCTGGATAAGTATCCCTTAGTCGCTTTTTACGACACCCACGGGTAGAATTAGGGTGATGCTATTCTAGGCCGGCATCACACGGTATAGCTTAAGTATAGAAAAGAAAAATTGCAATTGATAGCGTTTAGATAAACCTTTTTAGGGCGGCTTTATCATCATAAACGGTACCTTCTTGACTAAATCTAGGATGTAAAAAAAGAACAGCAAGTATTTCAAGTTAAAAATAAATAGACCTCCCATACAAAATGCTGGGTTTGTATGGGAGGGCATTTTTTATATATTTCAACCTTAGGGGAAGTTCTTCAGTTAGATAAATGAACTGGTTTACCCCTTCAACACTCACAGTTAATTTTTTACACCGTATCTAGACAGACACCTAGGTATAATATATCTCTTAGCCACAGTTTTCCTTTAAGAACACTTAGCTTAAGTACAGAAAAGAAAAATTGCAAAGACTAAATCGTCGCAGATGGTTCGGTTGCTGAGCTCCCCAAATTGAGACCAATGACTCCACACATTCGGCCTATCCACTGATGAGCCCTACGAAGATTGATAGCGTTTAGATAAACCTTTTTAGGGCGGCTTTATCATCCTATCATGCTAATTCTGTAGCTAACATTTCCTTGCTTTTGCACAAAATTACAATACACCTACTTAGAACTATTTTAACAGGCGCTTTTTGTTGTTTGAAGCTGGCTTAGAATGGCATCACCCTTATCATCTCTTTCCCGTAGGAGTCGTTAGAAGTGATCAACGGATATAGGCGACAAACTGACAACCCGTTACTATGGTAATACACAGTCTTCTGAATAAATCTCAAACTTCTGCATACCCCGCAAGGGAGATAAGCGTGACATATATGTATATGAATGAATTTTTAAAATATTTATCATATATTTCAACCTTGGGGGAAGTTCTTTAGTTAGATACATGGACTGGTTCACCCCTTCAACACTCACAGTTAATTTTTTACACCGTATCTTTAAACAGACACCTAGGTACAATATATCCTTTAGCCGCAATTTTCCTTTTAGAGCACTTAGCTTAAGTACAGAAAAGAAAAATTGCAAAGACTAAATCGTCGCAGATGGTTCGGTTGGTGAGCTTCCCAAATTGAGACCAATGACTCCACACATTCGGCCTATCCGCTGATGAGCCCCTACGAAGATTGATAGCGTTTAGATAAACCTTTTTAGGCAGGCTTTATCATCCTATCATGCTAATCCATTCTGTAGCTAACATTTCCTTGCTTTTGCGCAAAATTACAATACAGCTACTTAGAACTATCTTAATAGGCGCTTTTTGTTGTGTGAAGCCGGCTTAGAATGGCATCACCCCATATCTTTCCCATGGGTATTGTAAGAAAGAAGCGATCAAAGGATTTGAGAGTTGATGTGTGTACCTATTACAAATATAGGCGACAAACTGGCAACTCGTTACTATGGTAATACACAGTCTTCTGAATAAATCTCAAACTTCTGCCTACCCCGCAAAGGAGATTAGCGTGATATATATGTATATGAATGAATTTTTAAAATATTTATCATATATTTCAACCTTGGGGGAAGTTCTTCAGTTAGATACATGGACTGGTTCACCCCTTCAACACTCACAGTTAATTTTTTACACCGTATCTAGACAGACACCTAGGTATAATATATCTTTTAGCCACAATTTTCCTTTGACAGCACTTAGCTTAAGTATAGACAATTAGATGTGTTAAAAAACAAAAAACCCGACTGCGGTAATTTTGAAGTAGTATTTTGCTGTAAAAATTAGCCACCTTGCATCTATAATTTTTTAATATAGCCAGTGTCACTCGCGCTGTTGAGACGAATCTAACGACACCTCATATGTCAAAATCCAACTGTCCGTTTGGGCTGTAGCCCGCGAAAAAGAATTTTCTTGTCCACATACATACATACATACCTACATACATACATACTCATACTATACATACATACATACATACTCTCGAAAACATAACCCTCCTTCTGAGGCAGTCGGGTAAAAAGAAAAATTGCAAAGACTAAATCGTCGCAGATGGTTCGGTTGCTGAGCTTCCCAAATTGAGACCAATGACTCCACACATTCGGCCTATATATCCACTGATGAGCTACGAAGATTGATAGCGTTTAGATAAACCTTTTTAGGGCGGCTTTATCATCCTATCATGCTAATCCATTCTGTAGCTAACATTTCCTTGCTTTTGCACAAAATTACAATACATGGGTACCTAGTTACAATTTACTACTACTTTTAGGATTATTTCAACAGGAGATTCTTTTATTGTTTCTAACTAAGAATTTTATGTAGTTTTTTAATCGTGTTTGTGTTTCAGAGTCAATCAAACCCGTCATGCAAAGCAATATAAATAATATTGATTCATTGATTGAAATATATAAAACTTAATAAAAACAACACGTGCTTTTGAAACATACATTTATCACACATCACATCACGCCTTATTCCCTTGCGGAGTTGGCAGAGCGGTAACGGCCGTAAAATATGGTCGTTATCGCCACGTTCGACATATATTTGAGGACCGTTTCGGGAAATCGTGTACCAATACAGTGACAGGTTGCAATTTTAGGCGGGTTGCGTCTAACGGCACCCGTGGGAAAGATATGGGGTGATTCTATTCGAAGCCTCACACGGCAGCATCATCAAAAGCATCACACGGCAAAACTAAGCACAATTTAAATTCGTTAAATTATTGAATTGCTATACTAAGTACTTGTTGCACTAAAAACCATGACAGGGAAATCAATGTTCGTACGAGTTCTCAAAAACAGTTCTATCGATTTCAACGAAATTCACATGAGTAAAAGAAACTCTATCACGTGTCAGGAAAGACGTAAGTATCAATAATACCTACTTTTCCACGTATCTATCAGGAAAAATCTAACTACTAACCGGAAAACTCATGTACGATGTTTGACTAAAATTTGCGCAAGGAAGACTTGTCTAATAAATAATGCGATCAACCTTCATACATTTATATCACATCACGCCTATGTGGTGATAGCGGGGTAGTCAGAGCGCTATCACCACATCTGACAAACATTTTAAGGCGTTTCAGAAAATTCGTTTATTCTTTGTACAGGTTGTTAGCCTATAGCCTAAAATTGTAATACACCATGAAGCCCTCGAGTCCCGCTTAGTTGCTTCTTACGACCCCTCGGGGAAGACGGATGCGGTGATGCAATTCTAAGCTGATGTCACACGGCTAGATACATAATCTATGAGCTACCAGTGAGAAAAGTTGCATTTCGTTAATTTACGAGTATATTTTTTGTACAACTTATGGCTTTTTGAACTTTACGAGCTTAAAAACATGTCAAATGATAACAGTTTGCATGAACTAGTTAAAAAATACTCTCAAACATTTAAGACAGCTTGTCTAATTGCTAAAGCTAATTTTATTAGTAATAAAATAAAGTCTTCTGACAATAAAATAAAAGCTGTCTGGAAAGTCATTAATAGCGAAACAGGTAAAACTAAGCCACGCGAAAATGACTTTTCACTTAATACTGACTATGGGATAATTAGTGCAAATTCAGATGTAGCGCAGGAGTTTGAGACTTTTTTCACAAAATCCCGCTAAAAACTACTGAGAATCTAAACTCTTCACCTACAATTTCATCGTCTTTTCTTAAAAACAATGTAGATGCTTGCAATTCTGAATTTAAATTTAGTCATGTAAGTCCCCAGTATATTTTAAAAACTTTTAAAGATATTAAAGTCAAGAGTACCGAAGATTTGTGGGGGATGTCAGTTAAAGTTTGTAAATCCTTAATTGATATATTAGCACCATACTTGGCAGACATCTTTAACGAATGTATTGATCATGGCATTTTTCCTGATTTAATGAAAGATAGCAAGGTAGTTCCGCTATTTAAAGCTGGCGACAAACAAGATCCCAGTAACTATAGGCCTGTTTCAATTTTGCCAGTACTAAGTAAAGTGTTTGAGAAGATCATACTCAATCAAATGCTGTCCCATTTTAATTGCAACAACTTGTTACACAACCAGCAATTTGGTTTTACAAAGGGACGTTGTACTACAGATGCTGGTATAGCTCTAATCAAACATGTATTTAATGCCTGGGAAGAATCAAAGGATGCCATTGGTATTTTTTGTGACCTTTCGAAGGCATTTGATTGCGTTGATCATGAAACTTTATTGTTGAAATTGGAACACTATGGTATTCGAAACGCAGCTCTGAATTTGTTGGATTCATATTTAGATAATAGAACTCAGAAGGTTCAAATAAACGGCACCAAATCACAGGGATCTCGTGTTAAAATTGGTGTGCCTCAAGGTTCTATATTGGGACCATTTTTATTTCTAATTTACATAAATGACTTGCCTTACATGATAGAGAATTTGTCCAAGATTGTATTATTTGCTGATGATACATCCCTTATATTTAAGGTCGATAGACGTGCACATAATTATGATGAAGTAAATCGTACTCTTGGACAAATTCACAGTTGGTTTAGTGCAAACAATTTAGTTCTTAATGCAAAGAAAACTAAATGTGTGTTATTTACTCTGCCAAATGTAGTACATTCTTTGGATAATTATATTGAACTAAATAATGAAAAATTAGAGTTTACTACCAGCACAGTTTTTTTGGGGATTACTCTTGACTCAAAGCTCCAATGGGGCCCTCATATTACATCATTGTCGGGGAGATTAAGTTCGGCTGCCTACGCGGTACGTAAAATTAGAGTAATCACGGATGTTGCAACAGCACGACTTGTTTACTTTAGTTATTTTCACAGCATTATGTCCTATGGAATTTTGCTGTGGGGTCGCGCCGCAGATATTGAAACAATTTTTGTTCTTCAAAAAAGGGCCATTAGAGCAGTTTATAAACTTTGTAGTCGTGACTCCCTAAGGGAACTGTTTAAAGAAATTAATATAATGACGGTACCATGTCAATATATTTATGAAAACATTATGTATGTCAGGAAGAACATAAATAATTTTACTAGAAATGATGACAGGCATAACCGCAATACTAGGAGTAAAAATAAAATAGATCAACCTAAGTATAGACTAGCTAAAGTTAGGACTTCATTTGAAGGTCTAAGTATACGATACTATAACAAAATACCGGAAGATATATTAAGTTTATCAGAAACTAAATTTAAATCTGTGATTAAGAAAACATTATGTTATAAAGCCTATTACAAGTTAGATGATTACATTAATGACAAAGAGGCATGGACCTCTGAAGTTCCAGCTCAGCACAAGAAACATGCACGCATTGTTAATACCAAATCGGGACGTGCATGGAATTTACAATTGACATAATAATAATTGTATAATTTTAATTTTTACGCTTAGGTATCTTAATTTTATTTGACATTCTATTTTGTTAACGTATATTGATTTTATTTTTATTTGTATTACTCCTTAATTCTTGACATGTATTTTTTACATTTACTATAAATCGACTTTTTTTTCTATGACATTTTGGTGCTCAATTGTTTAAAGTATGTATACTGTTATTTTAAAGACGAAACAGTTAGAATTATCTACTGTAATTTTTATTTTTATTTTGTTGAGCCCTTTTTGGCTATTAATATTAATTTATTTTCTAACTTAGCTAGGGTAGCATAGGGCCTAAAAATATTGTGAATTTTAGAATAGGTGCACTTCTGGGCAGGTTTTTGGGGGGTTTTCCTGTCCAGGGGGTCCGGCTAACTATACACATGTAACACCTTTCTTGTTTTAAATATTGACTTAGTGATTATTTTCATTTACTTGTCATTCATTGAAGCATAAAGACACATGCTGTGTGGTTAGCCTGGCCAGCCCCGAGACAGTGCCTTTATTTTTATTTTTTATCCCGCCCGAACCGCGTTTAGAGTAGGAACACAAATTGTTATAAAAAAGAGAAAATTTTGCACTACAAATTTTCCCTTTTTTAAGTTTGATTTAGAATGTGACTTTCTTAAAGTGAATTTTGTAATTCCTACTGAGAAATAAATGCTTTGAGTTTGAGTTTGAGTTTGAGCTTAGTTTGCACCAACTCTAATGCGATGAGTTTTTTGGACTTCATTCCGATTCTTTGCAGAGTTCCCTTAAAGAGTCTTTTGCTCTAGGTGTAAAGCATGGTAAGCTGTCAACGGAAACATCACCTCAAGTCCGTCGTAGATTACGTTAACGTTTTAGATTACGTTAAAGTTAACGTAGAACAAATGCGTTTTACGTGCCTGTGCGTAATAAACGTAACGTACAACGTAAATAATGTCTTAAGTCGTCTGAAGGCCAATTTAGGATTATGATGGATGCAAAATCTTCATTGTGTAAGCATTAGACAGGACAGGACAATAGCGTTGAATTTAGGAAGCCATTATGTAGCAATTTTTTTTTGTTCAGTTTTTTTTTCACAAATTGCAGCCTGACCGCAAATAGTACATTACGTCACAGGCCGAGTATATAGCAATATCTGGCCGAGTGGCATCTGGCCGAGTGGCCGAGACGAAGTCGAGGCCTTCTAAAGTAAACGAGACCAGAAATTGTTATTTCGGCCGAGGTTTGTATAGTGCTTTTCTCCAATTTGCAAGGAAACAAATATTTAAATCGTGATAAAATTGACACTTTGTAACTTTTAAAGTTCGCAAAGCGTTGGCGCTGGCTTTGCTTACTACGTTCCGTTTCATAAAGAATGCGCGGGAAATTCACATTCAGCCTTCAAACTTCAAACAAATTGTGTTCCATAAAACACCTAATCACGAAAGTGTGAAGTTTAAGAACCCTTTTATTACCGGCCTAGTCCGGCAATTTCTATTACAGTCCTCTGCGCCTTGACAACATAAATGAGCCCATTGACGTATTCTTTTTTTAAAGTAATGAAGCTATTTCCGAGCAAATTGGAGAAAAAAATAATGCAATACACTTTCCCGCATCGAATGTGCAAAAGTGACTTTCCCTCGCAAATTATACGCGTGAAACTAAGCGTAAAACCTATTTTTTTTTCAAGCTGGAGAGTGAAAAGAATATTTCAGGCAGTATAAAAAAATATATATCAAAAACAGTTAAAGTGCCAGCCACATAAATGAGGCTGAATCTTACAATACTTAACCTACCTAAGTAAGTAGGTACTAATTCTAAATAGCCATACCTAACCTACCATTTGAGGCATCAACCTATTCTGTTTATTTATTATACCTATTGTGTATATATAGGGTTACATTTTATTAAGAACAAATCTCTTGAGGGTGTGACGATCTACACACAAAACTGAACAACTTTTGTTTGAAACTTTTCTTCGAAATATGAAAAAAAAATTTGGACCTCCCATACAAAAATTCTGAAAAAGTGTGCATTTAGTATGGGAGGCCCAAATTATTTTTTCATACCTATTCCGAAGAAAATTTTCTAACAAAAGTTGTTCAGTTTTGTGAGTAGATTACACCCTCAAGAGATTTGTACTTAATTAAATGTAACCGTATATATTAAAGACTTCAACCATGAATGGGAAATTAATGTGATGTAATACCTACAAATAAATTTAATTATTTTACAGTAAGTTTTTACATTACATTATTATTTTTCACGGGCTACAGCCCAAACGGATAGTTGGATTTTGACATATGGGGTGTCGTTAGAGTCATCTCAGCAGCGCGAGTGACACCACTGTCTATATTAAAAAAATTATAGATTCAAGATGGCGAATTTTTAGAGCAAAATAATAAGGTTTTTTGTTTTTTAACACATCTACTTGTCAACTCCATTGACAGCCATTATTTTAATTTTGTCCTTATTCTTGTTACTAAGTTAATGATTAATTTATAAAATAAGTAGCACCTACCTGATTTAGCAATTTATAATTATAATGCATAAAATTTAACAAGCCAGAAAACCTAGAAAATCTCACAAGGTTGCCTGCATGCATATAATAACAGTAATACAAGGTATATACCAAATTTATTCATTATCTCTACAAAAAACGGTTTATATTTTGTTAGAACCATACTTATGGAGTTATTCTGCCTTAATGATGTAAGATATCCTTGACCGCCACACATAAGGTGAGATGTAATGCCCATATTCATATTATAGGTACTTCAAATGGTTTAGAACCTTACCTTACCTTATATTATTATTAGTATCCGAGATACGCAAAGTATAATTTGCACCTATAAAAGTTGACAACTTTTTTTTATAAAGTGTAAATTAAATCGAACCATTATGTACTAGGTAAGTACTTACCAATTCTTAGCATTACATTCCAGTACTCTTTCTTACTGCAAACTCACTAAAAATCCAGTTTAAAATATTAGTCGCACTTGCACCAAATTCAAAACTTGAAAGTTCACAAACTTGTAACTGGCAACTGGCAACTTACAACTTTCGTCAATGCTTTCGTCGCTTTCGTCCACGAAAAAAAGAAAGACGCTACTTTTTGAATGCAGAACGATAACTTTTTAAACAACGCTCGCTGTGAGTTTCGCGAATCGCGGCAAAGGGATTTATCTGCGTAGTGCCAACGCAACCGCACGGTGCCGCATCTCTCGGGAAACTGGCGGGAAATCTCGGAAAGCGCGCGAAAATCTCGCCGCCATTGCGCCGCGTCTGGATGCTGAGCGGTGCACGCTGGCTGGTGTATTACAAATGGGGTTTTCTTTGTCAAGGTCTTGGCAATGGTAGAAATGTTTAGATTACATCACTAGCGTGTAAACCAGAAACACTGTATGTGAGAGCACCTTAGTTTTGAGAAATTGAGCAAAAACAATTTCTATAGAAATTTCCTTTTTTTATGAATAACTTAAAACATTTGAACTTTTTTATGAATTGTACTAATGGATATTGGTAATACCTTACTAGCCATTCTAATTTTACGCATAAAAACATTAAACAATCAGAAATATAATGCAAATACAGTAATCTGCTTCTGCGTAATGAACATACCGCATACATATTGTGGTTTTGTAAAGCAAAAACACTGTATTGGTTCATACAGTGTATTTCTTTTACAATATTACTGTTGCGCAAAGTAGGGATGGAGTTAGCCTATCAGCAGCAGTCCTCTGATATGGTTGCAATGACTTCTGACATGGTTGCAGAGTCCTCTGACATGGTTGCAGCGTCCTCTGACATGGTTGCAGAGTCCTCTGACATGGTTGCAGAGTCCTCTGGCATGGATGTAATGACCTCTGACATGGTGGCAGAGTCCTCTGACATGGTTGCAGAGACCTCTGACATGGTTGCAATGACCTCAGTTATGGTGACAATGACGTCTGATATTGTTGCAGAGGCCTCTGATGTGAATGCAGAGTCCTCTGACATAGTTGCAGAGACCACTGACATGGTTGCAGAGGCCTCTGACATGAATGCAGAGTCCTCTGACATGGTTGCAGAGTCCCCTGACATGGTTGCAGAAGCCTCTGACTAGGTTGCAGAGTCCTCTGACATGATTGCAGAGGCCTCTGACATGGTTGCATAGTCATCTGACATGGTTGCATAGTCCTCTGACATGGTTGCAGAGACCTCTGACATGGTTGCATAGTCCTCTGACATGGTGGCAGAGGCCTCTAACATGGTTGCAGAGACCACTGACATAGTTGCAGAGTCCTCTGACATGGTTGCAGAGGCCTCTGACATGGTTGCATAGTCCTCTGACATGGTTACATAGTCGTCTGATATGGTGGCAGAGGCCTCTGACATGGTGACAGAGTCCTTTGAAATGGTTGCAGAATCCTCTGACATGGTTACAGAGGCCTCTGACGTGATGGCAGAGGCCTAAAATACGTTTTCACAGAACTCGACCATTAAGACGTAAGGTTACCTACTTCTAAATTGTCGCGTTCGGGGCACGCGCAATATTGTAAAGGAGAAACACTGTAAGTGTGTTTACAGTGTTATGGCTTTACAAAACATGGTATTATGCACATACAGTTTTTTTTTGTTTGTCTATAACTTCAATTGTATTTACTTTTATGATGAAATATTAAGTTCAGGGTATGTATTAGAGTCTAATTAACGTAATTAGCCTTATAGAGTTAAAACACTGTATGTGGCACTTACAGTGTTTTTGCTTTACACGCTAGATCACAGGTTACATGGTTATTATGACATACAAATGGAAACCTTGAACGTACTTTATCCCACCTTTGTTGGAGAGGCAGGTCTTTCCAATTCGTGGAATATATAGGTACAGGGAGTAACAGAAAGGGTACTTATAACAAACCGAAAGGAGGTTAAGGTACCTATTCATAAAACTGAACAACTTTCCCCATGGAACATGTGCCAAAATATGAAAAAAAATTGGCCCTCCCATACAAAATCGCCGATCAGCTAATTGATTTAGTACGGGGGGACCAAATCTTTTTTTTTTTATATTTCGACCCATGTTCCATGGGGAAAGATGTTCAGTTTCATGAGTAAGTACCTTGACCTCCTTTCGGCTTGTACCCTTTCCGTTACTCCCGGTACCGGTACCTATATAAGGCCTAACTAGTAGATATCTAAGTACTAGGTCTGATTTAACGTGACGGCATAGGCTTTTAACCTAACTATAACCCTTATATAACCTTTTCAAATTATTAGCTCTGTGTAAGTAGACTCGGGGCTACCATTCCTTACGCAACAGATAGCTAGAATGTAGGTGTACTACTTACTTACTAGTGGCGAAGGGTGTTAAACAAAGGTAATTAGGTAGGCCGCCGGATCAGAAAAAATAAACTTACTAAAACTAGATTGATTGATAATATGAGATTATGGATTTGTAAATTTCTGAAAGGGAAGCCTATGTACTTAAATCGGCGCGCAAGGCTAGGCCTCTCATTTAAATTATAACCATGTAGGTTTTGTATATGTACTTGCCCGCCCTTTACCTAATTTGTTTTATTTGTTGTTATAACAGAGAAACACATTTGTTGACAAAAATTATCACTGCTCGTATTTCAAACGCACATGTTGTCGAGAAAATAAAATGTATTAACAGGAAAAGCGTTCCTTGATCCGATTACAAAGGGTTTCGCATTCGAAGCTTGTTACTATAAAATACAATGAGTGTTTATTTAAACATGTAATAATACACTGACATATTACGCCGCGCTTGTGTAAAAGCTACCCTTCTCAGAGCTTTGACATTATAGACCGAGCGACGGCTGGTCTCAACCATATCTCATAAAAGAATAGAATATTTTAGCTATGTACGGGTAGAGGAGCTCTAGTACTTCAGATTGGTCGTGGTCTGCCGCGGCGCAGCTTGGCACGTTTGGCGGAGTAGCTAAAAGTTTGCCCTGTGAAAAAAGTTAAAAATATCTCATCGAAGAATAGAATGAGACATGGCTGTAGCGATAGGAGCAGTTTAGTAAAGCGTATAAATCTTGGTCTGCCGGCTGCTATCTTGGCACGTTTGGCGGAGTAGCTAAAAGTAAAAAAGTTAAAAATATCTCATCGAAGAATAGAATGAAAATATATTGTACCGATAGCTTGCTTGAGTCTGCCTACATATATACTGGTCTGCCTGGTCACAGCCTGGCAGTTTTCCCGGTCCGACCACTTTTACGTTTTTTAGTAAAAAAGTTATCTCTTCGAATAATAGAATAAAAAAATATCTCGTACCGATAGCTTGCTTAAGTCTGCCTATAATAAAAATACTGGTCTGCCTGATCACAGCCTGGTAGTTTTCCAGATACGACCATGCTTACTTTTTTTTGAAAAAAAATTATTAGCAAAACACGAGGTATGAAATCATCATGTCAACAAAATGACAGCCGATGTGGAGCAGTGATTAGCTACGACTGCCTGAAACGTATCACGTTCAATTCCTGTGTGCCATAGCTTCAGGTTATAGCTTTCAATATTTTTACGGCATCCTTAATCAATACGTAACCTACCCTGAAGCTGAAGCTATGGCACGCATTTAAATTAGCACCTGTATATCGCGTTGAATTTATTTTATTTCAAAAATGAAATTAAATACCAAATCCCTGGGACCTTGTACGATTTGTGATTGTAGGATGTCAAATAAGTAAGAACGCACAACATATCCTTACTAAAAATTACAAAAAGGAAAAAGATGTTTGATTTCTAGATGCCGTCAAGTACAAATGTAGGCAAAAGGTGCGTATTATACGAGGGAGTGCAGCTTTATAATCGTCTACCCACAGACATCAAAAACTCGAAGCCATTAGCAACCCATGTAGCAACCTTTAAAAAGATTATGAGATTATACAGTGACACATTTTTAATGGTCTTCTTGCTAGTCTAGTCACAATCAGATGTTTAAGTAACTAGAACTGCGTTCATAAGTTTTTATGTAAAATTTTGTTTATACTTAAATTATTATTAGTGTTTCTCAGTAAGTGAATCAAATGTATTCTTTTGAGAAATAAAGTATCTTGAACATAGACAAAGTAATATACATATATTGTATCTCTTGGATGGCTCCCGTAGACTCAAGTTTCTCCAAGTTTGCATCCAAGGCTACGTGAGTCATGTTCAAATATTTTATTTTCGTACCTACTTACATGGGATGTTCTTGTCTGCCGTGTGATATTTCCTGAATTAAGTACCTTCTTTCACATACAAACACAAAGTCAATCTGGGATGAAGAATTTGTGAAGATAAGTTGGCAGATTTAGAAAGATATGGAAACTTCGCTCTACATGTGACAGATCAATTTTTGAAAGTCTGATTTATGAAACGATGTTTTGGAATTGATTAGGGTGTGTGTGAATAAATTTGAGCCGTAAAAATGTAACATACGTTTATTCAAAAATATTCTAATATATAATATGTTTATGTAAGCAGTTAGCACACGTTTTAAAAAAAAAATATCATTAAGTTGCCAAACTAACGGCATTTGCTACGACCTCGTAGCAAAGTGCTACGACCTCGTAGCAAAGTGCTACGGATTTGGAATTCATGTCAGTGTATTCGACAGATTGTTGCCTAAAAAACTACCTTTTGTAAGTGGTACTAGAAGCCACTATATTCACTGATCGGGTTATTTAGCCAGTGAGAGATCATAGAGAGAATGGGCGGGACCGGACATTTTTAGGGTTTCGTAGTCTACTAGAAACCCTTATAGTTTCGTCATGTCTGTCTGTCTGTCTGTCTGTCTGTCTGTCTGTCTGTCTGTCTGTCTGTCTGTATGCCGCGCCCTCATATCTTCGTCAGTTTTAGAGCTATCGACATGAAATTTGGTGAGAAGATAGATCGTGTTGACCCAAATATAGAAATGTTAAGAAAAAAATATTTAAAATGTTTTTTGGACCCCCTCCCATACAAGTGAAAGGGGGGCACAATTTTTTTTTTCTTCTGTAATATTGAGTAGGGTATCGTTGAATAGGTCTTTTAAAATTAAGGTGAAGTTTCTTTGAAACAAATTCTCTAAAATGTTTCTGTCACGAGATATTTGCTATTAAAAAGGGCGTTTTTGACCCATAATTTGTTCCAGCTGTAACTTCTAAAGTATAAACGCTAAAAATTTGAAATAAATATGCAATATAGCTTACAATCTGAAGTTACAATGAAAACTATAACGGATATCGTACCCTTAAAGGTTTCAGGAAAAATTGAGTTTTTATATTTGCGGTTGGTCATCATACTGCTGCTAACAAACCAGCAACAAAATTAAGTTTGTAATGCTGAAAAACCTGATATTTAAACGTTGACTACGAAACCCTATTTGTGGGCGTGTCTGACACGCTCTTGGCCGGTTTTATTTCAGAAATTGGCTTAGGTTAACTAGGATATAAAAATCCTAAACTTACTACAGCTACTAGCTAGGTACTAATACTACTACTAATACTTACCTAGTAGAGCGATAGCCCACCAAACACCGAAGGTTTTTGGATTAAGGTGCAGTACACCCCGTCTGCGTACGCAGGACGTATGCGTGCGTGTCATCAAAAACGTACCGGTTGTAATGTATGACTGTATATAAGAGGCAGCACACTGCTTGCGTATGCGTACACGTCATCACTCGCGTACCGCGTTGTGCCGTTTAGGTATATTATCTTAAGGTCTCATAAAAAACAATGTCATAGTGACGCGCATGATGACGTGTAGGTACGCCACGCATAGATCCTAAAGATACGTAGGCAGTGTGTTCTGCCCTTTATATTTTCTTTAGAATAATACCTGACTGAATACCTAAACTAGAAATGCCAAATATTGCAAATCAAAACCATAACTCTCGCGACCCAGTTGATAACAGGATATTGAATCCAGCCAGTCTCCCACGAACCGGAAACGGCCGCGGCAATTCGGGCCTCAGCTTCCGGTCGTTACGATTAATTCCAAAACTTCGTTATCTCGCAATCCGGCCTGAAATTAGGGTTGCCAGGTCTTGCGAGTTTGGCCTGCGGCTTGCTAATTATGTCGCATAGGACATAAGGCACTATTTAGGACTATTTCAGGACTATTTTTTGGCATGACCAAAATTGCTATTAGTTAGGATTATAGGTGAGGATTACAGCTTTCGGGACACCAAAAAAGCCGGACGTGTTGCATTATAACGATTTTCATTCTGCTTTTAAAACAAAAGTGAAATAGCCAAGCTTAATCGGATTTAAATTTGGGGTAAAAAGCAAACTGCTTGAATTTTTGGCCGGACAGGCAATCAAACAGCCTGACAGCCTGACTACATCCGGCTTTATCCGGACCCCTGGCAACCCTACCTGAAATTGACAAACTTTCTCACACTTAACACTATGCCTATGGAAGATAATATCAATCTGCAGGTTTAAAATTCAATGAGGGTATTACATACAGGGTGGACCACACAATGACGTCGATAGACAAAATTTAAATTACTTATACTGAGAGGTATCCGAATCACCCCCCATGTATGTTTCGGGATTATTTGTAGTTTCGGAATTATTCAATTTTAAAAGCTTTTATTTAACTTGCAGTGTATGTATGTATGTAAGTATGTAAGTATGTAAGTATGTAAGTAAAAATGTTTGTTCGGGGCAAATCTTGCAACTCAATTTAGAAGCAGATATCTTCAACCGATTGAGCTGAAATTTTGTATACACGTTTAGTTCGGATGACAATGCATACCTAGTTATATGACGTCATTCTAAATCTATCATGGCGGAATATCCAAGATGGCCGACAAGTAATTTTTGACGCACTCCTACAATATGGGTGTCAAATGAAAGGTCTTGCTGAGTACAATTCAGAAAATAATATGGCGGACATCTAAAGATGGCCATCTAAGATAATTTATAATATGAGTGTCAGATGAAAGGGATTGCTGAGAATTACCTATTCGAATTATAAGTTGACGTCACTCTAAATTCACAATAGTGGACTTCTTAAGATGGCAGAATATCATTTTTATGCTTTTTTACAATATGGATGTCAAATGAAAGGAATTTTTCAGAATAACTCGGTGACGTTTATATGTCACTCAAAACAAAACCTGATATAGCGGAATAAAAGTTAGATGACGTATTAAGTTTGTTATGTTTTCTTACAAAATGGGTGACAAACATAGACAAATGAAAGGTAAATACTAGTGTGAGGTAAATTACGTTGCTTTGAACAGATTTTTAGATTTGAATGGTTGTTGTGTTGGGGTTTTTAGTCTTATGTTCATGGCACTGTCAATGAAGAATGTTGTCAATTTATACCTATTAGATTCATGAATGCAATAAGTAGGTTCTATCGCACAACATAAATAATCAACTGTGGCATAAAATTACAGATATTACTAAAAAGCAAAAAATAAATTTAAGGTAAAAAACATTTTTAACAGCTTTGATGTGGAGTCTCTATTTACCAACGTGCCGGTGGTCGAATGCCTGAAAGTGGTAAAGCAAGTGTTAGATGATAACAACATCCCGAAGGTATATGCCAAACTTCTAGAACATTGCTTGACTTCTAGCTATTTCGTCTACCATGGTCAGTTTTTTCTACAAATAGATGGTGTAGCAATGGGCAGCCCAGTAGCCCCAGTAGTTGCCAACCTATGGATGGAGCACTTCGAGTTTCTGGCCATTAACACTGCACCATTGCCAATCAAGTTGTGGAAAAGATATGTTGACGACGTGTTCTGTGTACTGGAGGGAGACGACCAGTCAGTGCAGCAATGTCTACTGCATCTTAACTCGATCCACAGCAACATACATTTCACGGCAGAAATAGAGAAGGATAGGTCTCTGGCATTCCTGGATGTGAAGTTGACGGTCAGAAGCGACGGCACTCTCAGTCACACGGTCTACAGGAAACCGACACATACTGACCGATACCTACACGCAACATCGCATCACCATCCGCGACAGATTAACTCAGTGGTTACCTCCTTAACAAATCGCGCCTATGACCTTTGCGATAACGAACACCTTCATGAGGAACTGCAACATGTTCAACACGTACTACTGAGCAATGGCTACCCTAACAAAATTCAGCCTCAGAAACACAAGACTAGGACACCAATTCCCAAGGTTGAGCGTCGTGCTGCATTTCTTCCGTATGTGAAAGGAGTAACAGACAGGATCGGACGGATACTGGATAAGTATTCGATAAAAACTGTGTTCACTCCTTTCAAGAAGATATCGCAGTTTCTACGGTCACCAAAGGATCGATTTCCATTAGAATGTCCAGGGGTGTATAAAATAGACTGTAGTTGTGGACTGTGGTAGCTGTTACATTGGTCAAACTAAGCGGACCATCTCCACCCGTGTCAAAGAGCACATAAAGGCAGTGAAAAACAATGAAGCACATAAGTCTGCCATTGCGGAACACCTGCTTGAGTCTGGTCCAAACCACTGGATCGAATTACATAATCCAAAAGTACTTTCGACCGAACGCCACTACATACCAAGACTGGTAAGCGAGGCTATTGAAATCACCAAGTACAAAAATTTCAATAGAGAAGATGGCTTCAAATTGTCAAGTACATGGAATCCAGTGGTAAACTTGTGTAAAAATAAGTTTGTGTCTAAACCTGCAATAAAATGGGTAGTATTTAAACGCTAATAAAAAAATATCCTTTTTCTATGCAATAAGATTCCAAATTCCCATCAAAATTACTGATTGCACAGCATAATATTCAACTCAAAATATCACTAAACACACTACAATTTATTTTCGCAGCGTACAGCGATTTTTCCTAAAGCAAAAGCTTTTTCATCAATGCACAGCTAATAATCTTAATGCACATTATACCTGTTAACTCTTTTTCTTTTAAATATAGCTTCTATTTTTATATTATTTACAGCAGTTTTTATTAGAGATGAACCATCATCGTTAATCATACACATCGATAATCATATTTTAAATTGATGACGCGCATAGTGTGTCGTTTCTGGCACATCGCCGGCCGCTGCCGCGGCACGCTCGCTCCGCTCGCTCGGCTCGTGCGTTGTGGTCAAAGTTCTAACCTAACCTAACCTAACCTGGCGCTTTCCGCGCCAGGTTCGGTTAGGCTATACCTAACGGACCTATAAACTTATGTTTACTTACGTATGTTTACTGGTTAATATGCGACTGGGATAGTTATTTTGCTATGAAATATGGAAAATTTGCTGTGCAGTCAGTATCCATGCTATGTATGTAGTATTTTTGTACAAAAATAGATTTATCTGTATTGCATTATAAGGAAAAAAGTTATGTCATATTGATGTAAAATTTCGAATTATATGCAGTTTATGTTTTGTTAAACATTTAGTTTATTTGTAGTGAAGTAATATATTTGCTGTAAAAACAAATATTAATGATGAATATGTATTGGTAGGCGATTATTTATTTGATATGCAATTTATAATATCCCCAATAAAATCATGCGATACCGTTAGTGTGTGTTGTCGAGATGACTTTCGAGTGAGTTCCGATAGTGACCAAAGTGTTCCGAAAAAACGCAGAAGAATGAGGGTAGACAGATATGTTTGCCCTTAGCCGTCACCCGCAGCCGCTCCAGTTTACCCGTGATCATGGCGATTGCAACATCGCCGAAATATTGGGTGCTCGATATACCCCTACCGTGAGTTAAAACCCGTTATAATGTCTTATAGTTTTATTTTTAAACAAGCTTTTATTGGGTGCGCTAAAAAATATTAAATAATCTGTTTACTAAAACTTTAACTTGTAACTTTTAATGGCATTAAATCTACGTCTTCACAATTTATACGATATAAAAGCTTGTCACGAGATTTGACCTGTATATGTCGCAGGAATGTAGCGAAATCCGGTAATTCGCGAAATCCTAGGCCCTTCGCGAAGAGCCGGATAATATCGAAATGCATCGATTTATACGCACATTTCCCGGAAATCTGCGAATTCGTTATTTGCATGGACATAAATCCAGGAAAACTGCGTATAAGGCGACACGCGGCTACGAAGTCGCCTACGCACCTGCTACGAAAGGTTCCATATGCTGATCAGGTGGTTCAGCCTGCAATTGCCTACTCATTCATGACCATGACCATGCCTAGACTATGACCATGACCATGACCATGACCATGCCTAGACTATGACCATGACCATGACCATGACCATGCCTAGACTATGACCATGACCATGACCATGACCATGACCATTACCATGACCATTACCGTGACCATTACCGTGACCATTACCGTGACCATTACCGTGACCATTACCGTGACCATTACCGTGACCATTACCGTGACCATTACCGTGACCATTACCGTGACCATTACCGTGACCATTACCGTGACCATTACCGTGACCATTACCGTGACCATTACCGTGACCATTACCGTGACCATTACCGTGACCATTACCGTGACCATTACCGTGACCATTACCGTGACCATTACCGTGACCATTACCGTGACCATTACCGTGACCATTACCGTGACCATTACCGTGACCATTACCGTGACCATTACCGTGACCATTACCGTGACCATTACCGTGACCATTACCGTGACCATTACCGTGACCATTACCGTGACCATTACCGTGACCATTACCGTGACCATTACCGTGACCATTACCGTGACCATTACCGTGACCATGACCGTGACCATGACCGTGACCATGACCGTGACCATGACCGTGACCATGACCGTGACCATGACCGTGACCATGACCGTGACCATGACCGTGACCGTGACCGTGACCGTGACCGTGACCGTGACCATGACCGTGACCATGACCGTGACCATGACCGTGACCATGACCGTGACCATGACCGTGACCATGACCATGACCATGACCATGACCATGACCATGACCATGACCATGACCATGACCATGACCATGACCATGACCATGACCATGACCATGACCATGACCATGACCATGACCATGACCATGACCATGACCATGACCATGACCATGACCATGACCATGACCATGACCATGACCATGACCATGACCATGACCATGACCATGACCATGACCATGACCATGACCATGACCATGACCATGACCATGACCATGACCATGACCATGACCATGACCATTACCATGACCATTACCATGACCATTACCATGACCATTACCATGACCATTACCATGACCATGACCATGACCAAGACCATGACCATGACCATGACCATGACCATGACCATGACCATGACCATGACCATGACCATGACCATGACCATGACCATGACCATGACCATGACCATGACCATGACCATGACCATGACCATGACCATGACCATGACCATGACCATGACCATGACCATGACCATGACCATGACCATGACCATGACCATGACCATGACCATGACCATGACCATGACCATGACCATGACCATGACCATGACCATGACCATGACCATGACCATGACCATGACCATGACCATGACCATGACCATGACCATGACCATGACCATGACCATGACCATGACCATGACCATGACCATGACCATGACCATGACCATGACCATGACCATGACCATGACCATGACCATGACCATGACCATGACCATGACCATGACCATGACCATGACCATGACCATGACCATGACCATGACCATACCATTACCATGACCAATACCATGATTACCATGACCATGACCATTACCATGACCATTACCATGACCATTATTATGACCATTACCATGACCATTACCATGATTACCATTACCATTATTATGACCATGACCATTACCATGACCATTACCATGACCATTACCATGACCATTACCATGACCACGACCATTACCATTACCATGACCATGACCATTACCATGACCATTACCATGATCATTACCATGACCATTATTTGGTCACGGTAATGGTCATGGTAATGGTCATGGTAATGGTCATGGTAATGGTCATGGTAATGGTCATGGTAATGGTCATGGTAATGGTCATGGTAATGGTCATGGTAATGGTCATGGTAATGGTAATGGTCATGGTAATGGTCATGGTAATGGTCATGGTAATGGTCATGGTAATGGTCATGGTAATGGTCATGGTAATGGTCATGGTAATGGTCATGGTAATGGTCATGGTCATGGTCATGGTCATGGTCATGGTCATGGTCATAGTCTAGGCATGGTCATGGTCATGGTCATAGTCTAGGCATGGTCATGGTCATGGTCATGGTCATAATCTAGGCATGGTCATGGTCATAGTCTAGGCATGGTCATGGTCATGGTCATAGTCTAGGCATGGTCATGGTCATGAATGAGTAGGCAATTGCAGGCTGAACCACCTGATCAGCATTATGGAACCTTTCGTAGCAGGTGCGTCGGCGACTTCGTAGCCGCGTGTCGCCTTATTCGCAGTTTTCCTGGATTTATGTCCATGCAAATAACGTATTCGCAGATTTCCGGGAAATGTGCGTATAAATCGATGCATTTCGCTATTATCCGGCTCTTCGCGAAGGGCCTAGGGATTTCGCGAATTACCGGATTTCGATACATTCCTGCGACATATATAAGGTGTAAAATCAACTGCAATATTTTGAGGTGAACCAGCCCATGAAACTGAACTACTTCCCCAAGGAACATAGATTGAAATAACGAAAAATTTTTTGGACTTCCCATACAAACTGACTCGGTCGGGTGGTACATTTTGTATGGGAGGTCCAAATTTTCTTATCATATTTCGACCTATGTTCCTTGGGGAAAGTTGTTCAGTTTTATGGACTGGTTCACCCCTTAAAATATTTGCAGTTGATTTTTTTACATCCTGTATAAATCAATAAATAAATTAGGTAGCCAGTGTAAGTGATCTTGAATAAACTTTTAAACTAAGTCACACCACACGAGTTCCTAGTTTCCTACTTAAATCTCGCGACAAGCTTTTATATCGTATAAATTGTGAAGACGTAGATTTAATGCCATTAAAAGTTACAAGTTAAAGTTTTAGTAAACAGATTATTTAATATTTTTTAGCGCACCCAAATAAAAGCTTGTTTAAAAATGTTTTTTACCTCAAATTTAATTAAAGTTGTATGGGAAAATTTCAACTAGCAGGATTTTCTTCGTTTTTTTTTACTTCTGTCTGAAAAATGCAGCCAGTAAAATTTTACCCATACAATTTTTTAAGTTGAATAACTCCGGAACTACAAAAAATCGCGGAACATACATGGGGTTGATTCGGATACCTCTCATTATAAGTAATTTAAATTTTGTCTATTGACGTCATTGTTTGGTCTACCTGTATATGTCGCAGTACGATGGCAGAATTAGGTTTTTGGCCAAAAACCTAGGTTTTTGGCTAAAAACCGGCATATGGCAAAATCGTAGACTTCCTTCGGCCATCGTCCTAAGCTGATCCAGGTTTTTGGCCAAAAGCCTAGGATTTCGGCCAAAAACCCAGGATTTTGGCCAAATTCCTAGATTTGTTTAGTATTATGGCTTTTTTAACATTTCGGGGGAACTTCTTCGTCTTCGTGTGGTACAACAAGTTGCCCAACGACCCGATGAACCCTGGTGTCGGAGTTTTCAAACCGCCTACTGCAAGTCAGTTTAGGACGATGGCCGAAGGGAGTCTACGATTTTGCCATATGCCGGCTTTTGGCCAAAAACCTAGGATTTTGGCCAAAAACCTGATTCTACCATCGTACTGCGACATATATACCTACAGACATATCACGCCTATACCCATTACGAGGTAGGCTGAGTGTAAACTAGATATTTGGTACCTCGTAAGTATGTTAAATCATTATCAAATTGTATTTTCTTGTACATTTTACCTAACTTCATAGGTCAGAACAGAAATGAGAAGATTTATTCAAATCATTATTTTGACAATTTATGTAGGCTCGAATATGTAGGTAAGTACTAAAACTAAGAACAACTAGCTAGTAGTCATATTTTATTTCTTAAATTACTTACCTTATCAATAACACATTTACATCTTAAAATTCTTACCTACGCATTACGAACTAATAATTTAACTCAGTTTGGAAAAGAAAAGTTTAACTTGTTTGTTGGACTGCCTCAGTCTATGAATCACCGTTCCACCGCTCTACCGACTGAGCTACGGGCGCCTAGCGGACCCTGGTGAACTTTTCAACCTCTTGATGGTCGTCTCCAAGCGACGATTAAGCGACATCTAGTAGTAGTTTTTACAACTAAATACTTTGGTTAGTCCACGTTACAGTAGGAATTCAAACCATATGATGAAGCTATTGGAATTTTTAATGCACTCACAGCGCTATAATATTCAATATTAAAAATTCACTAGCGACCGCCGGGACCGTGAATTTTTCAATTTCCTCATTATTTAATTTATGAGAATATTATAGGGCTGTGAGTGCATTAAAATTCCAATAGATTGCCTCAGTCTACTTCACATGACTTTGTAATCATAAAGGTTACGTAGATCCGTTGGACACAGTGGATTCAGACCTATGTCACAAACTAGAGAGACGGCGCGCGGAGCGCCTTTACAGATGGCTCACTCAGTACTGGTGACGATTTTGACGTTTACTGGAATCTCAGAGGAACTCAAGGTAACTAAGAAGCTGGTTGCCACGAACGTCATATTTCCTGCATTGAAATCGGCTCAGAATCATATAATGATACGTTCTTGTATCTGATTTTGTTCTTCTCCATTGACAGTTTTGACAGTAGCAACCCTGGCTTTGTAACAAGTGAAAACAACGAAATTATTAAATATGGTCGAGTGTTCCTTCTGTAAACTCTCTATTTTGTGGCGAAAGCATTGTGTAGGACTGCCTCCGAATACCTTGCAAGGGTTGCGGAAATTCGTTGGATACAGTTGTCGTCGGTTCAATATCACGGTCTATGACATCACCAGGGAAAGGCCTGTGTCGAGATGTGGACATTTTGTCGTATATCTGACGCTATGGTAGCACTTATTTATGCTTATGATGATACAAGGCTACCGGATGTGTAGAACCTAAAGCTTTTAAGAGAATATCCATTCTGCATTCAAGAAATCTTTGTGTCTTGCACGGAAATACTAGAAATCAGAGCGTAACGTAAGCGACATTTTCATAGAATGTCCCATATATGAACGTCTCACGACATCTCGACTGTTGATGATGCTGTTATGGATCTTTATCTTGCCGAGCGAGGTGGTCCTGTCATTGCAGCTCTCCGCAGTTGGTGATGACAACCTTGGCGGAGGTGGTGCCGGACTTGCTGCCGTATCGCTCCATCTTCTTTATGTCCTAAAGAAGATACGCTTACCGGAACGAACTAAAACTTCGGAGGAACTCAAGGTAACTAAGATGGTTGCCACGAACGTCATATTTCTTGTATTGAAATCGGCTCAGCATCATATGACATTCTTGAATCAGTTTTATCTGTATTTCGTCCTCGTATTGAATCTAGCAACCCTGGCTATGTAACAATTGAACAGGACCAGGAACAGGATTGTCCTGTATTGTAACAATTGAAAACAGCGAAATTACTAAATAGGGTCGAGTAATCCATCTGTAAACTCTCTATTTTGTGGCGCAAGCATTGTGTTGGACTGCCTCCGACGGCCTCGTAAGGGTTATATTATAACCTGGTTCACATCTTGCTCAAATGTCATGTAATATGAAAAAGACGCAATCAATAATGTTGCTATTTTGGGTCCCCTTCTTTTGGGAACCAGGTAGTACGGAGATTCGTTGGATACAGTCGTTATCGGTTTATAATCACGGTCTATGAAATCGCCAGGAGAAGGCCTATGTCGAGATATGGACATCACACGATATTTCAAATTGTTGGTAATGATGTTATGGATCTTTATCTTGTCGAGTGAGGTGGTCCTGTCATTGCAACTCTCCGCAGTTGGTGATGACAACCTTGGCGGAGGTGGTGCCAGATTTGCTGCCGTATCGCTCCATCTTCTTTAGGACATCTAGCCCTGAAATAGAAAATTGATCTAGTTATGAAGACGTTCAGCTTACTTAATGGGTTAGGTACTTACGTGATTTCTAACGCCCTTTATAGATCTACTTGTTTCAACAAACCCTATTGCCGGCTTAGAATAGCACCGCCCCATTTCTACCCATGGGTGTCGTAAAAAGCGACAAAAGGATAAATCATCCAGGGAACGGGCAGCAGCGTTTCTTGTAAATGCAACACTTTGAACTGTGCTCGCGAATCCGTCTGAGAAGCGTGGTGAGTATGGCAATACCCGCCGATAGGGGGAAGCCCATGTCCAACAGTGGACTGCTGTGGCTGTTATGGTATGGTTATGGTAAACCCTATTGATCCACAATTGACACACAATTTTATTACCTGATTTATTAAATTACTGACCTGATATAACGTGGCCGAATACTACGTGTTTGTTGTCCAGCCAGTCCGTTCTGGAAACAAGGAAAATAAATTACATTTTACTGAATTGAAGAAAAACTACAATTTCTATCGAATTTTCCTCGAAATCTCGAATAAGGTTCTAACATGGTTGCATTAAACATTGATGTTTTCAAACATGCCAAGACAGACAAGACTGTTGCCTGAGTAGATAACAAGATTTGCCCCGAACAAACATTTTTACTTACATACTTACATACATACACTGCAAGTTAAATAAAAGCTTTTAAAAAACAGGTCACTTTTCGTACAAGCGTCAGTTCGAATTGCCTTGTACATGGGTTAAAGGTCATCGTACTTTTAGCTGCACAGCCGAGACGCATCAACTGTTATGCTGATGGTGTGACCAAGTTGTTTCTATCAGTCACTTGTAAAGTTTCAGCCTATACAGAAAACTATCTTACGTTGGAATGGAACTTACTTCGCTGTACATAAAAAGAACTGTGATCCATTAGTGTTAGGTCCCGAGTTAGCCATACTCAGTATCCCTGGACCGGTGTGTTTCAATGTGAAGTTCTCGTCCTCAAACATCCGACATTATCTCATAGATGGGTCAACTTACCCTGGTTGTTCATACGAACTATAAGAAATAAACAGTATTTGTTGATACTTACTTTGCTGTACATAGGAAGAACTGTGATCCATTAGTGTTAGGCCCCGAGTTGGCCATACTCAGTATCCCTGGACCGGTATGTTTCAATGTGAAGTTTTCGTCCTCAAACTTGCAACCGGATAATATGGACTCATCAGTGCCATATCATAGAGGCTTTAATTATACTGGTTATTCTTACGAACTATAAGAAAAATCCAGTCTTTGTTGGTACTTACTTTGCTGTGCATAGGAAGAACTGTGATCCATTAGTGTTAGGCCCCGAGTTGGCCATACTTAGTATCCCCGGACCGGTGTGTTTCAATGTAAAGTTTTCGTCCTCGAACTTGCGACCGTATATGGATTTGCCGCCCGTACCGTTGTTGTTTGTAAAGTCGCCGCCTTGACACATCTGGAGGTATAATGCTAAGGAACTTTCTTGAGAGATTGATTTCAGAATCTACTTGATTAAAGTCTTGTGTGGCGAGCTAGAATAGTATCAACCTATACAAGGTGTTCCAAGGTAAATACATTAAATTGGAGACATTGTGTAGGCCATCGTACCGAATATTTTTCATTATGGGGCCAAGTTATGTAAACCCCATTATGAAAGGAGCTTTATTTATTATGACCTTTATTTATGTCATGTTGCCGTCTTTGAAAAACTTTTGTTATTACCGCCACAACTGTTGCCAAGGCAACGGTTTTGGCGGTAATTTAGTTGCCAAGGCAACAGTTGTGGTGTGTTGTGGCGTAGACTAAGGTCAAATGTCATGTTCGTCAAAAACAAACGCTAGTCTAGTCTAGTCTATGTCAAAAACTGACACAACTGACACTACAGACTCTACTGGATTCTCTGATTGGCCCTTTGTCTTTGCGTCTCTATGGGTGCTCTAAGTCATAAGAAGTTTTTAGTTTGAGGCGGTAATAAAATAAAGTTGACACCAAGAAAGAGATCTTTTATCTTAAGTTTTCGTTAAATTTCAAACATAGACAACTATGTTCCAAACTTTTTCGAAGATTCAAATCTAACAAGTTAAAAATGCAAGGTTGCAATCTTGGATAAGGGGTAATACATAATGGTTGTAGTAAATGTAGGCATTTAGTTTGTATGGAAATTTCAACTTCTTAATTGTTAAGAATTCAAACTTGGTGCCATAATGGAAATTGTTCAGTACAATGGTCTACACAACGTCTCCAATTTAATGTATTTCCTTTGGAACACCTTGTATAAAAATTTAAAAATTGTAAAAGATTACAAAATTAAATTGTCCAGTTAATGACATTCCATACTAATGCAAAATTTTCCACTATATTTGCCTATCTGCCTGCCAAATGCGGTGAGTATGGCAAACCTGAACATTAAATGTCTTTTAGATCTTTTAAATTGACAATTAATTATAAGTACCAATGATCAGCACATTAAGTTACATTTTTAAGAAATCTGTATAGTATATTACCTACACTAGTCTTTGATTCAGATATTACAGGTTTTCAAAATAACCAGAATATGTCGATCCTTACAGCAGTAACTTAAATTGCTGCGAATATTCCTACAGCCCCAAATACTACAAATGCATCAGTCAACTTCAATCAATACATTAAAATACAACTAAATATTGCTTTTGCATTAAAAAGGATACAAAGTCCGGTATGATCCTATGAAAGCAGCTGCCCTGGTAGCCGTACCCCTTCTCATGTGTACAGAGTGCTCTGAAATTCTCAGCGGTCTTCGGAACCACGTCTGCTCGTAACAACATGATGATCCGGCCGATCTCTTGCTTGTTTACACTGATGTCAAAGTATACTTGAGGGTTGCGCTTCTCTTGTGGTTTAGCTGGTGTTGGCTGGAATAAAAGATATAAGGCAAATAAGACATGAGACTTTTAAATCAACTTACAAAATGTAAGGATAATGGATCTAACATTAAAACACTTCAAAATATCTTTGGAAGTGTTTTAATGTTAGATCCATGATCTGTTATGCTTCCTACTTACTGTGTCTCCAGTATCTGTCTTCTCTTTGCTTTCATCTTCCCCATCTTTGGTGATCTTCAATGTTTCTCCAGCGTGTTTCTGTAGCCAGTTGTCATCGGACCAGACAGGTCGGGTGGATCCTTCCTTGATGCGCTGTGGGGCAGCTACATTCACTCGTATTGTGCGGCCGAAGAGCTCTGAATCATTCTGTAAAAGTATTGAAAAGATAATGATAAGGAAAAACTTTTTGAATTATGATTATCAGGCAGAGATGTATTGGAATTTACACCACCACCATGTCGCACCAGTAGTCCGTATGGACGTAATTTCCAATTTATTTGTCAACTTGATGTTCTATGTGAAAAAGCTTGAAGGGCAAGTAAAAACAAGTTATGCTTAAAACTTCGTCCAATAGCCGTTTGTGTTTCTAGTACTGAACCAGACACTCTGACACACCGACCGACTTCTTACTGAACCACTTGCACTGCCCATGACTATCAGAATACAGATCTGCCGTGTCAAAACATTAGACTGTAACTTCAAATTTCAAGTTTTGAGAACGGACACAAAAACATTTTTTTTAGTTTTTGTATGGTTTCTATATGATTTTCGAAGATATTGGAAATAAAATAAAATTATATAGATTTTACGTGTCAAGATCTTTATAGCCATTAAAAAAATTATACTAAAATCATAAGACATACAGAGATACTTAAATAAAACTGTTTTGTCTTAACAACAGCTACAAAAATCTTTGCGATTTGTCAGGACAAAACACTGTACTGTACATTGCAGTGTATTGACTTGACCCAACTGAGGTTGTATTTGTAGTAATGAAACACTGGTTCTAACTATGTTATGACCTGTACACAAGTTCACATAAAAATTTTTAGTTTGACAGCTGTCACATAAAGTAAAGGTCTCATCAAGACCTACAACTTTCTAGAACAAACTGATAGTCTAGCTTGAATGATTGCCGAGATAAACGAGTTTGACAACTGTCACATAAAGTAAAGGTCTCATCAAGGCCTACAACTTTCCCAAAAACTGATTTTCTAGCATGAATGATAAACTAGTTTTTAGTTTGACAGCTGTAACATAAAATAAAGGTCTCATCAAGGCCTACAACTACAACTTTCCTAAACAAACTGATTGGTTAGCATAACATGAATATTTGCCGAGATAAAAGAGTTTTTAGTTTGACAGCTGTCACGTAAAATAAAGGTCTCATCAAGGCCTACAACTTTCCCAAACAAACTGATTGTCTAGCTCAACGGTCTAGCTATACAGGATGTAAATAAATCAACTGCAAATATTTTGAGGGGTGAATCAGCCTATGAAACTGAACAACTTTCCCCAAGGAACATAGGTCGAAATATGAAAAAAATTGGGCCTCCCATACAAATAAAATGGGCCATCTGGTACATTTTGTATGGGAGGCCCATTTTTTTTCATATTTCGACCTATGTTCCTTGGGGAAAGTTGTTCAGTTTCATGGGCTGATTCACCCATTAAAATATTTGCAGTTGATTTTTTTACACCTGATATAACTAAACACTTAGGAGAAATGGTGATATCCTCCGCGGCACGTGCGCGAGTTAGTCAAATCAAAACACTGTAACGGCGAGTACAGTCGCAATTATAGACCTTGACTTTATAGACATAGAGTGTGAAATGAGTTTTTCGGCTCGCGCGTGGCTTTGTCAAATCAAAACACTGCAACGGCGAGTACAGTGTTACGCAATTATAAACTTTAAGTTTTTAGACATACAGTGTTTTTTCCATACCAATATCTTGATAACTAAAGTATTTAACATAAAACAATGTTCTAGGGGAACATGTAGGAGGGGAAGAGATAGCGAATTGGCTTTATAGAAACAAAACACTGTATTGGACTTTACAGTGTGTTGTTTTGACACGGCAGAGATCCTTGCCAAGCATCAAAACCAAAACATAACCTCAAAATGCAACTTGCCATATTATCAATCGCAGCTGCAGCATCTTCTGCATTTTCGAACTCGATGAAAGCAAAGCCTCTGTGCTTCTCTGTTTCGTAGTCTAGAGGTATTTGCACGTCTACGAGGTCCCCAAAAGGCACAAATGCGGCGTTTAAAACTTTCTCGTCTACTTCTTCTGCGAGACCTCCCACGTAAATCGTCCGTTTGGAATTGGGTTTGCTAGTCATTTTTACGCACTCAATTAACTGTTTCAACTAGATTTTAACTGAAATTATCGTAAAATAGATCGTTTTATGCACAAAATACGCCGTGTTGCGGCAAGCGGTGGAATCAAGAACGTCACTTTGACAGTTTTTTTTCTTTTTTTTTCCACAGATTACTTTTTTTTCACCTTGGAATCAAGTCTTTTTAGCACGATTGACAGTGATTGACGGCAATCATCAATCGATGAGGATTTTTCGGACTGACAGCTACTTGAGTCCGAACTAGATGGCACTGCTACAATTCAGGGATTTTCTTTCAACTGTCAAATTCACCACCATGACAGGACAGTTCACACGAAACATAAATGTTGCCGCTTTTTAAATGTTTTCTGACAGCTAGTAAAAAGTGAAAAATAGTACTCAGTAGTTAGTGAAATCATCGATAGATGGCGCTGATTAATACTTGCACTGGCCATTTTTGACAACGATAGTTTTACGGTCAAGGAAAGACGTTATGAAACGCATGTTTAAATTTTTTAAATATTGTACGGGACGGGCGTCATTATTACAAAGTCAATACAAGTAGGTACCTATGCCTTTCGGCAGGGTAGTCTAGGCAATAGCCACTGCGTAGGTACTTGACTCTACCGTTCGTGTCCAAAGACACGGCTAGGCTACTATTGGCATCACCGTTAACAAATGCATTATGCATCGACTCGTTATCTGCCCCTATCAATTATCAGTCGCACCGGTTTACTCCTGGCCTATCGGGCCATCTCTACAAAAAGACTCCTAGATTGGAATGCTGTACCTATCCTGGTCTGAAAACTTGTGTTCCTAGACGTCTAAAGTTATTTTTAAAGGTAAAACACTCAGTAAAACATGATACTTACAGGCATGGACGGTATTGCTAAGTGATTATAGATAGGCGCTACTTTCAATTTGCATAGAAACACGGAATATATTATAGTACAAATAGAAATACGGACTAAGAAAAAAAATGCCTTATTTTTCTTTAACTGTCTGAAGAAATTCGGTACGCTGCAGTCTTTTAAGCAGTACCTACAATGTTCTGAGGATTTATGTTACGGACTGGCGTTATGATATTTTATCTACACTTCATACATAATGTTCCTATTACAAATTCGAAAGCAAATGTATAAGCAACTGCTTTACAGCCATTCAGCCTTTAAAAAAAAATGACGATATCATAAAGTAAAATGTCGATGTCATAAAGTACTTTTTTCTGACTTTATGATATCGACATTTAGCAGTAAGATAATAAAAAAAAATGTCACGACACAATCAAAGGATGGGACGACACTTGAAATTATGAGGACTAATTTATTATTAAACCTTTGCTTCAAATCATTTTTCGAATTAAAATTCACCGATAAATGCTATTTAATTTTAAAAGTTGTTCAGTTTTTATGAGCCTCCATTTTAAAGTTTAGTTGAATAGTTACTTAAGTACAAAAGTCGTTCAGTTGGTGGTTCAGTAGATAGGCTTGCAATCGCCATAGTGCAGTGCGGAGGTTTGAATTATTTTTCATAGTTTTTCTTGTAGAGTGTAGATAAAATAGTGTATGCAACTGCAAATAATTAGGCTTTAGAATGCTCGTGTCAAACTATTATCACACTCAGCTGCGCTTCGTGTGATAAACAGACACTCTCATCCTAAAGCCTCTCATTATTAGGCAGTTGCATAAACTACTATTTCATTGCTGGACATTTGGATATTGCTCAGGGTCTTATCTTAATACACCTACCTACACCCCAGTAGATAATAGTAAGGTTACTACCGAAGTTAGTTTTTTGGTGCAAATCTAGGGCTCACCCAGTAGTTTTAATTACCTACCTTCTTTTCACCTTTGTAACTCGACCAACGGAAACCTGGTAAAACAATCCATGTATGTCGAAGGTTGCTTATTTGCATTATAACGTACGGCGATTTAAATCACTAATCAGCTAACAGTTCTAGACACAGACATTTAAGTTTTTGGACTACGTAACAACGTTTTACCTACCAATCCTAAGATGTTCGGGCAGTTTTCGATACTTACCTGCACGTAAAGTTATGTAAGTGCTACAATTAGTGTACAAATTAAAACTAAACTGCTATGGGCATCCCCTAAACCTTATACACAAAATATAGTCCACTGCTGAATATATGCGTCCCTTTTGAGGGGTGTTTGCCATTCAGGAGCTCAATGCACATTCAGACATACCTACATAGTCTTAGGAAACACTACTGACCATTTCCCTGTTATAAGTAGGTAGGGTCAGGTAGGCTACAGTGACTCGGATTTCTTCAATCAATAAAATTTTATAGAAAACTTTGAAGTATCAAACTGAAATTCATATCTAGGATGCATTGATTATTACTCTTTCGTTTCGCATTATCAAATTTTGCAATAACACAACACTAAGGTCACCAGACATTTTTTTCTAGAAAAAAAATTGTGAGTCACTGTGTACTACTACCTGTCTACACTGACTCAAACCCTGTGGTACACAGTGACTCTAACAGTTTATATGGACTTGGCAACCCTGTCGTGCAAGTATAATATTTATTGAAACTATGCATTTTAATCAATTATATTTGTCAAAGTATTCTTTTCATATCATTACAATTGCCATTAGAAATATTTTACAATTGTCTGTCAATGTTTCTAAAAATAGAGAGATGAGTCAGTACTATATGTTAGAGTCACTGTGTACCACTTCAATTTGAGCCAGTGTAGACGCCGACGCTATTTTTAAATAATTTGCCTACAAATATTACCAGACTACTCTAAGAGCTAGCAAACCTAGCTTATTACTTAGTATATGAACACCACTTTCGATCATAATAATTACATTTTCCTAAATCTTTCAATCCTAACTGATAAAAATATATGTAGGGTACCTTTAAAAGCATTTTTAGAGGTGCAAAACCAATCGCACATTTTTTTCACAATCAAACCCCACTGGAGTGCACGGGTGATTGGTTTGTATATGTTTGGTTGTCAAGAGCTACCATTATGTTAAGAATACAGATAGATATAGCTGTCCTATTACGAAATATAAGCGTGAGTCAACGTACCCGCCCGAGTCACCAATCCCTACCTGACCCTAACTCTTACGAGTTTTATGGCTTAGCCTGCTAGAAGGATCTGCATGAACCATTCCCTTAATGGGAAACTTTCTATGAATTCTCAAGAGTCATATAGAGGGCGCTGAAGTAAGAGGCAGTAACGTTTCTTTACACGGAAATTGAGTAGGTGCCACTTTATAAATTACTTTTCATTGTGTATTATTCAATTGTTTCAAATTTCTTATTGATTTTATTAACATGACACTCATTATCATTATTATATATAATAAAACTAAGTTGATAAAATGTACGTGCCGATAAAACTTTAAAAGGATTCCCGGTACGATAAAGGGACTTATATAGTGCAATAGCTCTTTATCTCCCCTCGTACAAGAAAGTTCCCGTTTTAACTTAAAGGGCGTATTTTTAAAGATATAAGGGCGTTTTCAATTTCTCAAGAAGTGGCGCCATCTATTGTCGAGTAGACGAACTCCACAGTTCGTGATCTTTGATGAAATCTGTTACAAAATTTTGGATTTTAAATGCAATGTATTCAAAACTTTTTTATTACTTACACCAAACAGATAATACCGCGAGTGAAACCGCGGGCGGGGAAAGCTAGTAATAAATAACGAAACAACTTTATTTCATAACAAATCGAATCAAACAGGGTAATTATAGCGAATTAATATAATAACGAATTCAAAGTGAAACGGAACGGTGTAGCGTCAAATTACCACTTAGCTCTACGCCCTCTGATGTGACATTAAGGCACTAACTAACTCAGAACTATCAATAGAAAATTTCCCATTCCCTTGCTCTGAGACACCTCTACACTATACACTATATAGTTGAAATAATAATGAGTTGGTTTATAGGTTTCCCGTTCTGTGGTTCCCAATCCCAGGCACCGTTACCTTACCCTGAGCCAAGCGTTGATTTTCCGCGCTCACCGACTGGCCTTTGACCCTGTATGCCTTTAGACCACCGTCCACCATAAAATCAAACATTCATCGCCAGCCCATGAAGCTCGGTACCCATAGGGTCAAATAATACTGGTTTTTCTAAATGTTTGAATGAATAAACCAGTTTATGTTGGTCCCTAAAATGGGTAAGTTGATAAGTACCTACTAGTTACTCGTATGCACCACGTGATGATGTACCTAGGTTACCTGCAGCCTGTATTCACTAGCCGTTACATACACCTTGTATAGATCCTAGATGGTCGGTAACTACGGCTATGCTAATCTTGAAACATAAACTGTATGGAAAAGCACTTTTCCGTTATTTCTAATAGTGGGTGCCATTAGTGCCATAAAGTAAAGTCCATTCGCTATGAAATGAATGGAATGATATTACCAGCCTAAGCGGGAGGCCAAGTTACGCTGGTCGCAATACTTAGATACTAAGTGACCACCGTAAATTGACCTCCCATTTAGGCTGGTCATAACATTAGTATTCGCCTCTCTATCATACCTATTGCATGACATATCAATGAGCGGGATGTCAACAATAATGTCGCCAATACGGTATCCATTCTTTGTTTGCGCAAGTTATACCTAAGTACATCTCGTGTGTGGCTGATTATGATCAGATCATTAGTGAACACTGTTCGAATCTGTTATGTCTACTGCTATGATCCGCCTGAGTGACCTTGGCGGGATCTTTCTTCATAAGTATGTATTAGATTTTTCAAATCAAATGTGTTTATTATGGATTTTTATGAGGAGACGGTGCGCTGCGCGGGTACCTACCTGCACAGATGGCCCACTCAGTACTAGCGACGATTTTTATTTTAAGGTGGGCTTAAAAACCAAGCGACGCGACAACGACACGCGTGGGTGGTCGCCGTCAAATTTTGACGGCGTCGTTGTCGCTGCGGTCTTGTAGAAAAACCCGACCGCATCAACTGACAGCGCCACGCAGCAGATCCCAAGTAGCATTACGAATGTTAGTAAATTCTTACTAGTCTTAAGAGTAAAGATTGATTTAGCTAAAACAAAAAGTTTTCTTTTATAATCTATATTAATAATCTCGTGCAGGGGTAACGGTAACCCCCTGTTTTCTGTTTTCTAAATAATAACACATAAAAAAATATTGATTTTGAGTCGACAACATATATCTGAATTTAGTGGATTATAGAGAATTTTATAAAATTCTAACGATGCTGACAGGCAAAATATAGAATAGACCCTGCCATTTTTAGGGTTTCGTAGTCTACTAGAAACCCTTATAGTTTCGTCATGTCTGTCTGTCTGTCTGTCTGTCTGTCTGTATGCCGCGCCCTCATATCTTCGTCAGTTTTAGAGCTATCAACATGAAATTTGGTGAGAAAATAGATCGTGTTGACCCAAATATAGAAATGTGAAGAAAAATTATTTTAAATGTTTTTGGACCCCTCCCATACAAGTGAAAGGGGGCAAAAAAATTTTTTTTCTTCTTTAATATTGAGTAGGGTATCGTTGAATAGGTCTTTTAAAACTAAGGTGAAGTTTCTTTGAAACAAAGTCACTAAAATGTTTCTGTCACGAGATATTTGCTTTTAAAAGGGGCGTTTTGGACCCATAATTTGTTCCAGCTGTAACTTCTAAAGTATAAACGCTAAAAATTTGAAATAAATATGGAATATAGCTTACAATCTGAAGTTACAATGAAAATTATAACGGATATTGTACCCTTAAAGGTTTCAGAAAAAATTGAGTTTTTCTATTTGCGGTTGGTCATCATACAGCTGCTAACAAACCAGCAACAAAATTAAGTTTGTAACGCTGAAAAACCTGATATTTAAACGTTGACTACGAAACCCTATATGTGGGCGTGTCTGACACGCTCTTGGCCGGTTTTTTTTGTTATATCCCGTCACTAACCTGTTGCCTAGCTGCCACCTAGCTTCTGATTAAGAACTTTTTAGTCCATGGTCCCTTTTCTTTTTTTATTAAGAATGGACTTTTACCCGTTTAGGGTAATTCTGCCAGTGTCAGTAAAATAGGATTCCAGCGCTGCTGCGTCGGACGGTAGGAGGCTCCAGCAGCAAGATGATAGTGTCTTCTACAGAAACCAGCGACATCCTCTAAAGTTAACGAGATCTACATGACAGGTGTCTGCTGTCATACTAAAAAGTCGTTTATATCGGAAACTATGCGTGCTAGACTATTAGTTTCTTTGAGAAAGTTGTAGGACTTAATAAGATCTATATGACAAGTGTCAGCTGTCATACTAAAAAGTCGTTTATATCGGAAACTATGCGTGCTAGACTATTGGTTTCTTTGGAAAAGTTGAAGGCCTTAACGAGATCCACATGACAGGTGTCAGCTGTCATTCTAAAAAGTCATTTATATCGGAAACTATGCGTGCTAGACTATTGGTTTCTTTGGGAAAATTGTAGGCCTTAACAAGATCCACATGACAGGTGTCAGCTGTCATACTAAGAAGTCGTTTATATCGGAAACTATGCATGCTAGACTATTGGTTTCTTTGGGAAAGTTGTAGGCCTTAACGAGATCTACATGACAGGTGTCAGCTGTCATACTAAAAAGTCGTTTATATCGGAAACTATGCGTGCTAGACTATTGGTTTCTTTGGGAAAGTTGTAGGCCTTAACGAGATCTACATGACAGGTGTCAGCTGTCATACTAAAAAGTCGTTTATATCGGAAACTATGCGTGCTAGATTATTGGTTTCTTTAGGAAAGTTGTAGGCCTTAACGAGATCCACATGACAGGTGTCAGCTGTCATACTAAAAAGTCGTTTATATCGGAAACTATGCGTGCTAGACTATTGGTTGCTTTGGAAAAGTTGTAGGCCTTAACGAGATCCACATGACAGGTGTCAGCTGTCATTCTAAAAAGTTGTTTATATCGGAAACTATGCATGCTAGACTATTGGTTTCTTTGGGAAAGTTGTAGGCCTTAACGAGATCTACATGACAGGTGTCAGCTGTCATACTAAAAAGTCGTTTATATCGGAAACTATGCGTGCTAGACTATTAGTTTCTTTAGGAAAGTTGTAGGCCTTAACGAGATATACATGACAGGTGTCAGCTGTCATACTAAAAAGAATGGGCTGCAAAATTCTCTGTGAATACATCACCTTGAACTGCGCTCGCCAATCCTCCTGCCAAGCGTAGTGAGTATGGCAAATACCCCCCCTAATAAGGGAAGGCCTATGTCTTGAACTGTTGCGGCTGTCATAGTACAGCATGTTTTATAAAGTAAGGGCGATTTACAAACAAAATTGGAAAATTACAAATAAGACGTGGGAGTCAAAGGTCGCAGGTTCAAATCCTGCCTGCGGTGAAAATTTTGGAAGTTTTCCAAAAAAAGGACATCAAGTTCGAGAAATATAAGCTTCCATGTAGCGGCGCCGTATGTGTGCGTGAGTGAGTTTTTGAGCATTTGTATGAAATTTCTTTACTGCTGAGATCAAAGAAGCGATATATTTACTGTGATCGAGATAGCGTGCTGTCGAGATAGGGTTACGTCGATTTCCCGCTATACACTCCTGCTTTGCCTTCAATAATTTAGAGAATTACGCAAGTACCTACATTTAGCACCTACATTACGAGTTTCATTTCATCCGAGCGAAGCCGGGCTTTCCTCTAGTTTTATTTATAAGACGGCACAAAATTTAAGCATTTGATAGACGAATCCCAAATCGACTTTTAGCAATTTTTGCGAACGTCTTTGTTGATACCTGCATTAAGTTTAGGATAAATATAGATGCATAATAGTGTTGCCACTGGCGTTTTACTACTGATGAACAAAGGTTGTTTTCGTACCAGTGCCAACCGTTCATACCCAGTAAGGCGCACCCTATAGCTTGTGTTATTAATTTATCTCCTGATATTATGATATTTATTTTTGGATATGTATTTTCATAGGCACTTCGTTGAAAATAATACATTATTACGATAAAGTTGACTAAAACAACTCTTTTAAAACATGCTTCTAGTAAGTTGTATGGTAGAACCCTCTGTCCTTGTGCACGACAAATTAACGTATTTCTTCAGCTGCTTTTTTTCCTGCTTATGATACCTACATTCTATAAATATAAACTCATAATTTTTTGTTACATTTGTTCTTTTGTACAAATTAATTTCGTTTTTGGTTTTGCGTGGCATATGATTAATTCGGTAGAGCATAATATACTGCATAATATGGACATAAATGTAAAGGATGATTGACTCATAAGAGATAAATACATCCGCTCGATTTATCTTTTCGCTCTACTGTTTGATATATATCGTATATTTTCGAACCCTGCTCACTGAGACATTGACTGAGACCATCTTTTTGCGCCCTAAGAGTCAGTTTCTACTGAAAGCGACGAGGTGAGACGATACGCGACGCTGCAATGTCAGTTCAAAGCGACATCAAGATGCAACGCGCGATGCCGCTCGATGCATCTTGAAGCCGCACGAAAACGAGACGAGAAGAGTCGCGACGCTGCAATGTCTGTTCTGGCGACGTCACCTTCGGCTGCCTGTCAGTTTGATTTCCACGCTCAGTGTTGCGGTGATAAAAAAGAACTTACTACTCTTAGAAACACGATAGGAAATAGATTAGGAAAGTAACTTGGTTCTATTTGGTACCTACTATGCAGGGTAGGTGGTTGTTATTGTACTTAAAAAAGACCAAGGGCTTGTCAGACTCGTCCATTCCAGAGTTCTGTAGTCATCCATTTCAGTGTTATCTAGTGGATAAATGCCCGCATGGCATGCGTCTGTTACACTCCTCGACCCCGGTCATACAGGCTATGCGTATCAGTTTTCTTAGGGAAGTTGTCAGCTATACAAGATCTAATATACAAATGTAATTTGTTGATTGTTAAATCTTAGATTTTTGTTGTGCTGTGGCCGAAATAAATTTTATTTCTTTCTTTCTTACATTAGAGATTACAGCTGTAAAACTAAAAACTATATCTTGGTAACTATGCATGCTAGGCTATCAGTTTTATTGGGTAAAATGTAGACCTTGATAGACCTTCATTTGAAGTGACAGCTGACAAACTAAAAACTCGTTTATCTATATAGTTATGCATGCAAGACTATCAATTTATCTGTAAAAAGTGAAGGCCTTGATAAGATGAGCATTTCTAATGACGGCTGTCAAACAAAAAACTTGTTTGTTTTGGAAGTTATGCATGCTTGACTATCAGTTTGTTTGTAAAAGTTGTAGACCTTGATAATACCTATATTTGAGGTGACAGGTGTCAAACGAAAAACTCGTTTATCTAGGTAATTATGCATGCTAGAATATCGTTTTGGGAAAAATGTAGGCCTTGATGATACTTTTATTTTATGTGACAGCTCTCAAACTAAAAACTCATTTATCTCGGCAATTATTCACACTAGACTTAGTGTCTTTGGTAAAGTTGTATCACATGATGAGACCTTTATTTTATGTGACAGCTGTCAAACAAAAAACTCGTTTATTTCGGCAATTACTTATGTTAGACTGTCAATTGAAAAAGGTAATAACTTTCCCAAACAAACTGATAGTATTGCATGAATGATTGCCGCTATAAACGAGTATTTAGTTTGACAGCTGTCACATAAAATGAAGGTTTCATGAAGGCCTACAACTTTCCCAAACAAACATAATATTGTCTAGCATGAAAATTTGCCGAGATAAATGAGTTTTAAGTTTGACAGCTGTCACATTAAATGAAGGTCTCATCAAGGCCTACAACTTTCCCAAACAATATGGTAATCTAGCTTGAATGATTGCCGAGATAAACGAGTTTTTAGTTTGAAATTGTCACATGAAATGAAGATCTCATCAAAGCCTACAACTTTCCCAAGCAAACTTATTGTCTAGTATGAAAATTTGCCGATATAAACGAGTTTTAAGATTGGCTGCTGTCACACAAAATGAAGGTCTCACCAAGACCTACAACTTTCCCAAACAAACCGGTAGTCTAGCTTGAATGATTGCCGGGATAAACGAGTTTTAGTTTGACAGCTACCACATAAAATAAAGGCCTCAAAGCAAGGCCTACAAATTTCCAAAACAAACTTATTTTCGAGCATGAATAACGTCCTTGAAGATGGACACTACTACAGCTGCTGAAGCCGCCCAAGTTATCGCACTACTGCAATCAGGACTACGTCAGTGTGATGTTGCTCGGCAATTGCACTTGAGTCGCTTTTCTGTTCGAAGAGTTTACCAGCGGTTCCTGCACACCGGTGGCTTTGTCCGAAGGCGTGGGTCTGGTAGAAATCGCTGCACTTCTGCGAGAGATGACCGATTCGTCGTATCGAAATCTTTGAGAAATCGGTTCTCTAATGCTGTTGAGTTGCAACAGCAGCTTCAAGCAGTTCGTAGAAGGGCCGTGAGTGTCTCTACAATTAGAAGAAGACTAAAGGAGAGAAATATTGTGGCTAGAAGACCTGCCACGGGTCCAAAATTAACCGCAGCGCATCGGCGAGCACGCTTGCAATTTGCTCGCGCCCACGTTAATTGGACCCTGGACCAATGGACAACTGTTCTCTTCTCAGACGAAACGAGAGTGTGCCTTTTCTGCAACGATAGACGCAAAAGAGTATACAGAAGACAATGGGAATTTTGCCCAAGCCTGCATCCAAGAAACGGTAGAATACGGGGGCGGTTCCTGCATGTTCTGGGGCGGCATATCTGCCGATGGCAAAACTGAACTTTCTTGCGTCTCTCGGACCGGCGGTGCTCGCGGGCAAGGGTCGATGACTGCTCACCGGTACATCACAGAGATCCTGGAAGAAAATGTGGTCCCCTATGCTGGATTTATTGGCGACGCAATCCGGCCTGAAATTAGGGTTGCCAGGTCTTGCGAGTTTGGCCTGCGGCTTGCTAATTATGTCGCATAGGACATAAGGCACTATTTAGGACTATTTCAGGACTATTTTTTGGCATGACCAAAATTGCTATTAGTTAGGATTATAGGTGAGGATTACAGCTTTCGGGACACCAAAAAAGCCGGACGTGTTGCATTATAACGATTTTCATTCTGCTTTTAAAACAAAAGTGAAATAGCCAAGCTTAATCGGATTTAAATTTGGGGTAAAAAGCAAACTGCTTGAATTTTTGGCCGGACAGGCAATCAAACAGCCTGACAGCCTGACTACATCCGGCTTTATCCGGACCCCTGGCAACCCTACCTGAAATTGACAAACTTTCTCACACTTAACACTATGCCTATGGAAGATAATATCAATCTGCAGGTTTAAAATTCAATGAGGGTATTACATACAGGGTGGACCACACAATGACGTCGATAGACAAAATTTAAATTACTTATACTGAGAGGTATCCGAATCACCCCCATGTATGTTTCGGGATTATTTGTAGTTTCGGAATTATTCAATTTTAAAAGCTTTTATTTAACTTGCAGTGTATGTATGTATGTAAGTATGTAAGTATGTAAGTATGTAAGTAAAAATGTTTGTTCGGGGCAAATCTTGCAACTCAATTTAGAAGCAGATATCTTCAACCGATTGAGCTGAAATTTTGTATACACGTTTAGTTCGGATGACAATGCATACCTAGTTATATGACGTCATTCTAAATCTATCATGGCGGAATATCCAAGATGGCCGACAAGTAATTTTTGACGCACTCCTACAATATGGGTGTCAAATGAAAGGTCTTGCTGAGTACAATTCAGAAAATAATATGGCGGACATCTAAAGATGGCCATCTAAGATAATTTATAATATGAGTGTCAGATGAAAGGGATTGCTGAGAATTACCTATTCGAATTATAAGTTGACGTCACTCTAAATTCACAATAGTGGACTTCTTAAGATGGCAGAATATCATTTTTATGCTTTTTTACAATATGGATGTCAAATGAAAGGAATTTTTCAGAATAACTCGGTGACGTTTATATGTCACTCAAAACAAAACCTGATATAGCGGAATAAAAGTTAGATGACGTATTAAGTTTGTTATGTTTTCTTACAAAATGGGTGACAAACATAGACAAATGAAAGGTAAATACTAGTGTGAGGTAAATTACGTTGCTTTGAACAGATTTTTAGATTTGAATGGTTGTTGTGTTGGGGTTTTTAGTCTTATGTTCATGGCACTGTCAATGAAGAATGTTGTCAATTTATACCTATTAGATTCATGAATGCAATAAGTAGGTTCTATCGCACAACATAAATAATCAACTGTGGCATAAAATTACAGATATTACTAAAAAAGCAAAAAATAAATTTAAGGTAAAAAACATTTTTAACAGCTTTGATGTGGAGTCTCTATTTACCAACGTGCCGGTGGTCGAATGCCTGAAAGTGGTAAAGCAAGTGTTAGATGATAACAACATCCCGAAGGTATATGCCAAACTTCTAGAACATTGCTTGACTTCTAGCTATTTCGTCTACCATGGTCAGTTTTTTCTACAAATAGATGGTGTAGCAATGGGCAGCCCAGTAGCCCCAGTAGTTGCCAACCTATGGATGGAGCACTTCGAGTTTCTGGCCATTAACACTGCACCATTGCCAATCAAGTTGTGGAAAAGATATGTTGACGACGTGTTCTGTGTACTGGAGGGGAGACGACCAGTCAGTGCAGCAATGTCTACTGCATCTTAACTCGATCCACAGCAACATACATTTCACGGCAGAAATAGAGAAGGATAGGTCTCTGGCATTCCTGGATGTGAAGTTGACGGTCAGAAGCGACGGCACTCTCAGTCACACGGTCTACAGGAAACCGACACATACTGACCGATACCTACACGCAACATCGCATCACCATCCGCGACAGATTAACTCAGTGGTTACCTCCTTAACAAATCGCGCCTATGACCTTTGCGATAACGAACACCTTCATGAGGAACTGCAACATGTTCAACACGTACTACTGAGCAATGGCTACCCTAACAAAATTCAGCCTCAGAAACACAAGACTAGGACACCAATTCCCAAGGTTGAGCGTCGTGCTGCATTTCTTCCGTATGTGAAAACCACTGGATCGAATTACATAATCCAAAAGTACTTTCGACCGAACGCCACTACATACCAAGACTGGTAAGCGAGGCTATTGAAATCACCAAGTACAAAAATTTCAATAGAGAAGATGGCTTCAAATTGTCAAGTACATGGAATCCAGTGGTAAACTTGTGTAAAAATAAGTTTGTGTCTAAACCTGCAATAAAATGGGTAGTATTTAAACGCTAATAAAAAAATATCCTTTTTCTATGCAATAAGATTCCAAATTCCCATCAAAATTACTGATTGCACAGCATAATATTCAACTCAAAATATCACTAAACACACTACAATTTATTTTCGCAGCGTACAGCGATTTTTCCTAAAGCAAAAGCTTTTTCATCAATGCACAGCTAATAATCTTAATGCACATTATACCTGTTAACTCTTTTTCTTTTAAATATAGCTTCTATTTTTATATTATTTACAGCAGTTTTTATTAGAGATGAACCATCATCGTTAATCATACACATCGATAATCATATTTTAAATTGATGACGCGCATAGTGTGTCGTTTCTGGCACATCGCCGGCCGCTGCCGCGGCACGCTCGCTCCGCTCGCTCGGCTCGTGCGTTGTGGTCAAAGTTCTAACCTAACCTAACCTAACCTGGCGCTTTCCGCGCCAGGTTCGGTTAGGCTATACCTAACGGACCTATAAACTTATGTTTACTTACGTATGTTTACTGGTTAATATGCGACTGGGATAGTTATTTTGCTATGAAATATGGAAAATTTGCTGTGCAGTCAGTATCCATGCTATGTATGTAGTATTTTTGTACAAAAATAGATTTATCTGTATTGCATTATGAGGAAAAAAGTTATGTCATATTGATGTAAAATTTCGAATTATATGCAGTTTATGTTTTGTTAAGAGAATCGTGAGTCTGGATTTTTTCATACAAACGATGTTACCGTATCCCTCAGCCAATTCGCAACCGATCAAAACAATTTTTGGCACGATAACTCTTCTTGACTAGATCTATGCCTAATATTCATTTTCTGGTTGGAATAATGCATTTAAAAAAGATATGACCGTCGCAAAATGTCTCAAAATAATCAGCAAGTTTAGGGCCTGGTATCTTCTTAATATGACGATAATTTCAGCAAAACAGATGATACGGGCATAGAATATTTTATTGGCAGCAAAATGATGCTACTATCAACAAATTTGGTGGAGATTTCGATCGGGGAACCTAGTAAACCCAGAACGCAAATTTTATACACGTTTCCGGTACCGAGCTACAACTGTCTCTTTCATGGCTGCGGGTGAGGGCAGGAAGGGGTGGCGAAACAGATTGACCCTCTGGCCCTCATTTAGCAAGTATACAAGGTCTCAATAATACCGGGTCTTTAATTTTTTACTTTGTTTTGATATGTTTTAAATTCAATAATTCATGTCTACGTAGATATTTTCTACTTCTTGAACACTAGTCAAGCTTTAATGTGTAGTTTATTTTTGTACAATTTACATATGTAAATTAACATAGGCACCAAACCACCAGAAGATAGGCTAAATAATGGATCATAAAATAACTCGTAGTACTAATTGAGTAGCTTTACTTCAGTTACCTAATTATTTATTTGGACTTGAATGAAGGTAGGTACGTACATATGTAAGTACTACAGCGACCAATACAATACAACATATTTGCAATATAAATCACAATTTAGCGGTAAAAGTTTTAATTGCACCATAGTTAAGAGCAATATAAATCAGAAATTTTACTGCATGGATAAAGAAAATAAACCAATGATTACCACAGAGGCGGTTTTATTGCTAAATGTAGTTATTACTAGTTATTTTTACCAGGTATAGTTAATTTACAAGGCAATATAAATTGCAGATATTGGTATGACATAAGATGCGATTTGATTTATATCAGTTATTTCGACCGATGATGGTGTGACAAAATAGCTCACATGGTCAGATGCGAGACTTTGAAACACAGAGAGTGGAGTTCAATTTCTGCTAATGCCAATACATATTTTGTTTTCTTTCAAAGTTTTGTATTTTTTTTTGCATTTATTATAATCCTTATAAAATGTGTCATGCATGATCATGAATGCACAAAATGTTTTATCATTATTTGTAACAAAATAGGCAGAGTAAGGGAGGAGTTTCAGTTTTGTTTCAACAAGGAGTTTGGCCTTATCACACTAGCAGTTTGAGAGCGGATGCGAAGCGGAGCAGGTGCGCAGCAAATTCTTTGTGAATGCGTGGTAGATGTGCAGCGAATTCGCACCACCGACGCGCGACGTAGCTGCGTAGGCGCGGCGGATGCGCAGTGAATTTCTCGCGGACGTGCGGCGGATACCGTCGTTATTTGTATCAAAACAATACAAATCCATTCGCTACGCGTCCGTCGCACGTATGCTACGAATTTGGTGCGCATACGCTCCGCTCAGCATCCGCTCCGAAAACGCTAGTGTTATAGGCTCTTATGTCTTGGAAAGTGTCTTGGGTGGGTGGGTATTTTGTTTTGTTTCTTCGATCAAAAAATGACGGGAAATGTCAGATAGAAAAAACTATTTGATCCATTTTTTGATTTTTCACAAGTTGGCAAAAGTATGGATAGGACTTTTTATTTAGGAAACCTATAAAAAAAAAAAACAAACATTTATGGTGTAAAAAAATTAACAGGATATATTTGATGGGTTGAGTTCAGTTCATAAAACTGAGCAACTTTCCCCAAGAGACTCAGACCAAGAAAAGCAAAATTAAATACTTTGGACTTTTCATGCTTACAATGGCATGTAATTAAATTAGTCGTAAGTATTGCGTTCACCTTTTTTTCAGGGTTATGTTTTTCGAGAGAATGTATGTATGTTTGTATGTATGTATGTGGATAAGAAAATTCTTTTTTACGGGCTACATACAGCCCAATCGGATAGTTGGATTTTGACATATGAGTTGTCGTTAGATTCGTCTTAGCAGCGAGTGACACTGGCTATATTAAAAAATTATAGATTTAAGATGGCGGATTTTATACAGCAAAATACTACTTTAAAATTACCCCAGTCGGGTTTTTGTTGTTGAACACATCTACATTAGACATTCATACCAAAATAAACATATCTATGTCTCAGATAATGTGATCCGTACAAAACGTAAAGTTGCAAAGCGTCTTGATCTCTGATCGGAAGTGTAGTTTTCGTTTAGTTTTGATTCGCTGGCAACATTGACTGTCTGTCTAGACGCGTCTGAGATCCAAATTTTATTTATTTATCCGCCTATGATTCTTAGGGAAACTTGTTTACTTTCGTGGACTGATTCACCCCTTAAAATATTTGTAGTTCATTTTTAGACTCCTTACTTACATCCTGAAAAATTATAATCCAAAAATAAAGTCTTATCCATACTTTTCCAATAGCTGCACTAAGTCTAGTAGATTTTTAGGGTGCCGTAACCAAAGGGTGGAAATGGATCCCTGTTACTGAGACTTCGCTGTCTGTCCGTCTGTCAGCAGGCACTATCTAATAAATGGTTATAGGTAGAGAGTCGCAAATTTCACAGAAGATGAATTTCTGTTGCCGCTATATATAACAACAAATACTGAACATTTGATACAAATAAAAATACAGCCAGCCATACAAAAAACGTCAATTTTATGCTCGATTTTATCTATGATGGTTCAAAGGCTGTATCTCATGAACAGTAACAGTTAGACAGTTGAAATTCTCACAACCATGTACCTATTACTAATATTACTATTGCCCTATGACAACAAAAACTAAAAAATAGAGGAACTCCCATACAACAAATGTGATATAAATGCTATTTTTAAACACAATGGTACGGGACCCTTCGTTTACGAGTCCGACTCGCACTTGTCCGATTTTTGAGAATCTGAACGTCATCCATCAGAGTGATTAGTTTAGATAATTAGGATTTCTAATATTGCAAATATAATCAAGAAATATCTCACGCTCTGCCTACCCTGCAAGGGATGTAGGGGTGATGTGTGTAAAAAAAAGGCAAAGAAAAAACTGATTTTTGTATAAAACGACCCGTCGTCGTCGTGACTCGAAACCTGTACTCTCAATAAACCGTTGATCCCAGGGGGAGCGGCTTACATTTTACGCCACGCAGTTACTTGCACTTAGTGGTAAATTTTGCGAATGGTTGCAAAACGTAAATGTCATTGATCATATACAATGAGGGCAAGGGGGTAGCGGGAGGGTCCACAGCGGGGCGGGACGGGAGGGATGCATAAATGAAATAGAAATATTTTTATCAACTGACAGTTCGCGAACTTTCAGGTTGCTATTGTAAAGTCTTAAACATTTAGTTTATTTGTAGTGAAGTAATATATTTGCTGTAAAAACAAATATTAATGATGAATATGTATTGGTAGGCGATTATTTATTTGATATGCAATTTATAATATCCCCAATAAAATCATGCGATACCGTTAGTGTGTGTTGTCGAGATGACTTTCGAGTGAGTTCCGATAGTGACCAAAGTGTTCCGAAAAAACGCAGAAGAATGAGGGTAGACAGATATGTTTGCCCTTAGCCGTCACCCGCAGCCGCTCCAGTTTACCCGTGATCATGGCGATTGCAACATCGCCGAAATATTGGGTGCTCGATATACCCCTACCGTGAGTTAAAACCCGTTATAATGTCTTATAGTTTTATTTTTAAACAAGCTTTTATTGGGTGCGCTAAAAAATATTAAATAATCTGTTTACTAAAACTTTAACTTGTAACTTTTAATGGCATTAAATCTACGTCTTCACAATTTATACGATATAAAAGCTTGTCACGAGATTTGACCTGTATATGTCGCAGGAATGTAGCGAAATCCGGTAATTCGCGAAATCCCTAGGCCCTTCGCGAAGAGCCGGATAATATCGAAATGCATCGATTTATACGCACATTTCCCGGAAATCTGCGAATTCGTTATTTGCATGGACATAAATCCAGGAAAACTGCGTATAAGGCGACACGCGGCTACGAAGTCGCCTACGCACCTGCTACGAAAGGTTCCATATGCTGATCAGGTGGTTCAGCCTGCAATTGCCTACTCATTCATGACCATGACCATGCCTAGACTATGACCATGACCATGACCATGACCATGCCTAGACTATGACCATGACCATGACCATGACCATGCCTAGACTATGACCATGACCATGACCATGACCATGACCATTACCATGACCATTACCGTGACCATTACCGTGACCATTACCGTGACCATTACCGTGACCATTACCGTGACCATTACCGTGACCATTACCGTGACCATTACCGTGACCATTACCGTGACCATTACCGTGACCATTACCGTGACCATTACCGTGACCATTACCGTGACCATTACCGTGACCATTACCGTGACCATTACCGTGACCATTACCGTGACCATTACCGTGACCATTACCGTGACCATTACCGTGACCATTACCGTGACCATTACCGTGACCATTACCGTGACCATTACCGTGACCATTACCGTGACCATTACCGTGACCATTACCGTGACCATTACCGTGACCATTACCGTGACCATTACCGTGACCATGACCGTGACCATGACCGTGACCATGACCGTGACCATGACCGTGACCATGACCGTGACCATGACCGTGACCATGACCGTGACCATGACCGTGACCATGACCGTGACCATGACCGTGACCATGACCGTGACCATGACCGTGATTGTGACCGTGATTGTGACCGTGATTGTGACCGTGACCGTGACCATGACCGTGACCATGACCGTGACCATGACCGTGACCATGACCGTGACCATGACCGTGACCATGACCGTGACCATGACCGTGACCATGACCGTGACCATGACCGTGACCATGACCATGACCATGACCATGACCATGACCATGACCATGACCATGACCATGACCATGACCATGACCATGACCATGACCATGACCATGACCATGACCATGACCATGACCATGACCATGACCATGACCATGACCATGACCATGACCATGACCATGACCATGACCATGACCATGACCATGACCATGACCATGACCATGACCATGACCATGACCATGACCATGACCATGACCATTACCATGACCATTACCATGACCATTACCATGACCATTACCATGACCATTACCATGACCATTACCATGACCATGACCATGACCATGACCATGACCATGACCATGACCATGACCATGACCATGACCATGACCATGACCATGACCATGACCATGACCATGACCATGACCATGACCATGACCATGACCATGACCATGACCATGACCACGACCATGACCATGACCATGACCATGACCATGACCATGACCATGACCATGACCATGACCATGACCATGACCATGACCATGACCATGACCATGACCATGACCATGACCATGACCATGACCATGACCATGACCATGACCATGACCATGACCATGACCATGACCATTACCATTACCATTACCATGACCATGACCATTACCATTACCATGACCATTACCATGACCATTACCATGACCATTACCATGACCATTACCATGACCATTACCATGACCATTACCATGACCATTACCATGATCATTACCATGACCATTACCATGACCATTACCATGACCATTACCATGACCATTACCATGACCATTACCATGACCACGACCATTACCATTACCATGACCATTACCATGACCATTACCGCAGTCATTACCGACCATTATTTGGTCACGGTAATGGTCATGGTAATGGTCATGGTAATGGTCATGGTAATGGTCATGGTAATGGTCATGGTCATGGTCAATGGTCATGGTAATGGTAATGGTAATGGTCATGGTAATGGTCATGGTAATGGTCATGGTAATGGTCATAATAATGGTCATAATAATGGTCATAATGGTCATGGTAATGGTCATATAATAATGGTCATGGTAATGGTCATGGTAATGGTCATGGTAATGGTCATGGTAATGGTCATGGTAATGGTCATAATGGTCATGGTCAATAATCATGGTCATGGTCATGGTGGTCATGGTCATGGTAATGGTCATGGTCATGGTCATAGTCTAGGCATGGTCATGGTCATGGTCATAGTCTAGGCATGGTCATGGTCATGGTCATGGTCATAATCTAGGCATGGTCATGGTCATAGTCTAGGCATGGTCATGGTCATGGTCATAGTCTAGGCATGGTCATGGTCATGAATGAGTAGGCAATTGCAGGCTGAACCACCTGATCAGCATTATGGAACCTTTCGTAGCAGGTGCGTCGGCGACTTCGTAGCCGCGTGTCGCCTTATTCGCAGTTTTCCTGGATTTATGTCCATGCAAATAACGTATTCGCAGATTTCCGGGAAATGTGCGTATAAATCGATGCATTTCGCTATTATCCGGCTCTTCGCGAAGGGCCTAGGGATTTCGCGAATTACCGGATTTCGATACATTCCTGCGACATATATAAGGTGTAAAAAAATCAACTGCAAATATTTTGAGGGGTGAACCAGCCCATGAAACTGAACTACTTTCCCCAAGGAACATAGATTGAAATAACGAAAAATTTTTTGGACCTCCCATACAAACTGACTCGGTCGGGTGGTACATTTTGTATGGGAGGTCCAAATTTTCTTATCATATTTCGACCTATGTTCCTTGGGGAAAGTTGTTCAGTTTTATGGACTGGTTCACCCCTTAAAATATTTGCAGTTGATTTTTTTACATCCTGTATAAATCAATAAATAAATTAGGTAGCCAGTGTAAGTGATCTTGAATAAACTTTTAAACTAAGTCACACCACACGAGTTCCTAGTTTCCTACTTAAATCTCGCGACAAGCTTTTATATCGTATAAATTGTGAAGACGTAGATTTAATGCCATTAAAAGTTACAAGTTAAAGTTTTAGTAAACAGATTATTTAATATTTTTTAGCGCACCCAAATAAAAGCTTGTTTAAAAATGTTTTTTACCTCAAATTTAATTAAAGTTGTATGGGAAAATTTCAACTAGCAGGATTTTCTTCGTTTTTTTTTACTTCTGTCTGAAAAATGCAGCCAGTAAAATTTTACCCATACAATTTTTTAAGTTGAATAACTCCGGAACTACAAAAAATCGCGGAACATACATGGGGTTGATTCGGATACCTCTCATTATAAGTAATTTAAATTTTGTCTATTGACGTCATTGTTTGGTCTACCTGTATATGTCGCAGTACGATGGCAGAATTAGGTTTTGGCCAAAACCTAGGTTTTGGCTAAAAACCGGCATATGGCAAAATCGGAGACTTCCTTTGACCATCGTCCTAAGCAGATCCAGGTTTTTGGCCAAAAGCCTAGGATTTCGGCCAAAAACCCAGGATTTTGGCCAAATTCCTAGATTTGTTTAGTATTATGGCTTTTTTAACATTTCGGGGGAACTTCTTCGTCTTCGTGTGGTACAACAAGTTGCCCAACGACCCGATGAACCCTGGTGTCGGAGTTTTCAAACCGCCTACTGCAAGTCAGTTTAGGACGATGGCCGAAGGAGTCTACGATTTTGCCATATGCCGGCTTTTGGCCAAAAACCTAGGATTTTGGCCAAAAACCTGATTCTACCATCGTACTGCGACATATATACCTACAGACATATCACGCCTATACCCATTACGAGGTAGGCTGAGTGTAAACTAGATATTTGGTACCTCGTAAGTATGTTAAATCATTATCAAATTGTATTTTCTTGTACATTTTACCTAACTTCATAGGTCAGAACAGAAATGAGAAGATTTATTCAAATCATTATTTTGACAATTTATGTAGGCTCGAATATGTAGGTAAGTACTAAAACTAAGAACAACTAGCTAGTAGTCATATTTTATTTCTTAAATTACTTACCTTATCAATAACACATTTACATCTTAAAATTCTTACCTACGCATTACGAACTAATAATTTAACTCAGTTTGGAAAAGAAAAGTTTAACTTGTTTGTTGGACTGCCTCAGTCTATGAATCACCGTTCCACCGCTCTACCGACTGAGCTACGGGCGCCTAGCGGACCCTGGTGAACTTTTCAACCTCTTGATGGTCGTCTCCAAGCGACGATTAAGCGACATCTAGTAGTAGTTTTTACAACTAAATACTTTGGTTAGTCCACGTTACAGTAGGAATTCAAACCATATGATGAAGCTATTGGAATTTTTAATGCACTCACAGCGCTATAATATTCAATATTAAAAATTCACTAGCGACCGCCGGGACCGTGAATTTTTCAATTTCCTCATTATTTAATTTATGAGAATATTATAGGGCTGTGAGTGCATTAAAAATTCCAATAGATTGCCTCAGTCTACTTCACATGACTTTGTAATCATAAAGGTTACGTAGATCCGTTGGACACAGTGGATTCAGACCTATGTCACAAACTAGAGAGACGGCGCGCGGAGCGCCTTTACAGATGGCTCACTCAGTACTGGTGACGATTTTGACGTTTACTGGAATCTCAGAGGAACTCAAGGTAACTAAGAAGCTGGTTGCCACGAACGTCATATTTCCTGCATTGAAATCGGCTCAGAATCATATAATGATACGTTCTTGTATCTGATTTTGTTCTTCTCCATTGACAGTTTTGACAGTAGCAACCCTGGCTTTGTAACAAGTGAAAACAACGAAATTATTAAATATGGTCGAGTGTTCCTTCTGTAAACTCTCTATTTTGTGGCGAAAGCATTGTGTAGGACTGCCTCCGAATACCTTGCAAGGGTTGCGGAAATTCGTTGGATACAGTTGTCGTCGGTTCAATATCACGGTCTATGACATTACCAGGGGAAAGGCCTGTGTCGAGATGTGGACATTTTGTCGTATATCTGACGCTATGGTAGCACTTATTTATGCTTATGATGATACAAGGCTACCGGATGTGTAGAACCTAAAGCTTTTAAGAGAATATCCATTCTGCATTCAAGAAATCTTTGTGTCTTGCACGGAAATACTAGAAATCAGAGCGTAACGTAAGCGACATTTTCATAGAATGTCCCATATATGAACGTCTCACGACATCTCGACTGTTGATGATGCTGTTATGGATCTTTATCTTGCCGAGCGAGGTGGTCCTGTCATTGCAGCTCTCCGCAGTTGGTGATGACAACCTTGGCGGAGGTGGTGCCGGACTTGCTGCCGTATCGCTCCATCTTCTTTATGTCCTAAAGAAGATACGCTTACCGGAACGAACTAAAACTTCGGAGGAACTCAAGGTAACTAAGATGGTTGCCACGAACGTCATATTTCTTGTATTGAAATCGGCTCAGCATCATATGACATTCTTGAATCAGTTTTATCTGTATTTCGTCCTCGTATTGAATCTAGCAACCCTGGCTATGTAACAATTGAACAGGACCAGGAACAGGATTGTCCTGTATTGTAACAATTGAAAACAGCGAAATTACTAAATAGGGTCGAGTAATCCATCTGTAAACTCTCTATTTTGTGGCGCAAGCATTGTGTTGGACTGCCTCCGACGGCCTCGTAAGGGTTATATTATAACCTGGTTCACATCTTGCTCAAATGTCATGTAATATGAAAAAGACGCAATCAATAATGTTGCTATTTTGGGTCCCCTTCTTTTGGGAACCAGGTAGTACGGAGATTCGTTGGATACAGTCGTTATCGGTTTATAATCACGGTCTATGAAATCGCCAGGAGAAGGCCTATGTCGAGATATGGACATCACACGATATTTCAAATTGTTGGTAATGATGTTATGGATCTTTATCTTGCCGAGTGAGATGGTCCTGTCATTGCAACTCTCCGCAGTTGGTGATGACAACCTTGGCGGAGGTGGTGCCAGATTTGCTGCCGTATCGCTCCATCTTCTTTAGGACATCTAGCCCTGAAATAGAAAATTGATCTAGTTATGAAGACGTTCAGCTTACTTAATGGGTTAGGTACTTACGTGATTTCTAACGCCCTTTATAGATCTACTTGTTTCAACAAACCCTATTGCCGGCTTAGAATAGCACCGCCCCATTTCTACCCATGGGTGTCGTAAAAGCGACAAAGGATAAATCATCCAGGAACGGGCAGCAGCGTTTCTTGTAAATGCAACACTTTGAACTGTGCTCGCGAATCCGTCTGAGAAGCGTGGTGAGTATGGCAATACCCGCCGATAGGGGGAAGCCCATGTCCAACAGTGGACTGCTGTGGCTGTTATGGTATGGTTATGGTAAACCCTATTGATCCACAATTGACACACAATTTTATTACCTGATTTATTAAATTACTGACCTGATATAACGTGGCCGAATACTACGTGTTTGTTGTCCAGCCAGTCCGTTCTGGAAACAAGGAAAATAAATTACATTTTACTGAATTGAAGAAAAACTACAATTTCTATCGAATTTTCCTCGAAATCTCGAATAAGGTTCTAACATGGTTGCATTAAACATTGATGTTTTCAAACATGCCAAGACAGACAAGACTGTTGCCTGAGTAGATAACAAGATTTGCCCCGAACAAACATTTTTACTTACATACTTACATACATACACTGCAAGTTAAATAAAAGCTTTTAAAAAACAGGTCACTTTTCGTACAAGCGTCAGTTCGAATTGCCTTGTACATGGGTTAAAGGTCATCGTACTTTTAGCTGCACAGCCGAGACGCATCAACTGTTATGCTGATGGTGTGACCAAGTTGTTTCTATCAGTCACTTGTAAAGTTTCAGCCTATACAGAAAACTATCTTACGTTGGAATGGAACTTACTTCGCTGTACATAAAAAGAACTGTGATCCATTAGTGTTAGGTCCCGAGTTAGCCATACTCAGTATCCCTGGACCGGTGTGTTTCAATGTGAAGTTCTCGTCCTCAAACATCCGACATTATCTCATAGATGGGGAGTATCCCTGGACCGGTATGTTTCAATGTGAAGTTTTCGTCCTCAAACTTGCAACCGGATAATATGGACTCATCAGTGCCATATCATAGAGGCTTTAATTATACTGGTTATTCTTACGAACTATAAGAAAAATCCAGTCTTTGTTGGTACTTACTTTGCTGTGCATAGGAAGAACTGTGATCCATTAGTGTTAGGCCCCGAGTTGGCCATACTTAGTATCCCCGGACCGGTGTGTTTCAATGTAAAGTTTTCGTCCTCGAACTTGCGACCGTATATGGATTTGCCGCCCGTACCGTTGTTGTTTGTAAAGTCGCCGCCTTGACACATCTGGAGGTATAATGCTAAGGAACTTTCTTGAGAGATTGATTTCAGAATCTACTTGATTAAAGTCTTGTGTGGCGAGCTAGAATAGTATCAACCTATACAAGGTGTTCCAAGGTAAATACATTAAATTGGAGACGTTGTGTAGGCCATCGTACCGAATATTTTTCATTATGGGGCCAAGTTATGTAAACCCCTCGTTTAGAAGTAATTAGCAACTTAAATTTGTTAAATTTAATTGAGTCCTACATTATGAAAGGAGCTTTATTTATTAAGACTTTTATTTATGTCATGTTGCCGTCTTGGAAAAACTTTTGTTATTACCGCCACAACTGTTGCCAAGGCAACGGTTTTGGCGGTAATTTAGTTGCCAAGGCAACAGTTGTGGCGTGTTGTGGCGTAGACTAAGGTCAAACAAATGTCATGTTCGTCAAAAACTGACACAACTGACACTACAGACTCTACTGGATTCTCTGATTGGCCCTTTGTCTTTGCGTCTCTATGGGTGCTCTAAGTCATAAGAAGTTTTTAGTTTGAGGCGGTAATAAAATAAAGTTGACACCAAGAAAGAGATCTTTTATCTTAAGTTTTCGTTAAATTTCAAACATAGACAACTATGTTCCAAACTTTTTCGAAGATTCAAATCTAACAAGATAAAAATGCAAGGTTGCAATCTTGGATAAGGGGTAATACATAATGGTTGTAGTAAATGTAGGCATTTAGTTTGTATGGAAATTTCAACTTCTTAATTGTTAAGAATTCAAACTTGGTGCCATAATGGAAATTGTTCAGTACAATGGTCTACACAACGTCTCCAATTTAATGTATTTCCTTTGGAACACCTTGTATAAAAATTTAAAAATTGTAAAAGATTACAAAATTAAATTGTCCAGTTAATGACATTCCATACTAATGCAAAATTTTCCACTATATTTGCCTATCTGCCTGCCAAATGCGGTGAGTATGGCAAACCTGAACATTAAATGTCTTTTAGATCTTTTAAATTGACAATTAATTATAAGTACCAATGATCAGCACATTAAGTTACATTTTTAAGAAATCTGTATAGTATATTACCTACACTAGTCTTTGATTCAGATATTACAGGTTTTCAAAATAACCAGAATATGTCGATCCTTACAGCAGTAACTTAAATTGCTGCGAATATTCCTACAGCCCCAAATACTACAAATGCATCAGTCAACTTCAATCAATACATTAAAATACAACTAAATATTGCTTTTGCATTAAAAAGGATACAAAGTCCGGTATGATCCTATGAAAGCAGCTGCCCTGGTAGCCGTACCCCTTCTCATGTGTACAGAGTGCTCTGAAATTCTCAGCGGTCTTGAACCACGTCTGCTCGTAACAACATGATGATCCGGCCGATCTCTTGCTTGTTTACACTGATGTCAAAGTATACTTGAGGTTGCGCTTCTCTTGTGGTTTAGCTGGTGTTGGCTGGAATAAAAGATATAAGGCAAATAAGACATGAGACTTTTAAATCAACTTACAAAATGTAAGGATAATGGATCTAACATTAAAACACTTCAAAATATCTTTGGAAGTGTTTTAATGTTAGATCCATGATCTGTTATGCTTCCTACTTACTGTGTCTCCAGTATCTGTCTTCTCTTTGCTTTCATCTTCCCCATCTTTGGTGATCTTCAATGTTTCTCCAGCGTGTTTCTGTAGCCAGTTGTCATCCGACCAGACGGGCCGGGTGGAGCCTTCCTTGATGCGCTGCGGGGCAGCTACGTTCACTCGTATTGTACGGCCAAAGAGCTCTGAATCATTCTGTAAAAGTATTGAAAAGATAATGATAAGGAAAAACTTTTTTGAATTATGATTATCAGGCAGAGATGTATTGGAATTTACACCACCACCATGTCGCACCAGTAGTCCGTATGGACGTAATTTCCAATTTATTTGTCAACTTGATGTTCTATGTGAAAAAGCTTGAAGGGCAAGTAAAAACAAGTTATGCTTAAAACTTCGTCCAATAGCCGTTTGTGTTTCTAGTACTGAACCAGACACTCTGACACACCGACCGACTTCTTACTGAACCACTTGCACTGCCCATGACTATCAGAATACAGATCCTTGCCAAGCATCAAAACCAAAACATAACCTCAAAATGCAACTTGCCATATTATCAATCGCAGCTGCAGCATCTTCTGCATTTTCGAACTCGATGAAAGCAAAGCCTCTGTGCTTCTCTGTTTCGTAGTCTAGAGGTATTTGCACGTCTACGAGGTCCCCAAAAGGCACAAATGCGGCGTTTAAAACTTTCTCGTCTACTTCTTCTGCGAGACCTCCCACGTAAATCGTCCGTTTGGAATTGGGTTTGCTAGTCATTTTTACGCACTCAATTAACTGTTTCAACTAGATTTTAACTGAAATTATCGTAAAATAGATCGTTTTATGCACAAAATACGCCGTGTTGCGGCAAGCGGTGGAATGTCACTTTGACAGTTTATTTTTTCTTTTCCACAGATTACTTTCTTTTCATCTTGGAATCGTGTCTTTTTAGCACGATTGATAGTGATTGACGTCAATCATCAATCGATAAGGATATTTTTTGGACTAACAGCTACTTAAATCCGAACTAGATGGCACTGCTACAATTCAGGGATTTTCTTTCAACTGTCAAATTCACCACCATGACAGGACAGTTCACACGAAATATAATGTTGCCGCTTTTCTGACAGCTAATAAAAAGTGAAAATAGCTCAGTAGTTTGTGAAATCACTGATAGATGGCGCTGAATAACTTGCACTAGCCTTTTTTGACAACGATAGTTTTACGGGCAAGGAAAGACGTTTGTTATGTAACGCATTTTTATTTAAAAAAAAATATTGTACGGGAAGGGCGCCATTATTACAAACTTAATACCTATGGCTGTCGGCAGCGTAGTCTACGCAATAGCCACTTACCTACGTAGGTACTTGACTCTACCGTTCGTGTCCAAAGACATGGCTAGGCTACTATTGGCATCACCGTTAACAAATGCATTATGCATCGACTCGTTATCTGCCCCTATCAATTATCAGTCGCACCGGTTTACTCCTGGCCTATCGGGCCATCTCTACAAAAAGACTCCTAGATTGGAATGCTGTACCTATCCTGGTCTGAACACTTGTGTTCCTAGTCGTCTAAAGTTATTTTTAAACACTCAGTAAAACATGATACTTACAGCTAGGAACGGTGTTGCTAAGTGATTATAGATAGGCGCTACTTTCAATTTGCATAGAAACACGGAATATATTATAGTACAAATAGAAATACGGACTAAGAAAAAAAATGCCTTATTTTTCTTTAACTGTCTGAAGAAATTCGGTACGCTGCAGTCTTTTTAAGCAGTACCTACAATGTTCTGAGGATTTATGTTACGGACTGGCGTTATGATATTTTATCTACACTTCATACATAATGTTCCTATTACAAATTCGAAAGCAAATGTATAAGCAACTGCTTTACAGCCATTCAGCCTTTAAAAAAAAATGACGATATCATAAAGTAAAATGTCGATGTCATAAAGTACTTTTTTCTGACTTTATGATATCAACATTTAGCAGTAAGATAATAAAAAAAAATGTCACGACACAATCAAAGGATGGGACGACACTTGAAATTATGAGGACTAATTTATTATTAAACCTTTGCTTCAAATCATTTTTCGAATTAAAATTCACCGATAAATGCTATTTAATTTTAAAAGTTGTTCAGTTTTTATGAGCCTCCATTTTAAAGTTTAGTTGAATAGTTACTTAAGTACAAAAGTCGTTCAGTTGGTGGTTCAGTAGATAGGCTTGCAATCGCCATAGTGCAGTGCGGAGGTTTGAATTATTTTTCATAGTTTTTCTTGTAGAGTGTAGATAAAATAGTGTATGCAACTGCAAATAATTAGGCTTTAGAATGCTCGTGTCAAACTATTATCACACTCAGCTGCGCTTCGTGTGATAAACAGACACTCTCATCCTAAAGCCTCTCATTATTAGGCAGTTGCATAAACTACTATTTCATTGCTGGACATTTGGATATTGCTCAGGGTCTTATCTTAATACACCTACCTACACCCCAGTAGATAATAGTAAGGTTACTACCGAAGTTAGTTTTTGGTGCAAATCTAGGGCTCACCCAGTAGTTTTAATTACCTACCTTCTTTTCACCTTTGTAACTCGACCAACGGAAACCTGGTAAAACAATCCATGTATGTCGAAGGTTGCTTATTTGCATTATAACGTACGGCGATTTAAATCACTAATCAGCTAACAGTTCTAGACACAGACATTTAAGTTTTTGGACTACGTAACAACGTTTTACCTACCAATCCTAAGATGTTCGGGCAGTTTTCGATACTTACCTGCACGTAAAGTTATGTAAGTGCTACAATTAGTGTACAAATTAAAACTAAACTGCTATGGGCATCCCCTAAACCTTATACACAAAATATAGTCCACTGCTGAATATATGCGTCCCTTTTGAGGGGTGTTTGCCATTCAGGAGCTCAATGCACATTCAGACATACCTACATAGTCTTAGGAAACACTACTGACCATTTCCCTGTTATAAGTAGGTACCTCTTACGAGTTTTATGGCTTAGCCTGCTAGAAGGATCTGCATGAACCATTCCCTTAATGGGAAACTTTCTATGAATTCTCAAGAGTCATATAGAGGGCGCTGAAGTAAGAGGCAGTAACGTTTCTTTACACGGAAATTGAGTAGGTGCCACTTTATAAATTACTTTTCATTGTGTATTATTCAATTGTTTCAAATTTCTTATTGATTTTATTAACATGACACTCATTATCATTATTATATATAATAAAACTAAGTTGATAAAATGTACGTGCCGATAAAACTTTAAAAGGATTCCCGGTACGATAAAGGGACTTATATAGTGCAATAGCTCTTTATCTCCCCTCGTACAAGAAAGTTCCCGTTTTAACTTAAAGGGCGTATTTTTAAAGATATAAGGGCGTTTTCAATTTCTCAAGAAGTGGCGCCATCTATTGTCGAGTAGACGAACTCCACAGTTCGTGATCTTTGATGAAATCTGTTACAAAATTTTGGATTTTAAATGCAATGTATTCAAAACTTTTTTATTACTTACACCAAACAGATAATACCGCGAGTGAAACCGCGGGCGGGAAAGCTAGTAATAAATAACGAAACAACTGTATTTCATAACATATCGAATCAAACAGTAGGTAATTATACCGAATTAATTATTAACGAATACAAAGTGAAACGGAACGGTATAACGTCAAATTACCACTTAGCTCTACGCCCTCTGATGTGACATTAAGGCACTAACTAACTCAGAACTATCAATAGAAAATTTCCCATTCCCTTGCTCTGAGACACCTCTACACTATACACTATATAGTTGAAATAATAATGAGTTGGTTTATAGGTTTCCCGTTCTGTGGTTCCCAATCCCAGGCACCGTTACCTTACCCTGAGCCAAGCGTTGATTTTCCGCGCTCACCGACTGGCCTTTGACCCTGTATGCCTTTAGACCACCGTCCACCATAAAATCAAACATTCATCGCCAGCCCATGAAGCTCGGTACCCATAGGGTCAAATAATACTGGTTTTTCTAAATGTTTGAATGAATAAACCAGTTTATGTTGGTCCCTAAAATGGGTAAGTTGATAAGTACCTACTAGTTACTCGTATGCACCACGTGATGATGTACCTAGGTTACCTGCAGCCTGTATTCACTAGCCGTTACATACACCTTGTATAGATCCTAGATGGTCGGTAACTACGGCTATGCTAATCTTGAAACATAAACTGTATGGAAAAGCACTTTTCCGTTATTTCTAATAGTGGGTGCCATTAGTGCCATAAAGTAAAGTCCATTCGCTATGAAATGAATGGAATGATATTACCAGCCTAAGCGGGAGGCCAAGTTACGCTGGTCGCAATACTTAGATACTAAGTGACCACCGTAAATTGACCTCCCATTTAGGCTGGTCATAACATTAGTATTCGCCTCTCTATCATACCTATTGCATGACATATCAATGAGCGGGATGTCAACAATAATGTCGCCAATACGGTATCCATTCTTTGTTTGCGCAAGTTATACCTAAGTACATCTCGTGTGTGGCTGATTATGATCAGATCATTAGTGAACACTGTTCGAATCTGTTATGTCTACTGCTATGATCCGCCTGAGTGACCTTGGCGGGATCTTTCTTCATAAGTATGTATTAGATTTTTCAAATCAAATGTGTTTATTATGGATTTTTATGAGGAGACGGTGCGCTGCGCGGGTACCTACCTGCACAGATGGCCCACTCAGTACTAGCGACGATTTTTATTTTAAGGTGGGCTTAAAAACCAAGCGACGCGACAACGACACGCGTGGGTGGTCGCCGTCAAATTTTGACGGCGTCGTTGTCGCTGCGGTCTTGTAGAAAAACCCGACCGCATCAACTGACAGCGCCACGCAGCAGATCCCAAGTAGCATTACGAATGTTAGTAAATTCTTACTAGTCTTAAGAGTAAAGATTGATTTAGCTAAAACAAAAAGTTTTCTTTTATAATCTATATTAATAATCTCGTGCAGGGGTAACGGTAACCCCCTGTTTTCTGTTTTCTAAATAATAACACATAAAAAAATATTGATTTTGAGTCGACAACATATATCTGAATTTAGTGGATTATAGAGAATTTTATAAAATTCTAACGATGCTGACAGGCAAAATATAGAATAGACCCTGCCATTTTTAGGGTTTCGTAGTCTACTAGAAACCCTTATAGTTTCGTCATGTCTGTCTGTCTGTCTGTCTGTCTGTCTGTATGCCGCGCCCTCATATCTTCGTCAGTTTTAGAGCTATCAACATGAAATTTGGTGAGAAAATAGATCGTGTTGACCCAAATATAGAAATGTGAAGAAAAAATTATTTTAAATGTTTTTTGGACCCCCTCCCATACAAGTGAAAGGGGGGCAAAAAAATTTTTTTTCTTCTTTAATATTGAGTAGGGTATCGTTGAATAGGTCTTTTAAAACTAAGGTGAAGTTTCTTTGAAACAAAGTCACTAAAATGTTTCTGTCACGAGATATTTGCTTTTAAAAGGGGCGTTTTGGACCCATAATTTGTTCCAGCTGTAACTTCTAAAGTATAAACGCTAAAAATTTGAAATAAATATGGAATATAGCTTACAATCTGAAGTTACAATGAAAATTATAACGGATATTGTACCCTTAAAGGTTTCAGAAAAAATTGAGTTTTTCTATTTGCGGTTGGTCATCATACAGCTGCTAACAAACCAGCAACAAAATTAAGTTTGTAACGCTGAAAAACCTGATATTTAAACGTTGACTACGAAACCCTATATGTGGGCGTGTCTGACACGCTCTTGGCCGGTTTTTTTTGTTATATCCCGTCACTAACCTGTTGCCTAGCTGCCACCTAGCTTCTGATTAAGAACTTTTTAGTCCATGGTCCCTTTTCTTTTTATTAAGAATGGACTTTTACCCGTTTAGGGTAATTCTGCCAGTGTCAGTAAAATAGGATTCCAGCGCTGCTGCGTCGGACGGTAGGAGGCTCCAGCAGCAAGATGATAGTGTCTTCTACAGAAACCAGCGACATCCTCTAAAGTTAACGAGATCTACATGACAGGTGTCTGCTGTCATACTAAAAAGTCGTTTATATCGGAAACTATGCGTGCTAGACTATTAGTTTCTTTGAGAAAGTTGTAGGACTTAATAAGATCTATATGACAAGTGTCAGCTGTCATACTAAAAAGTCGTTTATATCGGAAACTATGCGTGCTAGACTATTGGTTTCTTTGGAAAAGTTGAAGGCCTTAACGAGATCCACATGACAGGTGTCAGCTGTCATTCTAAAAAGTCATTTATATCGGAAACTATGCGTGCTAGACTATTGGTTTCTTTGGGAAAATTGTAGGCCTTAACAAGATCCACATGACAGGTGTCAGCTGTCATACTAAGAAGTCGTTTATATCGGAAACTATGCATGCTAGACTATTGGTTTCTTTGGGAAAGTTGTAGGCCTTAACGAGATCTACATGACAGGTGTCAGCTGTCATACTAAAAAGTCGTTTATATCGGAAACTATGCGTGCTAGACTATTGGTTTCTTTGGGAAAGTTGTAGGCCTTAACGAGATCTACATGACAGGTGTCAGCTGTCATACTAAAAAGTCGTTTATATCGGAAACTATGCGTGCTAGATTATTGGTTTCTTTAGGAAAGTTGTAGGCCTTAACGAGATCCACATGACAGGTGTCAGCTGTCATACTAAAAAGTCGTTTATATCGGAAACTATGCGTGCTAGACTATTGGTTGCTTTTGAAAAGTTGTAGGCCTTAACGAGATCCACATGACAGGTGTCAGCTGTCATTCTAAAAAGTTGTTTATATCGGAAACTATGCATGCTAGACTATTGGTTTCTTTGGGAAAGTTGTAGGCCTTAACGAGATCTACATGACAGGTGTCAGCTGTCATACTAAAAAGTCGTTTATATCGGAAACTATGCGTGCTAGACTATTAGTTTCTTTAGGAAAGTTGTAGGCCTTAACGAGATATACATGACAGGTGTCAGCTGTCATACTAAAAAGAATGGGCTGCAAAATTCTCTGTGAATACATCACCTTGAACTGCGCTCGCCAAGCCAAGCGTAGTGAGTATAACAAATACCCTCCTAATAAGGGAAGGCCTATGTCTTGAACTGTTGCGGCTGTCATAGTACAGCATGTTTTATAAAGTAAGGGCGATTTACAAACAAAATTGGAAAATTACAAATAAGACGTGGGAGTCAAAGGTCGCAGGTTCAAATCCTGCCTGCGGTGAAAATTTTGGAAGTTTTCCAAAAAAAGGACATCAAGTTCGAGAAATATAAGCTTCCATGTAGCGGCGCCGTATGTGTGCGTGAGTGAGTTTTGAGCATTTGTATGAAATTTCTTTACTGCTGAGATCAAAGAAGCGATATATTTACTGTGATCGAGATAGCGTGCTGTCGAGATAGGGTTACGTCGATTTCCGCTATACACTCCTGCTTTGCCTTCAATAATTTAGAGAATTACGCAAGTACCTACATTTAGCACCTACATTACGAGTTTCATTTCATCCGAGCGAAGCCGGGCTTTCCTCTAGTTTTATTTATAAGACGGCACAAAATTTAAGCATTTGATAGACGAATCCTAAATCGACTTTTAGCAATTTTTGCGAACGTCTTTGTTGATACCTGCATTAAGTTTAGGATAAATATAGATGCATAATAGTGTTGCCACTGGCGTTTTACTACTGATGAACAAAGGTTGTTTTCGTACCAGTGCCAACCGTTCATACCCAGTAAGGCGCACCCTATAGCTTGTGTTATTAATTTATCTCCTGATATTATGATATTTATTTTTGGATATGTATTTTCATAGGCACTTCGTTGAAAATAATACATTATTACGATAAAGTTGACTAAAACAACTCTTTTAAAACATGCTTCTAGTAAGTTGTATGGTAGAACCCTCTGTCCTTGTGCACGACAAATTAACGTATTTCTTCAGCTGCTTTTTTTCCTGCTTATGATACCTACATTCTATAAATATAAACTCATAATTTTTGTTACATTTGTTCTTTTGTACAAATTAATTTCGTTTTGGTTTTGCGTGGCATATGATTAATTCGGTAGAGCATAATATACTGCATAATATGGACATAAATGTAAAGGATGATTGACTCATAAGAGATAAATACATCCGCTCGATTTATCTTTTCGCTCTACTGTTTGATATATATCGTATATTTTCGAACCCTGCTCACTGAGACATTGACTGAGACCATCTTTTTGCGCCCTAAGAGTCAGTTTCTACTGAAAGCGACGAGGTGAGACGATACGCGACGCTGCAATGTCAGTTCAAAGCGACATCAAGATGCAACGCGCGATGCCGCTCGATGCATCTTGAAGCCGCACGAAAACGAGACGAGAAGAGTCGCGACGCTGCAATGTCTGTTCTGGCGACGTCACCTTCGGCTGCCTGTCAGTTTGATTTCCACGCTCAGTGTTGCGGTGATAAAAAAGAACTTACTACTCTTAGAAACACGATAGGAAATAGATTAGGAAAGTAACTTGGTTCTATTTGGTACCTACTATGCAGGGTAGGTGGTTGTTATTGTACTTAAAAAAGACCAAGGGCTTGTCAGACTCGTCCATTCCAGAGTTCTGTAGTCATCCATTTCAGTGTTATCTAGTGGATAAATGCCCGCATGGCATGCGTCTGTTACACTCCTCGACCCCGGTCATACAGGCTATGCGTATCAGTTTTCTTAGGGGAAGTTGTCAGCTATACAAGATCTAATATACAAATGTAATTTGTTGATTGTTAAATCTTAGATTTTTGTTGTGCTGTGGCCGAAATAAATTTTATTTCTTTCTTTCTTACATTAGAGATTACAGCTGTAAAACTAAAAACTATATCTTGGTAACTATGCATGCTAGGCTATCAGTTTTATTGGGTAAAATGTAGACCTTGATAGACCTTCATTTGAAGTGACAGCTGACAAACTAAAAACTCGTTTATCTATATAGTTATGCATGCAAGACTATCAATTTATCTGTAAAAAGTGAAGGCCTTGATAAGATGAGCATTTCTAATGACGGCTGTCAAACAAAAAACTTGTTTGTTTTGGAAGTTATGCATGCTTGACTATCAGTTTGTTTGTAAAAGTTGTAGACCTTGATAATACCTATATTTGAGGTGACAGGTGTCAAACGAAAAACTCGTTTATCTAGGTAATTATGCATGCTAGAATATCGTTTTTGGGAAAAATGTAGGCCTTGATGATACTTTTATTTTATGTGACAGCTCTCAAACTAAAAACTCATTTATCTCGGCAATTATTCACACTAGACTTAGTGTCTTTGGTAAAGTTGTATCACATGATGAGACCTTTATTTTATGTGACAGCTGTCAAACAAAAAACTCGTTTATTTCGGCAATTACTTATGTTAGACTGTCAATTGAAAAAGGTAATAACTTTCCCAAACAAACTGATAGTATTGCATGAATGATTGCCGCTATAAACGAGTATTTAGTTTGACAGCTGTCACATAAAATGAAGGTTTCATGAAGGCCTACAACTTTCCCAAACAAACATAATATTGTCTAGCATGAAAATTTGCCGAGATAAATGAGTTTTAAGTTTGACAGCTGTCACATTAAATGAAGGTCTCATCAAGGCCTACAACTTTCCCAAACAATATGGTAATCTAGCTTGAATGATTGCCGAGATAAACGAGTTTTTAGTTTGAAATTGTCACATGAAATGAAGATCTCATCAAAGCCTACAACTTTCCCAAGCAAACTTATTGTCTAGTATGAAAATTTGCCGATATAAACGAGTTTTAAGATTGGCTGCTGTCACACAAAATGAAGGTCTCACCAAGACCTACAACTTTCCCAAACAAACCGGTAGTCTAGCTTGAATGATTGCCGGGATAAACGAGTTTTTAGTTTGACAGCTACCACATAAAATAAAGGCCTCAAAGCAAGGCCTACAAATTTCCAAAACAAACTTATTTTCGAGCATGAATAACGTCCTTGAAGATGGACACTACTACAGCTGCTGAAGCCGCCCAAGTTATCGCACTACTGCAATCAGGACTACGTCAGTGTGATGTTGCTCGGCAATTGCACTTGAGTCGCTTTTCTGTTCGAAGAGTTTACCAGCGGTTCCTGCACACCGGTGGCTTTGTCCGAAGGCGTGGGTCTGGTAGAAATCGCTGCACTTCTGCGAGAGATGACCGATTCGTCGTATCGAAATCTTTGAGAAATCGGTTCTCTAATGCTGTTGAGTTGCAACAGCAGCTTCAAGCAGTTCGTAGAAGGGCCGTGAGTGTCTCTACAATTAGAAGAAGACTAAAGGAGAGAAATATTGTGGCTAGAAGACCTGCCACGGGTCCAAAATTAACCGCAGCGCATCGGCGAGCACGCTTGCAATTTGCTCGCGCCCACGTTAATTGGACCCTGGACCAATGGACAACTGTTCTCTTCTCAGACGAAACGAGAGTGTGCCTTTTCTGCAACGATAGACGCAAAAGAGTATACAGAAGACAATGGGAATTTTGCCCAAGCCTGCATCCAAGAAACGGTAGAATACGGGGGCGGTTCCTGCATGTTCTGGGGCGGCATATCTGCCGATGGCAAAACTGAACTTTCTTGCGTCTCTCGGACCGGCGGTGCTCGCGGGCAAGGGTCGATGACTGCTCACCGGTACATCACAGAGATCCTGGAAGAAAATGTGGTCCCCTATGCTGGATTTATTGGCGACGGGTTCACATTAATGCACGATAACGCTCGCGCGCACACTGCTGGTATTGTGCAAGGCTACCTTCAAGAGGTTGGGATCCCTGTCATGCAGTGGCCAGCGAAAAGTCCAGATCTGAACCCGATAGAGCACCTCTGGGACCAGCTGAAACGCAAGGTTAGATCCCGTGATCCCGCTCCCGCGACTCTTCAGGAGCTCCAAGACGCCGTTATTGAGGAATGGGACAGTATCCCTCAAGAAGAGGTCCTAAAGTTGGTGCGATCCATGAGGGAGCGCATGGAAGACGTCATTAGGGCTAGGGGGGGTAACACTAGGTTTTAGGTTAGTTTTAAGCAACTTTGTTCTGAAAAATTAATCAGATTTCATTAGGGTTTTTAAGGATTTTTATTGTTTGGTAAATTTTTCTCAGTTCCAATAAAAAACATTGAATGAATTATTGTTTTTGCATTCTTTGTTTCCTTACCTTTCAAATGATACCGAACATTACCAATATTTCATAATACAAATACGATTGAAAGATGTTTGAAATAGATTTCTTAAAAGGTGCGATTTTTTTGAAGCCGAGTGTATTAACTTCACAATATGATTAAAAACGTTGAAAATTTACTTTTTACCGGGAGACGAGCGCACTTGTTGTAAATGTAAATGGCTGAAAGACCGACACTAGCGCCAGATTCGCCAGTGTCACGGAACTAAACAGGTTTAATCGTTTTTCGCTGTAGTGATTATGTAACATCCGTGAATAAAATATCGTCAGGGAAAAGCAATTATCTGGATATATAATATTTTCTTAGACGATTCGATGTATTGCATTAAGTATGGAATTCGTCAGGTAAAACCAATTAAACAACTTTAGTCGTTTTTCGCTGTAGTAATTATGTAACATCCGTGAATAAAATATCGTCAGGGAAAAGCAATTATCTGGATATATAATATTTTCTTAGACGATTCGATGTATTGCATTAAGTATGAAATTCGTCCGGTAAAACCAACTAAACAATTTTAATTGCTTTTATTAGACCATCTTAATCAAGTACGGAAATTCAAATCTTACTAAATGGTTGTTACTGAGAAAAAAAAATAGAGTTTTCTATGGTCTCTCCTACGGGAAAACCAAATTTTATCAACTTAACCGAAAATCGTTGGAGACAAATATGGTGTCAGTTAAGTTAAATCTGCTTAATGTTTTTTATTTGAAAACAAACCTTGCCAGTGTTTGAAATGATTGGTCATCTACTTAGCTAGAAGCGAAACTATAAGACTTAGCAGTTAATGGGTTTTCGCAGACAAAAAAGCAAAAAAATTTAAGTACTTTTGCATTCAAAAGTAATTTTCGTAAAAATTTCGAGTTAATTGGTTTTCGCAGTAGGACGGCGATATGCATACATTCTATTACTCAAATACTTCAACTCTGATAAACTTCTACACATACTTATTAATAGACTAATACATAATAAATTATGCAGATAAGAAAGAACAGCATCATTTTATAGTTCCAGATAGTTTAAAGGAGTGTTAGACAGATAAGGAGATATATGAAGAAGTAGAGTAAGTAGAGGCGTAGAACTTAGACATACTTTGTAACACAGTAGTAGGCCCGACGCTACCCCTTATCATCTATGACGTCTCTGGAGGGTTGGAAATAGCGTCAGTTACCTTGTATGGCATAAAGTAGCGTTGGACGTCCTGTAGGGTCGGACGCCCTGGAGTTAGCAATTAGAGAGAGATGCATAACTCACTTTTCCACTCCTTGTTCCTCGTCGGGAATGAAAAAAAAAGCCATAATACTAAACAAATCTAGGATTTCGCCGAAAATGCTAGGATTTTGGCCAAACATTGAATCAGCTTGGGACGAAGGCCGAAGGAAGTCTACAATTTTGCCGTAATATGCCAGCTTTTGACATCGCACTGCGACATGTATACCGATGACCTATGCTTTCTTGCAGAATCCGCAGATGGCCTGCAACAACTAAAGACCGTTTCTCCCCAAGCATGCTGCAAATTCGATCTGAAGATCAGTGTCAAAAAGATAGTATTCTTCTTCTTCTTATTCGAGTAGTACACCAAGTCGTTCAAAAATTCGATGAAACCTAGAGTCAGAGTTTTCCAACCGCCTACTATAAGTAGCAGGCCTCTGACATTATTGTGTAACGACCGCCGTCTTAGTGATCAAATCATTCACAAAAGTAATTTCAATGGAAATACAAGGTCGTGAGATACTGAAAATTAAGTTTGGTGAAGATATGATGACACAAGTTGAGAAGTTTCGATATTTAATGTGACCTTGATAATGAGATGAATAGCAGAATCAGTGTGGCAGCTGCAGTATTTAGGAAGCTGCTGATCAGAATTAAAAGTGGTCGGCATGGCCGAAATCAGCCGGAAAGAACATCATCTCTGTTGGTGACTATGGAATGGTTTTATTTCAAGTTGATATCTTAACGCGATCCCGAAAAAAGGAGTCTTGACAGACGCATAACCAAGTGACAAGTAATATAATATAATTCATAATATAACTATTCGTGTAGAATAGTTCATGGGTTTAGTTCAGTTTTTCCTTATAATGTATAACAACAAATACAACAGAACTTTTAGCGCCGCAAAACGCAAAATGAGGTTTACAAATATACATTACATTTTCTTTTGCAAATTCTGCTCAGGCATCAATGTTGTCGGAATACATACATACATATATCACGCCTTTATCTCTTGCGGGGTAGGCAGAGCTTGTCGGAACTCAGCGTGTAATTTGTGAAAATTTGATAAACTGTAACATAAAAAGCATGTGTTTAGAATATTGTTGCCACTCGAAAGTGGACTATCGATTGTAAAACGATAGTATTATACCTCGTCAACAGTATTGCTTTATTTTGAATTATCAATACTATTATTAGGCCTACCGATTGTATAGGCCTGAATAAATGAAAACTATCGATAGTAAAACCATCGGTAGTACGGCAACAATAGTTCAGAATTTACATAAAGCTTGTTCTATATTTTTAACTACATTTACCTTGCTGTTAAATATGTCTAAATAGCAGTAATTCTGTTTATCCGGCAACACTGGCCTGGTTAGCCTCCCAGCGCGCTGTCAACGTGACGGCGTCGTGGCGCGCCGCAACGACGCCGACGACGCTCGGTTTATCTGGTTCCCCATACAAACCCATACAAACCAGTCATTTGACAGCGACAACGACGCGCGTCGTTGTCGCTGTCGCTTGGTTTTTAAGCCCACCCTTACACTTACTGGATTTAACTGGATTTTCAGAGTTAATCAAGGTAGGTACCTAACTATGAAGCTGGTTGCCACGACCGTAATATTTCTTCGATTAAAATTGGCTTAAAATCATTTAACGTCCCTACTATTCTGTCTGACAGATTTTGCTGTTTTGATATTCTTATACCTACTTTGAGATTTTTGACAGTAGCAACCCTGGTTATGTACCAAGTGACAATCGCGAATACCCTTAATAGGGTCGAGTGAACCTTCTGAAAATACCCTGTAGATATGGAACTCATAACCTTTGGGTCAAAACCAATCGCTAGTACTACTACACCACTGAAGCCAATCTAAGGTACCTACATGAGCGTGTCTTTATTGATTGCCGCCCTGTTATTAACATGTGGTGTTGCAAACAATAATTTTATGTAAAATTCATGTAAATTCATACTATACTATACCTACCTAATTACCTATGCTTGCTGCTCAATACCTACTTCAGCAGTCTTTATGGCTGTAAATTATTACTTATACTACTTTTTAACTTCATTCAAGAATAGGAAAAGCACCTACCTACCTTACCTAACAATTTACTTTTATACACGTGTAAGAAGGTAGGTCGTAAGTAAGTAGATAAGTTCTGTAAAAAACACCTTGAAAAAAGTTTGTTCGGAACTACAATCTATCCAAAAAATTAAATATTAAAATTGTGGAGAACAAGGTAGGTAGGTAAATTAAAGTTGATTCCATATACCTACCTAATAGATAGGTAGCAAACTTAACGAAGTAGGTACTTAACCTACCTACCCATATTAGAAAGAAATCCAGTCTATCTCCTTTTCGGAAAATTCACCTTTACTTTTGGGTGACCTTCGTCGTCTATAAAAAAACAGATACTTACTCATTCAAGAACACCCTTACCTACGAAAAGAACAATCAGCTGTTCTAAAGTGGATTCTCGAGACAAAAAGGGTCTTCAGACTTAAGATTTGCAACTTTGCAATCAAGCCTTTACGCCCTTGTAAGGGCTTCTTCAGAAAATCTCAAATTAACGAAAGATTTATGCATAGCGTTTGAATGACATACCTAGATAAAATGAAGCTATGATACATAACCGTAAAGAATCTTGCTCAAGCTCAGGACCTAATCTATAGTAGATTCATCGTGCAGTTATACATGTAAAAGACAGCAACAGCTCGAGTTACCCCTTCAAGAGATGTATAGTGTGAAATTTTACTAGTGACCGATAGCGAAAACTCAGAACCGGCTGATGACATGGAACAACTTTCGAAATACGAAAAATAATTCTGGACCTCCCTTAAACAAAATTGCCGATAAGCTGATTTGATTTACTATGGGAGGTCAACATTTTTTTTGGGAAAGTTGTTCCTCATCACCAGCCGATTCTGAGTTTTCGCTATCGGTCACTAGTAAAATTTCACCGTATACTTTGGGTTTATCCCTTTAATGACGATTTGGAAGTGTTGCTGATGGTGCAGATGCTCATTGGAATGATTACCCAAGACACGTTATGAACCCATTTGAGAGATCTATGTATACTGGTTTATCTCAATGATTATTTGAAAGCCCATTTCAAGTTGATCCCTTTAATGGTAACTTGGAAGTATTGGTGATAGTACCTCTTACGTGCTTGTAATGGTTCCGGATGGGTCTGGTGCATAAATCAGCAATGAATTAGCATTTCTTACAAATAATTGCATTTGATTGCAGCTGCACAACTTACACCCTAGTCCTAGGTGTAAATATAGGAGTACCTATTTTAATGGTGAGTAAGTAAGCTCGTCTATTTTCCAATGTAACGGTATAAAAATAATAAAGTTAGGAATTGAAAGTGAATAAGCCCATGATAATGAACGATATTCCGATGATTGAAAGAAACAATTGCTGATGAAGTCATGATTATGATTATGAATGATGTGACAAGAAACATTAGTCGTCGTTAGGTAGAGCCGATCGAATAGGCCATATTTGACAGCTCTCAAGCCCATACTAGAAGTCACGTCAATAAAGAAAATAAACCTTTTGTCATGCATTAACAAGATTTTGACAGCTCTCGAATATGGCATATTCGAACGGCCGTACTGTAGGTACAATATTTTTATAGCTCTTTTATCAATAGTTTCATGTAGGTACTTAAGACAGGAAGTCTTAAGAATATCCGTAAGAACCAGGATATGTATGTACCTAAATTAATTTAAGCTACGTAGATACATGTACCGAGTGCCTATTAACTTTTAATGAAATCTTTAATCCCTACATAAAATTATCTTGTAAGTACATCCTACTATCGTGTAATCCTGGGATTACTTCCTGCGTTAGCAGAACTTACTGCCTAAGAAAGACTCCTACTTAATTAGGTACCTTACGATTACCAATGCCGAAGTGGGAACTTCAAGCGTGTAGACACTAGACACACTACGAGCGAAATTACGTGACCGATATTCGGGGGCTGAATTCCGCTACGTCAGTTTTAGAAATTACGTACAAATCACGCCGAATTACTTCGAACCGAAATTCAGCGATGGAATTTCGGATGAAGTGTGTCGTCCGCAATACAAATAACATTGCTGGCGTACTGCTGAGTTGACAGACAGATATTATAGATAGTCCCGTTTTTACCCTTTGGGAACGGAACCCTAAAACAGAAGATAGTCAATGACATTGCCTGCAGGCATAACGTCTAAACATGTGTGTGGTCGTGGTCACTAACAGGCCGTTTCCGACATCTAACGTATCTGCTAACGATAATGTCAACTCAACGTTTTTTTTTTAACGTAAATGTCTGTTGCGATTCAGGGAGCTTGCTAAGCTAAGCGCAAGCTAAGCAAAGTTCGTCCGAAGTAGGCCTTAAGTCGTAGTCGTACTTAGGTCTAAGTTCAATCAAATATCGCATATCACAAACCTTGCATAGTCTTGCTAATCTAGTTAGGTATGGTCATAGAGGTCTAATTAAGGAAGAAAAGAAGGAGCTCACATTCGAAATTTTGCTTAGTACATTATATAAGTACTTACCTGTAGGTATTTCTCGAGACAAGTCGCTCAATTTCATACGCGCCTTGAATTATTTTGATACTTAACTTTTTTGTTGATAAAACAAAAAGTTGGGCCTATATGTTTTTAGGATGAAAAAATTAACTTATCCATAACTTACTCGTATTTAACTAAATACCTGACTAGGTATGAGCAAACGCTAGTTCATGCATGATAATAGTAAGTACAATATTAACTGACTAGTTTAATTCATGTTAGTATATTAAAGTCGCGTTATGGACATGTAGTTACTAATAGGCAATTTCAGCATTTAAATACTATTTTGATTATGCTACATTTATCTTATTATTAAGTGCTTACACTAGTGTACAATCTGAATATCTAAATGTGTAATTATCATAAGCAATAAAAAGTTTAACTAATATTCTGCAAATAAAGATGTTGGCTGTCCTGTGGGAATTTTCTAGCTATTTATAGGTATCTACTTACTTACTACCTACTTAATTGCTTTTTAATAATGATTTTTATGTGGTACAAAGAGTATTATTTTAACGGGTACAAAGAGTATTTTTTAAATATTTACAAAGAGTATTATTTTAATGGCACTTAGGTACTTTCCGTATATCTTAGGTTTTCTACTTATACAGGAAATATAAGTTTTCTACTTAACCCATGTTTTCGCCCATGAAACCGACCAACTTTCCCCAAGGAACTAAGTCGAAATATAATATGAACATCCCATACAAAATTGCAGCCGAGCGAGTAAATTTGTTTGAGAGGGAAGTCCACCTTTTTCATATCCTAAATGTTTCTTGGAAAGTAAGTCAGTTTAATGGGCTGGTTCAACCCTATAAATGTTTGGTAAAAAGCTTTGAAATACTCATACCTATTGTTACACATCTTGGCATTTGATTGAAATTATTGTGGAGACAAGCAGGATCACCCACCACAAAAAGTTTCACGTGCCTTCCGAAGCACGAGAACACGTAAACACCTTGATAGACAACGCAGGCAGTTTTATTTTATAGGATGCGCGGACGCAAGTCAATAGGCTCAAGTCAAGCTGGATAGATAAAGAAAGGTAAGCTCTACTCACTCTACTGTAACTACACATTGACATTGCGTTCGGCAAGCTTTAGCTAAACCTTGCTGTCAGAGCTTTATTAACCTGCTTACTCAGTTAGGTACTATTGTTTTTCTTATTGTTGTCATTTATTACATATATTATTATTGTAGTTCTTTTTGTGTAAGATGTGCCGTCCATCCTTAAACCCCGGTATCAAGGTCAAATTTGACTTTAGGTATCAGTAATAGCTTTGTCCACCGGTCTAGCTGGCCGTGTTTACACCATTTTCTACATAGTCGAAAACCTTTGAAATACATAATGAACTCATACTGTTTAACATCTTGGCACTTGATTGAAATGCCTGTCGATGGAGATAAGCGGGATCACCCACCACAAAAACTTTCACGTGCCCTCCGAAGCACGGGACCACGTAACGACTTGCTAGATCGCGGAGGCAGTTTTATTTTATAGGATGCGCGGACGCAAGTCAATAGGCTCAAGTCAAGCTGGATAGATAAAGAAAGGTAAGCTCTACTCACTCTACTACCTATAACTACACATTGATATCAAGAGCGATAAACATTTTATATTTTACTTTGGGTTAACTACCTACTTAACAGTCATTTTATTCCTAAAATAGAAACTGTTTCGATATAAAATGTATGAAACAGAAATGATCAACCTCAACTGCGTGTCTCGTCCGCCCTTGCCCGCAATAACAGCTGACGATCACTTGTCTGACAGATGTCATGTTGCCCGTCGCGTCACACGTCTCCTCTGCGGAGCTTGGGCCCAGTGGAGAGTGCGCCGACACTCGCCAAAACCTAAAACAGTCAAATACGTGATTCATCAAATTTGAAATGTGGGATTTAACATCTGTCAAATCTGGTTGAATAAAAGATTTACAAGAGAAAATAAGAAAAAGAAAAAATGTCATACATCGACCGGGAATCTAACCCGGGCCGCATGGGTAAACGCCCCACTGCTCTGCCACTGAGCTATCGATGCACCGGTTGATGTATGCCAAATTTTCTATCTCTTGATGCTCGTCTCCAAGCGACGATCCAGCGACATCTGTAGATTCTAAAATCCCAATAGATTGATTAAAAGCTTTGTTCGCCTATCTTACTGGCCGTGTGTATAAAACTGGGATTCGCGTGTGCTAGTACCTCAAGTTACCGCGCAAGGTCACGGGCGAGCAACCGCGCAGTCATTGCTCCGCGCAGTCGACGCTGCACCACTAGAGTGACAGTTGTCATGTTCATTATAGAACAGAATTCAACCACTTCAAACAGATGTCGTGCCATCTGGCACACTACTGTAACCAATGGATATGACAGCTGTCAAATCTGATTGAATAGAAGCTTTGTTCGCCTATCTTACTGGCCGTGTGTATAGAACTGAGTGTGGTAGGGATTCGCGTGTTCTAGTACCTCAAGTTACCGCGCAAGGTCACGGGCGAGCAACCGCGCAGTCATTGCTCCGCGCAGTCCGCCGATAGCGCAGTCCAACTACACTGACTAATCAATATGACAGCTGTCAAAATGCACCTATTAAGTTGGCTTTACTATAGTGACTGTCAAATCGGACCTTTTAAGGTGGCTCGACTATAGTGACAGTCAAATTGTACCTTTTAAAATGGCTCGACTATCGTGACCATCGAATATTAGGTACAGCTGTCAAATCGGACCTTTTAAGTTGGCTCGACTATAGTGACTTACGGACATGACATCTGTCAAATCGGACCTTTTAAGATGGCTCGACTATAATATGACAGCTGTCAATTTGGACCTTTTAAGTAGGCTCGACTATAGCAACAAATGGATTTGACAGTTGCTGCTTGCCAGTCTATCTAGCCGTGTGTATCGGCCAGTATAAAACTGAGTGTGGTAGGGATTCGCGTGTACTAGTACCTCAAGTTACCGCGCAAGGTCACGGGCGAGCAACCGCGCAGTCATTGCTCCGCGCAGTCGACGCTGCACCACTGTGCGGCCAGTGCTTGTAGTGACCAGTACGCGAGATCGGTGAGTCCACCAGTAGTATATTGACTTATGGATAAATCGGACCTTTTAATATGGCTCGACTATAGTGACTTCTGGGTGTGACACGGATGTGACATCTGTCAATTCAGACCTTTTAAGTTGACTCGACTATAGTGACTGTCAAATCGGACCTTTTAAGGTGGCTTGATTATAGTCACTGTCAAATCGGACCTTTTTAGTTGGCTCAACTATAGTGGGATATAGATATGACAGCTGTCAAAAAGGACCTTTTAGGTTGGCTCAACTATAGTGGCCAATAGAAATGACAGCTGTCAAATGTGACTTTTATTCACCGGTGTATCTAGCCGTGTGTATAAGAGACTATCAAGGGTGGCGGCGGCGGGGGATTCGCGTGTACTAGTACCTAGTACCTCAAGTTACCGCGCAAGGTCACGGGCGAGCAACCGCGCAGTCATTGCTCCGCGCAGTCGACGCTGCACCACTGTGCGGCCAGTGCTTGTAGTGACCAGTACGCGAGATCGGTGAGTCCTCCAGTAGTATAGTGGCTTATGGATAAATCGGACCTTTTAAGTTGGCTCGACTATAGTGACGGTCAAATCGGGCCTTTTAAGTTGGCTCGACTATAGTGACTGTCAAATCGGACCTTATAAGTTGGCTCGACTATAGTGACTGTCAAATCGGACCCTTTAGGTTGGCTCGACTATAGTGACTGTCAAATCGGAGCTTTTAAGGTGGCTCGACTATAGTGACTGTCAAATCGGACCCTTTAGGTTGGCTCGACTATAGTGACTGTCAAATCGGACCCTTTAGGTTGGCTCGACTATAGTGACTGTCAAATTGGACCTATTAAATTGGCTCGACTATAGTGACGGTCAAATCGGAGCTTTTAAATTGGCTCGACTATAGTGACTGTCAAATCGGACCCTTAGGTTGGTTCGACTATAGTGACTGTCAAATTGTACCATTTAAGTTGGCTCGACTATAGTGACTGTCAAATCGGACCTTTTGAGTTGGCTCGACTATAGTGACTGTCAAATCGGACCTTTTTAGTTGGCTCAACTATAGTGGGATATAGATATGACAGCTGTCAAAAAGGACCTTTTAGGTTGGCTCAACTATAGTGGCCAATAGAAATGACAGCTGTCAAATGTGACTTTTATTCACCGGTGTATCTAGCCGTGTGTATAAGAGACTATCAAGGGTGGCGGCGGCGGGGGATTCGCGTGTACTAGTACCTAGTACCTCAAGTTACCGCGCAAGGTCACGGGCGAGCAACCGCGCAGTCATTGCTCCGCGCAGTCGACGCTGCACCACTGTGCGGCCAGTGCTTGTAGTGACCAGTACGCGAGATCGGTGAGTCCACCAGTACTATACTGACTTATGGGTAAATCGGGCCTTTTCAGTTGGCTTGACTATAGTGACTGTCAAATCGGACCTTTTAAGTTGGCTCGACTATAGTGACTGTCAAATCGGACCTTTTATATTGGCTCGACTATAGTGACTGTCAAATCGGACCCTTTAGGTTGGTTCGACTATAGTGACTGTCAAATTGTACCATTTAAGTTGGCTCGACTATAGTGACTGTCAAATCGGACCCTTTAGGTTGGCTCGACTATAGTGACTGTCAAATTGTACCTTTCAAGTTGGCTCGACTATAGTGACTGTCAAATAGTACCTTTTGAGCTGGCCCGGCTATAATGGCCAATGGATGAAATATAACACCTGTCGAGAGCTTTGTTCGCCGGTCTAGCTAGCAGTGTGTATGGGCCAGTATAAAACTGAGTGTGGTAGGGATTCGCGTGTACTAGTACCTAGTACCTCAAGTTACCGCGCAAGGTCACGGGCGAGCAACCGCGCAGTCATTGCTCCGCGCAGTCGACGCTGCACCACTGTGCGGACAGTGCTTGTAGTGACCAGTACGCGAGATCGGTGAGTCCACCAGTAGTATACTGACTTATGGGTAAATCGGACCTTTTAAGTTGGCTCGACTGTAGTGACTGTCAAATCGGACCTTTTTAGTTGGCTCGACTATAGTGACTGTCAAATCGGACCTTATAAGTTGGCTCGACTATAGTGACTGTCAAATCGGACCCTTTAGGTTGGCTCGACTATAGTGACTGTCAAATCGGAGCTTTTAAGGTGGCTCGACTATAGTGACTGTCAAATCGGACCCTTTAGGTTGGCTCGACTATAGTGACTGTCAAATCGGACCCTTTAGGTTGGCTCGACTATAGTGACTGTCAAATTGGACCTATTAAATTGGCTCGACTATAGTGACGGTCAAATCGGAGCTTTTAAATTGGCTCGACTATAGTGACTGTCAAATCGGACCCTTAGGTTGGTTCGACTATAGTGACTGTCAAATTGTACCATTTAAGTTGGCTCGACTATAGTGACTGTCAAATCGGACCTTTTGAGTTGGCTCGACTATAGTGACTGTCAAATCGGACCTTTTTAGTTGGCTCAACTATAGTGGGATATAGATATGACAGCTGTCAAAAGGACCTTTTAGGTTGGCTCAACTATAGTGGCCAATAGAAATGACAGCTGTCAAATGTGACTTTTATTCACCGGTGTATCTAGCCGTGTGTATAAGAGACTATCAAGGGTGGCGGCGGCGGGGGATTCGCGTGTACTAGTACCTAGTACCTCAAGTTACCGCGCAAGGTCACGGGCGAGCAACCGCGCAGTCATTGCTCCGCGCAGTCGACGCTGCACCACTGTGCGGCCAGTGCTTGTAGTGACCAGTACGCGAGATCGGTGAGTCCACCAGTACTATACTGACTTATGGGTAAATCGGGCCTTTTCAGTTGGCTTGACTATAGTGACTGTCAAATCGGACCTTTTAAGTTGGCTCGACTATAGTGACTGTCAAATCGGACCTTTTATATTGGCTCGACTATAGTGACTGTCAAATCGGACCCTTTAGGTTGGTTCGACTATAGTGACTGTCAAATTGTACCATTTAAGTTGGCTCGACTATAGTGACTGTCAAATCGGACCCTTTAGGTTGGCTCGACTATAGTGACTGTCAAATTGTACCTTTCAAGTTGGCTCGACTATAGTGACTGTCAAATAGTACCTTTTGAGCTGGCCCGGCTATAATGGCCAATGGATGAAATATAACACCTGTCGAGAGCTTTGTTCGCCGGTCTAGCTAGCAGTGTGTATGGGCCAGTATAAAACTGAGTGTGGTAGGGATTCGCGTGTACTAGTACCTAGTACCTCAAGTTACCGCGCAAGGTCACGGGCGAGCAACCGCGCAGTCATTGCTCCGCGCAGTCGACGCTGCACCACTGTGCGGACAGTGCTTGTAGTGACCAGTACGCGAGATTGGTGAGTCCACCAGTAGTATACTGACTTATGGGTAAATCGGACCTTTTAAGTTGGCTCGACTGTAGTGACTGTCAAATTGTACCATTTAAGTTGGCTCGACTATAGTGACTGTCAAATCGGACCTTTTGAGTTGGCTCGACTATAGTGACTGTCAAATCGGACCTTTTTAGTTGGCTCAACTATAGTGGGATATAGATATGACAGCTGTCAAAAAGGACCTTTTAGGTTGGCTCAACTATAGTGGCCAATAGAAATGACAGCTGTCAAATGTGACTTTTATTCACCGGTGTATCTAGCCGTGTGTATAAGAGACTATCAAGGGTGGCGGCGGCGGGGGATTCGCGTGTACTAGTACCTAGTACCTCAAGTTACCGCGCAAGGTCACGGGCGAGCAACCGCGCAGTCATTGCTCCGCGCAGTCGACGCTGCATTACTGTGCGGCCAGTGCTTGTAGTGACCAGTACTCGAGATCGGTGAGTCCACCAGTAGTATAGTGGCTTATGGGTAAATCGGGCCTTTTCAGTTGGCTCGACTATAGTGACTGTCAAATCGGATCTTTTAAGTTGGCTCGACTATAGTGCCGCCTGTCAAATCGGACCCTTAAGGTTGGCTCGACTATAGTGACTGTCAAATCGGACCTTTTAAGGTGGCTCGACTATAGTGACTGTAGAATCGGACCCTTTAGGTTGGCTCGACTACAGTGTCTGTCAAATCGGACCTATTAAATTGGCTCGACTACAGTGACTGTCAAACGGACCTATTTAGTTGGCTTGATTATAGTGACTGTCAAATCGGACCCTTTAGGTTGGCTCGACTATAGTGACTCGACTGTCAAATCGGACCTTTTAAGTTGGCTCGACTATAGTGACAGTCAAATCGTACCTTTTAAGTTGGCTCGACTATAGTGACTGTCAAATCGGACCTTTTAAGTTGGCTCGACTATAGTGACTGTCAAATTGGACCTTTTAAGTTGGCTCGACTATAGTGACTGTCAAATCGGACCTTTTAAGTTGGCTCGACTATAGTGTCTGTCAAATCGGACCTATTAAGTTGGCTCAACTATAGTGACTGTCAAATCGTACCTTTTAAATTGGCTCGACTATAGTGACGGTCAATTTGGACCTTTTATGTTGGCTCGACTATAGTGACTTATGGATATGGCAGCTGTCAAATCGGACCTTTTAAATTAGCCGGACTATAATGACAAATGGATATGACAGCGCTGTAAAATCGAGCTTAATAAGAGAGCTTTGTTCGTCGTTCTATCTGGCCGTGTGTATGGGCCAGTATAGAACTGAGGCGGGTAGGGATTCGCGTGTACTAGTACCTAGTACCTCAAGTTACCGCGCAAGGTCACGGGCGAGCAACCGCGCAGTCATTGCTCCGCGCAGTCGACGCTGCACCACTGTGCGGCCAGTGCTTGTAGTGACCAGTACGCGGGATCGGTGAGTCCACCAGTACTATACTGACTTATGGATAAATCGGACCTTTTAATATGGCTCGACTATAGTGACTGTCAGATTGTACCTTTTAAATTGGCTCGACTATCGTGACCATCGAATATTAGGTACAGCTGTCAAATTGGACCTTTTAAGTTGGCTCGACTATAGGGACTGTCAAATCGGACTTTTTAAGTAGGCTCGACTATAGCAACAAATGGATTTGACAGTTGCCAAACTGTTTGCCAGTCTATCTAGCCGTGTGTATGGGCCAGTACAAAACTGAGGCGGGTAGGGATTCGCGTGTACTAGTACCTCAAGTTACCGCGCAAGGTCACGGGCGAGCAACCGCGCAGTCATTGCTCCGCGCAGTCGACGCTGCACCACTGTGCGGCCAGTGCTTGTAGTGACCAGTACGCGAGATCGGTGAGTCCACCAGTACTATACTGACTTATGGGTAAATCGGGCCTTTTCAGTTGGCTTGACTATAGTGACTGTCAAATCGGACCTTTTAAGTTGGCTCGACTATAGTGACTGTCAAATCGGACCTTTTATATTGGCTCGACTATAGTGACTGTCAAATCGGACCCTTTAGGTTGGTTCGACTATAGTGACTGTCAAATTGTACCATTTAAGTTGGCTCGACTATAGTGACTGTCAAATCGGACCTTTTAAGTTGGCTCGACTATAGTGACTGTCAAATCGGACCTTTTAAGTTGGCTCTACTATAGTGACTGTCAAATTGTACCTTTCAAATTGGCTCGGCTATAGTGACGGTCAAATCGGACCTTTTAAGTTGGCTCGACTATAGTGACTGTCAAATCGGACCCTTTAGGTTGGCTCGACTATAGTGACTGTCAAATCGGACCTTTTAAGGTGGCTCGACTATAGTGACTGTCAAATCGGACCCTTTCAGTTGGCTCGACTATAGTGACTATCAAATCGGACCTAATAAGTTGACTCGACTATAGTGACTGTCAAATCGTACCTTTTGAGCTGGCTCAACTATAGTGACCTATGGATATGACAAGTAATCCAACGAGTTTAATGAAAAAGCTTTGTTCGCCGGTGTAGCTAGCAGTGTGTTTAATTGAGCCAGTACAAAACTGAGGGTGGCGGGGGATTCGCGTGTACTAGTACCTAGTACCTCAAGTTACCGCGCAAGGTCACGGGCGAGCAACCGCGCAGTCATTGCTCCGCGCAGTCGACGCTGCACCACTGTGCGGCCAGTGCTTGTAGTGACCAGTACGCGAGATCGGTGAGTCCACCAGTAGTATACTGACTTATGGATAAATCGTACCTTTTAAGTTGGCTCGACTATAGTGACTGTCAAATCGGACCTTTTAAGTTGGCTCGACTATAGTGACTGTCAAATCAGACCCTTTAGGTTGGCTCGACTATAGTGACTGTCAAATCGGACCTTTTGAGTTGGCTCGACTATAGTGACTATCAAATCGGACCTAATAAGTTGACTCGACTATAGTGACTGTCAAATCGGACCCTTTAGGTTGGCTCGACTATAGTGACTGTCAAATCGGACCTTTTAAGTTGGCTCGACTATAGTGACTTACGTATATGGCAGCTGTCAAATTTTACCTTTTTAGTTGGCTCATCTGTAGTGAGATATAGATATGACAGCTGTCAAATCGGACCTTTTGAGTTGGCTCGTTTATAATAAAAAATGGATTTGATAGCTGTCAAAATGAGCCAAATAAGAGACATTTTTGTTCACCGGTCTATCTGGCCGTGTGTATCGGCCAGTATAAAACTGAGGCGGGTAGGGATTCGCGTGTTCTAGTACCTCAAGTTACCGCGCAAGGTCACGGGCGAGCAACCGCGCAGTCATTGCTCCGCGCAGTCGACGCTGCACCACTGTGCGGCCAGTGCTTGTAGTGACCAGCACGCGAGATCGGTGAGTCCACCTGTAGTATACTGACTTATGGGTAAATCGGACCTTTTCAGTTGGCTCGACTATAGTGACTGTCAAATCGGACCTTTTAAGTTGGCTCGACTATAGTGACTGTCAAATCGGACCCTTTAGGTTGGCTCGACTATAGTGACTGTCAAATCGGACCTTTTGAGTTGGCTCGACTATAGTGACTATCAAATCGGACCTAATAAGTTGACTCGACTATAGTGACTGTCAAATCGGACCCTTTAGGTTGGCTCGACTATAGTGACTGTCAAATCGGACCTTTTAAGTTGGCTCGACTATAGTGACTTACGTATATGGCAGCTGTCAAATTTTACCTTTTTAGTTGGCTCATCTGTAGTGAGATATAGATATGACAGCTGTCAAATCGGACCTTTTGAGTTGGCTCGACTATAATAAAAAATGGATTTGATAGCTGTCAAAATGAGCCAAATAAGAGACATTTTTGTTCACCGGTCTATCTGGCCGTGTGTATCGGCCAGTATAAAACTGAGGCGGGTAGGGATTCGCGTGTACTAGTACCTAGTACCTCAAGTTACCGCGCAAGGTCACGGGCGAGCAACCGCGCAGTCATTGCTCCGCGCAGTCCGCCGTCTGCGCAGTCGACGCTGCACCACTGTGCGGACAGTGCTTGTAGTGACCAGTACGCGAGATCGGTGAGTCCACCAGTAGTATACTGACTTATGGGTAAATCGGACCTTCTAATATGGCTCGACTATAGTGACTGTCAAATCGGACCTACTAAATTGGCTCGACTATAGTGACTGTCAAATCGGACCTTTTCAGTTGGCTCGACAATAGTGACTGTCAAATCGGACCTTTTCAGTTGGCTCGACTATAGTGACTGTCAAATCGGACCTTTTAAGGTGGCTCGACTATAGTGTCTGTCAAATCGGACCTATTAAATTGGCTCGACAATAGTGACTTTCAAATCGGACCTTTTAAGTTGGCTCGACTATACTGACTGTCAAATCGGACCGTTTTAGTTGGCTTGGAGCTTTTAAATTGGCGCGACTATAGTGACTATCAAATCGGAGCTTTTAAGTTGGCTCAACTATAGTGACTGTCAAATTGGACCTTTTAAAATAGCTCGACTATTGTGACCATCGAATATTAGTTATAGCTGTCAAATCGGACCTTTTGAGTTGGCTCGACTATAGTTACTGTCATATTGGACCTTTTAAGTTGGCTCGACTATAGTGACTTTTGGATATGACAGCTGTCAAAATGAGCCTAATAAGAGACATTTGTTCGCCGGTATATCTAGCCGTGTGTATGGGCCAGTACAAAACTGAGGCGGGTAGGGATTCGCGTGTACTAGTACCTCAAGTTACCGCGCAAGGTCACGGGCGAGCAACCGCGCAGTCATTGCTCCTCTGCGCAGTCGACGCTGCACCACTGTGCGGCCAGTGCTTGTAGTGACCAGTACGCGAGATCGGTGAGTCCACTTGCAAGTTTAATAAAGCTTCTGAAAAATTTTCTAATTTACGACCATGACATAATTGTCGCATTATCAGTTCTATTAAATAGGGCCCAGTTTTGCTAAGATTATTGACGGGTGATTTTGAATGTGGAATCTTAATTTTTCAATTTTGCAACTTTGTGTTTTGAAGAGCTTTTGGATGAGTGGCTGTTGAAAGTTTTCTTTTCGTGCCGGATTTTTTTAACACTTTTGTCTCACTTTAAGAACTTTGTTGACAGTTTCGCATTGCTAGCAGATAGTTAATTAACTACCTTCTCAAAACGTTGTAGGAAAAAAATTGCAAGCTTTATTATTGTCGTTGAATAAAAGATTTTACAAAACTTAATCTATGGGTAGGTATCTAAAGCGCGAAACGAAACTTTATTCAGCTCTCCGAAGTTATAAGTTGTATTTAAAAGTTTTCATTGCCTTCCGTGTGTTAAAATTAATACCTATGAAGTATGTTACTAAAAGATCTTAACTTAACTGTAAAAACCAGCTTTATCTTTATGATTATTATGACTTCCTATCTCAATAAATATGTCAGGTGGAAAAGAATTGCGAATGATCTTTGAATAAAAGACATCAACGCGAGATTAAAAGCTCGACTTTTATGATCATGAACTTATTAGCGCATACGCATACAAAGGGATTATCAAGCTAAAATGGAAATGTAGAAAAAAAAATTTACGTAAGTACTTCTTAGTTTCAAGTAAATGTGAATAATTTTTATTACAGTACTACGATAACTTAGACCTGCCTACCTATATACTAATACTAGAGCTTTATATCAACTTTTACTATCATTTTACATAGGTAATTCTTAGTTTCAAGTAAATTTGAATAATTCTTATTACAGTATTACGATAAGTTATACCTAAGTACACCCTCATACTAGAGCTTTTTTATCTCATTGTAACTATTATTTTACGTAGGTACGAGTTATGATAAGTTATACCTACCTACACCCTCGTACTATAGCTTTTTATCAAGTTTTTATTGAAGCTGTTTGATTTAATCGGTTTCGTGACAGAGAGTCTCGTCTATTGAAATGAAAACAAGTCTATTTTCTTCTTTTTTGTGGTATTTTTATCAACATACGCTTAGCCAATATCCCTTTAGGGTCAGACAAAACTATTTATATTATATCGAATGAAATATAAGATAACTTTCAGTGTCAAGACAGTTTCAGTCTTGACAAGACCAACGAGTCAAGTCAAGACAAAGAAAGAAAATGTTTGATGTCATTTTTGTAACCAATTATTGTACACAAAAACAAATACAAGACAATAAGTAAGTACAAAAATAAAAATTACACAACAGGCACAACCTAAAGAAATTCTAACAAGAAATTTATACAGCAGGCATACAGAAGTGAGATAGCATTAACGATATGTCATATCCTAATATTTGACATATACTTGAAAAAAGCTTCCCATACCGACTAGTGCAGTGATGATGGCTATGATAAACTGATAAATTATGAATTGAAGCAAGCGTGAAACGTATATAGGAATGAGTTATTTGTGTTAAAGCTGTTTGATGTAATTGGTTTAGTGACACAGAGCCTCTTCTATTGAAATGAAAACACGTCAATTTTCTTCTATTTTTTGTGGTGTTTTTTACGACATACTCGTACCCTTAGCCAAACTCCCTTTAGGGTCAGACAAAACGACTTGTAGGTATATCGAATGAGATATGACAATTTACAATGTCAAGACCAACTAGTCAAGACTTGGAGGAACGCTGGACCGAAACGGGACGGAAGATGCGTTGCTCGAAGAGTCAAGACAAAGAAAGTTTTTTTTTAATGTCATATTGTAAAAGCTGTGTCATAAAATTATAAATTGTAAAAAGCTTTCCATGCCTGCCTACTAACTACTTGTCTATCTGATTGCAGTGATGAATTTGATGATGAAGCAAGTGTGAAACGTAAATAGGAATGAGTTATTTGTATTGAAATACCCTTTTATTATTATGTTAAGATATTCCTTTACTGCCTTTACAGGAAACATGCCGTTCCAGCAAATAATATAATTATTAACTACCTATTATACGTTAGAATATTCGCTAAGTAAGACCTTAGTCTTCTAAGAAAGCCTCACCTGTTGGTAGTTAGATAAAATATAGGGGGTTTGGAAGCCGGGTGCAAAACCTTCAAGGGGTCTAGGTACTCACGAAACTGAACCACTCTCCCCATGGGACGTGGGTCGAAATATGAAAAACAAATTTGGACCTCCCATAGTAAATCAATCAGCTGATCGGAGATTTTGTATGGGAGGTCCAAATTTCTTTTTCATATTTCGACCCATGTTCCATGGGGAAAGTTGTTCAGTTTCATAAGTACCTTGACCCCTTGAAGACTTTGCACCCAGCTTGCAAACACCCTGTATAGGTACCTAATACAGGTTAAAAACACCTGTCTGTATATCGTCTAACTAACTATAGTCTGTGATGATGCGAAACTGGAAATGAACCTGACAGGACCTGGCTTAGGGCTGTCAACAAAAAGCTTTTGTCGGAATTTAATTAATAGGAATCATAACAAAATAACAGTCAAAGTTTTGGGAAGTTCACACGTCTCTAGCCCTAGCTCCACAGATAAGACGTAAGACATGAGGCGGAGATGTGAAACGTGCGACATTGCGATTGCGACGCTTGAAACCGTTTCCATATAAAAATGTATGAAACAGAAAAGACACCCGTCGCATCAATGACGGCTGACGATCACTTGTCTGACAGATGTTATCTTACGTCTCACGACGCATGTCTCCTCCGTGGAGTTCGCGCCTCGGAATAACCTACGAGAAGCTACTGACTAAGGGGACAGAAACTCGATAAACATGATGAATGTGACACTTCGATCAACTCATCTTCTGTCCCGTTCCAAGAATGTGACATAATCAAAAAAGCCTTTTTGTTTAATGGCTTTTGCTCAGAATCTACCGAAATTGTCTTGTTCTTCCAAAGATTTTCTAGCCTGGGCGATATAAATCTAATCGCTAAATTGACGCCCACCACTTTATAGCAAATTTTACGAGTATCTACCCAAGGCGGAAATTCTTCAAAAAAAGTTAAGCGTCCTGTCCTGCCTATATCATATCAGAACGAATCGCGATTTTACGGAGAAAAGTACCTAATCAATTCTGCCTTAGTCACAGAAAGCGTGTTGCTTGCATAAAATAAGAAAACGGAAGAAAAACATTACATCAAATCATAGATTAGATAATATTTGCTAGCTTCTTTGCTCGCAAAGGCGTAAGTGAGGATTTGACTGCTGATAGAGATGAATGGAAGAAAAAGACTTGTTGCGCCGACCCCAAATAAATTGGGATAAGGGCAGGCAGATGATGATGATTCTTTGCTCGCAATATCATCTTCAAAGTAGGTGATTGACTGCACTTTTATCTTTCTTAATCCCAAAGTTGTAACTTACGAGTGGCAACCATAGTGAACTCTAACTCTAGCGGTTACCACCATAGCCGGAAGCGTTAATTGCTGCGCCATTTTTTCCACGACTCATTATAATTAAAGCTCTAATCTTGCCTCTTGAATAATCCCGTTATGGATATAAAAAGCTTCGGATGATCGCCAATGATAAGTTAAAAGCTGGCTTTTGCTTTTGAAAAGGGAAGTGTTGTTCAAGAACTACATAGCAAATGGCCTAATAACAATTACTTAAATGAAAATAAACAAGAAACTAATACTACAATATTTCAGTTATATGGTTTGGTATTTAGGATGTATGTGATGTGTTATGAATGTGGATATGAATGATCAAGATAATGTTAAGATAAGACTCAAAATCTTTGATGTCAAATATCTACAAAAATTCTGCGGAAAACCTAGAAAAACAAATACGACAAAAGTTTCGACTAATTTTTACTTATTTTGACATAAAACTGTCTTTCGTTTTAAATTTTGATATTATCTTTGATTTATGTGTCATCCATCTTTGATGAATTTTTACTTATTTTGACATAAAACTGTCTTTCGTTTTATATTTTGATATTATCTTTGATTTATGTGTCATCCATCTTTGTTTGTATGTGATCTTATTAATACAAGAAATGGTCAAGCCTAGTGTATGACATAAGAAGCGGCCGCTATAGAGCTTTTCACGAAGCCCATACAATTTTCCCTGCCAGACCTCTCGGAGCGTCATTTTGCGAAAAACATGGGGATGTTTGAATATTTTTTACAGTGATATTATGAATAAAAATAAATATATTTTTCTGCAATTAGATTAAGTACATCTTCTTAAATAACATATATTTTTTTTAAATCTTTATTACTGTTATTTTTTCATACAGAAGCCGTTATAATGGCGCATTATTTCGCAAAAAATCGTATATAAAAATGTGGTATTATTCTATATTTCTGAATAAAATTGTAAAATGTTCACTGTAGACTTTATTCTCAAATATATACTCTATTTTTTTATACAATTGATATTTTTTTACAGTGAACCAAAACTAGAGTTAGAAACTAGAAACTCACGCTTGATTTGAGGTCTTTTCCTGAATTTTGGTTTTGTCGCTTTAGATATCGCTGTTTGTAACAGGTTTAAAACTAAAATGTTAATATTTACATTGTACATTTTTTAGATGAAGATATGCTTGATTAAATGTTCAAGTAACATATTATTTTTACATAACGGTTTTCGAGAAACTCGCATGTTTATAAAGCCAATATTTGCTAATTTGCTAAAAAAAATTGAATGCGCTCTTAAGTACTTAGGTAAATTATGCCTACAAAAAAAGTAAATTATGCCTACAAGGCACACTAATTCTTTATTGAATAAGTGAATAAAACGAAAATTATATCATTTCCAACTCACACACTGCATGTTAAAAACAAAGCTTATTTGATTATGCGCAGTTACGGCTATGTACCACAGTACTAAGTAAGTAACAAAACCAACGATGGTCGTAATATCATTCAAACAATGAATTTCAAGTAAAGTGAAGATACTTAAGTATAATAAACTGAAGATACTAAAGTAAAGTAAAGTGATAGATATATTTAACGTTTATCACGACTAACCTTGTTGTTTTAAGTCGAGGCTTATAGAGTCTCGACGTTTCGGTGCATTAAGTGCACCTTCTTCAGGAGTCCGACAGGTCGCTCGCGCGCGTTACCACCGCCCGTCGGGAACTTATGAGTTATCCTTGTTCGTTTAATAATGTGATAGATATAATAAAATAAACGTATTTTCTTTCTTCTTTCTTTAGATATAAGTATAAGGAAGACAAAGAGAAGGCTCAAGAAACCAACAAGAGCGAAGCTCTTTCTTAAGTTGATGATGATGATGAAAATTAAGATAATCCCACCATAAAAAACCGAACAATAATTTCAAATTCCAATATTCTGTGTCAGCACACAAAACTACAAATAAATATACGTAAAATATGTTCAAAGAAAAGATGATTCCGTAAAATCTAACACGTTGAAATAATCTCATCCTCAAACTGAACAATTATTACAAATTCACACACTTCATGTAAAAACATCACTTATTTGGTAACGGCTGTATACCGCTTAATAAAGTAACAAAACATGAAGGTAACGGTGGTAGTAATTTCGCCGTTCCCGTTCCCAAAGATAAAGCAAACCAATTGAATGCCGTTTCGGGTAATTTTGCATAGGTACTTTTTATTTATCTTTTAACCGACTTTAAGAAAGAAAGTTGTCTAGTTTACTCATTCATATGTATCTAGGTATCTATGAAACTTCAGAATTCTGAAGTATTCGATAAAACGAGTAAGCAAGGGTAGAAAATCAGTTTCTGTGAAATGTTTCTCCTGATGTAAAAAAATTAACTGCAAATGTTTTAGATACGGAGTGAATCTACCTATGAAAAAGACCTACTTTCCTCAGGGAACATCTATGTCGAATATGAAAAAAATTTGGACCTCCTATAAATAAAATCAGCCGGCTAAGTCAATTTGCACGGGAACTTCCAAGGGAAAGCTGTTCAGCTTCATGGACTGTTTCAGCTCTTAAATGATAAAAGTTAAAGTACATATAAGTTTACTGCAACGATTTCTCCACTAGGTATGATGTCGGTTGAATTCTTGCTAAATTTCGTTTCTTCCTTTACTTTGCATCTTTAAAGATAGTTCTGATGTGATGATACGGCGCATGCGTAGATAATTCGTAGAGGTTTTTGTTTATTTTGTGCTGAGTCACGCAACTTTGCTATGCTTTTTTATGAACTTGACCTACCAAGCAGTCAGTAGAGAGATTTGTCGATAGAGTTAGCTTTACAATCCTCTCACTATATCTACTTTTATTATGTAGGATCTATCTCTCGCCGTGTGGTGCTGGCTTAGAATAGCATCACCTTATGTCTTTCCCGTGGGTGTCGTAAAAAGTGAATATGGATTTGAGAGTTGATGTGTATTGCAATTTCAGGCGACAGGCTGACAATCTGTAACTAAGGTGATGCACAGTCTTCTAAATGACTCTCAAACTTTTGTCAGACGCGGTGTAACTGGCCGTTTTGTAAAACCGTTTACGCTCTGCCTACTCCACAAGGGATATAAGCTAGGATATAGAACCTACAGGACAAAAAACAATTACACGTAAAAAATTGCATGTGAGTAAAAGGGACAAATGAAGCGTTCCTGCACAAGTGAAAGAAACAAACGACAATTTGGTACCATCGTAGTCTACAAAATAGCTACTAAACACTAACCAACTAACTCAAAGAAACAAAGTTCGAAGTATGAAAAAGGCTTCTAGAAACCTGACTCTACATCACCACATACTTACTCTTTCCAGACGATGCTACTCCTACAGGTTCCTTTACAATGTTGTAGATTATTTTGTTGTTCATTTAGTAAACCCAATAATCTTTCTATCCAATAATACAAACTGTCAGTCAGTCGGTTACTCCTTGTTTACTATGTTGATGTATGAAATCATCATTACACTCCGTGCCACGAAAATGTTCTACAAATTAAAATTTACCTGATAAAGCCTTAAAACAGATTAAAACTTACGTATATCTTATGCTATAATATATTAACCGTGTTATTACATAAAACGTTAGACATGGTCGCTTGACAACGTCAAATCGTATGTAAAATTAATTTGAACACTGTCTAAATGCGCGTCAAAATTTTTCAAATTAAATCACACCATCAGTGTTGTTTAATATATTTTTACGAAACATTTACATCAAAAGCCACAACAGCCCGCTGCTGGACATCCCTCTCTCTATTAGGGGCGGATTGGCGAGCGCAGTGCCACATACAAGATAATGTATTGACGTATACAAGATGATGATATTCATTTTTATTCACCTGTTTCGACACTCACGGGCATAAATGGGGTGTTGCTATTCTGAGCCGGTGCCACGACAATGAAATTACAGATACCTATTCTTTCACAATGCGCATCTCTGCAAAGGTTCTTACGTGGCGCGTCTTTATCTACATAGCGCCTACTCGCCCCTGGGTAAACAGAGTTGCCACTAGTACTTTAATGTCAGGTGAACGAGTCTTTTATTAGCTCGCATGATGGACTGTGTGGTTTAAACAAGTCAAGAGAAGCAAGAATTGAACCGACTTTACTGTAGAGAAGCTTCTGTAGTCTGAAGGTATAGCCTGTAAAACGCTTTAGGTATATAGACTTTATCTTTAAAACTAATTAACCGATTTTAATGAAATTAATTGTAAATTGTAAGACAATATCTCCATAAAAATACGAAATCGGTTCTATACCTAGTATTTTACATATCGTTTTGTGTGTGACTGACGACAAACATACTTATTAAAAAATCTGAAATAATTTTAGGGACCTACTAATTGTTTCATTATAATGAATGATAATAAGCAATAGTTGAGCAAACAAAAGAAAATAATAAATGAAAACAACTTCTTAGTTCTGAAAACATAGCTCCCTCTTTTCTTTAAAGAACCTAGGAGATTGAATCACAAACCTCCTTCTTTAAGGTCGGTTAAGAAAATTGATCCAGTTTTTTCTACAGTTTAACCAGGTTTGACCACTTGAGTAGCACATGCCAGCTACATGCCAGTTGCATGCCAGAGGTAATCAGAAATTAATTCTTACATGAAATGCTTGATAAATTGCGGAGACAGACAAGTACTTGTTGCTTAAGCTGTATGAGGGTATTTTCTTTTACACAATGAACTTTAAAAAAGGTATTTATCTGAGTAAATAATATGGTCCCGGTAGAAATAAGTAAAAATATTTTACGATCTCTTCTTTAAAGCGTGTCAAATGTCAATTGTTGGGGATTGCAATCCGGTCCGGCGGATCTGGTACATTTTTGCCATCTACCGGATCCGGCCGAATGTCACCGGATCCGGAAAAAGTAAATTCTGTACGGAATAACTTTTTATTGTAGGTATTTTGGAAGTTTGTTATGCACACGATACAAATACAAATACAAATACAAATATATTTATTTCGCATCACACATTACAAACATGTCATAAATTCAGTCCAAATAAGTCACATGAGCAGAAATGGGTGTACGCACAGCAAATTGCTGGTTTTAAGCTTACCCCTAGTCAAAAATGGGTGTTCTTAAATATTTCATGTCATTAGATACAATAGTTAAGTATACATTGCAATATATTTTAATTTAAGCTTCAAATAATGATAATATAAATTCCAAAATAAAATACAAAGTTCCAAAAGATTACCTAATGTTATTTTACGATGTAGGGACGTACGCAAGCAAACACACGCGCTAGCTTGATGAGTAGGTTAGTTCTAAAAATCACCAACTATCTCCTCACGCTTAACAATTATTTAATGACATCGTATGACCCCTGTAATGAACTCCCGACAATAAAATTCCATAGAACTCTGAACCTTCCCATAATTAAATCAGGCTCTAAACCCATAAACAAATTATACCTATAACAGTAATTTACTGTCTATAATAGGCATAGAAACATCTAAAATCTGGTTTTATGGCACTCATCAAATACTCTCGAACTGAATTAAACTAACGAACTGTATACTCATACATGCGCCGTACTGTCAAAACGTAAGCAGTTGCTCTCTAGATACAAATGTCAAATACGTCATAGGGGTTCTGTTTTCACTGGCGTTTTGCTACTGATGGACAGAGAGGTTGTGTTCTAAGAACTGCCAACCGTTCTAAATTGATAGGCGCACTCTATAACTTGCTTATAATATACCCTGAGGTATGACCCTAATTTCCTCTTGACCTCGGTAAACAAGTGGTGGCCCGCGACTCCGCTCGCTAACTGTATCAGGGCGTTGGCCCATACACAGGCGGTTTTCACATGCACCGGACAATATTGCGGTTTATGAAAGCCGCCAAAAAGTTACAACCAATGACATCCTCAATTTCATTTGATGACGTGAGCCACGGTATCCGGCGTCGTATGTGATTTCTCAAACTTCTTTCGTCAAAGTAGTTGGGATCCATACAAATGAAAAGCCAGACGTATGCCATGCTGTCTAGTTCTTGTATGGGATTTCGTCAAACTGTAACGTTGCCAACTTCCTTAGCACCATACTTCCCCCCAAACTGTCCATCCATGATCATATCACCCATCCTTCAGCTTCAAAATTCTTTACAAAATATGTGAACCGGCGACAGCTAAAATTGCATGCGGCAGTGTGTGCTATGATGATACCCGGCTCAGTATGAGATTTCGTAAACACCTTTCGTCTAAAGCCGGGTCCGCGAAACAAATACGGAAAATCATTTGGTATGTCTAAGAACCGCCATATACACGAAGACAGCAAAAACTCCAAGTTGGCGAGTTGAAGTCCGGCCTGGCGAGTGGGGAGTGGCGAGTCGCCGGACGGGAATATCCAGTTTCTGTATGGAAAAATACGGCTTTTCTAGGAGTAGCAAAATGGTCTAACTGATGGGATTCCTTTGATCGGAGTTTAATTTCACTGTTTCAAAGTTTAGCCGCTTAGTTCAGTAGTGTGGAATTCCAAAGTACCTATTTGGGCACTTCTACAGCTACGGTGAAATTTTCTCAACTCCGTGAACAAATTTTTTTATCGCCTTTTCTGGTGTAAACAAGAATGAATAATGGCCAAAAAATGTGTTTGATGAAATGGTGCTACTTTGCCACCAATTGCTTCACTAGAATCAGATTTAGAATTTGTATGGTCACGGAGTTGAAAAAATTGGTCACGGAGTTGAGAATTTTCGAAATTATTTAAATTTTCAAAGTAATATTAAGGTAAAATAATATTGAAAGTAAAGAAAAGGAACCAAAAAATCAAGTCGAGTTACAAACAGCACATTTGCAAACACTTAGTTGATTGTTTTTGCTGTTTTGTTAATTTGATGTAGCTAATGTAAAATCGTGAAAATAACTATTAGAAAACGGCAAATGTATATTCCTGTGCATTATTATACTATATAAACTATTATTTGAATATTAATTGCTAAAAAAACTTTAATTTAGTTTTAAAGTCTCAACTCCGTGTGCAATTTTCTCAACTCCGTATACAAAATGTACACGGAGTTGAGGTTACGGAATTGAGAAAATGTTGTACTATCAGGAAAATCTCATTTTCTTTTTAACTTGCGACAAATTTATTAAGACTTCTGTACTTATATTCAGGCGAACTATATTTAGGCAAAGAATAAACTCATATACATAAATAGTTTGGAAAATATTGACGATCCGGAGTTGAGAAATCACCCTGCACCAAAAATCGGCACCATAATCAACCTATTGAAAATCGTAAAAAACTATAAAATTAAGCAATTTTACTCAATTAGTCCTCATGGGAACAATGCCTAGTTTACGTGAATCTATTGATGAGAAACATTGAAAAAAGCTACCGCGTGGGACAAATTTTTGAATATTTGAAAGGATATCCAAATATACATTTAATGAAATTTCCATGAGCTACACCTCTTTACTATATTTCTCTACATACGTGAACAGTAAAACATTAAAGAAAACTGTGCGACTTATTATTTTACAAAACAAAATTCTTATAATTTCGGCAACGGGACAGGGGTAAACTAACGAAATTTCACCAATTTCTAGACTTCATAAATTATTTTTGTAAAAACGAATATAACTACGGAAAAAATTGTATGTTCTCCAATAAGTATATACATAAAGGAGTATGTGTATTTTTTTTGGAATTTTTATCTAGTCTTGAAAGGCGGTTTATGAGGCCAGACAAAAAAAACACTGTTTCTGTAGAAATGCCCATTTGATGTGCCATCAAAGATTTTTATTTTCATTTGTTTCTTCTGTTCAGAGTTTCTGACTCACATATTTATATTTTATTTTACTGAGTTTTTGAAAAGCCCAGTTTCTGTATGGAAAAATACGGCTTTTCTAGGAGTCGCAGAATGGTCTGGCTGATAGGAGTATGGGATTCCTTTGATCACTGTGAGAGTTGAATTTCAACAGTTTCAAAGTTTAAAGCCGCTTTGTTGAGTTGTGTTTTTTTTTAATGTATATCGTAGATAATCTAAAATCTAAATGTACACTATAGTCATTAATCATCTCATATTATGACCATATTTTAGATTTGGTTGATTTAAAGTAATATTTCTTTCTGTAATTAATCGGTTACTGATACTTCAGTAGGTACCATTTTTTTCTATTCACCGCAATACAGACATTTAAGATCGCATAGACCCTGGTACAGCGATACGATAAGATAAGGTTTAAAAGTTCTGCGAGCGCAATAAAATTATGTTCGCAGTTTCAAAATATCAAGGACTCTAGTTGTTAATTAATTGAGACGATAAACCGAAAACAGTTATTCAAATTAAAACCCACTTTAACCCATTTAAAGTTGTGCGTTTAAACGCATGGATATACTTAATTATAGATAATCCTGCGAGCTTTTAAAACGTTCGCACATTAACGTATTTTTTTCAGCTTAAATCGTTTTTAATGCACTGAATAGGTAGCTCGGACTATCATTTCTATAATTACTTATGATAATTATATAAAATAATTACTCGTAAAATTCTTCAGTTCAATTATTAACACATTAACCTTCTCATGCAAGAGATCAATATAATTATACTGATAGTTCTCACAATAAAATGAAAAACCTGCAAACGAAGGTTATTTTCTTCAGCTGCCATAATAAAGCCGTAATTAATAACATAAGATAATATTGAAATAAACATAAAAATTCTTATAACTATAAAACGTGGTAAGGAACGCGTTGAACTCTTTTGTAGGAGTATGGAGAGAAACTAAGAAACATTACGTTTCTAATAAAAGTTGTTCAGTTTTGTGAGTAGAACACGCCCTTAAAATATTTGAAGTAGCAATCGTACCTTTGTCTTTCGCGTTTGCAAACATTAAGTGCTAACCAAAATGCTATTAACGTAGCCACTTTCTGAACAAGACGACTGTAATGCGTCCAATGCGGGGAATTTCAAAGAAGAAAGGTCTTTTATACAGGGTGCTAATTTAAATGCGTGCCATAGCTTCAGGGTAGGTTTAGTATCGATAAAGATGCCGTCAAAAATATTGCACAAATAAAGTCCCAATCACGGAAAAAAAAATTTTTTGGCTGACATTTGATTCAAATGCCTATATCTCAGCCGACATTCGTTCAATCTCAAAGTTGTTTAGTCGAAAGTACTTGTATGGGCATTCTCTAAACAACAACAGTGTCAAAAATTTATTTAAAAAAAAAAACAAGTTTTGACTAAAGCCGATAAAAAATATTTGTTTAGGATCTTTTTCTTTTTTTGTGTATCTTTTTTTTAATATTTTTTACGGAATCCTTAATTGATACTCAACCTACCCTGAAGCTATGGCACACATTTAAATTAACACCCTGTACACTCACCGGCACGACTTACAAATCTCGAATGGCATATCTCGAGTTGATTAGAAATACATTATTTAAATTATAAATTACAGATTATTTAAATGCGTAGCTTCAAGCTACACGAAAAGAAAAAAAAAAGAATAAGTATCGATACAGGATGCCGTAAAAAATATTGAAAAAATCAGGGTTAAATAATTTAGCCGGTCACCGAAAATTTCGAAATTACATATTTTTGTTAATTTAAAATTTGTCACTATTTTCGCTGAGAGAGTGCTGGTTGATTGAAATAACTGCTGCTTACATTCACTGTAATGAATTAATATTCTAAAGAATCAAGATTATTCCATTATAATACAGTGACCTTATAATACAGTAAGGTGTCGGTTAATAATTCTACATTAAAGAAGCATGTTCAAAAGCTATTTAGCCAGCTGTAAAATAAAATTAGTTTTAGATTTATCATAATTTTATTACAGGTATTACATAGGCTTATAATTAATCCACACATTAATCCAGTAACACACATAAGCCTCCAATGAAATAATTATGATGAGCTTTTTATGGTGATCATTAAAATTATAATTAGGTATCTGATCCCATCATCCAGCACGGAAAAGATAGATAGATGCACACTTTATTAATTAATATACTATAATTAATGCTAAGGGAAACCAGATTGTTGATCGAAAAGAGGAAAATTGTAAAAGGTAACATAGCAGAATACAGGATTATTGACAAACAAGTAAAGCGAAGCATACGCAAAGATATCAGATATCACAACACATTCACTGTTTGATTCCGAAGCTGATCTTAGCGCAGTGGAAGCAAGTTAAAGTTATCTTAAAATCTAAACTAAATGGTCGATCAGCCTCGGAACAACATTTGACTACGATTCGTAGTGCTCTTTACTATAGCTAAATAAAATAAATTTAATGAGAGAATTTTTGTTCCGGAAAGTTTCCGGCCGAGAAATTCTTGTTTCCAAAGTCTACTTATACAGGACCTAGCAGCGATTTGCTTACCGTGCGAATTATGACGCCGCCGTTTCCTTGTAAGTCTAGTTTTTGACAGGAAAAAAGGTATCAGGTTTTGAGGAAGACATTTGGATTGGAATTTAGATACTAGACTTACTGCACCCGGACACCAGCTCGTGTGGCACTCCGTCCCTTCAACAATTTTGGCTTCACCCTAGTCCATCACTCTATTATTCACTAGCTCACAGTTCAACATCGAATAATGTTTTAACACACTAATAACAAAGGTTTCTCCCGCACACTACTGGTTGCGACAGCAATGAGTTTGCTGTACAAAACGCAAAAAATATGTGTCTAACACCGGACGCGCGAGTGACTAAAAGTAAGGTTATATTTGCCGGCGGCCGCGTGGTATCGAACCGACTGTCAATCAAAGCGCCGGAACCAAATCCACTTGGTTCACTTCCCCACCGAACAGGGAAAACCACACGAGAAAACCGAAAGCACACTAAATTACACCATTTATAATTAAAATTCGCATCAACGATGCAAGCGCACGGCCACAGGACGGGACAATGACAAACAGTGTTGCCAGCGCCGTCTGCTCAAAAAGAAATGGCTCGAGACGCAAATCGCACCGCGCGCCCATTTGATACGAAACTAAACATTCACCCGCCCCGGACCGACCCATCGGTCCGCTCTATGCATGGCAGGCGTGACAATGTAGCTACTGCTCGCTTAAGGACTGAATCCCCCACCTGAACTTCTGCAACTCGAGGAGTGCCATCACTACCCGGAAACAGGTTGAGAATGCGCCCCCGGCGCCAACGCAGTGGCGGTAGGTTGGCATCCTTAACCAGAACGAGATCCCCAATGCAGGGGGGTTCAGTCCTGTCCGTCCACTTAAGGCGTTGCTGCAGAATGTGCAAGTACTCAAGCGACCAACGCTTCCAAAAGTTTTGAGTCATTTGCTGCAACAACTGATAACGCGACAAACGATTGCTATTCACCTCCGTATAGGGATATTCCGGCAAGGCGTTAAGTGGGCGGCCAATTAAGAAATGCCCTGGCGTCAGGGCCTCTAAATCATTTGGGTCTGAGCTGAGCGGACACAAAGGGCGCGAATTGAGTACAGCCTCAATTTTACAAAACACGGTCGCCAGCTCCTCGAAAGTCAAAATTGTTAACCCTACAACGCGCAACAAATGCGTCTTAGCGGACTTTACAACCGCTTCAAAAATACCACCCCAGTGAGGGCACGCTGGTGGATCGAACACCCAGGCAATGCCCTGACGGGAGAGGCCCGTGCTGATGGCTTCCTCGTTCTCCCGTAAGAACGTTACAATTTCTTTCATACACCGATCAGCACCCTTAAAGTTGGTACCACAATCCGACCTGATCAGCGCTGGTCGCCCTCGTCGCGACGTAAATCTCTCCAGCGCCAAAAGGCCTCCGTAGAAAGGTCGGCCACGAGCTCCAAGTGGACGGCCTTGGTGGCTAGGCACACGAACACGCACAAGTACGCCTTGATAGACTTTGCGTTCCGCAGGCGTGATGCCTTCACCATGAAAGGGCCTGCGAAATCCGTTCCCACACCTGCAAACGTCCAGGCCTCCGTCACCCGGTCCGGTGGAAGATCTCCCATCTGTGGCTGCATTGTGGCTGCCTTCAAGCGGTAACAAGGCAAGCACCTAAACACAACGCTACGTACCGTTCGTCGTCCCGATAAGATCCAAAACTCGCGCTGTAGAATGGCCAATAGCGCATTACAGCCCGCGTGCGAGTTTTTCTCATGACGATCTCTGACTAAGAGCTCAACTAAGGGTCCCTTTTGGAAGTAACAGTGGATGCCGAGCCGAAAAGGGCAGGCTAGCGTTCCGAAGTCTGCCTCCAACCCTGAGCATACCTTGCTCATCCAGGAATGGGTTGAGGCGCACAATTCCTCCCTTCAGCTTTCCACGTCCATCCCTGAGCAGCCTGACCTCCTCTTCAAAATGTTCCGCCTGGACGACTCTAACTAATGAGCATAGAGCCGCATTCCGTTCCGCAGGCGAGAGGACAGGTGTAAAGTTCCGTTCTGCTTGAGGCTTCCTGCAGTTGTTCACGAACCGTTTGATCCAACCTGTCACCCCAAGAAGTTTGTCGAGGAGCTATACCGTTCCAGCAAGAAAGCTGGGTTAGGCTTCGGTACGAGTTGCCCCACGTTCACTCGCAAACCTCGATCAGGTGGCCCAAGCGGCGCCCTGCACTCGTTGAATGGCCATTCCTGCGGCGACTCAGTCAGCCATTGAGGTCCCCACCACAGTGGGTGACTCACCAAATCAGGTGCCCTGCACCCGCGCGAAGCGCAGTCCGCTGGGTTCCATTCTCCCGGTACGTGCCTCCACACTAACGGAGTTTCCGACCCCGTAATCTGTGACACCCGATTTGCCACGAAAACCTCAAGTGTATGTACCGACGTCTGCAACCAGCACAGAACTATCCGACTGTCAGTCCACGCGTACACCGTTTCATCCAAGTTGATGGTACCACGCAGATTGCAGGTTACATGATTTAGCAAGCGCGCTAGAAGAGCTGCCCTGCCAATTCCAATTTGGGGATGGTCCATCTAGTTCTGACTGGTGCCACCTTACTTTTGGCCATAACCAGACGCACGTGCACAGTTTCCGTTGAACTTGCCGTCCGAAGGTATACAGCTGCCGCGTACCCTCGCTCCGAGGCGTCACAAAACCCATGTAGGGTAGCCTTACATCCCACCGATGGGACTAACTTGCGGGGTATCGCGATGTGCACGATCCCTGGTAGGGTGGTCACAAACTTGAGCCAATCCTTCAACAACTCTCCGGAGAGTTGGTCGTCCCATCCTAAGTTGGCTAGCCACAACCTTTGTAAAAAGCACTTCGCCATGAACGTAACCGGGGCGATCCATCCGTTAGGATCGAACGTTCTAGCGATTGTCGACAGTACCGACCGCTTAGTCCAAGTTTTCTCCAAAAGGTCGGGCTCGATCTTGTACGTGAATACGTCATGCGTTGGCCTATATTGCACCCCGAGGATGCCCAACGTATTTGGATTGTCCGTTCTCATAGAGGTGCGGGTCCTGATGGAACTCGCCTGGCAAACCAGCCAGGAGCTCTGGGCAACTGGACAACCATTTCCGCAACTCGTAACCTCCTGAACCCATGATCGCGATCAGCTCGTCTCGTAGAATTAGCGCCTGCTCCACGCTATCAGCACCCGTGCAGATATCGTCCACGTAGACGTCGCGATCCAGTACTGCTGCGGCTCGAGGATATCTTACCCTTTCCTGTGCGGCCAACTCTCGCAGCGTACGTACTGCCAAATACGGACTTGGCTTAAGTCCATACGTCACCGTGTTAAGTTCGTATGTGACCATCGGCTCATCTGGGCTCACACGCCACAAAATCAGCTGATACCGACGGTCATCCGGATGTATCATGGTTTGGCGAAACATCATTTTGACGTCTGCGACGAACGCTACCTGGTGCAAACGAAAGTCTGTGAGAATGTCCACAATGTCCCGGTTCAATTTAGGACCCGCGTGCAAACATTGGTTCACAGACACACCATTCGAGGTAGGAGCAGAACCGTCAAACACCACCCGTATTTTCGCCTCAGGTGACTTCAAGACAGCCAGGTGTGGAATGTAATAATGCTTGACACACCTCCAATTCAGGCTGGACACCGACATGTGGCCCAATTGAAATATTCCCGCATGAATTCTATATACTTCTGCCGAAGTGCTGGGTCTCGCCTCATCTTCCGCTCCATTCCGAGTAGTCTCCGTTCCGCGAGCTGTCGCGAACTACCTAAAGCGGGGCGGTTTGGGAGAAAAGGTAGCCTGGTCACGAATCTGCCTGACGGGCATCTCGCAGTGTTGTATTGATAGAACAACTCGCACTCGTCATCCTCTGGCTTCCGTCTGTCCGCCGTGGGCGGCTCTTCAGACTCCCAAAACCTCTGCAGCACCTCTGACAGCACACTACCATAGAGGACCGTATCCCCTTCTGGTAGGTCCTGAGGTCTCCAAACTGGGCCGAAAACAACATACCCCCCTGTGGTATCTACGGCCACCAAACCAGCTTCCTGGAGTACCTTCTTCCTACCGCACCATAATCTCCCGAGGACGTCTGACCCGAGAAGTACGTCCACCGTACCAGGAGTATCAAAATCAGGATCAGCTAACTCCAACCCTATGGTTAACCCTCTTACCGTTGGTGGTAACCTAACCTGAGGGAGTTTCCCAACCACTTCATCCAGCACCACGGCTGAGACTTGATAGCTGACCCCTGTACATGTGCTACCTAATGCGAACTCAAAGTTCGTCTGACCCCGAATGTCAGGCACATTTAGGCCCCCGATGCCTACAGCTTCATCCGCACTTGGCTGTACATTTAGGCCTAGCCTACTCACCAGCTTACTCGATACAATACATCCCTGAGCCCCTGTATCCAGTAGGGCTCTTACTTGAATGGTCCGGCCACCGTATCCCCATACCCAAATCTTAGCCGTTGGCAAAAGTACCGTGATTGGACGGGGAGCCGAAGCTGATGAGTAGGCGGCGATTACCTAGCGGGAATCTAAACGCGGTGAGGCCGCGTCCCGCGGGGGTATACCCTCGCTACACAAACCTGTGTATGGGTCCCACTCCTGCTGGTAGGGAGGTCTGCCCATAAAGGCCATGGCTGGAGTTCTATAGTACCCCGACGGCAAACGTCCGTACCGAGGTTGCGCCTGTAGCCGCGGGTACTCAGGCATAGGCGGAGGCATGCGTGGGTCTTGAGACCCAACCAGGTGGCTCAAGCCCGCAGAATACTGCATGTACCCTGGTGGCTGCCTAGTGCTCTCCTGACACCCGCCCGTTGGATCCCGTACCTGGGATGGGTGTCCTTGACCATGTCCCTGTGTCGTTCTTTCCCAATCCGGCACCTGCTGCCGTGCTGGGGATCGTCCCCACGTCCTTAAGTGGGCTCCGTCTGTTGACGTCCCCTGCCTGTCCCTGTGACCGATGCGGAGGTGGGCTCCTCCTTGGGGGGTGGAGAGCGTTGCTCCCTCCCTGGTGGGCAGGCCCTTCGCTGATCCGATCCAGCGCCCCCGGCGCCTCCGGAGCGATTCATGCAGAGCAGCGGATGGTGTGCACCCTGACAGTACCTACAGTTGGTGCTTGAAGGGCATTCTCGCACCTGATGCGGCCCCAGGCACCGAAAACACCAACGCCTCTGCTGTGCCACACCCCGTCTCCTCTGAACCCGCTGCGCAGCAAACTCCTGACACGCTGTCACCCCGTGGCCTGTCTCCCTGCAGTAGGCACACCTGATTCCAATGCGGTGTTGTACCGCCTGGGTTGCCTACTGTTGCCTCCTCGCGCCGGTGCACCCGGCCGTTCCGGGTGGCGAGGGGCAGAGGTCTCCTTGCGTGGGGCTTCACCAGCCTGGACGTCCACTCGCCTGCTTTCGGCCTCGAGGAACGACTTCAGATCCTCGTAGGTCGGGAGGTGGTCCGAGGACTTGCCCCCATGGAGCTGCTCGAATCGAGCGACCATTTCGCTCGGCAGGCGGCGAAGCACTGTGTGGACCAAGATATAACCGTAGCCCGCCACTGGCAAACCCTGTCGCTCTAGCGCTGACCGCGACACTGACTGGGTGGAAGATTTTCTCGCGGAGGTCCGTACTCGCGTTATGGTTGGTATTGACAGCCACTGGTCTAACAGCCTGTCTACAATCAGGCGCTTGTTTCGATACCGGTCGGTAAGGATCTTCCACGCCACCTCATAATTGCTATCCGAGACCGCCAAATGCGTCAGCAATTCATGAGGCTCTCCTTGTAGCCTGGACATCAGCTGAGCCATCTTGTACGCTGGCATTATGTCCGTCCGTGTGTGGACCACGCTGCTATACAGGTCCTCAAACGCCGGCCAGTCGGCGTAATCGCCTGCAAAGACTGGAACCGTAACAGGCGGAAGAGGCACCTGTAATCCTTGTCCTACTTTACCACGGAATGGCTTTTCCTTCCCGTCACGTCGCCTAGATATGTCCGCAGCTGCCTGCTCAATGTCCTGTGCCAGCTCCAAGCACTGGCTTACATCGCCCTCGACCAGCTCCTTATCTTCAGGGTTAGGAGCTTCCTCAAGGAGCATGAGGCACTCTGTGAGGTGCTTTTGTAAAAACGAATATAACTACGGAAAAAATTGTATGTTCTCCAATAAGTATATACATAAAGGAGTATGTGTATTTTTTTTGGAATTTTTATCTAGTCTTGAAAGGCGGTTTATGAGGCCAGACAAAAAAAACACTGTTTCTGTAGAAATGCCCATTTGATGTGCCATCAAAGATTTTTATTTTCATTTGTTTCTTCTGTTCAGAGTTTCTGACTCACATATTTATATTTTATTTTACTGAGTTTTTGAAAAGCCCAGTTTCTGTATGGAAAATACGGCTTTTCTAGGAGTCAGAATGGTCTGGCTGATAGGAGTATGGGATTCCTTTGATCACTGTGAGAGTTGAATTTCAACAGTTTCAAAGTTTAAAGCCGCTTTGTTGAGTTGTGTTTTTTTTTAATGTATATCGTAGATAATCTAAAATCTAAATGTACACTATAGTCATTAATCATCTCATATTATGACCATATTTTAGATTTGGTTGATTTAAAGTAATATTTCTTTCTGTAATTAATCGGTTACTGATACTTCAGTAGGTACCATTTTTTTCTATTCACCGCAATACAGACATTTAAGATCGCATAGACCCTGGTACAGCGATACGATAAGATAAGGTTTAAAAGTTCTGCGAGCGCAATAAAATTATGTTCGCAGTTTCAAAATATCAAGGACTCTAGTTGTTAATTAATTGAGACGATAAACCGAAAACAGTTATTCAAATTAAAACCCACTTTAACCCATTTAAAGTTGTGCGTTTAAACGCATGGATATACTTAATTATAGATAATCCTGCGAGCTTTTAAAACGTTCGCACATTAACGTATTTTTTTTCAGCTTAAATCGTTTTTAATGCACTGAATAGGTAGCTCGGACTATCATTTCTATAATTACTTATGATAATTATATAAAATAATTACTCGTAAAATTCTTCAGTTCAATTATTAACACATTAACCTTCTCATGCAAGAGATCAATATAATTATACTGATAGTTCTCACAATAAAATGAAAAACCTGCAAACGAAGGTTATTTTCTTCAGCTGCCATAATAAAGCCGTAATTAATAACATAAGATAATATTGAAATAAACATAAAAATTCTTATAACTATAAAACGTGGTAAGGAACGCGTTGAACTCATTTGTAGGAGTATGGAGAGAAACTAAGAAACATTACGTTTCTAATAAAAGTTGTTCAGTTTTGTGAGTAGAACACGCCCTTAAAATATTTGAAGTAGCAATCGTACCTTTGTCTTTCGCGTTTGCAAACATTAAGTGCTAACCAAAATGCTATTAACGTAGCCACTTTCTGAACAAGACGACTGTAATGCGTCCAATGCGGGGAATTTCAAAGAAGAAAGGTCTTTTATACAGGGTGCTAATTTAAATGCGTGCCATAGCTTCAGGGTAGGTTTAGTATCGATAAAGATGCCAAAAATATTGCACAAATAAAGTCCCAATCACGGAAAAAAAAATTTTTTGGCTGACATTTGATTCAAATGCCTATATCTCAGCCGACATTCGTTCAATCTCAAAGTTGTTTAGTCGAAAGTACTTGTATGGGCATTCTCTAAACAACAACAGTGTCAAAAATTTATTTAAAAAAAAAAACAAGTTTTGACTAAAGCCGATAAAAAATATTTGTTTAGGATCTTTTTCTTTTTTTGTGTATCTTTTTTTTAATATTTTTTACGGAATCCTTAATTGATACTCAACCTACCCTGAAGCTATGGCACACATTTAAATTAACACCCTGTACACTCACCGGCACGACTTACAAATCTCGAATGGCATATCTCGAGTTGATTAGAAATACATTATTTAAATTATAAATTACAGATTATTTAAATGCGTAGCTTCAAGCTACACGAAAAGAAAAAAAAAAGAATAAGTATCGATACAGGATGCCGTAAAAAATATTGAAAAAATCAGGGTTAAATAATTTAGCCGGTCACCGAAAATTTCGAAATTACATATTTTGTTAATTTAAAATTTGTCACTATTTTGAGAGAGTGCTGGTTGATTGAAATAACTGCTGCTTACATTCACTGTAATGAATTAATATTCTAAAGAATCAAGATTATTCCATTATAATACAGTGACCTTATAATACAGTAAGGTGTCGGTTAATAATTCTACATTAAAGAAGCATGTTCAAAAGCTATTTAGCCAGCTGTAAAATAAAATTAGTTTTAGATTTATCATAATTTTATTACAGGTATTACATAGGCTTATAATTAATCCACACATTAATCCAGTAACACACATAAGCCTCCAATGAAATAATTATGATGAGCTTTTTATGGTGATCATTAAAATTATAATTAGGTATCTGATCCCATCATCCAGCACGGAAAAGATAGATAGATGCACACTTTATTAATTAATATACTATAATTAATGCTAAGGGAAACCAGATTGTTGATCGAAAAGAGGAAAATTGTAAAAAGGTAACATAGCAGAATACAGGATTATTGACAAACAAGTAAAGCGAAGCATACGCAAAGATATCAGATATCACAACACATTCACTGTTTGATTCCGAAGCTGATCTTAGCGCAGTGGAAGCAAGTTAAAGTTATCTTAAAATCTAAACTAAATGGTCGATCAGCCTCGGAACAACATTTGACTACGATTCGTAGTGCTCTTTACTATAGCTAAATAAAATAAATTTAATGAGAGAATTTTTGTTCCGGAAAGTTTCCGGCCGAGAAATTCTTGTTTCCAAAGTCTACTTATACAGGACCTAGCAGCGATTTGCTTACCGTGCGAATTATGACGCCGCCGTTTCCTTGTAAGTCTAGTTTTTGACAGGAAAAAAAGGTATCAGGTTTTGAGGAAGACATTTGGATTGGAATTTAGATACTAGACTTACTGCACCCGGACACCAGCTCGTGTGGCACTCCGTCCCTTCAACAATTTTGGCTTCACCTAGTCCATCACTCTATTATTCACTAGCTCACAGTTCAACATCGAATAATGTTTTAACACACTAATAACAAAGGTTTCTCCTGCACACTACTGGTTGCGACAGCAATGAGTTTGCTGTACAAAACGCAAAAATATGTGTCTAACACCGGACGCGCGAGTGACTAAAAGTAAGGTTATATTTGCCGGCGGCCGCGTGGTATCGAACCGACTGTCAATCAAAGCGCCGGAACCAAATCCACTTGGTTCACTTCCCACCGAACAGGAAAACCACACGAGAAAACCGAAAGCACACTAAATTACACCATTTATAATTAAAATTCGCATCAACGATGCAAGCGCACGGCCACAGGACGGGACAATGACAAACAGTGTTGCCAGCGCCGTCTGCTCAAAAAGAAATGGCTCGAGACGCAAATCGCACCGCGCCCATTTGATACGAAACTAAACATTCACCCGCCCCGGACCGACCCATCGGTCCGCTCTATGCATGGCAGGCGTGACAATGTAGCTACTGCTCGCTTAAGGACTGAATCCCCCACCTGAACTTCTGCAACTCGAGGAGTGCCATCACTACCCGGAAACAGGTTGAGAATGCGCCCCCGGCGCCAACGCAGTGGCGGTAGGTTGGCATCCTTAACCAGAACGAGATCCCCAATGCAGGGGGGTTCAGTCCTGTCCGTCCACTTAAGGCGTTGCTGCAGAATGTGCAAGTACTCAAGCGACCAACGCTTCCAAAAGTTTTGAGTCATTTGCTGCAACAACTGATAACGCGACAAACGATTGCTATTCACCTCCGTATAGGGATATTCCGGCAAGGCGTTAAGTGGGCGGCCAATTAAGAAATGCCCTGGCGTCAGGGCCTCTAAATCATTTGGGTCTGAGCTGAGCGGACACAAAGGACGCGAATTGAGTACAGCCTCAATTTTACAAAACACGGTCGCCAGCTCCTCGAAAGTCAAAATTGTTAACCCTACAACGCGCAACAAATGCGTCTTAGCGGACTTTACAACCGCTTCAAAAATACCACCCCAGTGAGGGCACGCTGGTGGATCGAACACCCAGGCAATGCCCTGACGGGAGGCCCGTGCTGATGGCTTCCTCGTTCTCCCGTAAGAACGTTACAATTTCTTTCATACACCGATCAGCACCCTTAAAGTTGGTACCACAATCCGACCTGATCAGCGCTGGTCGCCCTCGTCGCGACGTAAATCTCTCCAGCGCTGCCAAAAGGCCTCCGTAGAAAGGTCGGCCACGAGCTCCAAGTGGACGGCCTTGGTGGCTAGGCACACGAACACGCACAAGTACGCCTTGATAGACTTTGCGTTCCGCAGGCGTGATGCCTTCACCATGAAAGGGCCTGCGAAATCCGTTCCCACACCTGCAAACGTCCAGGCCTCCGTCACCCGGTCCGGTGGAAGATCTCCCATCTGTGGCTGCATTGTGGCTGCCTTCAAGCGGTAACAAGGCAAGCACCTAAACACAACGCTACGTACCGTTCGTCGTCCCGATAAGATCCAAAACTCGCGCTGTAGAATGGCCAATAGCGCATTACAGCCCGCGTGCGAGTTTTTCTCATGACGATCCCTGACTAAGAGCTCAACTAAGGGTCCACTTTTTGGAAGTAACAGTGGATGCCGAGCCGAAAAGGGCAGGCTAGCGTTCCGAAGTCTGCCTCCAACCCTGAGCATACCTTGCTCATCCAGGAATGGGTTGAGGCGCACAATTCCTCCCTTCAGCTTTCCACGTCCATCCCTGAGCAGCCTGACCTCCTCTTCAAAATGTTCCGCCTGGACGACTCTAACTAATGAGCATAGAGCCGCATTCCGTTCCGCAGGCGAGAGGACAGGTGTAAAGTTCCGTTCTGCTTGAGGCTTCCTGCAGTTGTTCACGAACCGTTTGATCCAACCTGTCACCCCAAGAAGTTTGTCGAGGAGCTATACCGTTCCAGCAAGAAAGCTGGGTTAGGCTTCGGTACGAGTTGCCCCACGTTCACTCGCAAACCTCGATCAGGTGGCCCAAGCGGCGCCCTGCACTCGTTGAATGGCCATTCCTGCGGCGACTCAGTCAGCCATTGAGGTCCCCACCACAGTGGGTGACTCACCAAATCAGGTGCCCTGCACCCGCGCGAAGCGCAGTCCGCTGGGTTCCATTCTCCCGGTACGTGCCTCCACACTAACGGAGTTTCCGACCCCGTAATCTGTGACACCCGATTTGCCACGAAAACCTCAAGTGTATGTACCGACGTCTGCAACCAGCACAGAACTATCCGACTGTCAGTCCACGCGTACACCGTTTCATCCAAGTTGATGGTACCACGCAGATTGCAGGTTACATGATTTAGCAAGCGCGCTAGAAGAGCTGCCCCTGCCAATTCCAATTTGGGGATGGTCCATCTAGTTCTGACTGGTGCCACCTTACTTTTGGCCATAACCAGACGCACGTGCACAGTTTCCGTTGAACTTGCCGTCCGAAGGTATACAGCTGCCGCGTACCCTCGCTCCGAGGCGTCACAAAACCCATGTAGGGTAGCCTTACATCCCACCGATGGGACTAACTTGCGGGGTATCGCGATGTGCACGATCCCTGGTAGGGTGGTCACAAACTTGAGCCAATCCTTCAACAACTCTCCGGAGAGTTGGTCGTCCCATCCTAAGTTGGCTAGCCACAACCTTTGTAAAAAGCACTTCGCCATGAACGTAACCGGGGCGATCCATCCGTTAGGATCGAACGTTCTAGCGATTGTCGACAGTACCGACCGCTTAGTCCAAGTTTTCTCCAAAAGGTCGGGCTCGATCTTGTACGTGAATACGTCATGCGTTGGCCTATATTGCACCCCGAGGATGCCCAACGTATTTGGATTGTCCGGGTGCTCATAGAGGTGCGGGTCCTGATGGAACTCGCCTGGCAAACCAGCCAGGAGCTCTGGGCAACTGGACAACCATTTCCGCAACTCGTAACCTCCTGAACCCATGATCGCGATCAGCTCGTCTCGTAGAATTAGCGCCTGCTCCACGCTATCAGCACCCGTGCAGATATCGTCCACGTAGACGTCGCGATCCAGTACTGCTGCGGCTCGAGGATATCTTACCCTTTCCTGTGCGGCCAACTCGCAGCGTACGTACTGCCAAATACGGACTTGGCTTAAGTCCATACGTCACCGTGTTAAGTTCGTATGTGACCATCGGCTCATCTGGGCTCTCACGCCACAAAATCAGCTGATACCGACGGTCATCCGGATGTATCATGGTTTGGCGAAACATCATTTTGACGTCTGCGACGAACGCTACCTGGTGCAAACGAAAGTCTGTGAGAATGTCCACAATGTCCCGGTTCAATTTAGGACCCGCGTGCAAACATTGGTTCACAGACACACCATTCGAGGTAGGAGCAGAACCGTCAAACACCACCCGTATTTTCGCCTCAGGTGACTTCAAGACAGCCAGGTGTGGAATGTAATAATGCTCGACACACCTCCAATTCAGGCTGGACACCGACATGTGGCCCAATTGAATATATTCCCGCATGAATTCTATATACTTCTGCCGAAGTGCTGGGTCTCGCCTCATCTTCCGCTCCATTCCGAGTAGTCTCCGTTCCGCGAGCTGTCGCGAACTACCTAAAGCGGGGCGGTTTGGGAGAAAAGGTAGCCTGGTCACGAATCTGCCTGACGGGCATCTCGCAGTGTTGTATTGATAGAACAACTCGCACTCGTCATCCTCTGGCTTCCGTCTGTCCGCCGTGGGCGCTCTTCAGACTCCCAAAACCTCTGCAGCACCTCTGACAGCACACTACCATAGAGGACCGTATCCCCTTCTGGTAGGTCCTGAGGTCTCCAAACTGGGCCGAAAACAACATACCCCCCTGTGGTATCTACGGCCACCAAACCAGCTTCCTGGAGTACCTTCTTCCTACCGCACCATAATCTCCCGAGGACGTCTGACCCGAGAAGTACGTCCACCGTACCAGGAGTATCAAAATCAGGATCAGCTAACTCCAACCCTATGGTTAACCCTCTTACCGTTGGTGGTAACCTAACCTGAGGGAGTTTCCCAACCACTTCATCCAGCACCACGGCTGAGACTTGATAGCTGACCCTGTACATGTGCTACCTAATGCGAACTCAAAGTTCGTCTGACCCCGAATGTCAGGCACATTTAGGCCCCCGATGCCTACAGCTTCATCCGCACTTGGCTGTACATTTAGGCCTAGCCTACTCACCAGCTTACTCGATACAATACATCCCTGAGCCCCTGTATCCAGTAGGGCTCTTACTTGAATGGTCCGGCCACCGTATCCCCATACCCAAATCTTAGCCGTTGGCAAAAGTACCGTGATTGGACGGGGAGCCGAAGCTGATGAGTAGGCGGCGATTACCTAGCGGGAATCTAAACGCGGTGAGGCCGCGTCCCGCGGGGGTATACCCTCGCTACACAAACCTGTGTATGGGTCCCACTCCTGCTGGTAGGGAGGTCTGCCCATAAAGGCCATGGCTGGAGTTCTATAGTACCCCGACGGCAAACGTCCGTACCGAGGTTGCGCCTGTAGCCGCGGGTACTCAGGCATAGGCGGAGGCATGCGTGGGTCTTGAGACCCAACCAGGTGGCTCAAGCCCGCAGAATACTGCATGTACCCTGGTGGCTGCCTAGTGCTCTCCTGACACCCGCCCGTTGGATCCCGTACCTGGGATGGGTGTCCTTGACCATGTCCCTGTGTCGTTCTTCCCCAATCCGGCACCTGCTGCCGTGCTGGGGATCGTCCCCACGTCCTTGGGTAAGTGGGCTCCGTCTGTTGACGTCCCCCTGCCTGTCCCTGTGACCGATGCGGAGGTGGGCTCCTCCTTGGAGGGGGTGGAGAGCGTTGCTCCCTCCCTTGGTGGGCAGGCTCCCTTCGCTGATCCGATCCAGCGCTGCCCCCGGCGCCTCCGGAGCGATTCATGCAGAGCAGCGGATGGTGTGCACCCTGACAGTACCTACAGTTGGTGCTTGAAGGGCATTCTCGCACCTGATGCGGCCCCAGGCACCGAAAACACCAACGCCTCTGCTGTGCCACACCCCGTCTCCTCTGAACCCGCTGCGCAGCAAACTCCTGACACGCTGTCACCCCGTGGCCTGTCTCCCTGCAGTAGGCACACCCTGATTCCAATGCGGTGTTGTACCGCCTGGGTTGCCTACTGTTCTCGCGCCGGTGCACCCGGCCGTTCCGGGTGGCGAGGGCAGAGGTCTCCTTGCGTGGGGCTTCACCAGCCTGGACGTCCACTCGCCTGCTTTCGGCCTCGAGGAACGACTTCAGATCCTCGTAGGTCGGGAGGTGGTCCGAGGACTTGCCCCCATGGAGCTGCTCGAATCGAGCGACCATTTCGCTCGGCAGGCGGCGCACTGTGTGGACCAAGATATAACCGTAGCCCGCCACTGGCAAACCCTGTCGCTCTAGTGCGCTGACCGCGACACTGACTGGGTGGAAGATTTTCTCGCGGAGGTCCGTACCTCGCGTTATGGTTGGTATTGACAGCCACTGGTCTAACAGCCTGTCTACAATCAGGCGCTTGTTTCGATACCGGTCGGTAAGGATCTTCCACGCCACCTCATAATTGCTATCCGAGACCGCCAAATGCGTCAGCAATTCATGAGGCTCTCCTTGTAGCCTGGACATCAGCTGAGCCATCTTGTACGCTGGCATTATGTCCGTCCGTGTGTGGACCACGCTGCTATACAGGTCCTCAAACGCCGGCCAGTCGGCGTAATCGCCTGCAAAGACTGGAACCGTAACAGGCGGAAGAGGCACCTGTAATCCTTGTCCTACTTTACCACGGAATGGCTTTTCCTTCCCGTCACGTCGCCTAGATATGTCCGCAGCTGCCTGCTCAATGTCCTGTGCCAGCTCCAAGCACTGGCTTACATCGCCCTCGACCAGCTCCTTATCTTCAGGGTTAGGAGCTTCCTCAAGGAGCATGAGGCACTCTGTGAGGTGCTTTTGTAAAAACGAATATAACTACGGAAAAAATTGTATGTTCTCCAATAAGTATATACATAAAGGAGTATGTGTATTTTTTTTGGAATTTTTATCTAGTCTTGAAAGGCGGTTTATGAGGCCAGACAAAAAAAACACTGTTTCTGTAGAAATGCCCATTTGATGTGCCATCAAAGATTTTTATTTTCATTTGTTTCTTCTGTTCAGAGTTTCTGACTCACATATTTATATTTTATTTTACTGAGTTTTTGAAAAGCCCAGTTTCTGTATGGAAAAATACGGCTTTTCTAGGAGTCGCAGAATGGTCTGGCTGATAGGAGTATGGGATTCCTTTGATCACTGTGAGAGTTGAATTTCAACAGTTTCAAAGTTTAAAGCCGCTTTGTTGAGTTGTGTTTTTTTTTAATGTATATCGTAGATAATCTAAAATCTAAATGTACACTATAGTCATTAATCATCTCATATTATGACCATATTTTAGATTTGGTTGATTTAAAGTAATATTTCTTTCTGTAATTAATCGGTTACTGATACTTCAGTAGGTACCATTTTTTTTTCTATTCACAGCAATACAGACATTTAAGATCGCATAGACCCTGGTACAGCGATACGATAAGATAAGGTTTAAAAGTTCTGCGAGCGCAATAAAATTATGTTCGCAGTTTCAAAATATCAAGGACTCTAGTTGTTAATTAATTGAGACGATAAACCGAAAACAGTTATTCAAATTAAAACCCACTTTAACCCATTTAAAGTTGTGCGTTTAAACGCATGGATATACTTAATTATAGATAATCCTGCGAGCTTTTAAAACGTTCGCACATTAACGTATTTTTTTTCAGCTTAAATCGTTTTTAATGCACTGAATAGGTAGCTCGGACTATCATTTCTATAATTACTTATGATAATTATATAAAATAATTACTCGTAAAATTCTTCAGTTCAATTATTAACACATTAACCTTCTCATGCAAGAGATCAATATAATTATACTGATAGTTCTCACAATAAAATGAAAAACCTGCAAACGAAGGTTATTTTCTTCAGCTGCCATAATAAAGCCGTAATTAATAACATAAGATAATATTGAAATAAACATAAAAATTCTTATAACTATAAAACGTGGTAAGGAACGCGTTGAACTCATTTGTAGGAGTATGGAGAGAAACTAAGAAACATTACGTTTCTAATAAAAGTTGTTCAGTTTTGTGAGTAGAACACGCCCTTAAAATATTTGAAGTAGCAATCGTACCTTTGTCTTTCGCGTTTGCAAACATTAAGTGCTAACCAAAATGCTATTAACGTAGCCACTTTCTGAACAAGACGACTGTAATGCGTCCAATGCGGGGAATTTCAAAGAAGAAAGGTCTTTTATACAGGGTGCTAATTTAAATGCGTGCCATAGCTTCAGGGTAGGTTTAGTATCGATAAAGATGCCGTCAAAAATATTGCACAAATAAAGTCCCAATCACGGAAAAAAAAATTTTTTGGCTGACATTTGATTCAAATGCCTATATCTCAGCCGACATTCGTTCAATCTCAAAGTTGTTTAGTCGAAAGTACTTGTATGGGCATTCTCTAAACAACAACAGTGTCAAAAATTTATTTAAAAAAAAAAACAAGTTTTGACTAAAGCCGATAAAAAATATTTGTTTAGGATCTTTTTCTTTTTTTGTGTATCTTTTTTTTAATATTTTTTACGGAATCCTTAATTGATACTCAACCTACCCTGAAGCTATGGCACACATTTAAATTAACACCCTGTACACTCACCGGCACGACTTACAAATCTCGAATGGCATATCTCGAGTTGATTAGAAATACATTATTTAAATTATAAATTACAGATTATTTAAATGCGTAGCTTCAAGCTACACGAAAAGAAAAAAAAAAGAATAAGTATCGATACAGGATGCCGTAAAAATATTGAAAAATCAGGGTTAAATAATTTAGCCGGTCACCGAAAATTTCGAAATTACATATTTTTGTTAATTTAAAATTTGTCACTATTTTCGCTGAGAGAGTGCTGGTTGATTGAAATAACTGCTGCTTACATTCACTGTAATGAATTAATATTCTAAAGAATCAAGATTATTCCATTATAATACAGTGACCTTATAATACAGTAAGGTGTCGGTTAATAATTCTACATTAAAGAAGCATGTTCAAAAGCTATTTAGCCAGCTGTAAAATAAAATTAGTTTTAGATTTATCATAATTTTATTACAGGTATTACATAGGCTTATAATTAATCCACACATTAATCCAGTAACACACATAAGCCTCCAATGAAATAATTATGATGAGCTTTTTATGGTGATCATTAAAATTATAATTAGGTATCTGATCCCATCATCCAGCACGGAAAAGATAGATAGATGCACACTTTATTAATTAATATACTATAATTAATGCTAAGGGAAACCAGATTGTTGATCGAAAAGAGGAAAATTGTAAAAGGTAACATAGCAGAATACAGGATTATTGACAAACAAGTAAAGCGAAGCATACGCAAAGATATCAGATATCACAACACATTCACTGTTTGATTCCGAAGCTGATCTTAGCGCAGTGGAAGCAAGTTAAAGTTATCTTAAAATCTAAACTAAATGGTCGATCAGCCTCGGAACAACATTTGACTACGATTCGTAGTGCTCTTTACTATAGCTAAATAAAATAAATTTAATGAGAGAATTTTTGTTCCGGAAAGTTTCCGGCCGAGAAATTCTTGTTTCCAAAGTCTACTTATACAGGACCTAGCAGCGATTTGCTTACCGTGCGAATTATGACGCCGCCGTTTCCTTGTAAGTCTAGTTTTTGACAGGAAAAAAAAGGTATCAGGTTTTGAGGAAGACATTTGGATTGGAATTTAGATACTAGACTTACTGCACCCGGACACCAGCTCGTGTGGCACTCCGTCCCTTCAACAATTTTGGCTTCACCCTAGTCCATCACTCTATTATTCACTAGCTCACAGTTCAACATCGAATAATGTTTTAACACACTAATAACAAAGGTTTCTCCCGCACACTACTGGTTGCGACAGCAATGAGTTTGCTGTACAAAACGCAAAAAATATGTGTCTAACACCGGACGCGCGAGTGACTAAAAGTAAGGTTATATTTGCCGGCGGCCGCGTGGTATCGAACCGACTGTCAATCAAAGCGCCGGAACCAAATCCACTTGGTTCACTTCCCCACCGAACAGGGAAAACCACACGAGAAAACCGAAAGCACACTAAATTACACCATTTATAATTAAAATTCGCATCAACGATGCAAGCGCACGGCCACAGGACGGGACAATGACAAACAGTGTTGCCAGCGCCGTCTGCTCAAAAAGAAATGGCTCGAGACGCAAATCGCACCGCGCGCCCATTTGATACGAAACTAAACATTCACTGTACGAATAGCTCTTGAACAGAATAGTTCACTTCGAGTAGCCAGGCAAGGTATTTCGAGGGGTAAGACGTTGATAACGTCGATGAAAGATGAAAATGACCTCGACTACCGAAACAGGGAGAAAATTCTCAGAATCTGCACAAGGTTCTACGATATACGCCGACCCGCTAAATTCCGACGACCATCTACACACAGAGTATTCTTGTGGTGACTCTACTCGTATCTCTCCCATAACGGAGCGTGAAGTTCAGAGAGCTTTAAGAAGCATGAAATAACAAATCTACAGGCGGAGATGGAGTTACCACAGAAGCACTGAAAATCGGGAGCCAGTCTTACTCCCCCGTCTGACGAAATTGTTTAGGTACACAGATTTTGCAAACCGGTATTATACCAGATAATTATGTATCACTAAAATCATTTGACATGACTATAAAAGATGTACCTAAGTGAGTTAAAGCTGTTGAGTTTCATGCGCCGTTTGATTCTTATTGCCTCTTTATGTACGATTACCTGTTTCATTAAGTAATTATCTTTCGCTTACAACATTTTGTAGGTAATTTGTATCCACGTTCTTATTTAAATCGTTAGGCGCTTGAAACACATAACGCCGTTTCAACGTTTTTTTTGCGCTGCGTAACGCATGCATTAGGTCAATACGAATTTCAACCTTATTTTCATACAAAAATAGTTTAGGTAGTCAAATTATTTGACAAATGCGTCCGTCAAACCGTTTTACACAAACCGTATTTGTATACCTATTCATACAAATACGGTTTATATTCATAAGGTGGAAAATCGTATTTTTCAAACTCAGTGCCAAACGGACGTTATGTGTGTAAATCGCCTTATTTTGTATCTTCGCCCTTACTTAAATCCTTAAGCTACATTCTCAATGCATGGTTAAGTACCACCATAAACATTATAGCAACATGAAAATAATGCGCCATCATGCTAAATTTACGCCCCTTTCGTAGCTTATTAGCCATTTATGCAGATTGCGAGTAATTAGTCATTAAAACGGATGGTCGTGTTAGACTTTATTCTGATAATCAATTTTATGTACATGCTCCTTTATAAACATTAATGAAACGTAATTTAGTATATATTATCCTCTTAACTTTTTACCCTACTGCGTCAGAAGTAGATAGATAGATATACATACATATATTATGTATTACAAAAAACAACATTGAAATTAAAGCATACGGATTATTTTTTTAATACATCTGCTTGTTTTAAATAAGTAGCTTTCTAGTAAAAAAAATTATCCTCCAGGTAAATATTAAAGCTTTTTTATCTTTTTGCTACATCATTACTATACCTATAAAGTTCCTATATCCGGTTACCTCCTATTTTTATGATCAAGAGCCACTTTACTACTTTTCTTTACGAAGCCTGTTCGATGTCCCATACCATACCTACCTCAACAGCCACAACAGTCCACTGCTGGACATGGCCCATGATTGTCACATGGGACTTCAGGGAAGGTATTGCCAGTCTCACCACGCTTGGCAGGCGGATTGGCGAGCGCAGTTCAAGATGTTGCATTTGCAAGGAACTCTGATACCCGTTCCCTGGATGATCATCCCTTAGTCGCTTGTTACGACACCCCCGGGTAGAATTGGGGCGATGCTATTTTAAGCCAGCATCACGATGGCTAAGCTTCCCCTCTTTCACGCCACCCATCTCGGTCTTGTGCCTCAAAATACCAGTCTGGAGAAAGGCTTCTATCTCGTCTCATCATCTTCTCCGAAGCCAACCACAGGGTGGTCGTCGTCTGTATCTGTATCTGTACATAATATTTCGCGACAGGTAGACATAGACAGAAAAACACAAAAAGCGACTTTATTTTTTACGATGTATATTGAAGAACTTATCCTCACCTCAATTTTGTTTTTCAATTTCAATATATTTATTGCATTTGCATTGCTCTTATTAGACATTACTGAGACCTGAACAAGGGCCTGAAGCATCCAATCATACTTAGTACGACTAGTTATTAGGAATTTGCAGAAAAACAGTAAAAATAGAGTTGCCCTTATTACCTGGTGCAGGCAGTTTCTTTCGCCTGAGGATAAAATTATGAATTACTATGAAATCATCCCACTTCCTGTAACATCAATGGCCCTATCTATACCATCATTACATTGATACATTACATCTCAAACTGTAATGAACACATCATACATGAGCAGCAATCTACGTGTAATGAATTGTTATTTATAAACGAGCTTGAGAAATCATAGACTCAATAGGACTACCGGCAGATAGCAAAGCTCAAATAAAGGGATCAAGCTTTACTAGTTTTGCTTAGTACATAATTGTATGAGAAACCATTATAAATCGATCTTAAATATGTAACTCATTTTTTTGACTTGCCGTCGATTGAACCAGCCTATCAAAGCTTTTTTTTTTGCTTCATTTGATTAACTCCGACAATCTTGTATAATAAGCTCTCATGGGCAATCAGATTGGCTGCAAAGCTTCATCAAGTATCTTCTCACACAATTATTGTCTCACAATTATCTCTTGTGCATGGCAAATTAGCCGGTTCGTAATTTGTAATAAGCTAATAGGTACAGTTTTTATTAAGAGCAAAGTCATTGCTTCATGAGTTTAAAAGCGTACCCTAATTGCCATCAAATCCACCCATCTATTTAAGGGAACAACTTGTACTAGTTTTTCATACAATTAGTAGGTAAGATAAACCATTTATCCCATAAGTTTTGCTGGGGACAGTACCTTTAGCCCTTTACAACCGAAGCAGCAAAGTTTTCTGGATTGATTTCAAAGTTACACCAGCTTTTTTAAATCATATATGGAGTATGGGAAAAATGTTTAAAAAAATCCTGGATGAGCTGGTCTCCAGCAATCAGACCCTCACGATCGTGCGGTTCAGGAATAAAAGTTAAGTCGCACGATAGTGAGTGTTACTTTTATAAATATTTAAATTCTTAGTTTTCTTAACTAAAACAAATAATTATCAATAAATAAGTTATTATCGTTATTGTGGAACCTTTTTCATTTTAATTACAATTAAAAAATCCTCAAGTCATGACTCGAGGAGCAATTTGACTCAGTAATAGCCAATAAGACAACCATAAAGGTGTGGAGCAGTGGTGTTCTGGCATGATTGTCCAAAAAAGAAGACAATGTGCCCCAAAAAATTATGCTGTCCTCGAAAGTCACTATGATTGGTCTGGCATTGAGTCAAGTAAATCTTCCGACTCTATTGAAGCTGGGGCTGTTTAAGAATGCTTGCAGCGCGCCAGAACGCCTGGTATAGATGGAGATGCTGATTTATCCTGTACCGAATGGCAACGTTGTCCGTTCAGGTAGAGTGCCACATAACAAGACCCAACGATCTACTCTGAGGTGCAAGCCAGGGTGACATTATATCTCCGGAACTCTTCACCAATGCGCTGGAGGGTGTTTTTGAGATTCTACAGAGATATGAACTTGGCGTTAACGTATTGCCAACGAAATAGAAATAACAGAATACTGGATTTCTGCAAGATCCGCCAGTAATGTTGCCCACCCCGGTCTAAATTCAGCTCCGAGGCTCGTTATATTTGAGATAAAATTTGACAGGGCCAATGTCGTATTCAATTAATGCATATTCGCTGTGCCGGTCTCCATCGAAGGTGTCTACTTTGAAGTTATGCAGAAGTATATTATGTATATTGTATACTTGAGCAGAGAAAGCAGTTGGTAAGGGATCACTGAAGAGTGCAAGCTGCACTGTCTGGACAGTATTTGGGAAGTTAGGTCATATCTATGAGATTCCAAGATACAATACCTCATTACAGAGTGTTCAATCAGTAGGTACGTCCTTGGCATAATAATATGGAGCCTAGATGTAGAACCTCACAATAAAATTGGATATCCTACCGACTACATGTCGCACAGGGAGCTATCGAAGAGGTCTATGATCAGGATTGCGCTAATGGATCAAGTTATCTAACATAAGACCAAGGTGCCAGAAGACATGGTCTGGAAGAATAGCAAATAAAATATAGCAGTCAGCTGGTCACATCTGTAATGAAAACGATGGAATGCTGTTTTCAAGTGAAGGTTACCACCCTTTGGCAAGCGTACTTAGCCTAGACCTCAACGAAAGTAGTCTAGTCAGATGGACCGATGAGCTGAAGATGAGCCTGGATGATCTGCCACACACTGATCAGCCACGAGCTGCTGATGCAGGTGGTGAAGGTGACGGTGGTAATGGGACAACTCTTTACTCCACATCAAATGGCTGCAAACTTTCATCAAGAGCTAATCAAGGTTAAAATTTTCTACTACTTTAGTCTAAACCTTCATGATTTGAAAGAGTTCCATCTCCCAGCTGGTCTATTGCAACTTATGCTAGCAAATATATTCCAAAAAGTGGAAATCATAACACATTTTTAAAGGAATCTTAACAATTGGTGTGACTAACTGACCAAAAGTAATAATGCTAGTCACAACCGAAATAACACGATCGTGCGTCTCTTAATTCGAAAGAGCGCTGAATTCAAATTAAAAAAGATTTCTATTTAAATGTCTTTAAAATGGTTTGATTGAACACTATTTTATACTCCCACACCAAAGAAGTTTATAAACAGTAGCTACATTTCACAAAAAACTCGTGTTTACACGAGCGGATCCAACGTCCCGAAAGCGCAACCCTCTCTCAGCAAGGATTTGGGCTACTGGCGCCCAAACACTTGCGCACCAAACCACGAAATATTTTTTCCGCTAATAAGAGATACCCGCACGAATCGCACGATCGATCGACGCCGGTTGCGTTTAGAAAAGTTGTTTTCTACAACTGCCAGATTTTTTTAAAGTCAAGTCGCACGATCGTATAAGCTCGGGTGTAAAGGGATAAGTAGGTAGGTAGGTCTTAAAAAAATGCAAGTAGTAGGTAAGATAAACCATTTATCCCATAAGTTTTGCTGGGGATAGTACCTACCTATAAGTAGGTAGGTAGCTTAATCGTACGTACAGTTTAAAGATTGTTAAATATGACATCAAATAATTTTCACACAAGTTCGCATCATATTTTAAACAAAATAGGTACCTACACCTACGCGTATGAACCTCCCGTAGTTAATTCTATCCAAGCATTTTTTTCTTAAACCGCATAAAGAAGAAGATAACGTTTTACATTAAACGTACTTACAAGACGAGAAACAATAAGAACAAAGCTGCATTGTGCTAGGTATCTTCGATAAAAACACTAAAAAGCTAATTTCCACGGAAGATATCCTGTATCACATTGATGACAGGAACACTCAACTTTTTTCCCTTTTTCCCTGCTCTGGGAACCAAGTAGGTAATCGCAACCGCACATATTCTACGTAATCTCACATTAGATAAATAAAAAACCTGACTAAAAGGACTGGAAACTACTGGTGTTCTTATAGCTAGTGGTTTCCAAGCTTTAAAAGCAGCAATCCGAAAAGTATATTTCAAAATTTTCGAGTATTTTTGGAACACTTCCCAATTTGCCTTCACCTAGACTACCGCGTCACAAAAATTTTTGAAACTGTGCGTAAGTAGATAGCGTGTTACGTTTAGTAGGGTTGGTACACGATAAGAACATGAGAACATAACTAAGCTGCATAGAGCTATATTCTTTAAAAAATCCCCATTTCCACAGAAGATGTCCTGTATGACTATGATAACAGGAACACTCAACTTTTTCCCTGTTTCCCCGCTATGGGAACCACTGATCATTAAAGTAATCGTAACTGCACATTATTCTAAGTAATCTCACATTAGACAAAAAACTTTACATGGTTGACTGGACTGGAAGCTACAATGTATCACCACTAGTGTTTTTTCATTTCACCTAGTGGTTTCCCGGTGATATGATAACATTTTAAAGCAGCTGGATAAAATTTAAAAGGGTTTCAAGTTTGAAACTGCGTCCAAACGGACTATTGGTGCGACATTCTGGCGATGCCTCCACCAACTGGGCTACCGCGGCTGTATCTTAGTCTGCGAAATTAAGCAAGTGTATCTAACTCGTTGCAGGGCTCCATCTCTATCTATCATCAGTTCAATTCTATTTAATTTCACAATTATGATGACATAATCTATCGTACCTTTAACATGCCATGGTATTATATTATCTGTGGTACGGATTCGGACCGGATCCCGCTCCATGATATGGGCTTTTGGTCACGCAATCGTTGGTAATCCCTGTAATTTCGTTACTACGAACGGCCTATGATAGAACGAGACTACTTACTTACCTACTTGCTGTTAGTTTATTTTTATCTAACTGCTTCAGAAGAAGGGTTATGTTTTTCGAGACAAGTTTTTTTTTCTCTGGCCACAGCATAAATGGCTTGACTGACATTGGCATATGAGGTGTCGTTAGATTCATCTCAACAGCGCGAGTGATGGCGGATTTTAAACTGAAAATATATCGTTGAATTTACCGTTCTCGGGTTTATTTTTTAATAATTAGGCTTGTCAGAGCTATATTTTTATTAAAAAGCTCAAGCATTCTACCATTGAACCTCGGTACCATAGCTAGGAATTTATTATTACAAAAACAACCTATTTGTTTGTATTGCTCATTTGTTGTTTAGTGTTGATCTGTGGTGACTTGACTGGTTGTCCGTGTCGACAGCAGCTCATCAAACTGCCTTACCTAAGGGATCAACTAATACTATATAGTTGTCCATACAGTTACTACCTGTTTTATAGAAGAACGGGACCCGAAATGGCAACATTATTGTTTGCGTCTTTTACATAATATATATAATAATGATGCCACTTCGGGTACCTTTCTTCTATGAACCAGGTAGTACGGAAAAAAGCCGGTCAAAAGTTAATCTCTCAAATGGGTTGATGTGTCGCTGATAATACCTTCAGTAAGACCACAAAAGAAGAAAGTTCGCCCGCGCACCGTTTTCCTAATTTGTGGTAAGACTATCGTAATAAGTCTTGAAATTTGTGATAATGCTACGGCAGGAGGGAGGCCCATTTCCCATCGTTGACCACTCTCACTATCACATATTACGGTACTGACATCTGTCAAATCAGACCTATTAAGATGGCCTTACTTTACCTACGTGCGGTCACCATCAAGAAAATTGTAGCACGTAGGTGCTATGATGACTTGAATGGCTATGACCGTAGGGTCATTTTCCTGCCTGTTTTTTGCAGAGGTCTATAAATCTGAAGAGGTTTATCGACCTGCTATATCGATGGTTTAATGGTGATTCACGCAGATGCTGTGAGTTGTTGGTAATAGATTTTCTATCGTGGTTAGCCAGAAGTAAGATGGGTACTTTACATCCATGTTAATGTAAAAAAGTGTTTCTAGGCTGTTTGAAAGCTAAGGGGCTATGTTTACAAATGAGACGTGCAACGCAAGACGCAATATGACACCTGTCAGACAAGGGATCTTCAGCCGGCATCGATGCGACGCGCGTCACACGTGTGTAGACGGCGTATCTTCTGTTTCATGCATTTTATACGGAAACTGTTGTAGGCGTCGCGATATCACACGTCTCATGTCGTCATGTCTTGCGTCTAGCCTGTAGAAGTAGCGCCTTAAGTCGTTTATCCATGGCACCTGTCATTTTTGTATCATTGCATTGCAGAACAGTATCTAAAAAGTTTTACAATCTTTTTTAACTTTGAAGGATGCAAAGTCATCCTATTTATGTGACTTAGAAACTGTCAAAATACCTAATAGCAATCATCATGAAAACACACTTTTTTACAGTCGTTGTTTACGCTCTGCCTCCCCCGCAAGGAATATAGGCGTGATGTATATTCTCATTCGGCATTTTGCCACGATACGACTTGAAAAATTTATACTCTACATGTCTGGCAGACTGGCGACTCTGTCCGGTTTTTAATTCCTCTCTTTTTTGCGCTTCATCATCATAAACCATACCAAGCACCAACCTACGTGATAAATAATATTGTTAAAAGCCTACAAAAAGTTTAGTGGACTTATTTCTTATGAACAGTTTTTTTCTATGAATTTTGATGGATAGAAAATAGGTATACCTACTTCAATTTGACGAGTGGGTTGTCAATAAAATACATAAAGAATTTATGATAATTACACATTTTTCTACCTGAAGATGAACCTGCCTTCTTTCTTCCCATTAAACTATTATTATGTTATCTACAACCTTGTAGAAGAAAATTGTACCTCTTCCTGTCATCATATTTTTATCTAATTTTCAATTAGTTTTTTCAATCCTATTAAATTTATTTAGACTTGCATTCCGACACAGTCTGATTGACTGCTGAATCTGCTAACTTAGCCCACTATTGATTTCATAGTCTTTTTAAATAAGTACGTATTCTTTCGATGGTCTTAAAGTCATCTTGTATGAAAGATGATAAGTTTTAATCACACAACTTATTAACTCATAAAAATTTGTTACAAAGTAAAATCCATTACCTTACTGCCCTTATAACCTGCCTCAGAACAAAAAGGAGGGTAATGTTTATTTCTAGGAACCAGTACAATCTTCATAATGACTCCCCATAATTTGTATGGAGTTTTGCATGCGGGCCGCGTAGATTGAAAGAGCTATTAAGTTATAGCTGAGATACGAGCCAATCTCGATGATATAGCTGGTGCAAACGTTCCAGTAAACACCGTGTATGAAAGGTCAGCCGGATGGCTCTAGGGTTGCAAGTTACCTTTTACGGATATACCTCTAAATATAGTGAAAAGATATAACAGCATGTGATCGACCCTAGAGCAAAGTGTAGAAACTAAATGAGGAAGAAGAGTTGGGTGGACTTTGAGTGATGGATGGTTGAATCGATTGTTGTAGCGATATGACGTGGATGACAGCTTGCGATCTTTCATGTTGCCAATAAATATTTTTACTGGAGTTTGTTTTGTAGTTTGATGTGACGTTGCTTAGCTATGTTTCAGATCAGGGCTCTCGAGGTTAGGACGTTATCCCTACATTAAGTGACAGGGAGATTTTCCGCATGATGGTGCTAAGAGCATAAAGAAGTATTTCATCTATATTGAAGAGCTTGGCTCTAGTCGGTGGAGCATACGCTTCCCTTATTACTTCCATCTTCCCTCCTCTTCTTCCTTCCTTTGATTGGGGAATTCAGTGCAGTGGTTTCCCCACTTGCCTTGTGTACTGCAGCTCAAAGACCAATAAGATTTTCGTTGATGTCTAGTCAAATGCCCTTTCAGAACCCACGTCTTCGGCCCTCTGCCAATATAATAGTAAAGAAGTATTTATATGTAGATAGTCAATAATTTCTTCTTAGTAAGTTCCCTAAGCAGCCCTATGGCGAGAATCCCTCGCAAACTCACAACCTGTGTAACAGGCAACTATTACTCAAGCTAACTCTGCCCTTAGATACCACTGATCTCCGGACTAAGAAGAAGATCTAGGTTCTTTAAAAGTCTAACCTAGGCAGCCCTACGGCGTGAATCCCTCGCAAGCTCGCAAGCTGCGTAACTGGCGACCATTACGCAAGCTAGCTCTCAGTCTCATCGGTCAATGACCCTGCCCTTAGATACTACTGATCTCCAGACTAAGGAGAAGAACTAGGGACTTTAGAAGTCTAACCTAGGCAGCCCTACGACGTGAATCCCTCGCAAGCTCGCAACCTGCGTAACAGAACAGGCGACCATTACGCAAGCTAGCTCTCAGTCGCGTCGGTCAATGACCCTGACCTTATATACTACTGATCTCCGGACTAAGAAGAAGATGTAGGGGCTATAGAAGTGTAACCTAGGCAGCCCTACGGCGTGAATCCCTCGCAAGCTCGCAACCTGCGTAACTGGCGACCATTACGCAAGCTAGCTCTCAGTCGCGTCGGTCAACGACCCTGCCCTTAGATACTACTGATCTCCAGACTAATAAGAAGAACCAGGGGCTTTAGAAGTCTAACCTAGGCAGCCCTACGGCGTGAATCCCTCGCAACCTGCGTAACTGGCGACCATTACGCAAGCTAGCCCTCAGTCACATCGGTCAATGACCCTGCCCTTAGATACTACTGATCTCCAGACTAAGGCGAAGATCCAGGGGCTTTAGAAGTCTAACCTAGGCAGCCCTACGGCGTGAATCCCTTGCGAGCTCGCAACCTGCGTGGCGACCATTACGCAAGCTAGCTCTCAGTCGCCGTCGGCGTGCACAGCAAGGCCGCTTCGGTCAGCGACCCTGCCCTTAGATACTACTGATCTTCAAACTAAGAAGAAGATCTAGGGGGCTTTAGAATTCTAACCTAGGCAGCCCTACGGCGTGAATCCCTCGCAAGCTCGCAGCCTGCGTAACAGGCGACCATTACGCAAGCTAGCTCTCAGTCGCCGGCCAATGACCCTGCCCTTAGATACTACTGATCTCCAGACTAAGAAGAAGAACTAGGGGCGTTAGAAGTCTAACCTAGGCAGCCCTACGGCGGCGTGAATCCCTCGCAAGCTCGCAACCTGCGTAACAGGCGACCATTGCGCAAGCTAGCTCTCAGTCGGCAGCCAATGATCCTGCCTTTACATACTACTGATCTACTAAGAAGAAGAGCAAGGAACTTTAGAAGTCTAACCTAGGCAGCCCTACCGCGTGAATCCCTCGCAAGCTCGCAACCTGCGTAACTGGCGACCATTACGCAAGCTATAATAGCTCCCAGCCGTCGGCGTGCGGAGCAAGGCCGCTGCGGTCAACGACCCTGCCCTTGCAGCATCATCAGTTTGTCAGATAATACACTTCTTCTTGTATCGTGTGTTCACGAACGATTTGATAGACCCTGGTGACAGAAATTTTAAATCACCTTCTACTACTGGAAGTACTGACACGATGACAAGTCTGACCTAGGCCGTCCTATTGAATCTAAGGCCATGTTTGTCCCTGTCCTTACATCATCTTCAGCTTGTACATTACAGTGAGATGAAGAAAGACTTTAGGTAGGAAGTTTGACCTAGTCTGTCCCATTAAAAGGCCATGCTTGGCCCGTCATTGTCCTTATATCACACACCGTATAGGTCCAATATTTTCATCACAAGTTTGCGGTGTCATTGTTGTTAAGTTAGAACTGACAGTTAGGTAATTCAAGAGTAGTACCTGCAAGACGGAGTCTAGGCCCCTACGTTTCTTTTTCAACGACAATTTTCTAGAGTTCCCTGACAGGCTTAGTAGTTAGTTCCTTGGAATTCAACCGTTTGCTTTAAAGATTCCTTACACACAAATAACAGAACCAAGATTTATAAAGCCATCTAAGACGCTATTATGGGAGTCAACACAGTGAATAGTGTGCAAGATGCAAGCGCAAATTTGTACAATCGTTGGCTAGTCCATAGCTTCGCTCAATCATGCACAAGTGCCTCGAATAAGGGGTCATAATACACTGGCTTTCCATACAGTTTTAAAAAGCAACGAGTTTAATTTGAACTCTTTAAAAAAACTTTAACTGCTGTTGGCGAGCGTACGGTTCTGGCAATGTTTGCTATGTCAGAGAACTTAGAATCATCAACTTTTTTTGCACCATTCTTGTTTAATTTATCACCATTTCTTGTTATTTCACTGTCTCCTGTTTATTTTATTGTTCTTCGTTACTTAGATGTAAGTTTTCTGGACATTTCTTTAAGATATAACAGTTAGGTACCGCTAGACTGCTAGCATGCCCATAAAAAGATGGGTTAAGTTCCGGGACAGGCTTTTGGTTTGACAATACGAGTCGTAAAGCTCAGGATTCATGTTGACCTGACTGTGAGCCAATGCTCCTTTCCTATAATAGCATTAACCAAAGAGAACTAATAGTTTAATGAACTAACACTTTTCTTAATATTCAGTACACTGTTTTCATCCCATCGATAACGAGAGCAAAAATTAAGATAGTATGTACTTATTACCTCCTGTACTTATACAATTATATCAATGGCAAACTTACGTGCCCACACTGCCCACACTATGCACGGGAGTTTACTGCCAAAATAGGCTAAAATAGCCACCTACCTACGGGCGCATCAGCGCCGACTTGATCAGGAGTAGAAGTGGTCGCCATGACCGTAACCGGCCGGAAAGATCACCATCATCATTACCTCCTGACTCCTTTACTATTGTTGACATCCTGCTTCTTCTTCTTTTCGTGTGGGACACCGAGTCGTTCAACACCCGCGGGAAAGATGCTTATATGCCTTAGGTATAATTATGATATAGAAGGGCAATAAATAATGTTGCCAATTAGGGATCCATTCTTTATTTGCTTATATGCCTTAGGTATAATTATGATATAGAAGGGCAATAAATAATGTTGCCAATTAGGGATCCATTCTTTATTTACTTATATGCAGTATCTAAAAACTAGCTCAGTTAAACCGCATCAAACCAGATAGCTTTTATAGCCAAAACAAAACCAAAAGTGCTATAAATAGTTATAAATCGAGTGCGTATAAAATTACTGGGCGGGAAAGGCTACTGGGATGGTTTATCTCAGCCAGTTTGATGCTTAAAATATCTGCCTTTGGTTGAAGTTGAAGACTGAACATTTTTTGCTGTTCTTCAAGTAGTGTATCGAAAAAATAAGTGAAATACACCGTAATTCTGTGTAATTCTTGAGATTTCCTCATAGCTAAAGGAAATAGAGTTTTGCCGACTGCAGAGCAGTAGACTCTTCCTGGTAGGATTCTTGGAGATGATATTACACAGGATAGTAGTGTTTATATAATTTTCCATAAGATTTGACGTTGTCTGACGACATTTATACAGCATCTAACTTTTTTGTAATAACTTGGTAAACCTTAATGCTATATAATTACTTCTTGTATATTGACACTTCTTGTATTTTAATGTTCTGAACAGCTAAGAATAAAACCAAAAGTGTTATAAATCAAGTGCGTATAAAATTACTGGGTGGAGAGGGCTACTGGGAAGGTTTATCGCGCCAGTTAAACTTTATCTGCCCTTGGAGCAAGTTTTTGTCTTCAGGAATGTTGTATTGTATTATGTTCCTACTTGATGTCAAATAAATTTAAGTACTTACATTAAAAAAAAACATGTAAGGTATTCCGCATTTTTAGAGAATAATCCTTTTATCTTTTAGATTTACGTTGATGACTTCAGATAACGATGATTCTTTAACTAAACACGGCTACAAAACATAAATAAGGGTCCCCCAAAAATACACGATAACGCACAATAATAGACATTATTTGCCGTAAGGACTTATCTGAAAATACTTACATTTATGCCTATTATAATGGTTAACACTGACTAACAATGAGTAGGTAGGTTAACCAGCACTTACAAGTAGATTCATATTTTCGACTCTACATTCGCATAAAACGCAATCTTCGAAAGCGGCTTAATTAAACAAAAGTTAAACTCTTTGTAGTAATCTTATAACTCGTACGTAACTAACATAACGTTACGGTATTTGAGTGTTCCGAGTACCTACTTGTTAAGCCCAAGGTGTTAACGGTTCCAACTCCCAATGTTAATGAACTGCAGACGAGCGCCTGAGAAAATATTTATAGCAATATGTTAAATACAAACTTGAATCACGCCTATATCCCTTGAGGGGTCGGCAAAGCATAAACGGCAGCCGTTTATGCTCTGTGTGCAACGGTCATTTATACCACGTCTGACAAAAGTTTGAAAGTAATTCAGAAGATGCAATTCACACTCTCAAAATCCTCGCTTCTTACAACACCCGCGGGAAAGATATGGGGTGATGCTATTCTAAGCTGGCACTATACAGCAAAATATGTTAAATTAAGGGACTTAAACAATAGGAACCAACTTACACTGGTTATTCGTACAAATACTAAGAGAAGCCAGTATTAGTTGATCCCTTAAATGGAAAGAGTGTGTCGTGCTGGCGATAGTACTACATTTTCAAAAAAGGTAAAATAGCTAAAAATATTGAAAGATATCAAAATTTTGGTAGACCGTTTGCAATAATAGTGTCATGAAATGACAATAACCAGCCTAAGCGGGAGGCCAAGTACGCTGGTCGTATCGTAATAGTATTACTTAGATACGTACCTACTACGCGACCAAAGTAACTTGGCCTCCAGCTTAGGCTGGTCATGCATGACACTATGTATGATATAAGATAAGATGGACTATAATCTAATCTAATAATCATCATTTCAATTATTTCTAAACTAGGTAACTACTAATACAGGGTGTATTAGGAATTATTTACGATGCACTGCCAATAAAAGTTCATAATTATGTTATATTTAGGTACCTATTTATATTTCTTTATTTCCTAACATTCCTTTTGAATTGTTCACAGGTAAAAAATGTTTACAAGACAAACATTACTAGCGTGTTTGCTATGCGTAGCAGCACAAGCAATCGCTAGCAGTGACGACAGGTTCATCAAAAAATATGCCATGATGAAGGTAAGAAAAAAAACTCGCGTGTACTTGTATAGAATAATGTTTAAAAAAGTCAAAAAGTTCTCGCAGACGGTAGGATTCGAACCTACGCTCCCAGAGGGAATCTGATTTCTAGTCAGACGCCTTAACCGCTCGGCCACGTCTGCTGCTTGCTTAGCGAACGAAATTAGCATTCAGGTTCGTGCACGCGTAACATTAACTATTTTCCAAGATTACGAACTTTCTATTTTCAAGTTTCGATGATTCGTTTTCGATTGTGTCGAGCTGTCGTTGCTAAAAACAATATTTTACCGAAAATCAATATTAAAAACTATAGCCACTGCAATAAAATGGCCGATTGACTTGATCTTAGAGGTTTTGTGTTGTTTTTCGTACTAACTACCATAGTAACTACGTACAATTACAAAAAACAAATTATTTATTGATTTACAGATTTATGAAAGTTGCTTCGGACCGGAAGTAGTCAAGCAAATAAGAAAAGAAATGAAAGATGCTTACGCAAAATGTTCCGCGCCGCCACCACCGCCACCTTTCGACGACTCGGCGAACTCGTTGCCATCCATCTTGCTCGGCAAGCTACCGCCTGGGTTCTCCATAGACCCGAGCACGCAAACCATTACTAAACCGTCAGATGGCGTCATGCAACATCAAGAGAACGATTTGCCCGGTCCGGACCATCCGCCGCCACATCAACAAAAGTTACCGGGAGGTGTTTTAGCTTTCAGGCCACACCATGCAGTAAGTTTATGAAAAAACTAAAATAAAATACAAACATAAAAAAAAGCAAAATGGTTAAGCATGATGCCTCCTGTGAGGATTGAACTCACGACCCCTGGTTTACGAGACCAGTGCTCTACCACTGAGCTAAAGAGGCGATGGAGAAACTGTCGAAATTACCGATTGCCTCACACAGGGGACTGAGATGTAATATCGATTACTTTTTTAAAGTTTTTACTAGGGTTGCCGCAAAATTTTAATAGATATTGCTAAATTGGTAATTAAATTAACAAATTAATATGTAAGTAGGTACTATATAGAAGTTTGTACAGAATAGAATAGTTACCTCATATTATACAGGGTGTTAGGAAAACACTCTGTTGCAAAAAACTCTGTTTGATGTTGTTTTACTTTATTAAACATTATGTTCATTAACACCTGTACCTATAAACAAATCTCTTATAAGGTTAGGTTGATTTGATGCTCTGCTGATAGCTAGGTATGTCTAATGTACCTACCTACCTGAGGCCTGAGGTCGGATTTTTAAAGAATTTTGATCATACCTACAGAGACCTACTACTACTACAGCTACAACAGTCCTTTAGTTAGCCAATTTCTGTGAAATAAAGTTTAATAAATATTAAATAAAAATAAACAGTCTTCCGTTGGACATAAGCATTTCGACATTCATTAAAACCATTTCAATTTAGGTAGATAGATACAGTAGCAGCCGGTCATATAAAACATTGCGGAATCCTTTTGCTACATTCTTTGTGCTCTAACAAAACATGTTACACCGACCTCAGTCGATTTGGGATAATGGCAGGCTGGCAGATGATGATGATTTAAACTTTTCTTTTCCAGCCATACCCTCAGCAGCCGCAGCCAGCGATCCCGCCGTACATGATGCCGAACCCTCAATTCAGGCCGTTCAGCCCAGCGACGCCCTTCTACCAGTTCCCGTCGCCCTACGGAGCCCCGGGAATGTTCTACCCTCCCCAGTACAATCCGTACCAGTATCCGCAACAGTACCCCAACCAGTACTACCAACAGCCGTACTATGGAAACAGTAGGATGTCGGTAAGTATACAATAATTCAATGGACCACCTTACACTGGGCATTCTTAGTGACTCTATTATAAACCAGAATAAGTTGGTACCTGAAGGAGCCCCGGGCATGTTCTATCTACCCCCCACAGTACAATCCGTACCAGTATCCGCAGCAGTACCCCAATCAGTACTACCAACAGCCGTACTATGGGAACAGCAGGATGTCGGTAAGTATTTATTTAAGGGACCAACTATTACTGGTCATTCTTAGTGACTCTAAGAGAAACCAGAATAAGTTGGTACCTGAAGGAGCACCGGGCATGTTCTACCCGCCTCAGTACAACCCGTACCAGTATCCGCAACAGTACCCCAACCAGTATTACCAACAGCCGTACTATGGAAACAGTAGGATGTCGGTAAGTGTCCAAGAGACCACTTTACACTGGTCAATCTTAGTTACGGGAAGCCTTACGGAGTCCCGGGCATGTTCTACCCCCCCCCCCCCCAAGTACAACCCGTACCAGTACCGTACTACCAACAACCGTACTATGGGAACAACAGGATGTCGGTAAGTTTTCAAAGGACTACGTTACACTGGTCATTCTTAGTGACTCTATGAGAAACCAGAATAAGTTGGTACCTGAAGGAGCCCAGGGCATGTTCTACCCGCCTCTGTATCTGTGCCGACATTGCTGCTCCCACTACCTCCCTTCAAAAGTATAAATCGAATAGATCAACCGTTTTTCACATTTTTTCCCCAATTTACTCCCCAGCGCGAGATGGACCTCCGCGACCGTCTGGACATCATCTCCCGCGGGCCAGGAGCTGCTAGTCCAGCTGCCGGGAAGGTCCGCAACATCACCTGCGTCATGCAAGAGCTGGGCTACATCGACCACAACCTGGAGCCTAACTACGAGGCGATCACCCAGAGGATCAGCAACCTGCCAGTGTCAAGCGAGCTGAAGGGGGACATTCAAGATGGGTTGCAGTTCTGTCAGAAGTTCTCGGTAACAAAACTATTATAATACCTTTAGAACTTACCTGTGTGATGCGATGCATCTCCCGCGGGCCAGGCGCTGCTTCTCCAGCTGCCGGGAAGGTCCGCAACATCACCTGCGTCATGCAAGAGCTGGGCTACATCGACCACAACCTGGAGCCTAATTATGAAGCCATCACACAAAGGATCAGCAACCTCCCAGTGTCGAGCGAGCTGAAGGGGGACATTCAAGATGGGTTGCAGTTCTGTCAGAAGTTCTCGGTAAGAAACTTTTATAATACCTTCAGAACTTACCTGACCGTCTGGACATCATCTCCCGCGGGCCAGGCGCTGCTTCTCCAGCTGCTGGGAAGGTCCGCAACATCACCTGCGTCATGCAAGAGCTGGGCTACATCGACCACAACCTGGAGCCTAACTACGAGGCGATAACCCAGAGGATCAGCAATCTGCCAGTGTCGAGCGAGCTGAAGGGGGACATTCAAGATGGGTTGCAGTTTTGTCAGAAGTTTTCGGTAAGAAACTATTATAATACCTTCACAACTTAGCTATGTGTTGCGAGGGTTTGGCTTCAGTGTAGGCACAATATGTCTGCTTTTTATCGGCTTCGATATGGTAACATCCAGATGAGGCAAAAAATAATTTAGAAAATCAGTGGCCTATGCATCGAAACTACAGGCTACAATTCTACAGGTGAAATGCGATGTAAATTGCGTAGTCAGTTAGCCATTATTATCCCATTATCAAACCGGCTACGCAATGTACCTACATCGAATTTCGTTGTATAGACGAAGCCGTAGTCTGGTAGCCTGCAGTTTCGTAAAATGGGGAACCAGGGCGTCAAATAAGTAGAAACAAATAAGTAGAAACAATAAGATAACAGATAAGTAGATTCAACTTTTCCTAATCTATTTCTTACTTCCTTGCAGCAATGTGTCCCAGACGTGAAGCGCGACGTGGCCCCTCTGTCTCAGGAGCTGATCAAACCCATGTTCTTCTTCCGCTGCTACAAGCACAAGAAACTTGAGGCCTGTATCATGAAGGACATCCGTGAGAGATTCACCAGCGAGGAAGAGCTGGACACTGAAGGCGACTTCAGGTAAGCGAAGGTCTTGAGAGGCTGGTTGCTTAAGTATTCTTCCGCAACTACAAAAACAAGAAACTTGAGGCCTGTATCATGAAGGACATCCGTGAGAGATTCACCAGCGAGGAAGAGCTGGACACTGAAGGCGACTTCAGGTAACCGAGGGTCTTTAGAGGCTGGTTGCTTAAATATTCTTCCACAACTACAAGCACAAGAAACTTGAGGCCTGTAAGACATCCGCGAGCGGTTCACCAGTGAGGAAGAGCTGGACACTGAAGGCGACTTCAGGTAACCGAGGGTCTTTATAGTTTGGTTCTTAGCTTACTTGTGTCTCTGGTCTTCTTCCAATACTACAAGCTCAAGAAACTTGAGGCCTGCATCATAAAGGACATCCGCGAGAGGTTCACCAGCGAGGAAGAGCTGGCCACTGAGGGCGACTTCAGGTAACCAAGGGTCTTCTGTTACTGGTTTCTTTGATGTTCACTTACTTCATCTGCACAGCTTGGAGTAAAGAAAACGTCGCAAGCGGGCAACCGCGCAACGCAGCGTACGCCTCTGCCTATCACGATACGACGCGCGTCAGTGGTGAAGTGGCCCTCCGAAACCATCGTCATTGACTGCTTCACCCCTTGAAATACAGTTAGCTACACCTACTGTATATAATATGTCACTTTGACAACACAGCACAGGGAGAATAAAATGAACTCTTTGTTTCTCCAGGTCTCTATCCCGGTCAGCGCGGTCCATCAAGGAGGACCTGAACGACCCCCGCTTCGAAGCCCTGGACGAGATGGCGGTCTACCTCTACGACTTCTTGAGTGGAGGCAACGCGTTCGACTTCGACTTGTACATGTAACTTGTGTAATAGAGGCTTGAGTAGAGCAAGACCTGCTGTTTAGATAAGATAGTCAGATTTGAAAGCTGTCAGATCCATTGTTATGCTCAAGGTAACTTTTCCTATGCTGATGTACAGGGTGTAAGGAACAGCTTTCCGAATACTTATAGGATGCACTGATAGGACCATGAAACTTAACAACTTTCCCATAAGAAAATATTTCAGCAGAGGTGAAATAAAATTGACTTTCCATAGTAGGTAAATGCAGTTGATCATGATTTTGTGTGGGAGGGAGGTCCACATTTGTTTACGTCTCCTGAATCATTTTCGAATGGAAAGGACTGAATGCACCCTATCCATAATTGGGGGGGCTGGATCTTACACCCTGTGTGTGTACCTATCTTCTATTTAGGATCTGACCACTGTAAAATTTGGCTTAACCATGTAGCTTTATTCTGGCCTTACGTAGAGCAAAGTAAAAAATGTGAAATACTTAGTTTCAGTAGTAAGTAAAACGTAGTGGTCCTGTTTCTACTCTAAGTAGGTAAATCCTGATTTCTCATGCTTGTCTAGAAAGACAAGACATTTTTGAACATTTAAGTTACTTATAATTCAGAAACATCATATCTTACCTATTCAAAGGATCAAGATATTCGGGCTCCTCATACAGTTATTAGGAAATGATAACTTTAACTATACTATAAGAAGATCGCTCGCTTCTTTATGGTATGGCTATCAAGTATGGCTGTCATACCTTTGGCGCTCCCTTACCCACTAGGTGGGAAACTCAAGTGGTAAAGGGAGCGCCATACGTCCGCGAATGAAGAGAGTGGTCTTCTCGATTATAGTACAGATTGATCCCTTAGTACTAAGCTTGAGGACAAATAGATAGACATTAAAATCAGAAAAATGACCAAGCCACACATATCATGCCAATTTAAGTAAATTGCCTGTACTTGTATGCCATTTCGATTGCATTTATTTATATTTTACACGATCGTCAATGAATAGTAGAAATAAGTACTGCATTTAAGTTATTTTTAAGTTATAGTCTGGCAAATGGTAATACTCCGGGTCATTTGCTACTTACAAAAAATACTTGTAAACTTTATCTAACTGGTAGGTAGGTAGGTACATCGCCAGCACAAAAAACTAAGTTAAATAGTAAGGGGGCAACTTTTACTGGTTCTTCATATAATTACTAAGGGAAACTAATATAAGTTGATAATAATATGTTCTCGTAATATGTTCGCGACAGTACCTAATCATGTAGGTCTACTCAACTTGTGCAAAAAGGCATAGTACCTACGTAGGTATTTCTCAACAAAGTATTCATGATTCAAATCATTGTATTTTTTGTATTGTAGCAAATTTTCAGTTCTTGTCAACTAAGCTTTTGATTTTTTAAGCTTTCTTGGCGATAACTCAGTAGTTGTAATTTAATTCTAGATTTTACTAAGATTTCTCGTAGTTTGTAAGTTTTTGAGATTACAAATAAAATGACAAGTGCATTTATTAGCATTCGTAATAATAGGTACTTACTGTAATTTAAGTTATGCTAGCTGTGCATCTAGTATAAGTTAAAAATGACAATAAACTTTAATACAAAATCTTGTGTGTAATTTTTTATGACTACCTACCTATACAGGGTTATATTTTAGTCAGTGCGCAAACTTTGCAGGATGTTTCTACTTAAAAGTTGTTCAGAATCACGAGTAGAAACACCCTGCAAAGTTTGCGCACTGACTAAAAAATAAACTACTTATGTTTTAGCTGACTTCGAAAAAGTAGATTATCAAAAAATATGTAAAAAATCTTCTAAAATTGTCTTCACCTTTGCCTTTGCCTGTGGGTCAATAAAACATATTTTTCTCAAACATGCTAGGAAATATGTCAATTTCTTTCAAAAAAACAATCCAGAAAGTTTGACATTGCCTGTGATTTTGTAATTTCTGAACGATTTATTTTTTACACACCAGCAATGGATTCCAATACAACTTTTCTGGCGCGATATCGAAATCGTTCAGAAATTACAAAATAAAAAAGAATAACTCCAAATCCACATCTTGACTTAGTAATCAGTAAAACAACTTTTTATATCAAATTACTATAAAATAAATTAAAATCTTTATAATTTCCTAGCATTTTTTTGAGAAAAGCACTATGTAAGCCTCGGGGAAAATGACTTTGCCAGACTCGTATTTTTAAAGTCCTCGCCTGCGGCTCGGACTTCAAACTCTACTCGTCAGTCAAAGTCTTATTTTTCCATCCTCGTCAACAACCTACTATTTCTATGCGGAAAATGACACGTAATTCATACCTATTTATCAGATTCGCCATATTTTTTTATTTTCATATTGGCGACCTTTCTTACCACGACACAAGCTGACAAACAAATTATTGTATGAATAGAATTGAATATTGCATCTTGATACGTCTGACACGGCACGCGAGTAAAGGGCAAGGGGCGGCAAAGGTGGCTGTCCATCAAAATCGCTACAGTGAACACGAATTCGATGAAAATTTAATTGAGTCATATATTTTGAATGATTTTGAGTTGTTTGTGAAAAAAGAAGAAATAAAAAATCAGTAGGTATATAGGTCGTACGTTGGAAATATAAAGGTAGGTTGCTGATTTCTACACTAACATACCTACTAAGCAATATTATAAAAAAGAAAAATGTAAATTTGTTAGTATGTAATCGATACACTCGGAAACTTACGGAACGATTTTAGAAATTCCTTCATCATTAGAAAGTTAGATACTTACAACATCCCGTATCTATCTAGTTTTATACTACTTTTCCTAACACCTTGTATAACTCTTCATTTTGAAAACTTATTGTGTTGCTGATTGTACGTTAGTTACAAGGCAATTTTCTTGTCATCAAATGTCGATGCATTTATAACAAGAACAGGGTGAAATTATTATTGGACAAAGGGCGAAGGTTGTTTTAGGAAAATTCGTAGGTATTCAAGGAGTCTAGAATAATCAGTAATCTTCTTTATAGTCTAAGCTCCCATTGACAAAGTCTTACCTTATAAGTCTACCGATTGAAAGTATGCTATAACGATTGATCATATTTAGGAGGTTATAACATTGTATGGGTGGCCATCTGAAATCCTGGCAGTTTTATTTTATAGTACTTATAAAACTTACTTTATTTCCAAAAGAGACCTCCGGAAAAATGTATGAAATGCGGGCGAAGAATTTCGACTGAAGTGAGAGTTATACAGGTTTAAAGTGCATAATTAATAAAGCAATACTCCTAAGTTATATATTAAAAAATCATCCCCGTTTTTTATTAAAATGTGTTTTAAATAAGTGAAGTGGTAATAATTATGATTATGCTGGCAACATTATGGTAAACTCTCAGATTGACACCGCTAAAAGAACTCGTATCCGAGCCAGAATCCCATTAATTAAGGCTCCCACAGACCGAATGCTTCCTCGCGTAGACGCAGACGCACGCAGCGGTTGTAATGTATGGAGCTGTATGAAGTGCACATCTACGAGTTATTTTCTGGACGTCTCTTTTTAATCTACTCCATCGGGGAGCCTTAACGCAAAAGGAGCGCAGCGCGGGAGCATTCGTGCAGAAAATAGTATGGAGATGACATGTGATGCGTTGCGTGCGTGCGTCTGTCGTCTGACATTTCCATTCTATTTCTGCACGCACGCGTGCTACGTTCAGTCTGCGTTAGCTTTAATGACGTGAGCTACGCCCGGGACTATCAATGCGAGGACCTGCACTGCTTAAAGTAAGGCAATGCGCTGTGTGACGTGGATTTTGCTATGGCCTCAATAGCAATTTAAGCGCCGGCATCAATATCAAATTAATTTAACAGTTACAAATTCGTACATTCGTACATGCATTGCGGCGCAGCGCGTACATCACTTTGTATTTTAATGCCTTCGCTGCGTGACGCCGGTCCGTGCGGATCCGCAATGCGAGCACTTGTGTGGTTTTACTCACTTTATCTGTTAAAGTAAACTGAACTGCGCACATGGACGGTCCGCGCGTATAATACGCTTCACGCAGCGGAGGCACTTAAACTGACCTTATACGAAAAAAAAAACTAATTCCAAAACCAAAAATACTTTATAGAGGGCCGCAAACCGCAAACTTCACTATACTTCAGGCGCTCATATGTAGTTAGTGAAGTTGGCGCGAGGACTGTCAGGCGGACTGAATATCACGTAGTCTAAGGCTGGCCGCACACGCCCGGAATTCATCACCATCTTGAGACAGAAAGACCGCATCTGCTGTTCCTCACTGAGACGCAGATCAGATGTCCAGCTGACGCGGTGTACCTCAGCTATCCTGGCTACTCCTTGGAACATAGGTTTTACCTCGTGCCGGAGTCTGTGTGTACGCTCGCGATGACATCTGTATCAAGCGTCTCAAGAACCTTGAGGCTCCCAATTTATCCATACTGTGGGTACTGGTCAATACTGGAGTAGCCCAAAATGTGTATGCCTGTGTTTATCGCTCGCATAGTGGAGATTCGGAGACAACCAAATTATTTGAGCAACTCAGTGATGCTGCTGATGAGGTTCTACAGAGGTACCCTTCGGCGCAGCTAGTTATCCTGGGGGACTTTAATGCCCACCACAAGGAGTGGCTGTTCCCATACCAGGAGACAGATCATGCTGGGCGAGAGGCGCGCAAATTGGCACTGTCGCTAAATCTCTCCCAGCTTGTAAGCTGTGCGACAAGGGTTCCCGATGTGGAATCTCACACAGCCAACTGCTTGGACCTTCTGCTGACGACTGATCCAGACCGATGCTCAGTGTCGGTTGTAGCACCTCTGGGCACATCCGACCATTGTCTGGTGAAATCTGTATCCGTGTACTCACCACCCGATCAGGGCCCTCGTGGTAAGAGACGGGTGTGGCGATACAAGTCAGCAGATTGTGACGAAATGCGCCACTTCTTTGCGTCGGATCCATGGCAGGCCTATTTTTCTTCAGGAGAATCGTCGCGCTGCGCCGATGCCATAACAGAAGTCCTGCGTCAGGGTATGGAGTATTTCATACCGTACTATGATGTTTCTTCTGGTAGCAAAGCTCGCCCATGGTTCAATGCTGAATGTAACCGCGCTGAAGCGCTAAAACAGACGGCTTACCTAGCCTGGGCTGACGCTCGATCGCGCAAAGCTCCGAATACTCGGGATTTGAAGAAAACCTACAATAAGGCCTCTAAGTCATGCTAAAAGGAATTACGCAGAACACGTTTCAAGCACATCGGCACTGTAGGCGCCAAACTTGCCTCCCATCCTGCTGGCAGTAAGGCATTCTGGTCTCTAGCAAAGGCAGCTGAGACCAATTTCTGCCGCTCGCTCACACTGCGGAAGCTCACATGGGTCGCTCGCTCACACTGCGGAAGAGAAAGCGAACCTGTTTGCTTCCCTTTTTGCGGAAAACTCGCGTCTAAATACCGCAGGTTAAACGCCACTAACGTTACCTAAAGTCTGCTGCAACATGCCAGCCGTCTGTATTCGCCAGAAAGAGGTACTTAAAATCCTGCGAAACCTAGACGTAAATAAGGCGAGCGGCCCTGATGGTATCCCTGCAATTGTTCTGCGTAACTGTGCGCCTGAGTTGTCTCCGATATTGACACGCCTGTTCCGCCTCTCACTGGAGACTGGTGTAGTTCCCCAATCGTGGAAGCTTGCAAACGTGCAACCTGTGCCCAAAAAAGGCAGCCGTGCTGACCCATATCGGTCACCTCTATACTCTGCAAGACTATGGAGCGTGTACTAAACAATCGGCTCCTGGCTTACCTCGAGAGCAATAATCTCCTTAACGACCGTCAATAGAATGACAGTTGTGTGTCGCTGGCATTACAATGGTTAAAAATTAGCGGACTTGGGGCCTAGGTGTTGCGTTGCGTGCGTACGTCTGTCATCTGACGTCTCCATTCCATTTCTGCACGCACGCACGCGTGCTACGTTCGGTCTGCGTTAGCTTTAAGGGCGTGCGCTGCGTCTCTGGGACTATCAATGCGAGGACCTGCACTGCTTGAAGTAAGGGCATGCGCTGCGTATGCTTGCCGGTGTGGCAGGGACTGCGCGCCTGCGTAGAAATACACGCTACGCGACGTGACACGACACAAGGCGACGCGTCCTGTCTGCGGGAGCCTTTACTTTTTCTACCTACTCTACACATGCAACCTCATTAAAAAAACTCTTTGATGATGATGCAAAAAAAATATCCCTTGGTTGTCAAGTATTATGTTTGACAATTGATTTGTTTACTTTGAGCTTTGATAATTATTTTACTTATTTTGTGCGATTTATTGTTGTATTTATTGTTTATTACATATTTTACCGTTACCTGCAGACCAGGGGATCGTCAATAATAATTACATTAGAAGGTTTTAAGTGATTTAGTGTGCTTCTTATCGAATAACATGACTTCTTGTATTTTTGCCTGTAAATCAGTACAATTCAGTATACAACATGTGCAAATGAAGTGAATACAATTTAGGTATTTAATAAAATTCGATGCATAGATAAGTTTAAAATGTTCTAGGCCCTAGTTCTTAACGAAATACAGTGTTTGTGTTTGTTTTGGTTTAATGACAGATATGAATGACAGTTTACTTTTTAACATTGATACTTCTGCCTAAACGCTAGTTTATATATATAAGTCTATGCTTCTGCCATAATTCATGAAGTTTTTATATATACTATGCCGTCATCTAAGAAGGTTCCATATGATTTCGATGGCAATGCAACAAAAATGCATGTTCGTTTCATTTTTAGTATTGTCCATTTGGTTTTTTATAAATATAAAAAAACGGGGGTCCTTACAATCAAATGAAATATGTGCCTAAGTAGAATTTTAACTAAGCTTTAAAATGATATGTTTTTTATATCAGTCGAAATTGATCTCCCGGTAAAAGACGTCACCTTTACATCACACAGCAACCGTTCGAAACGTATAGGTACCCTACCCATCTAAAAAGACACCTTTGGCGATGAGAACCCGCTAAGGTTGCCAGCTCTAACACCGGCAGTTTCCAGGGTCAGCCACATTTAAGAGGCCAAAAAATAAAGTCACTTATTACGAAAAGAAATTAATACAGATCGATAGATAGGTTGCACGGGATATGACATACATAGAGAGACGAACCGAAATGTGACATCCTAGACGTGACGATATTTCTGGCATATAATTAGTATCTTGGATCCTACACATTTTATACATGAACAGCAGTTCAGTTTTGCAATCAAATCGTTTTTCGTCTAGGTATGATACGTTGGGTGATAGATAGATAACAAACGACATACATAATCGTAATTATATAGCACTTTTACAAACAAAGATAAGGCTGAGATAAGACAACAATTTTTATTGAGTTTAGACTTCGGATAGTTAAATTTAATCCATCAATAGAGAATGACATCTCTTTAGATCCATACCATCTTTCACATTCACAGGAAAAGCAAATATGCAACACATATTTACCATAAAAACGCATCTGCCATAGAAACCCAAAACCCTTTTGTGGTCGGACCCCGGGCCCTTTTCGGAGAAAGGCCCTAAGTACAGTTTTTTGCAAATCTCTGTTTGAAAAAAGAACTTCGCATTATTTGTGTTTGTTCGCACAGATTTTTGTACAAAACTTTCTCTTGAGTCCCATCCTTTTGACTTTTTTCGATTTCGAAAAAATATCTACCTGAGGCTTGTCAAAGGGCTGGAAATGTAGAGCTGTGGACATTAAAATAATAGACATTTTTATGAGTCTTTCTACTGTTTACTGCCGGCAACTGTACTTTCTATAAAAACAAAAGGTTTTTTGGAAAATAGAGCAATATTTTGCCGCTCAAATTCAAAGGGTCGTTATATTACGGTCTCGATACATGTTAAAAGGATTATAATTTATTCAATGGGGTTTTACCGTTATTTGTTTCGGTGCTACGGTTCGAGGAAATGGTAATTTTAGTTAGAAAGTGAATCAGTGAATATTATTTTCAATATTTACTTACGTAGGTTAGGTAAGGTACTAAATTAGTGTTACCTACGTCAATAAGAAAGCAAAGTCGTAAATATAGGTACATATTTACCTTTTATGGTATCATTTGCAGTCATTTGCAAACACGAAAACAATAAGAGAAGAGATACAATTATTATTAAAAAGAGCTTTTATCAGACAAAGCTTTAAGGTCAAAAGGCAAAATTTTTGGTTCAGTTTTAAATACAATATATCTACATACCTATATTAGGCATAGGTAAAAGTAGGTACGTAGGTAGCAGGTGCCTAGGTAGGTACTTTTTTTGTAAGATGATGTAGAGTTCAAGCTAAGATGACGTGGAAAAACATATCTGAGTAGGTAGATATAGCTATGTTTCCGTGACAACTTTTAGTTCTACTTTTACGTCTTGTATTTTCAGAAGTCTAGATTGAAAATTCTTTACTGTTTAACTGCCCAAAACTTTGAAAAATGCCTTGTCGGAAATAAAGACTTCTGAAATTCCTACCATTCCCTAACATCCTAACCAAGAGGAGTCGCCATCAAAAATTACCTTCATGAGCTTTGGTATAAAGCTCAAATTCCTATAGCATCTTTCGAATTTTCAAGCTGTATCCCAAGTGTGAACAAGGTTCCTCTTAGTTCTCCAAAAGTGTCAAATCCTGTCAGGAAAAAAAGTTTTCGAGTGTTCTGTCCACGTGCGATTGCAGGTGGTGTATTGGTTAATTTGCTCCCACGGGACTCGAACCCTGAACCTTCCTGTTCCTGGAGACCAGAGCCTAATTAGCCACCGTGACACCAGTAATGAGGGTGAATAATGGAAGGCCAGGAATTTTTGAGGGAGTGGAGGGAAGATGAATGGTTGTGACCGGTTATTTCTGGATAAAATATGGCGAAAAATTGTAAGGCAAATAGACTAAGATTTTTATACTAAGCGATAGATAGAACGACCTCATTATGTTCCTAAAAAATAGATAACTTAGAGCTCAAAAATCTTTTTCAAAGCACTGCGAAAAACACAGGTACCTACAGGCAGACAAATAGGTACGGTGGTGGGTTTAAGTGTAATGTAATAATTAAATCCACATTATCCACATCATTAGAGTCATTCGGGGTAACTGGGCGCACTTTTGTCTTTACACCGCCGTAGCAAAAAAAGTATGACAGCTAGGAGCACAAACTTGAGTGTTTTGGGTGGGGCATTTATCTGGCTATAATAAATAATAGACACGATTACAGTAGGTTCATTACTTTTTTTGCTATAACGCGTTTTAAGGAAAAAATCGGAATGCGCTCACTTGACCCCAATTGCGGGTAAGTGAGCGCAGCTCTGTGGGGTAAGTGTGCGCTATGGAAACGAGTAGGATGGTTGATGACAAAATTTATTAAAAATATAATTTCGGGGTACAAGGCTGATACTAAAATTAAAATAAAATAATATTTATGAAAACTACGCATATTAATAATTTAATTTAAACAGCTTTGTTCGACAAAACATGCGCTCACTTACCCGCGCACACTTGCCCCACGAGCATAATTTTGAAAATAACGTTTGCCGGATTTCAATTTCAAAGCCAGTTCAAAATATTTTTTATCCCATATCTGCTAAAATATGCACATTTACAAATGAAATAGAATTTACCGTGTTTGGATCAACGGCCGTTATGCAGCAATGTTTTCTAATACACTAAAATGTTTCGATTTAACTGCCATTTTTGCTTTTTTATAAAAATATCCTTGACGGTAAGCCACGCTGTCCAAACGATAGTTGAAACTAATTGGTGACTATATCGCCACAAATTAACCTGAAGACACACCCCACCCCCCGCATCCCGTTTCCGAGATATAAGCGATGCGCTCACTTACCCACTGCGATCACTTACCCCAAATGACTCTACGGAAGAGATCGCTGCAAGCGATAAGGCCGCCTTTGCTTACTTTAGCTTTAAGATTTATGTTTGTTGTTTAATGTTTTTATCGTAATGTAAGCAATAAAGTGTTTATCTATCTATCTATCTATCTACGTAACCTGCAAAAAATCAGCTTAGGTACAACTACCAAAGAATACTAGGTAATATGCTTAGGCTACTTTAAAGTATTAGAAAAGGTGTAGAAATAGTAGAGCCAATGGAACAATTGAACATTCTTAATTCCAAACTATTGCCCTAAAAACAGCTTTCTCTAATATTATCTCACGACTACAACATCGTCAAAATATAGGCAAGTTTTTACGAAAATCGTCAAACACAATAAATCACCGGTGATTTTAATACGGAAACTGCAGAAGTCATATCCGGAACCCTCCCGAGGGTCAAATAAGTCACTGATCGGAAGAACCTCTTCAATATTGGCAAATTCCCAGGACTATCGTAAATGATCTTCCTACTTGGAAAAGAACACACCTATTCCTTATCCGCTTGTATGTGATAGGTAGATAACAGTTGTCAAATCAGTATTAACCATACAGTATAGACGTCTCAGGTCATACGTCACACACACAAAGGGTTAAAAAATAAAGGGCTTTACCACGAAAAGTTAGATAGACGAGCGTTGAACGCGTCCCTAGCGTTCTTTTTTTGTAAGCATGAAGTTTTACACTTGTCTTACTAGGTATTTTGTGGTAAGGCCCAAATAGTTTTTCGTCCATAGCACAAAGAATATGCTGTATCTACATTACATTTAGTCCCTTCTCTGTCACTATAAAGTGACCCATTTTTTCTATTCTTTCACACCTTGCGTACGAGTATACCATACACGTTCGATACATCATAGCAATTTCTATGAAACTAAAAACGATTTTACATCAATCCTTCCATTTTTTTCTAACCTTTGTTAAAGCAACACTTGCGTAGACGATTATTTGACAAAAATCTTTCACTGAACTTTTACATTCGGCTTACTTACCTGAGAAAGGTGTTTTAAGTTTAGTAGGGTAAACGTGGTAGTTGTAATATGTAGTCCAGACTAAAGTTTAATAATTAGGAAGTACTTATTCATATAGGATGAAATTTTACTAGTGACCGATAGCGAAAACGCAGAATCGGCTGGTGATAAGGAACAACTTTCCCCAAGGAACATAGGCCGAAATACGAAAAAAAATTTGGACCTCCCACAGTATAACTGAAATCAGCTGATCGGCAAGTTTGTATGGAAGGTCCAAAATCATTTTTCGGATTTCGACCTATGTTCCTTGGGGAAAGTTGTCCCTTATCACCTGCCGGTTCTGAATTTTCGCTATCGGTCACTAGAAAAAATTTCACCCTATATAATAATAACGGTCAATCAGTTACTTGCTTCAGGCCAATCAATTACTTGCTTTAGGTTTGTCTAAAATGTGGGATGGATGATTTAAGCGACGTTATACTTATTTGTTTTTGTTTTGTTCAGTGGTTTCTTTCAGCACTATTGTAAAATAAATCAGTAAGTATTGAAAACATTCACCTCATTTTTGTCATCATTATCAATAGCTTACTGCTTTACATGGACCCCATACCATCTCACCTACCAAACAACCTCTACCCATTTTTTCAAAATACGTAGTTAATAAATTACAGATTGAAAATAGATGGTCGATCACAGTCTAGTTTACCCTACACTCGAAAGGTGCGTTCGGACGGGTTGAGTGCAAATAATGCATTCATACAAACGGACAACTGCATTCTCTAATAATAAGTGTTTATTTGCGAATGCATCTGCTTAGTTTTTGTCAATGGATGTTGCAATTCAGGTTAAGCCATTATTTTGGCGGTAGGTACCTACGTATTTTTATTAAACTCACCGCGTATACTTAGAAGGCGGGCTGGCAAGTCCTGTGAAAGGTCTTACATTTCTGCACAGGGATCGCTGCTGCCTATTCCCTGGATCCATCCATGATTTGACTTGCGACATCCTATAAAGTTAGAAATGGGGTGATATTCAGGCGACTATACCCTTATACTAAGTCCTATATCAAACCCATAAAGCTAGGTAGGTGGCCATAACATCTAATTCACCACCAAACCACCAAAAACTCGTTCAAAAACCACGCAACCCGATATCGTCTAAATAGCTACAAAAAGCCACTATCGCCGCCTCAGCCGAACGCACATGAATGGCGAGTAGCGCCAAAAACATGAACATTTTCGATGATTTATGGCGCAAATTAACGAGAATATATCCTCATTCCTGAACGTCATTTCCTGCTAGAACTGCTGAAGGAATTTAGGAAAAAAACTAGCAGAATTTTTTGGGCGTCGCGGATGCTTTTTGCGAGTTTTCTGCCATGTGTCGTCGGTGGTGAAAAAATAAGATGAGACGCATTCGAAAGTTCGAAAATATGATGTATATTGGCGGTTAAACATCATCATATTGATGTTTTATTTAAATAAATTCGTGATAATGTTACTATTTATTTATGTTATCTCTAAATCTGAAATTGTGTGTTTAATAAGTCGTAAATTCAACTTTTCTGAGTTTTCTATCTAGGTTCTGTCTGATTTGTTACTGGAACACGTCACAGAATTTGTGTGGCTTTTACTATTTTGATCGTCTTTTCAGGATTTAAGATTGAACCAGCTGGTGGAACAAGCTCGCTCGGTTTTTGATTTTTATGCGTTAGTTTCAAAACAACTTACAAAAACGATTAATATATTACTCACCAACAGATTTCGTAGTTAGTTTTAAAACAACTTACAGAAAAACTGCGTCGCCCCCGAAAACCCCTACTTACGAAACTTTGTGAAAATCGTTAATAATGGTTAGGACCTAGGAAATCCAAATGAAAGATTCATTTGCGTCATCTATTATATGACCTGCGTTTTATTAGCTTGCTCCTATAGAAGACTTCCGTGCATTTAAGGTGCAAACCACAAAAGTTTATTAGCTATTCAAAAATCCAAAAGACCGTAAAAAGGCCAATGATCATTACTATTTTCTACCGCTTGCCGCTCATTTGCCGAACAAACGGCAAGGAATCGAACCCAGACCGACATCCGCATACCGCCAGGCTCGTGTTACAGCCGTTTTTTATTCGAATTTTGAAAAAAGCGGTGTAAAAAGTTCGTTACAAACTCAACGGTGAAACAAGTGCGACGGTGCTGAATGCCGCCCGAGGGGCAAAGATTAAGCAGACGCAGACAGTGTAGGTAGGTAAGTATGTACCTACCTGTACTGATATTCTTAGCTCTATTAAATTAATTAAAAATATATTTACCTATTGTAACAATCTAACCGATTTGAGCTTGCAGGTATAAATAATTTATGGTAGGTGTAACTCCTTCAGTTGCGGAAATATAAGTTCAATAAGATAATTATGACAACTGGCAAGTATAATGTTTTTCCATGGTGTCATTATATAAGGGTTAAAACCCGCTTGCCTATTCTTTGTCTCACCCGAAGTCATTCTCATTATTCTCATTATTCTTTGTCTCATCCGGGTCTTCTGTCTTCATTGCAAGTAACTGATATAGATCAACTGTAGGTATAAGTGCCTCGTAGTGTGTCAAGGCACTAAAAAGGCCTGCCTCGGGCCGGCTTAAAAAGATTATTCATCCTTCATAGTCGACTAAGAGGGTTTAAACCCTCCTGTCCCATCTGTAGCTAACTATTTTTTGCCCAACCCGAAGTCATTCATTAACCGGGTCGTCCGTCTTCATAGCATGTGACGGAGATAGTTAACTGTTTAAACGCCTGCCTCGGGCCGGCTTAAAAAGATTATATTTATCCTTTATAGTAGAATAGTAGACGCAACTAAGAGGGTTAAAACCTTCTGTCCCTTCTATAGCTAACTATTCTTTGCCCAACCCGAAGTCATTCATTAACCGGGTCGTCCGTCTTCATAGCATGTGACGGAGATAGTTAACTGTTTAAACGCCTGCCTCGGGCCGGCTTAAAAAGATTATATTTATCCTTTATAGTAGAATAGTAGACGCAACTAAGAGGGTTAAAACCTTCTGTCCCTTCTATAGCTTAACTATTCTTTGCCCAACCCGAAGTCATTCATTAACCGGGTCGTCCGTCTTCATTGCATGTGACGGAGATAGTTAACTGTTTAAACGCCTGCCTCGGGCCGGCTTAAAAAAATTATTCATCCTTCATAGTGGACAGAACTAAGAGGGTTAAAACCCTCTGTCCTTTCTGCAGCTAACTATTCTTTGCCCAACCCGAAGTCATTCATTAACCGGGTCGTCCGTCTTCATTGCATGTGACGGAGATAGTTAACTGTTTAAACGCCTGCCTCGGGCCGGCTTAAAAGATTATTCATCCTTTATAGTAAGCGCATCTACTTCATTAATTTATTCACTGACAGTTATGTATGGAGCGTTTATGGGGAGGACTTATGTGGATTTATACTAAGAGGTGAAGTTTGACTCACACACGCACGACTGATAAGGTTTCGAATATTTTATTACCTTAGAAATGTACCTATAGGCATATTAAAGGGAGAACCTAACACCTATACACCACGTTATATGCCACGTTGCATACCAGAGTACCTCACTGTAAATTGTGATGCTAATTGTTTTCTTTTCTTTATTTTAGTAAGTAAGTACTTTGCTGTGTAAAGTGTCGCAGTATTTTTGAATAAAGGATTTTCTATCTATCTATCTATCTATACAGCGAAGTTTAAGGGGCATACCATGAAAAAAGTTTTTGAGAAAGAAAATAGGGGAATAGGTATATTTGTTCGGAAAAATCACCACTCAGCGGAAATCGAATTTGCAATCGATAAATAAAAGCATTTGCTTTGGTAGTACTGAATAAATACACATGGGAGCATAGATACCTATTTCATATCATAATGCAGACGCTGGTTAGGATATGACATCAAAGATATTCCATGCTAGTTATCTGTCTGTCATATTCATATCTTTCTCTTACAACTAAGTTTCAACCCTAAACTGACAAATTCTCTACATCCAGCCAAGAACTGGAATACTGGATACACCACAAGCTTGTATCGCATTCGATGTAGACGTGGTCTGTCAACGGGCGACACCCTCATCAACTGACGAACAGCGGAGAAATTCTTTCAAATCCGCACTTCATGATATTCCAAAAAAATACTGTAAATATTCAGGAATTTAGGCTCAAAGCTTGTGGCTTTGTTGATGTTTTGCAATGCTTAATCTTTGAAAATACTGGACTGATTTTAATGAACTAAAAACTTGTACTCAAGTTTCAGAAATCACTGTAGAGTAGCTTGTGATATGTTAAAGTTTGGTCAACTGTGAGTCAAATATTTTATTTATGAAAACAAATGAACGTAAGAAATCGTCAGTAAGTGGAAAAGTAATAAAACGAAAACATGTATAGTCATGCTGGCATGAAAACTTCCCTTACTTCCTTAATGTTCAAATATTCAATAGAAAACACATTAACCAAACGTGGTAAACGACCTTTCTGTCCCACAAATCACTTGCAGCCGTTTTCTATAGAAACTAGGCACAAAAAACGTACTTTTACGCAAAAAAAAGCGTATCAAAATTCTTAAAAACCGTCGGTGGTCGAAAAAACTACGGATTTAGGTACGGCGCTTAAGAATTGGTTCAAGAAGAATAATTGATTTGATTTTTTGCGCACTGGACATTGGGTGCAAACACTACTGGACATTTTAGTGATATGGATTTTCCTGTATAAATGAGAATATTAGTTTGTTTTGTCATATATTTTTGACATATTATTTAATATCAAATGTAAAATCTTTAGGCTTGAATTGTTTCACTAGAGGTGCTCAATGTAGATTTCAAAACATAGGATCAATAAAATTATCCATGGCTACATCTTGCTACATACCTATTTGAATAAAGTGGATAATTGTAAAACAACTTTAAGAACATCTTCCTATTTAAAGTCATATTGATATGATTTTTAACATTCGTCTATAAAACAGCCATTTTCTAGTATTTTAACTTGTTACTGTTATTTATTTACTTACTTAATACAAAACATTACGTAACGTATACTATTGTAATATAACTTTTAGACCTAACTAACAGCTGTTATCATAATTGAAGCGAAAACAGGAAAGTTCTGTTTTTTCCCTTTTATGGGTGTAAGTTAATTAGCATATTAAATAAACACAATAATTTCAAGCTTTCCTGATTAGGTATTAAAACATAAAATGTCCGATGTATGTAATACTTGATGGTTAAAAATATATTTATTTGGATGCTTGCATCGTTAATGCAATTGAATATCTACACAAGTAGATGGATAAGTAAGTACAATCAATTGTTTGTTGCATCGTATACCATCACTACTAAATTAGAGGTTAAATAACGACTTCCTATGCTGGTCACCACTAGGACATAAATCTGCTTTCAAGCAAAAGAGTACTTACTTATTTTTAGAGAGTTTTTTCGTTCGCTCATCGATCGTCCACCCCCGCATCATGGACCCATTGTGTGTCAAAAGAGGTATTTTTTCTGGTCATTTCGGACTCTTTTGTAAAAAGACGTGTCCCCGAATGTTTTTGCTAATGGCCAACAGCTGAATCATTCTTTTTGTTATTTTATTCGAAACCAACGTTTTGTTGAAGAAAGTGTAGATTACAAATGGTCAATCGTCGATACAGCACACACGGTTGAATCTGTAAAAGATTGGAATCGTAAAAACGTAATCTGCCGGCTTAGTGTCTTCTTTTATTGTGTGCGATTTTTCGTGTAAGCTGAGCTTATACGTAAAGACATCAAAAATGTTAAAAAGCCTGGAACATCTGTTAAGTTCAACAAGATTGATACGGAAGCGATCCTACCCAAAAGTTGAAGTTGCTATGACCACCTTTTCTTTCCGAAAGTGGCTTCATAGTGGCTCCGAAAGTGGTATCTTCTTGCACGGATTTCTACTGGACCAGTGCTGCTGACACTGGCAAAAGAAGCTGTCAATATTATTTTTTTAAATATATTTTTTATTGTTTTATCTTTCTTTATACAAACAAGACATTTTGGTCAACTAACTTTACGCTTCCTTAACCTGATTCCTCATTCATAACATGTTTTTTTTATCATTGCTTACCGTTTGGGGTGGTCCATCTGCCCATGTGGTCACTATACCCAATAATTAGAACACTAGGCGCTCATAAAATACAGAAACAAGCCATTTCTCGGAGTCGTAAGGTGGTAAGATTCGTATCAAGATAAGGCAAAGGCGTTGCTCCTCGCTACTCATGCCACCTTGGTAGCAAGCTGTGACAGATTGAGATTAATTGACATACGAAAACAATAAATTGTTACTTGGAGGTGGTCAGTTTTGAAAGTTGTGGTCATTCGACAGATTCTTCCAATCGTAACGGAAATTTTTAAGGGTGAACATCTTGTTTATGGTTTTGGGACCTTTAAACTTACATCTACAACTTATTTGGTGAGGATCTAGGGCTCACCCGAAGCAGATTTTGGTGATATTTTGGTCCTATTAGCATCCCTAATCTCAAGGGACCGTTTAAGGCCGAATGTTTTCGAAGAATTTCTATTGCTCGAGGTTTTTAAAGTCAAGGGTATGTGTGACTTTATTAGGGAGTGTGTGAATGGATAAGTTTAGTACCTAGAACATGTGATACGAATTGATACAAGCACAAATTAGTAGAATGACTTCCACATGCGAAAATTCAAAAATAGAGCTCTTGAACCAGTACCTTTTACTTGATTCTTTAGAAAGGGTAACTCAATATAAACAGAAGCACACAATCACAAGGGTTAATTTCCATCCTACTCATAAGTCATCATAACATAAGTTTTTTTAATTATGTGTACACGTAATTACGGCAATGAGAAAATAATTTCTAATGTATGTTCAAATACATGTACAGTGGAGATATTTTTAAGATCTTTAGATGTAATGTAATGTATGTTTACTTATTTATTTAGATTGTTTTATATTCTCATGGACTCTATTATGTGTGAAAATCAAATATAACACACTTAACTAATTAAAATAATCTTAATGACTCGGCAGATGAATCCGAATTCTTGGAAAACGATCAACTAAAATACATTGATCTTAAATTACTTCTATAACCTTCATTTTTGTAGCCCTCTAGGCCACCCAAGACCAGCTGATGCGATTTCTATGGTCTTCTCCACTTCTTCTTCATCGAGTGGAACACCAAGTCGTCCAGCGACCCGATAAACCCTGATATCAGAGTTTTTCAACACCCTACTGCAAGTAGCAAGCTCCTGACATAGTTGTGTAACGACCGCCGTCTAAGTGATCTGAGCATAGACAGCAACCGGGATCGACACGAAACCATCTTGTTTTTCTATTGTTAAATGAGTCTACTAAAGACCTGATGATCTCTGGTGACAAAGCTTGATCTCTTCCTATTATTGTAGTCTAATTCTGCTAGCGTACCAAGGCATAGTTTAACCGAAGCCTCTCAGATTGTTAGGACATCCACTATTTTCTATACGCTAGTTTTCATAGTTTCATACAATCTACGTGGTTTAACTCCAGTTAGGTAGTAGGTAGCTTTGTCACAGGGAATATTGCTACCCATTCTCTGCATACGTACTTAAGTCACCTTTTACGACATTTATGTGGCAATGGGGTAACCAATTATAGGGTTAGACTAGGTTGATGGTATTCAAAGTCGGCAGTCACACGGTACCTACACTATGTACTTTTACCGGGTATAAGGGGAGGGAGTTAGGTCAATGGGACACCGATAGAATGTTCATTTTCATGGTCTGATCCTGCCTGCAAAGCTACCACACTACCCCTTATGCTATGCCCGTATATACTAAGACTGAAGCTTTTATTTTAATGTGCCTAGTGCCCACATAACATACAATACTCAACACACGTACAAAATTGCACTGATTTTTATCTCTATATTAGAGGGGGCTCTACACTCAGAGAGATAATTTGTTATCGTCCAAACTAATCTATTTTGTTCAGTTTTCTAAAACATTGTGTGTTCTGTTAGATAATTCAATTAATTTTTGCCCGCATTCAGAGGAAAGCAATCTAAAAGCAATTTTGTGTAGAAAACCAAAGCTAAAATTAAACTAACTTGTAATAGATAAAATGTATTGCTGTCACTATCTATTTATTTCTTATCTATTAATAATGAAATTATACAACGTGTTACAAAACAACCCATAAAAACTCCCATACAAATTGAGTTCATTTTGTATGGGAGGAGGGAGATTTTTTTTCATATTTCGACCTATGTTCCATGGGGAAAGCTGTTCAGTTTAACGAGTACCATGACCTCCTTTCAGCTTTATTGGTTGTTTTGTAACACCCAGTATTTGTCTTATCCTATTTTTTCTACAACTGAATAAGTAACTACCATTACCTACGTAAAATTATATTCGCGGATTTTTTTAAAGAAAAACTTGACACTGGCAAAACAGACTATACCTACCTTCCTACTGACTGACAGTCTTAAAAGTAAAACAAATGCTCTCTGAAAAACAATACTGGCCATCTGTCTCCGAGAACGAAAAAATAAATCAATATAAAAAGTTTTCAATCCAACACGTGTTGCCAGCCCCGCCCCGAGTCCAGCCCTGGGTAGGTGGGCGCACTGAGGCGGGCCAGTATTGCAAACGCCTGCAATATTGCGGTTTATCACAGGTAGCCCGTAATTATGCCATTTTTCAATTTTAATTATACATTTTAGAGAGGTTTTGTTTTGAAACTTTGTGGTAAAAGTCGATGATGATCATGATGATGGTCAATAGTCTATCGAAGTATGACAGGATAGATGTCGAATTGGACTCAGCTAAAACCCAACGTGAATCTTTTGCAGTCACACACATAGGTACCTAGGTACCTACCGCTGTATATGCGTAGCATGATGACAAAAATAAGTTTTCCGTAGGAAGGTTCCTATCGTCATATTCATTTTCACCTATGTCGGTTTGATAAACTCTACATTCTGCGTCAAAAATTTATTGGTACACCCCTTAAAATACTTTCAGCAGTTATATCTACACCTTTATTTAGTGCAACAAAAAGCAGGTAAATACTTTCAGTTATCTACACCTTTGTTTAGCGCAACAAAAAGCAGGTAGATAAGACTCAGTGTAAAAAGTACCTACGTATCTATCTACAAAATCGCAGCTTATTTACACAGAAAACTCAGCAGGTGTAATACGTTCGTAACTTCTTTCTGCGCTTTTTCTAGCAGCCATATGTTAAGGGCGCGAGATGGAGCAGAAATAAACGGCAGCTGGGAATAAATAAAGCACGAGATACTGCGCATACGCCACTGGGGTTGTTCCGCACCGCTCCAAAGAGCACCACGTTCCTATCTTATTTACTTACTACGCTGGCTCAGCGACCCGAAGTGGATCTTGGCCTCCGATACAATTGCATGCCACTCTTCCCTGTTCTGCGCAGTTTGCTTCCAATCAGGCTTTTGGATTGCGTGTAGGTCTTTTATAACTTCGTCAGTCCAGCGATATCTGGGTCGACCTACTGGGCGCTTGCCCGTTGGCCGGCCCAGGTATGCCTTCTTGACTCCTCTTCCATCCGCTCCACGTGGCCAAGCCAGCGCAGTCTAGCACCTTTACTCTCCCCTATGATATTGGGCTCACGAACTATTTCCTCTATCTCCTTGTTCTAACAGTCTACGTTCCTATCAGTCTGATCTGATTGAAACAGAAATTACGTAAGGCTTGCTTCGTCTTCTGCAAATTCTTCTTCTTGCGATTGTTTCTCTTCTTCTATCTGATACTTATGGTTTTTTCAGTGGAATTACCGCTAGTTGTTGTCTGCCTTCTTTTTGACCTCCCTATACGAAATGTCCAATATTTTCTCCCTGCCTACACAATATCCTTTCTGGTCAAGTTTGAAGCAATCACAACAGTACCACAAGGGTTAACCCTAAGTCCCAATCAAAAGTAGTTAATTGCAGGTTCACAGGACTGGGGTCATAGAATCCAGCAATAGAAAGCTAAACAGTACGATCTTTGTCTGGAATTCAGACCCTTTTCAAGTTTGTATGTTACACGAATCGCCTCTATTTTGTACGTTGTGCATGTAAAAAGATAGAACGCAGCAGAGCTACCTCGTCACGTGCCTAAGCCCTCCCTTTGTAATTATTCCATTTTATTTTTAAATTGTTTTTTCGGATACCCCCTTTCAGTCCCCTCCTTATGTGCTCGGAGAAAACAAAATATCTCCCCTATGTGTTGTTTTAAATTGGATACGGGTCCATAATAATAAATTGACGGTTTTAACTGGGCTTCGGCGCGTGAGTAATGATAATTAAATTGATCCTTATTTTTGTCTTTCGAATATGGTGTTTGGGATAAGCGTGGTTTGGCTGCGTTGTCTATTAAGGTACATCTTTAAAAAAAAGTAAATGTAGCTGAAAACAATTTCTCAACTGCCTTGCGTGTTCGTGAACATTTTGGGCGTTTGTGAAAGTTATCTGTCATCCCATAATTCTGGAAAAGTATTATTTAGTCGCTTGTAAGTGCACAAGTTTTGAAATCTGCGAAGTTCAGTTGCAGGATGACGATTTCTATGAAATAAAATATGACTTAGGAAGTTTATTCATTTCATGTCATAATATCTAGCAGTACTGCAGTAATTAACGTGACCGATTTGCACCCTTGAGATGGCCACTCGCTGCATTCGGTGCCGTAGGTATGACAATAGTATGGCGCCCGCTTTCTCAATCGAGTTTACCACCAAGGAACTGTTGGCGAATGCAGGTAGTGGCCATCTCAGCTATAGCAAGCTATCTATCTGAGATTTGATTCAATCATAATCCTAACCAGTGCGAACTTGAACTTTTGACATTTCCTCTGTTACTTATCCTCCCCGGAAGCTGCGTAACTTGAACAGTCAGGTAAACACCACAATGTCTAGTAACCAGACACCAGTCACCCACCCTACGCCACGCGACCGCCCGAAATAGTACCACAAAATGCATGCTATTGACAAATCTTACGGCTCCACCGAACCAACATAGGCCGTATTATTAAAATCCCAAGTAACTCCCGTAATATATCACGCAACTCCCCTTCGAGAACGCGACTATTTTTAAAATACTTCCCTATACTTTATATTTTTTCCCTCGCGTATTTTTACATTAACCAACCAGTTCGGATAGACCCCCGGAATTCCTTCCTGGATGCTTGGAAGAAGTTCTTTATAAAGTGGCTACATTATAATAATAACGTGCAGCCGCGCTACCGTATGTTACATGCGCGTGTTCCTTATTTGAATTTGAATGGTGGAACGCGTGCGCGCTCGCGTGGCTTTATCTTTTTTATTGGGGCTCAAGCAGCCAATCAGAGGGCTTGATATAATGGTAAAAAAGTTAGGGGAGTTTTTTATGATACACACTCACCTATGTGGTTTAGATTATAGTTTTTAGGGGCAAAGGGGCGTGCGCTATAGATAGGTACCTAATACGTAGACTGCAAGTAAACTAAACATGGTCATAATACTAAATTAGAAAATAAGCATTGTGCCTAAACAGAGCCTAAACACTGCACAATAATAACTTTTTTTCCAAATCAAGTTTTCACCTTGGCAAAAAAGTTTAATCCTGACAAAAAGAAAAATCACGGCATCGTTTTCATCGGTCTTTCCCAAAATAGAATACCATAACACAACTATAATCTAGAAACCAATAAAACGTGGAAAACAGACCAACTCCGTCCCCAGCTCCACCAAATCTACCAATCACAAACGGACGGCCGTATATTATTTTCCTAATCCCGTTATTTTCCCGGCAAATACTTCTTATGGATAATTGATTTCCAAATATTAAGTTACAGACTACCATGTTTGTCTCTGTAACTACTTAGCCAACAAAACTATGATATATTTTGATGTTTTCGCTGGTGAATGCTTAGTTTATTCTCTTTCTAGTTGTGTTAGTAAATATTGGCTGAAAGGTTGGCTGTCGAAGTTTTGGCAAAGGTTTCAGTTTGAAATTAAGACAGTTTCAACATTTTTCAAGCAAGAGCCAATTACAATAAACTTAATGAAATAATGAACTATGTTGTCGTTAGCATCTACCTACTTATCCCACATTTCTCTAATTGCCACTGTGACTTTTATACTTAAATCTGTTAGGTACCTATAGGTTATAGGTAGCAGAATACGAAAGTACCAAAACCATCCAAATCCGAAATGTCAATGGCATGTCAGTGCTTTCGAATCGATACACATACAACAAAAACGATTCTCTTAAAAGTGCGCACAAGATGTCCCTAAGTGAATACAAAACATATCAGGTAAGATTGCGGACAAATGCTAACCTATTTAACAAACTATGATGGACAAGGCTGAAATCTTTTACTACTTTGCGGTTATTGCTAGCATTGCGTAAGACATGGATAAAATACATAGGTAGGTAATTATATACCTACATAAAATGTTAAAATCTCTATGTGATTTATTAAAAAGCATCAGTAAAATAAATATCTATACGAGCGAGCCGAGTCAAAATCCAATCTTCTAATGCACATTCGGCTAATAAACTGTTGTAAGATACGAACACACTATCGCCAGCAATTCCACCTACCAATTTAAGGAATCAACCAATACTGGATATTCTTAGTGTTTCTATGAAAATTCTGTATAAATTGGTCCCTCAAATAGGAAGGTGCCATTGGTGAATTTGCTGGCGATAATATCTTCTTCAAGCCAGACGCAAAGAACAGAGAAATAAAAGCGCAGAAAATCCCCCAGCTTTCACTTCCCATAAAAATATTGATGTAGCGGGGTATGGGTGGGGGAGGGGGAGGGGAGGTTGGTTGTCATGGCAACGGGGAGGGGAAAAAACGGGTAAAAATGCGGGAGACGACGGACGGGCGCTGGCCGGTGATTTTTTATGGCATCTCTACATTTTTTCTTCCGAGCGCCGCGACGACGTTGTAGGGGGCGTGCGTGGGGAAGATACAGGGTGGATAGACTCCGATGGACAGACATTTTGATAGGAAACACGGAGGAAGCTTTCGTCAGGAAAATACTGAGGGAAAATAATCACTGACATGTCAAAGAAGCTTTTTGTACTTACTCGTATGTCTACGTTAGCAATACATTTACGTCAAACATCTTGGACTGGATTAAACAATGTGTCCGTATGATCCGTAAGATCAAATAAATAGGTAGCTAGGTAGGAAGTATGTTATTAGTTTGATCAAGTAAATTATAACTAGTAAGTAAATTTAGATCAAGTAAATTATAGAATGCTTTAGTTTTAATTCCACCGCAAAATAAAGTGCTCTCTCACCGATGTGTCATTCGTCTTCGATAACGTAGATGGCCCTTTTTTATGATAAAAGTAAGGTCATTCGAATAGAACATATGTGACAGCTGTCAAATTCATACTAGAAGAAATATCAACAAAGAAAAATAAACCTTATGTCAATGCATTAACCAAAGCATTAATGTGATTTTGGCCGCTGGCAACTATGGCCTATTTGAATGGCCGTACATTGAATTTAATTTAACTTCTAGTACGTATTTTTAAAAATGTTAATAAAATAAAAAAATATTATTTTTATCTATCTCATATATTTTTTATATAAAATCCCGCTGTATTTAGTCCAAGAGTCTCCTAAGAGCTGTAAATCGCTCGCTTTACTCGTGTGGGTGAGCGCGGGAGCTGCAAATATTATAAGTATGGATTTTATACATCTCTCGTTCTGGCGCCCGCCATCCCTTTTTATTCTTTGCCAGGGGATGGACTCTGGATATGGCAGCTTTTTAGGAGTTTTAAGACGAGTCCTCGTAGTTAAGACACAGTATAAAGAGAAGTCATACATTCACTGTGGTTAAGACCTGTGCCCCATTGCATTTCAGCGACACAAGACTTTGTTGGCTCCTATGGCACTAATAACAATGACAGACTTTATTTAGCAGACTGCGATGCGGCAGGCCACAACGCTGTCACACTAAAAGTACCTACCTATAGTATGTACATTAATATTGGGCTACAATTTTCAGAAATGTATGTGAACCAATGTCTACGCCGAATCATCCACTTAAACAATCAGACCTGGTTTACCAGTTGAAATACCTATTTGCAGTTAGTTTTTCTGACCATAGGCCGGCTAACTAAACACACGATGTACCTATTTCCTCCCGAACTCTTTTCTCAGTACACCCCTGTTCCTTAGAAAAAAATATTCCTCGAAGGGAATCTAAAATTACGATTCGGAGGGAAACTTTCCTCTCGCTTATGAAAAGGGAATCTGGACTTATTTCGCTCGATAAATCTTCTTACATGCCCTCCGATAAGCATGTTTACTTACAAAAATGTCGTTAGTCGTTGCCTGTTGCCTTTCCTCCATTTCATATTTCTGCGATTTAAGGGTTTCTATTGAGCTATATTTCATACGTATCTACCTACGCTTACATAGGAACTTAGGACTTAGGGCTAATGCTTTTCGGTGTGCGTCGTTTACAGCAGAAAGTTGAAACTGTTAAAACTAAGGCTCGTTTTTTTTCCGTATTTATAAATCACTCTCAAGTCTGAGATCGATCTTGAGAGCGATATTGACAAATGTCAGCAGTCAACGATATCTCAAGAATGATATCAGTGTTGAGAGCAATTTAAAAAATACTGGCGCTAGTCCATGTATCGGCAAAAGAAGAAAATGCCAAAAAGCAACGCCCTTGAATGAAATTAGAAAAGAGAATGTCCAAAAGGGGAAAGTATGTATGGGAGAACTGTCAGTTAAGGGAGGGGGTCTACCATTGGACATTTAGATGATAACATGAACCTTTTGTCGAAGCACCCCTTTCGCAAATCATCCAAATTTTGTATGATTGGACGTTCAATGCAACAATACACTTCGTAGAAAACATCGTTAGAGAATGATTGACATAAATCTAACAGAAAGTAGAGACTGCATTTCATTTGTAGCAAAAAACTTGTAGAGACGATATAGAGTGTAAGGGACATGGATAATTGTTAGGGTAATCTGAACTTCTGCTATACTTCGACCTCCCATACAAAACTTCTGATCATCTGACTGACTTTCTATGGAAAATCGATTTATTTTCTTTTAGTTACCTAACACAACCTCTTTAGTAAAAGTTGTTCAGTTTTATGGTCTGATCATGCCTACAAAGATTTTGATACCTCGTCCCTTACACCTGGTATTGGATGTAAAAGAAGTTGCTGAAAATTTCAATGGGTAAGCCAGCTTATGACTTAGTAGTTAGTAGGTGTTCCTTGCTTTGAAACTAACTTTCGAACACCTAAGTATAAAACTTTGAAGGCAGAAATGAAAAACTTTGAGAAGAAATTGAGAAGTTCGACTTGAATAGAGAATCTAAGAAAACCAACCATTTATATTTCATGGCTTCATGAAGTGCTTTTAAAAACTGGTTTGCCTACCCCCAAGGGATATAGGCGTGATATATGTAGGTATGTATGTTGTGTCGTTAGTAGATATATTATATTATCTATGGTTGTGTACAGCTGAAAAAATAAAATCATATAGTCCATGCAATGTATTGTACATGAGAAATCTACAGAGCCACACATTTCACATGACGCCTCAATTTTCGATATTAATAATACGATCATCAATCTCATTCTCACATTTCGAGGGCTTTCACCAAAAAATAATCGATAGCACATAGCAGATAGGGGCCGCATGAACCCCTTTTGCGAGTGTCGCAAAAAACTTGCGAAGGGGTTGACTATGGTTGTCAAAACACGGCCAACGCAGTACCTAGTTATGCACCCCATATCTGTAGTATAAGAAACGTTGTTACGTTCATGTCAAGGGCATGGTGATAGGTATGTGGTCCCGTCTGAGTGAGCGACACGGCGAGTGTAAGATTACAAGAGGTGCGTTACTCAGAACTGATAAGAGCGTGGGACGCGGGATGTTTTTTAGACGCTAAGTAATTGGTAAGCTGAGAGAAGTTGTGAGGCTGAGAAGCCAGTCTATCGAAGACACTCGACTTGTAACCTCGTTCTAAAATTAAGTTACTTAAATAAATAAGTTTAAACTTTATTTGAGGTTTTAAATCACTTTACGTTCCCGAAATTTGACTGGCGCAGCCGGTTTAGATTCGGTTAAACCCTATATTGTGCCAGCGCCGCGTGTGCTCGAACATCAGTTACGTGCGTGTGCTATATGGACAATATATACCGAGTCTTCGAACCAACAAAAAAATATCGTCATATTTACGGAACTAAACCTGAACTAGAGTGAAAGTGTGGTACACTATAGAAGTGAAGCCTAATGTGACTATGGCAGCGACAGGGCAGTGAGTAAAACTTTTCGCTATCCTATGTTGTTATCCTACATTTTCCTTATTCTTTCCCATTTTAATATCGCATTAAAATTATAATATTGGTTAAAATTGCCAAAGCTAGTTAAGTTCTTTATTATCTGATTTTCTATTAAGTAATTAATTTTAATTTATACGTTAATTAAGTTTCTACGTTAATTAAGTTTAAGTTAGTACTTATCTCGAATACCTGTACCAGTTTACCTGTACATTGATAGCTACGTCTTAATTCAGTTGTAATTTTGTCGTAAGTCGCAAATTGTATTTTTGTTTAACTTACTTTTACTATTACGAATAAAAATGACAGAACGTGTGCCAGTGACGCTCATTCCTAAAGAGGTTGCATCATTAATCCCCAAGTTTGAAGGGGATGGAAATATGTTAAATTTTTTTTATAAAGAAAGCCGACTACGTGATTGATTCATATGGTTGTGTACCAGATAACCCAACTCAAAATTTGTACAATTTTCACACTGTAACAAGTAGATTGACTGGTAGAGCAGCCTCTCTATTAAGTGAGCGAGAGGATATAACCACGTGGGCTGCTTTAAAAGACCTATTGGTGCAACATTTCGGTGATCCGCGATCGGAAGAATGCGTTGCGATCGAGCTGGAATCTATGAAAATTAAACACAATGAATCTTTTAGTGATTTTTGCCATAGAATTCAGTCCATACGTAGCACACTCTTTGCGAAAGTAAATCGGTTACCTGACGAAGGCGTTAAAGCTGCTAAAATGATTATATACAACAACACTGCTTTAAACGTATTTCTTTATAATCTTCCTGAAGACATGATTCGTATCATACGTTTAAAAAATTGCACTAACTTAGAAGCTGCCCTAAGTGTGGTCATGGAAGAAACAAATTTTCAGCAGCAATATAACACAAAAAATAAAACCAAACTTAATAATCAGCATCAGAATCCGAAACCACAAGTGCCTCAAGCTACTCAGAACACTTTTGTTCATCCCCAGAACTTTAGATTTGGAAATTTTGGACAGCCACAAAATCAGAGCTCATACCCTCAAGGTTTTAGAAATCAAACCCCATTTAATTCAGGTTTTAGACCTCACCCGAACAACCAAAATTTTAGATTTAGCGCTCAGCCAAATCAGTTTAGATTTGGAATACCAAATAACCCCTACCAGGGTAACTTTAAATTCGGTATCCCTCAACAACCGGCAATGTCTTACCCACGTCCGAATAATTTTCAAAACATGCAACCAAATCAGTTTAAATTCGGCATACCAAACAACTTTCAACAACAAAGACCATCATACACACCGCAGATGGGAACCGCCGATGTCTCTATGCGTACGGCCTACGCCCCGCTACGCCAAAACATGGTTGAAATTCCTGAAAATATTACAAACGAGAACTATAATGATGAGTTAGAATCCTACAATCAATACAACTTAGCTCTCGAGGCCAATGAACTTAACTTTTATGAGCAAGCAGGTTATGTTTCTTACATTCCAGAGTATTCGCCACCCTCTATGTCGGAATACGTATCTTGTCCACCCGGTTTTGAATCTAACAACCAAAACCCAAGTACCAACCCGAAAATCAATGAATCTGTTGATGTAAATTTTTGCGTAGCTCGGACGAAGTGCAAGCAGAGATAGTATATCTAAATTGTTATCCGGTATTAAAATTGCCACACATCTTGTTACCAGAGCTAAACGCCCGTATCTTGCTAGACTCCGGTAGTATGAGATCATTCCTCAGTCCTGCTTTAGTGGAGAAATTCTTCCCTGAGTTTAAGTATGTTGAACCGTTTGAGGTAGTTAGTACACATGGGCGAAGTCGGCACAATGACATAGTTTACATGCCATTATTTAAAATTTTCCAAAAAGACGTAATGGTGAAATTTTATGTATATGAAGTAGATAACAAATTCGACGGTTTAATTGGGTCTGACTTATTTAAGCTACTCAAAGCCAACTTAGACTATGAACACCAAATGCTCAGAACAAAGGAGGTTAACATACCTTTTTTATATACACCGCCTCATGAGATTTATCTCGAACCACGAACTGAAACTCGAGTCAAGGTCCCCATAGATTTGCAGAATGGTGAAGCCATACTGAATTTTATAGATTTTGGAGAAAACGTTCGCATGCCTAGTGCAATAGTTAAATGTGTCGACTCATATGCCTACACAGTCATTCAAAATGCCTCTGAGGATCTCATAAAATAACCTTCAAGCAACCATTACATGTTACAAAAACTGAAGAAAACGAATGTGAAGTAAATTTTTTGAACGACAACTATGATATCGATGAATTACTGAAGGAAAACTTGAATAAACTCCGAATAGAGCACACCAACGAAGAAGAAAGAAGGGCCATCACACAACTTTGTTATGAATACAGAGACATATTCTATTGCGAACACGTCCCGTTAACTTTCACCAATCAAGTCAAACATCAGATTCGAACCCAAAACGAAAATCCTGTGTATATAAAACCCTACCGCCATTCTCCTGCAGAAAACGAAGAAATCGAAAAACAGATTGATAAGTTTCTCAAAGATAATGTCATCCGTGAATCCCATTCGCCTTGGAGTGCTCCGGTACACCTTGTGCCTAAAAAGACTGACGCATCAGGCGAAAAGAAATATCGTATGGTAATCGATTACCGACGCCTTAATGATGCTACCATCGATGATAAGTACCCCTTGCCGAACATCACCGACTTATTCGATAAGTTGGGACGAGCGACGTATTTCAGTACAATTGACCTTGCGAGTGGGTACCACCAGATAGAAGTTGAGGAAGCGGACAGACACAAGACGGCCTTCACGACACAATCAGGCCACTATGAATTCACGCGTATGCCTTTCGGACTTAAGACGGCTCCAGCAACGTTCCAGCGAGCAATGGACAACGTTTTACGAGGTTTACAAGGGTTACATTGCTTAGTTTACTTGGATGACATCATTGTCTATTCATCCAGTTTACAAGATCACATTGTAAAACTACGCAAGGTATTCGATCGACTCAGAGAAAATAACTTAAAAGCAACTCTAGACAAATGCGAATTCATCAAAAAGGAAGTTCTATACTTGGGTCATCAAATCACTAAACACGGTCTTAAACCCAACGATGACAAAATAAAAGCGGTGCTCAACTTTCCTCTTCCTAAAACCCCAACGGAAATTAAGAGCTTTTTGGGCTTGATAGGTTACTACCGAAAATTTTTAAAAGACTTTTCTAAGATCACGCAACCGCTCACAAACTGTCTCAAGAAAGGAAAAAGCGTAGATATAACTGACGATTTCGTATCCGCCTTTGAAAAATGCAAAGAGCTTTTGGTAAATGCGCCTTTGCTGCAGTTTCCGGATTTCGATAAGCCGTTTGTGTTGACTACAGACGCCTCAAATATGGCTTTAGGCGCTGTTCTCTCTCAAGGTCCTATCGGGAGTGACAAGCCTATAGCATACGCAAGCAGAACTCTTAACGAAGCCGAAACGAGATACAGTACAATTGAGAAGGAGCTATTAGCGATCGTTTGGGCTGTCAAACATTTCAGACCTTATCTTTACGGTCAAAAATTCAATATCTACACTGATCACAGACCCTTAGCCTGGTTAAAATCTCTAAAGGAACCAAACAGCAAACTAACCCGATGGAAATTAGCACTATCTGAATTTGATTACGACATCATCTACAAAAACGGCAAACAAAATTCTAATGCGGATGCCTTATCCCGAATCAAAGTAAATGCTCTTGACGACAACACATCAATGCAAGTTAACGTTGATACGTTTAATGAAGATGAGGTGATAGAAATTGATTCCGAAGGTACAATGAGTATACCCTCAATTGATAGGCTTAAATTTGAATCTGATTACCCGGTATTGTCCTCATCTGAAAGTACTATCACCGCCAGTTCAAAGGGAGACACAATACACTCAGCTCCAGACATAGATACAGATGGCATTCCCATTTTACACGAAGCAGTTGATACGAAACCCAACCAGATACACATATTTAAATGGAACAGAAACGAAACGTCCGTAAAAGACATCTCTAGAGGTAAACAAAAGGTACTAGAAGTACACATGCCCCTAGGTAACGCAGATCTAGTGAAAGATTTTTTATTGAAATACATCAAGCCCAACGTTAAACATTTTATCTATTTCGAAGATGAGCAATTCAGAAAATTGTTCACCGAGGTAGTTGTAAACCTATTCAAAAAGGATACTGTCAAGCTTTTGGAGTGCACAAAACGCGTAGTATACATAGAAGACGAAAACGAGCAGCGTGCCATAGTAATAAAGTACCACGAGGGTCCTACCTGCCATCGTGGAATTAAAGAAACCGTCATGAAGTTAAAACGAAATTACTTTTGGGCTAATATGGACGTTACTGTTGCGAGTATTATTAACTCCTGTCAAGTCTGTAAACGAATGAAATACGACCGTAAACCATTTAAACCCGAACTTCAGTTAACTCACACGCAAGACAAACCATTCCAGGAACTCTTTATAGATCTATTCTCAATAGAAGGTAAAACTTATCTCACACTTATAGATGCTTTCAGCAAGCTGGGGCAAGCCTTTGCCATTTCAAATAAGTCGGCGCCTGAAGTTGTGCGAGCACTTATAAAATATTTTTCCTATTATGGTACCCCTTGTAAAATAAATGCTGACCCTGGTACCGAATTTAATAATGCTCTCCTCAAAGAAATTCTACAGTTTTACAAAATAGACTTGCACATCAGCACCCCACACAACCCTAATTCTATGGGACTAATCGAGCGTTTTCATTCCACTCTCATAGAAATTTATCGCTTAGCCAAGTATGAACATAAGATCACAGATGCAGCCTCAGTAATGACTTACGCCATCATGTCATATAATCAAACAATTCATTCTGTTACTGGCCTGACACCATTCGAAGTTGTCTTCGGACACACCGACGCTTCTAACGCTTTCAATGTAGATTTCTACAAGCAATACACACAAAAATTGGTCAAGGATCACGTAAGAAGAACAAAACATCTATACAAGTACTTAACTGACAAAATGGTTCAGCATAAAACAAATATTAAAGAAAAACGCGGAGGTGAGAAAGAATTTGATATGAAAGAGGGTGATGTCATCTTTGTCAAAGGAGTTAATACTAGACGAAGTAAAGATAAGCCGCGCTACCAAAAGGCCCAAATCACAGGCGAAGTAGTAAAAAATATTATACCTGTCCAAATTCATGGTCGTGACACCAAAGTTCCAATTAAGGATGTCAAACGTCCTACACAACTTTTAAAGAAATCTTTCTGACACAAACCATCTTAGCCTTGTCCTACAATTTCAGATAACTGAAATAAGATAAAAAACGATTACCTAAATTACCGAAATGTTGAAACCTTTTAAAGATACCTCAAACTCTACCACCAGTTATATCATTCAGATAGACAAAAAACACTCTGGGAAATTCGAAAACAATTCAATGGTTTACTATCTAATTTTATACAATTTCCAAATGATATATACTTGACGGGAAGAGATTGAGGTCGCCATATGTTCTGTCGATCTATAATAGATACAAATAAATAAGGAAAATCAGATAATACTCAATGTGAAGCCAATACTTACTTTAAAATAATTCCCGTACCAATTCCTATTTCCACACGACCATCATCATCCAAGCTCCTAATAGTGAAAGGTTTGAAAACAAGTCGCTCTGCACACCCTGCAAGATAAATCACAGAGCCATGTATGTTGGTTACGAAGATGATGTCACAGTCACCAGTTACCAGTCCAGGATATTGATTAAAATCGCCCCTTACATCTGATTACAAACATCACAGATTGCAACCCAAAAAGGTGAATCAATGGATGATTTACAACAAAACTCAAGGTCTACTCACCAAATCCTACTATTCTGAAAGGCCAGAACGGAAAGTAGAATACCGATGCGGCGTGACCAACAGTGAGTGGATTAGTTTCATGAACCAACCAACTTTTGGAAAACATGTTAGTTGCTATCAAATGTCCTATATTCAAAGAGAAATGAAAATACCTAAGAAAAATCTATTAGAAGCCATTACCAGAAGAAAGAGCACTTAATCTGGATAAACAAAAGTTAGTGAATCTACAGCAAATAATGAACAGACCTAAATTTGTGTAGTGAAAAGTGAAAATAACGTTGGTATTAAAAGTGTATTAGTTAAGTAAGGTGCCTTAATCTAGTTTAGTTATTACTTTTCTTATTAATAGATTATGCGTTATATAAGCATATAAATTTAAGCATAGTTTAATTAAATTTAGTTTTCTCGAAGCCATCAGACAGATGATCATCCCTCTGATGACCTCGAGCTTAATGGGGGAGGAGTTATGCACCCCATATCTGTAGTATAAGAAACGTTGTTACGTTCATGTCAAGGGCATGGTGATAGGTATGTGGTCCCGTCTGAGTGAGCGACACGGCGAGTGTAAGATTACAAGAGGTGCGTTACTCAGAACTGATAAGAGCGTGGGACGCGGGATGTTTTTTAGACGCTAAGTAATTGGTAAGCTGAGAGAAGTTGTGAGGCTGAGAAGCCAGTCTATCGAAGACACTCGACTTGTAACCTCGTTCTAAAATTAAGTTACTTAAATAAATAAGTTTAAACTTTATTTGAGGTTTTAAATCACTTTACGTTCCCGAAATTTGACTACCTACATAAAGTAGAATGTTTATTACTGACCAAAAGAATAGTAAAGCTGAGAAGAGATTCTAGAGTATTTTTCATATTTCGTACTAAATATTATTCTCCATAAACACAGCTGTATCCTAGACCAGAATGGAATTGTAGATACACTTGAGTATCAGTCATTGTAATAATTAAGTCTATGAACTTAAATTATGAGATGAATGCAGTGGCAGCTTTGACTTTTGATGTGAATAATGATGTTGATAAAATAATGAAATAGCGATTGTTGATGGTAGGTAGTTTTTTTTGTTTCCTATGTCTGCGGTTCTACCTAGAACTTTTGTAGGCAAACCGCGAACTGTAGTCAGTCAAATGTTGATCAAATTAAAACCAAAAATTTGCTCTTTGGGTTCTTGAATGAGATAGGGCACGATAAAAATATGTAAGTATGTGGTATGTGGTAAAACTATCCCGGTAGATGGAGCCCATCCACGCGATAGTGGACAAGATATACTTGCTAAATACGCGGGCTTGATTAGAACCGCGGTAGCCCAGTTGGTAGTGGCGTCGGCAGTACAGATGCCGAAGGTCGCAGGTTCAAATCCTGCCTGCGGCGGAAAAATTTGCAAGTTTTCCAAAAAAATGGTGGCAACCCTTTAGATACTCTCAGGAGGGAGGGATTTATGAAATGGAAGAAAGGGTTGGGGTGCAACCCTCCCGCTGCCATGTTTTATTCATGCTCCAAAACGAATCTGAGGAGATCCTGATCAAATCTTTTGTTGTTTTGCTGCTACTGCCAAAACGTTTTAGTGTGTTACATAGGCCCAGCTCTATATAGGGTTACATTTAATTAAGTACAAATCTCTTGAGGGTGTGGTCTACTCACAAAACTGAACAACTTTTGACAGAAACTTTTCTTTGAAATATGAAAAAAATATTTGGACCTTCCATACATAAATGTTGAAAAAGTGTGTCGCTTACTATGGGAGGTCCAAATTTTATTTTTCAAACGAAGAAACTTTTCTAACAAAAGTTTTTCAGTTTTATGAATAGATCTCACCCTCAAGAGATTTGTACTTAATTAAATGTAACCCTATATAGGTAAGTAGTTGATTGATAAGGTATAAAAATCTGAATATACAATCGAAACCTACAATCTTTTATAGGATTTGTGAATCATTTTGTAACAGACAGGATTTTAACCCACGTCCATTTAAATAATGAGCTTATGGCTTCTTTCTTCAATGTTGATATACTAAAGATACTAAATACGATCAAGAATTTGGAAATGCAAATATTAGGCATACCTACTTACTACACTTTATTTTCAATTTGTATCATTTTTGAGTCAGATCTCCAATCTCGGTCTCCTTTCAAACCATGCTAACTTTTCGGCGAATTATAAAAAGTTTAAAGAAGGTAACAATTTCTTCTATTACCGAGTAATACCCAACATGCAGGTGGTAACTCCTCATCGATCAAAATGTGGCATTTACTGCCGCTTCCAACACCTCACCATACAAAATGGCACAAAATGGACATTCCTAATCGCCTTGTCCTTTCTTAAAAAACTACAAAAGGCAGCTCCAAAAAATCACTATTAAAAGACTTCTGAAACTCACCTATTTCGACGACTTTTTCTTCTTGACTTTTGTTTGCGTGGAATATGGTTGCAATTCGTATTTCGAACAGCAAAGTTAAAGATGCTTTCGCACTTGCAAGTTTTAAAAATACTATGCCAAATGATTAAAAAAGAACATCGATCTTGCTTCTTTGTGGTAGAAAACGATTCGTTTTATCGTTTATTAGGACGTGTTTCTGGCTGGCATTTTTTCTGAATTTTATATCTTCTTAGAATTTTCTTGCAGCGGATAAAATGACGATTTTTTTGAACTTCTGTAGGCTGCACCATTTATTAGACGTATTGCAAAATCGGAAGTAGGTAAACACACAAAGCTCACTCCAAATTCTTCATTTCACAGCCATAAATTAACATCTGTGTCGTGAAAAATTACTGTTTCAATTGCAAATGTGTTTCTATCCAACATTTGCTGCCCCGCCTTTTAAAATTATGTGAACGTAACGCAGGACAAAAGCATAAAAGTCCAAAATGCGACATCAAAAATAATTATCATTCTTGTACATTCACAGCCTGCTTTTCCCTGATGTATTCTGATTACTGATCTACAAAATGCATCAATGTATCTCAAACAGCTTTTCTGTAGCCAGCAACGTAGACTTAGTTCGTTACAAATAAATCGACAGCCGTCAAGGGGTATTTTGGGACATTTTGAACCATTTTTAATTTATCTGCCCCCGGCCATTATTTTTGGCGAGGGGTCAAGCGGACAATGCTTCTTGGCCATTTTAATGGTCAGTCGTTGAGTGCGTTTTATTGCCAGCTCAAATTTTTGGGGCGTCTAAGTGTATGAGTGTTCTTATGTGCGAACGCTCGTAGTAAATAATATCCCACCCAAAACATAAATGTGAAAGGCTGCCAAGTTCGATAATATTGGAATGCTTCGCCTATAAAAGAAGTGAGATCTAAATAAGTACCAAGTTCCATACACAGACCTCAGTTAAAAATAGTTACAGGAATGCACACTTGATTTTTCGCAGTTTGGAAATAAGAATCTACTTTCCAAACTGCAGCAGTGTGCATTTTTAACTATTGTCTATAGGGATATTATCGAACTTTTCACATTTATGTTTTGGGTGGATTTCATTTATTTTTGTAAGGCTTATTTTCTTTTTTTCTTATGATTAAGTTAGGTAAGGAAATATCTCATTTATACTTTACTTTGACTAAATACAAACCTTCGTAACGAATTTTAGGTCGGTACGACGATTGAAAGATATAGATAATTTTTTTGTTTTAGTTCCTTAGGGGTATGAATTTACACCTTCATTATTTTTAAAACTGACTCACACTTGGCCATTTTCAGATTTTTTCCTTTACCTTGACCTAAAGACCTACCTCCATGCCAAATTTCAAGTCAATACGACCATTGGAAATTTTTTGTTTTAGTTCCTTAGGGGTATGAATTTACACCTTCATTATTTTTAAAACCGACTCACACTTGGCCATTTTCAGATTTTTTCCTTTACCTTGACCTAAAGACCTACCTCCATGCCAAATTTCAAGTCAATACGACCATTGGAAGTGGTCTAGGTTTTTGATGAGTGAGTGAGTGAGTCAGTCAGTCAGTCAGTGAGTGTATAGTAAAAATAGCGATTTTCTGACGTCAATATCTCAAGACCTACAATAGGTACATTTATGAAATTTTGTATTTTAGATAAGTAAGTAGATCTCGACAGATACTAGAAATTTCATATGCGTAGATAAAATAGATTTTGAGTTATAGGTGGGTCGAACTTGGCCCGAAATGGTTCGTGTAATATAACCCACGGCCGGTGTGTCGCTTTTTTTGCTCGAACTTGGCGGACACACTGCCGTGTGTCTAGATACTTAGAGCGACTCAGACTGGACCTTTAGGTTTTTTAGTTCTGAAGTTTTATCGAATTCCGATGAATCATTGAATGGAAAAATTAAGGCTGACCAAAGCATCATGAAAAAAATAGGGAAAGTTAACACCATAAGGTTAAAATACATAATAATATAAGGTAGATAACTTTTTTAACGTCTACCTTTACGCAATAAATACTTTCTATTTCATATTTTATTTATGTATAATCAAATTAAACTTATTTGTTTTTTCTTACATTACTTACTCATACGAAGCTTTTGTTACAACAACAACGGTCTAAAAACTCATTAGTGGACACCTTTTCGTCACGCTGCATCGGCGATTCCGTTACAAAGCTATTTGAACTGCTCTGAAAAAAATTCAGTCTTTCCATTATTGTAATGACAATTCGACATTTTGTAAATCGAACGAAATCCTCAACAGTCTGAGGCGATCACGGGTCTCGCAAATTGGCGCTAAGCTGGGGGTCAAACACAATGGCCCGGTCACACATATTGACACCCCGACAATGCCCAGGGGTCACTTTTATTTGTTGCCGAAACTTAATTTATAATCTTTTCACACACGCCATTAAGAAGATTACTACCCGTTCCTTGATAACAATTGTACATTGTTACATTTTTCGTGCAAAATAAAATAAAATGTAACCGTATATTCGTGGTCTATTGTAAACGGACCGTTGCTTCGATTGACGTATTTTCGAATTTCGAACTCCTTGTGTTCGAATGTTGATTTATGTGGAAATTGAGGATTATTTGAAATCGGAACGATTGAAGATGGGAAGATGTTTGGGTTACGGGTCAATGGATTGTTGGAAACCAACGGTCTTAGGTCTAACGGTCAACGGTCATCTTGCGCACGTCTTAGGTGAGAGGTTAAGGAAAGCCACTGCAGACCGTCAGGATTTATGACGTAAGAACCCCAAGAGGGGTCCATAGTTGGGTCCATATCATTTCCAAGTACCTAAGTAACATACATAATATTACATGAATGGGACAATACCTACCAACTACCACCGATACCGATATAATTTTATTTGCATGTTTTTCGATGGTTGTGAAATTATTTTGTAAACACAGAGAAACAACTAAGCGAATGTCAAACGTCATGTTACACTGAAATATTAAATGTCCCTTTTAAATTATCCAATAACTCACTATTATTTTATTTGATACAATTTCGACATTTGAGTATTCAATGTCGAAGTTATCAAAACAAAAGCGAGGGTCAAATCCGTATGACAATTTAACAACAATGTCACGGTGAGATTTTTGCAAAATGCAATAAATATCTGCCCCCTGACATTTTGACCATTTTGACCCCCCCGGGTGGACACAATGGGCCCAGCGTCTTAGGGTCCTGACCCGTAGCAATAACTCCAATTGCAATGCTTATTGAGATAACATAAATTTAAAATTTTTGGAACACAAAAGCGGAAAATAAATCATTATGGGTGACTTAGGACGGATTTGGTTTGCAGCCGTATTTTTGGATTACTTTCTGCACATTAGGTATAGTACATATTGTTATAGTTTTTAGAGATACTTGTTCATTGTGCTTAAAATGTAGATTGATTCTTTAGAAAAACTTATCATCCTACTAGCAGCGGAAACGATAGTTAAGTTACTGATGATGTTGATGACGCAGCCCACCTTAGTAGGTAGGTATCCCTATATTTTATGTAAAACATGTTAAGTAGTTGGTTCCAAGCACTGGAACACGTAGGTACACTGAGAAAAATCGTGGCCTAATAAGTTACCAACTTGCTTATTAGGAAAAAATATATTTGAGTCATATAAGAAAATTTTAAGAGCAACAATTGATAGTTCTATATTACAAATAAGCTTAAATGTTAGAACGTCTTATTAATATATTATATTAATTCTAATAAGCTTACTTCGTTAACTTCAGAACGTAGCCTATTTTAATGATAACTTATTAATATGTATCAAGTTGCTTAAATGTTAGTAAAAATTATAATTATTTGATCTAAACCTGACTTTTATGCATATTATTAGCAACATTTTTGTTTAAATAATCAGACAGTCATTATTAGTAAAAAGTTTTTTAGTTTATTCGATTACTGTACTTCATTTAAACGAACGCGCCCTTTAGTGATTGAGATGATCGATTTGACAGTTCAAACAATTTGTTGTGTGCACGTGTGCACGCACCAAGCGCATCAGATCATGTTAAAATACGTTTTAGTTTTTATTTTCGGCCGGCACCCAGCGTTTACGTTATTTTGTGTGCGAGTGAAAAGTGATTCTCGTATTCATATTGTGTTGTGATTCAAAAGTGCATAATATAATAATATACGTACTGCAGTTCGCCTTCCAAATGGATGAGATATTGGAGCTTCTACGAGCCTGGGGACTCCCAGAGCTAGCACCATTTTTCATAAGTAAGTACTCAGTACCTACCTAGCTGCCTATAATTACAAAGCCTTTAAGGACCTATTCAAGAGTAGGAGTCCCGGAATACGGCATCCCTCCCGCCATCCCGGAATGCCGTACGGCAGCCCCCCTAGGTGCACTCCAACTCTGACCCAAGCCTGTCTCCAGAGTAAGGGTGCGTCTCCACTAAAGTGGAGCTGAGCTGAGCTAAGCTGAGCGGGGCATAAATTTACAAATCATCATGTTCCAGTAACGTGGGCCGCAGATATCAGGTTTCATGATTGCTCAGTTCATGCCCCGCTCAGGTCAGCTTCAGTAGAGACGCACCTTTACTCTGGTGACAGGCTTGGGTCGGCGAAGTAAGGTAGATTGCGGCAAGGTGAGGTAGCATGGAGTAAGATGATGCAAGGTGGGTAGGGTGAGGTAAGGTAGGGCTGGGTGGGGTAGCGTGACTAAGGGAGTAGAGTGGGGCAAAGAAGGATAGGGTGGGGCAGTGTATGTAGGGTGGGGTAAGGTGGGGCTGGTTGCGGCAGCGTGAGCCAGGAAGAAGTAGAGTGGGGACCTATAGGGTAAGATGGATTAGAGTGGGGAGTTTTGATAGAGTGGGCACGCTGAGTGTGTCGGGGCAACTAGGGTAGGGTGGGGCTAGGTTTGGCAGGGTGGGGTAAGGTAGTGCAAGGTCGAACAAGGTGGGAAAGGGTGGGGTAAGGTGTGATAAATGACACATAGTACGCACCTACTTATTAAATTTCTATGAATGTTGTATTGCAGGATATACCCATGCTTATTGACGACTTTCTCCAGTCAAATGAAAGCGGAGCGTCAAGTGGAAGTGGAATGTCAAGCGGTACCTGCGTTCACAAAAACCAGCGAACGTCACCAATCTCTTCTTTAATAAGTGATGTCGAAAATAACGTAAGCACATCTACATGTTTTTTATCTAATTACGCATTGTAAACCAAAGTATGAAGCTGCTTTTAATGATGGAGATCTACTGTGAAGGTTTTTAAGTAATGTGATTTTGCAACAATTTTTTTTGTGTTACAGGATCTTTTTGAAATACTGCAAAACAATGTAGAAACAACGGGTTTATTGCGATATAAAAGCAAATCTTTAGAAATTGAAAACGAAAGAAACCCTTTGGCTGCAACAATTTCTTCAAAATTGATTGGAACGTTTAGTAAAAAAAAGGCGATGAAAGACGATGGTTTCTTGGCACAAATTATTGATTTGGCAAAAGGTTGGTATAACAAACATTCAGACATACTTATTTTATTTCTTTGACCATCGATTGTACCCAAAATAAGCTCCGGAACTATTTACAATTTATACAAGTCACAATAGGTTTACTCATTCTAAGAAAAAAAAACCAACAATAAACCTACACAAATGAGACTACATATTACGATTTATAACACTCATTTTTAATTCGAACTATACTTATACTAAAAGCATTTTGCAGAATTCTTCTAATTTAGTGTACCTACTAATTTAATTTGTAATTTTAGATACAAACGAAGAAAACAGGAACGAAGGAAGTTGCCTGAGCTTATTAGTCCCAGTATGGTGGCATTGCCCGGCCAGTCAACCTCCAAAGTCCAAGAAACGCAAGGACAAAAGGTGGAAGCCTACAAAAGCAGAATGCAGGAAGCATTCATCCATATTGTACACGATGATGAGTAGGTATACATACACCATATCCCCGGTGAGTTTGGGGCAAGGTTGAGCAGGTGGGGCAAGATGTGGCATGGTAAGATTTTGCCCCACCCTCTGCCAGAACATGCCCCATCCCGCCCGATCTGGCTCACCCTCTGGGACAAGGTGTAACAGTATAGGGCAAGTTCTGGCAGAGAGTGGAGCAAAATCTAACCATGCCACACCTTACCCACCCTGTCCCATCTTGCCCCATCCTCAGCGGGGACACACCGAAGTAGGTATGTTTAAAATCAAGTTGTAAGATGAAACGTGACTAGTGTATGTAATTTTCTATGGTACCAATGTTTCATAAATATGAGTAGAATCACTCTGCAAAATTTGCGCACTGGTTAACATTGTATATTTTGTTACTTTATTTTATAAGTAAACATGTTTAAAAAGACCTAAATTGTTTGGTGGTTGTTGAAGACGAGAAAATGAACATCTCGCACTAGCCAAAAACTGGTATTTGAATTAAATACTATTCAGCCTTACTTAGGTATATTATAAATGAAAGAAAGTTATAAATGTAGCAGTAACGCATTGCAATACGTTTTGTGATTTTAAGCGGTGTAGATTAACCTAGCTCGGCAATACTGTGTGATATGATTGGATAGAACTGAATCCACCTAAGAATTAGACATACTATAAGTATTGATCTGTACTGAGCATTGACTGATTGTTTTATTTTTCCCAAATTTTGATTCATACTAAAATAATAAACAATGCTTACAATGAATAAATTTATGTGTTTTTTTAGTAAAAAAAGTTCCTACTGTAGACTACGGACGATTTTGCGAGGACACTGCGCGCGCTTTTCATAATAATCGTGATCGCGAAAAGTGCGCGCAGTGTCCCTCGCAAAAACGTCCGTATAGTCTGCGGCGGCCCTAATTCTCATATGGTATTTCTGGCAACCCTGTAAACTTTTACCCAATAAACAGGTACATAATTGAATATAATATGATTCTGGTAGTTTCAAATAAGAACACTTGATTACACTAAAACAGATTTAATTTATTTTAAATATTTGGAATAATAACACTGAAAACACTACACATTAAACTCAAACACTATACTTGTTAGATCAAAACAAATATAATAATTAAGATTGATCATGTATCTGTCAGGTTTAACAATGTTTTACGTTCAATTCTTATTACAAAACTAATTAAATATATCACATTACTTGTTTAAACTATACATAACTTAGTAGAAGTTAATGAAGTACAATATTACAAGCGATTACGCATTTTTTAGCTGTAATAAAGCTAAACATGAGATTAAACTAATAACTTGTTATCCTATACAATTTTTAATTGTACAGTCAATTTAGTATTTACTAGGTCCAATTAAGTTAAACATTTGATACCTGCCACAAACCTAATAAGATCTAACAAGTCACTCGCTTACACCGTACATTACTTCACATATGCAATTAAGTTACCAAATAAAAGTCATCACACAAATTGTTTAATATTATCAAGTCTTAACAACATGCATAAAGGGTAGTTGATAACATTCACAACCAGGCATGGTAAAGCCTACAATTTACTTATTTTAATGTAGTACTTTACTAGGACAGTTTTCGTAAATAAGAAGGCTTGATTGCTGGAATCAAAAAACTTCTTTTGCTCGTATATAAACATTTTACTTGTTCGCTGCAAGCATTTTCTTAATGAATTCAAACGTTTTTTTTCTCAGTGTAGGTTTAGTTATTTACATTTACTTACTACCTAAGCATTCCATTCCATCAAATAACATCAAATCCTAAAAAAGTCGATAACTAGTAACCGCTTTATAAAAAACAACATATAGATACTAGATAATAGCGATAATACTAATAATTCATACATATAAAATGAACAAAAAATCACCTTCCTCCCTAACCGTTCCACATAAAAAGCTTACACCTTGTAAACATACCCCTAATCAAGTGGAATTAACACGGCGGATAAAAACCTTTTAAAAAACGTGAGAGATAGATCACTATCGTAACAAAAACGCGCCCTTACAAAATAACGCGATATGTGAACCAAAAAACACCCTCTAGAAAATAACGCGCGATTCGAGTAAAAAACACCCCTCGAAAAATGCTACTGGCTGACACGGCAGAGCTGGCAGGTTAAAAAATGCGGTAAATCGTTTTATCGTTTTTACTAACCTGTCTCTTTGAATTTCGACCCCAGAATGAATACCTACCGGGTAAGTAGGTCTTGTCAATTTACGCGCAGAGGGTGCTTAATTTTTAAAATTGTTTTTTGTTGTTTTTAGCGCGCATAGAATTGCTTATTTTGAATATGTCACCGTGAAATTGCAAACAACGCTAGATTATAATATATCTCGCTAAATTACAATCTGTCGAAATATTGTAAGACATAAACACGGATCACAATTTAACGTATCAATTTTCAAAATATTACAATATTATGAAGTAAAACAGTAAAACTGTCAACTCGCGTTCTGATTGGTCGAACCTCATGTATATCGCGCAGCCATGTTTATTTGACAGCTGATCGTCATTTCGATGGGTATCGAACGTAAACAAACAGTGCTTAAGAGATTATTTTCTTATTTAATTAGTTTATATGAGCAATTTTCAACACGAAACTATAATAAAATGGAACAAAAACGGTTTGTTTACGCTTGAGAACCAACGAAAGCAATCAGCTGTGAAACAAAGATGGCGTCGTTGGCGACATGATGCTCGACTTGACCAATCAGAACGCGAGCTGCGTAATCGTATCACAGTTTCACGGATTTAGTTCGTTATATTGTAATCTACTGAAAAATTATACGTTAAATTGGAATACGAGTGAATGTGTTACAATATTTCGACAGATTATAATTTAGCAAGATAGATTATAATCCAGCGTTATATCCAATTTTACGGTGACAAATACACTACATAAGGTAAGTTACCTTCACTTTAATGTAGTGAGTACGTTTATTTATTTTATTGTAACATCTGCACAAAAAACTGGACTAACCGTAACCTTGCCTTACACTGTACTAGTGAAGTGACTGTTATATCACAGTATCAATGACTTTCAATATAGTTTTGGTTCAAGCAGTTTCCATTCGTGTCAAAAAAAAATTGCTTAAATAACCTTGCGTTGCAGATTTGCAAAGCTTTCCGTTTCGTTAGTGCTTTACAAAAAGATCAATATTGTTCACTTTCAATGGCTTTGTTTTGTGCAAGTCCTTCCCAGAACGCACGCAAAAATCTGCTAACTGCTACCGATTTTATGACGCACGCTCAAAAGAGCTTTTGGCAATAGAAACTTTTACTTTTTTTCCGCAAAAAATGGTCACTAATTCCTGTAAAGATTTATCTATAAAAATGTTCGTTGAATGCTTTTTAGCGAATCCAGCTTTAAGCCTCATCATCAGGAAAAAAGTAGGTATCTACGTTTTTGCTTTTAAAATTGATAAGTCTTATGAAAACTATCGTTTTTTTTTTCTAACACATCTAGGTAATATTAAGAGCGCAAAAAACATTTATAAGTTTTTGCAGAAAACGAATTATTTAACAGAATATAATTATAAGACAAATAAATAAATTGTAAGAAAAGTAGAAAAGTATAGAAAAGCAATCAGTAAACTAAAAACTAAACTTTTAAAATACTGCCATCTGACGCCTCCTGAATTCAGAGGGCTCTTTGTTGACCTGGGGCGCCCCAAACAAAAAGGTAAAGATTCGGACATGTAGCTATTCGACACGAGGAAATAAATATTCAAACTAAAGACGTACGTTTAATAATTTTATATTTAAAAAAAACTTACTAAACAAACACGCATGATGCTCGACTCAACCAAATATCGTATTCTAAAAATCCGAGACATTGATGTTTTTGGCGACAGCTTTCGGGATTCAATACTTTGGTTTGGTTTTCGCTTTTTTTTTCATGATTTCGGAAGAGGAAGCGCGGCAGCTGCGTCTCGTGGCTTGCGCCCGCGCGCCTCTGATGGTTTTTGCACGCTCAACTAACAGCCATTTTTTTCATTAAAAATCTTTTTTGTTTTTCGAACGCTCATTCGAACGTTACGTTTTTTCCGTTTGAACATCGAATCAGGTGATACATGTGTTTGGTTTAAATTATTTAGATATACGTCACTTTTAAGGTCTTTGTGTTCTAGCTTCTCATTAACTACATTTACATTATTTACCATTTAATTTTATACAAATTATACAATTTTATTTTACTCATTATACATTTTTTTACTGCGAGTCGAGCCAGACATATCCATAAGAAGAGGTTAGGACATAAATGTAAAGAAACAAATTTTTAGCCTAGACTCGATTCCTAGCTTTACGTAACCGTATTTTTAATGGACTGACAAAATTGAGACAAAAGGTGCAATATGGCACTCTACGCGCCAATTTTGGCTACTGTACAGTCCACTGATGTAATTTATGGGGGTAGGCAGCTGAGACCGGTGGCCGCGTGGCGTTACGTCCTTTGCCTCACAAAAAAAGTTAAAACGCTCACTTTCATGGGTCACTTTGTTTGCACATACAGGGTGCGTATAGTTTTAGTATTTGTATTCTAACATCGAAGTTGTATGATGATAAATTATTTTTCAACAGGAAAACCAATTCTAGCTAATCCAAGAATGAATTCTGAAATTATATGTTTTAGATGTACCTATTTTTGCTGATACTGATAGTAGTATTTTTTACGATTATTTCACCATAAAAAAGTAAAAATTTATGTGAACTTGTTTCAAACAGTTCTGATATTCAGGATTTTATAGCAATAATTTATCCCGACCCAGTCAAAAAAGCTACAACCTGTATTTTTGCAAAAATGTGCTCCACTCTACACAATAGACGAGTGGACGTCACAAAACATGGCGAATTTTGGTCAGAAGGCTGCACACGGGGCGAAACAATTGCCCACCGCTCGCGCCATAAATTATAAAGTTATTTCTATTCACATTTTGAATTTGGAACACGCATTTAGCCACTCTTGCTTTTTGCCGCTACTTTTTTGCTTCCGGGCGCAACGAAACGAAAACGAACCGATGAATCGCCACGTGGCGATTGTTAACACAGTTGTTCTAGTCTAGTGAGAAGGAATTGTGTAGATCCTGTATAGGTACCTCTTTCAAAGCATAGTCTAATAAAACATGGTCTTACATTCCCAGAGAAACACTTGCCTACGTCACTAGTATTGCCACTTTATTTTACTATAATACGTGATGGGGTAAATTGAATCTCAGAAAAATTTAGATTTACGTGTGTATTAACTTGAACATTACAACAACACTAAAATTGTATTTATTAGTTAACAGTATCTTATACGATTTACAAAAAACATCATAAGAGTGGGTAATTCTGGTAACCCACAAGCATGATGACGTAGGCAAGTGTTAGTCACGTGGTTCACGAGTCTTGGAATGGAATACTAGGCGGAGTATCTTATTATACCATGTTTCAAAGGTTTTGTTATGAAATCTAGGACAGAGATAGATGACTTTAAACAAGCCTTAGCAATTTAGAAAAATTTCAGTTGTTCTAGTCTAGTGAGAAGGAATTGTGTAGATCCTGTATAGGTACCTCTTTTAAGGTTTTGCTATAAAATCTAGGACAGAGATGACTTTAAGCCTAAGCAATTTAGTAAAATTTAAACTACCTGCTTTCACAGAGTATAACTAGCCTCTTCAAACGACTGATCCATTTTTGGCGAATAATCTTCTTTGTTAATCTACATCTACACTAATATAATAAAGAGGAAAACTTTGTTTGTTTTTTTGTTTTTTATTTTGTTTGTTTGTTTGTATGTAATCGATAAACTCCGAAACTACTGGACCGATTTCCAAAATTCTTTCACTATTAGAAAGCTACAACATCCCTGAGTAACATAGGCTACTTTTTACCACGGGAAAATTCCTCATTCCTACGGGAAAACGGTTAGCAGCAGGAAAACGGGGAACTAAAGCAGATATTACCCAAATTAGCCAATTCGCTTTACCGATCCTCGCGAATTTTGGCACTGATATTACTATCATATAAAAGACGGACATGGTCAGCCCTCGAGGATCTGGAGTACCTGATGAAGACCACCAGCATCCCATATAAACTATAAGAGGTACGGTCATGGCTTCATAGAAAAAGTTGTTCACCATGACGGGCCGCTTCTGCTGGCACATGGTCATCGAGGATCTGGAGTACCTGATGTAGACCACAAGCATCCCATCTAAACTATAAGAGATAGGGTAATGGTTCCAAAGTAAAAGTTATTCAGCACGACAGGCTGCTTCTGCTGGCACATGGTCACGAGGGTCTGGAGTACCTGATGTAGACAACCAGCATCTCATCTAAACTATAAGGGCCTTACCACAAAAAAGTTAGACCAGTGTTGAACGCGTGTCTAGCGTTTTTTTTGTATGAAGTTTTAGTTTAGACACGCGTTCAACACTGGTCTAACTTTTTTGTGGTAAGGCCCTAAAAGATTCGGTAATGGCTTCAAAGTTAAAGTTATTCAGCATGACGGGCCGCTTCTGCTCGCACATGGTCACGAGGGTCTGGAGTACCTGATGTAGACCACCAGCACCCCATCTAAACTTTATTAGACTCGGTAATGGCTTCAAAGTTAAAGTTATTCAGCATGACGGGCCGCTTCTACTGGCACATGGTCACGAGGGTCTGGAGTGCCTGATGTAGACCACCAGCATCCCATCAAAACTATAAGAGATACGGTAATGGCTTCAAAGTTAAAGTTATTCGCCATGACAGGCCGCCTCTGCTGGCACATGGTCATGATGAGTAACTTCTGCTAGAATGGATTAATGGACTTTTTACTACGGGCAAAGATCCCATTTCTACGGGAAAACAGGTAAGTAGCAGCGAGTGAAACCGCTGGGCGGGCCGCTAGTTTAAAATAAACAAATTGTGAAGACACCTTCCAACAAAATCGACTAAGAAGTCATTAAAATATGCTAGGCTAATAGATAGATACTGTGATAGATACAAACAAATCAACAAACCTATATTTCACAAATTTAGCACACTTGCTTCAGAAGCTTGAAATGACGCACATAATGAAAATATTATTCCTACTTAGGTACTTACATTTTTACCCGACTGCCTCAGAAGGAGGGTTACGTTTTTCGAGAGTATGTATGTATGTTTGTATGTGCGTATGTATGTAGGTATGTGGACAAGAAAATTATTTTTCACGGGCTACAGCCCAAACGGATAGTTGGATTTTGACATATGAGGTGTCGTTAGATTCATCTCAGCAGCGCGAGTGACACTAGCTATATTAAAAAATTATAGATTCAAGATGGCGGATTTTTTAAAATTAACCGCAGTCGGGTTTTTGTTTTTTAACACATCTACTTGTTATGTTAGAAAATGTCGTAGAGCTACGTAGCTAGATACCTAAAAGGTAAGTGATTAAAAACAATTTGCAGCTAATTAATTAATTTTATGTAGATGGCTATTGTCAAAAAACTAACTGATTATTTATTTATGTGTGACCTAAGATCCGCATTTCGGCTAAGTGTTTACACTTGACATTCAAAATCTAGAACGTAATAAAGTAAAAAATTCATGTAGGTAGATAAGTCAAAAGACCTTCTCGTTCCAAGTACCTACTTAGTGAAATTTTAAACTACACTACCTATATACGGGGTGTAAGGGACGGTTTAACGAAAACTTTACAGGCGTGCTTAGACCATGAAATAAAATAATTTATTTTTTTATTTCTTTCCATACTAAGTCAGTCAGCTGATCGTGAATTTTGTATGGGAGGTCGGAAATTTTTGTCGTTTATCAACATTGGCTCTATAGTAAAAGTTGTTCAGCTTCATGGTCTGATCATGCCTGCAAAGTTTTCGGTACGCCCTGTATGTAGATAGATAGGTTGTAAAACTCTAAGACAGACTCTGAGGTACATCGGGTCGTTGGGCGAGTCGGTGTTCCACACGAAGAGAAAGAAAAATATCGGATACCTAGATAATATAAAGTACCTACGTATATTTAATGAAATAAAAATTGAATTATCAGTACTTATATTCAGGACAACAATCTCCACACGAGCTCTCTATATTTAAGTATATTCCTGTCATATTATCAAATAATTTTAGAAAGTATTTTCTTTTCATAAAAATAGTAAAATAAATATTATATACTTACATCCTTCGGTAGCATAATTATGTATGTAGGTTATGTTAAAAATAAAATTCCATTATTTAAACAACCGGTATGAAAAGCACGTTGTTCTTCATGTGAACTTATAATTACTATAAATAATATACGTAACAGATGGTTATTTACACAAAGAACAACGATAAAAAATATAAAAATGTATTGTTGCTTCAACATTTTTATTACCTCAATATATACTTCTGCTTTTTTACATTTTCAATTAATAAGTACTAACATAGGTAGGTACATTATGTTAATTTATTATTGAGTTAAAATATATTATTTTTATTTTAGTACGTATAAAATTAGATCATGTATGCATCAACATAATTTGGAAGTTTATTAAGTTATTGGTTGGTTAGTAATACGCGAAAAATTTTAATTATGTATCATACGGATCGCGCACAAAAATTGTCCAAAGTTTAAACTCAAACTCGAATCGAACGAGTTGTTTTGTCTAGGTGCCTGGCTGGAAATGTCTATGACAACCTTACAATTTCTTTCCACATTCTAATATTTCATTCTACATTCTGATATTCCCTCATACAATTCATGAAATTGAAAGTTCGAAATTATGTTCATAAATAAAAAAAATAAGGAAGTCACAACGTACGGCACGTGAAACATGACGTCACGTCGTTCCGTTATAAAAACAACAGCCTGTACACTTTAGTCACTCATTGACACAGGTGCTTTAGTTCTTTTCAGCGTAAGTGTATCGCGAGTATTTTTAACTAGAAGACCTCCAAATTCACCTACCTACGTCTAACCATCGCATGATGACTATGAAAATAATCAATATTTGAACATGTTTCTTTTGCACGGCGAGGAAGCGTGCATAATTGAAATAAGGTAGTTGAGTCGATTAACGCCTGTCGGGTTATATCGCCTAGGTTGAAAAAAATTGGAAAAACAAGAATAATTTCCTAAAATCTGCATGGAATAGCAACATTGTAGTGTTGCCAATCCGCATTGAGCGTGGTAAGCTTCTCACACGCGCGTAATACTAGTGGCCGCATGTTGTTCGTGGGAGGTGTTTCTGTTTGTTGCGCTTAAGAAAATACGTGAAATGATCAGGTAAATGTTTGATATCTTTCATGAACTATTTTAGTTAAACTATATATTTTGCAATCTAAGTTTCATTAAGCTTTATACAAAAGCATCACAGATATGTTTTAATCGAAAATCTTTGTTACATATGTCATAAAGGTTAATACCGCCTGTGCGATAATAGACACCTTATAGGCGATATTACCCAGCTGAAGGCGTAGTTACCCACCTCTAGGCGTTATTAACACCTACACGGAGATCCAAGAATAACTTTGCGATATTATGATTATTTTTTATGAAATGGTGGATAATTGAAACGACAGGTAGGAAGAAAGTTTTTTTTTTAATTTGGTTATTTTTAACTAGTTAGTTTTAGTATGGTAGGCGTAATTTAGACACTAGGCAGGCGTAATTAGGCTCCAAGTTTAATAGCGCCTACCGACGTTTTTTAGCAAAACCACAGAATACATAATAGTACAGGTACAGAAGACGCACTCCGCCATAGCGATTCAGCAAATATAAATCTTTACGCGCGATAATAAAGTACAATTTCCTTCGCGCCGGCTTTGGATACCTACTTTTATATTAGCCTACTCATCGCGCGCGCAAGCAAAAATGAGCCGAATGGCTGCGCGCGAAAGTTCTTCTGCCGCTAGCGCGTCCTGAAGGTCACAGTCAGCGCGCTCAGTGGGGATGTCACTTTAGAATTTTAAAGGAGGAAGGCAGATAGGTTCAAAAACTCTGACATCAGGGTTCATCAGGTCGTTGTAGTAGTAGGTACCTAGATGATAAATAATAATTTTATTACATAGCTAGAATCTATGTAGGTACCTATTTTCTTACCTTTCGATGTCACGCGGTAACTTGTGGAACTTGAGGCTTTTATCACTAGAATTATTCAAGCAATTAAAAGCAATGCAGTATTTTCTTATTCTCATTTTCGCGTAATTTACGTAAATTTAGTACAAAGAAAGAATTAAGAGCGGCAACGTGGGAGCGCGTGCGTAACGAGCGGCGTGCGGCAACCCACTGATTAACCTCCCCGCGGGTGTCGCCGCACGTACTTGTAAATCTATACCTACGCAGCGGAGTGCGCCAGGCCTGGCAAAACATCAATTTTTCATTCTAAAATTGCCTAATTTTATATATTTTTTATGTGTTTCGATGTCGTTGTAACAAAAAGAGTTACAAGTAACTATGACGTTAGTAATAAAATAATTTCTGTTATGATGTGTTATGAAATTGAGAAATGCATAATTTAAAAACAAGAAATGTACTGATTAGCATAATAATATGAAGACAGATTACCTTATACAATAATATTACTACAGAAATGATCTCAATTAGAATTTTACAGTCAAGTAATACTCATAGGCGAATTAAACTCCCACGTTGTTTAATTCTGCCAGCGCGACTGTGTTTTGTCTTTGGTTTTATTTCATATTTTAAAAGTATTATGTTACTCTGCTGTATGCTATTTATAAAAAATTTATTGAAATTATATGAAGCGCCTGTTTTCTTATTTAAATTGTTATCTTTTATGAGAAATATTTGCTTTCGAAGTTACATAGGCGGTAATTGACGAACTTACCTTATGTGCTTTTAAGGTTATTTTTAGACAAGAAAATATTTTTTGTCGTCTTTTTGCATGACTATTATGACTAAGAACTTAACATTTATTGCGATAAATTCAATTCCAAAGTTTGCAATGGATTTTCATCGCTTGGTCTACGTCCAATCTAAAGCATTAGTTGCTGAGAATAAGTTGCAAAACTATTCCGGTAGATACAGCCCTACCACGCGTTAGTGGTCAAGTAAAGATATACACTTGCTTAATTCGCAGGCTAGGAATGAGCCGCTGTAGCCCAAATGGTAGAGGCGTCGCAAGTACAGATGGAGAAGATCGCTGGTTTAAATCTAGCTTGCGGTGGAAAATAATGCAAGTTTTCCAAAAACTATACTTGTAGTAGGTACCTACCCACATCAAAAAAGTACCTAATGAAATATTTTATAACCTTTAATTCGCTTAGTAAAACACGGCAGTTACAATAGAATAGGTAGGTAGGTAGTGGCCTTATCGATATTATTAACATTTCCAATCGCAATTTCGATAAGACTCGGCCGTTGGTCCTTCAATCGGCTGCTGCCCAAAATTCCCATTTTCCGGTCAGCGCCCCGCGGGGTGGCGGCAGAAATATGCGCCCCCAGCGCCCCCGAGAAAAGCGCCCTTATCGTCGCGTAAAAAGTAATGCGGCCGGCCTTTATAGCAGTTGTGAGACACGCTCTTTATTACGAAGGGGCAGTCGGCAAGGTGTACACTGTAAACGGTAAGAGCGGGAGGTTGTCCAGTTAGTTGTGAATACTAGTAGATATTTCAATAGCTATTTATAAGTACCTAATGATGTTTTGAAATAAGATTACATAGCTACATTAGTTTTGCAAAACAGTTTCATTTTCAAAACCATCGCATTCAAGGTTCAGACTGATCTCTATTTTAATGATAGTAACCAACGAATTAATACCAATGTCTGATTTGTTGTTAGTTTGCCTTTGGATTTCTAGGTAGTACACATTATTTTATTCTAAGTAAGTATGTTAATAAGTAAATTATTTTTTACAGGCTTTTTCCTTCTAAGCAATTTCTTTATTATTAGTTAGATGGATAAGTACAAAATTGAAGTCCTCGTCCAAGCAATATAGGTAGGTATACAAAAACAAAAGTAAGTCCGTCACTAGTGTACCCCATCCGAACCGGGCATTATTCCCCCTCGCATAAAAAATGATTGTACCTTCAAATCTATCCCGAGCGAGTGAGCCCTCCCCCCGCCTCCCTAAGTCCGACCCTCACACCACCTATATGAATGACTCGGTATAAAATGGCGCTGCTTACAGTGGCGGTATAGAAAGAATTTGATTGGACGCAGAAAAAGAAGGCCTTAAAAAGTTTGGATCGATTGTATAAAAGATGATGTGAAAAATAAAGGCGTAAGTGAAGATTTGACTGCTGATAGAGATGAATGGAAGAAAAAGACATGTTGCGCCGACCCCGAATAAATTGGGATAAGGGCAGGCAGATGATGATGATGCCGAAAATATTGGAATACTCGTACATAATTATACTATCCAGAATCTTCTTCACAGTGGGTGGGACACATAATCTTCCAACGACCGCTGAACGCTGGTGTCAGAGTTTTTCAACCACCTACTACAAGTAGCAGGCCTCTGACATGGTGGTGCAACGACCAAACTATCTTTCTTACGAACAATCAGCCTACGGCCTAACCAGACTAGGAACAGATTCACAAAGTGATAAATTTCAACTTCGCACTAGGTACCGCCGTACGTACGTCCAAAACTAACTTCGTTGTTGTTTTTTGTAAATTAATTAAAGTTTCTGAATACCATTCTATTTCATATTTTCTATTTAATATTAATTAACTATTTGTACTATACTTATTAATAAAATTTACCTCGTTTTGTCAGTAAGCCAATATTTTACAAGTTTTATTTTTATAAATATTAATTTCCTTTTACATAACATATAAGGAAAATCAGATCAGTTACTAAGGCTATATTTTCTCTTTTGGAAACGAAATAATTACTAATTATTTATTATGTGAACCGTTAGTTACTATAAATGAAAGTTAATCAGCTAAAACCACATACGTACGAAACTACTTCTAATTAACCGCAAGTAGGTACAAGTTATTTCTAAAATTATTGTTGAGGTAATTAAGGTACCAAGTAATTGTATTTATTTTACCACATAATTTAAAATGTTGATAGGATATTATAATTTACGTAAAAAAATGACAATTAAAGAAAGCAATGTCAAATAATTATAATATTTATGTACCTGAATTGCCAGTAGGTATTTATTATAGGTACCACTAAATGTAAAATATTAATTGACTTTATTTTATGTTAAAAAATATAGGTAACAAATATAAAAAGCAATTCAGTGAAATTCAAAAACAGAAAAAAAACTGAGTATGACAATGGCCTGGAGGAAAAACAACGTAACTCAAGAAAACGTTATAATGTTTGTTCATAAAATGATTTTAAGCTTTCAGTTTTTAGGACAAACGAATAATCGATACCTAGATACATGCGGCAAATTCGAAACTAGGTAATTTGTTTTAAAGTTATTATCTAAAAACAATAATACTCGTTCGACGTTATTTGTAGCCAATCAAAATTAGTATCAATAACAAAACTTACTCAGGCATTTAAAAAACAGGACTGTTCAGAGGTAAATACCTAATGTAATCTTCTTTCAGTGGTTAAGAAAATTTAAACTACTGTTATAGTAATGTCACATTTACTGCATAATCTTCTCGTTTTTTATTAGAATACCTTATACAGATACAGTCTAATATACCTACTATGTAATTAGTTACACGTATCTAAGCGCCGCCTCTACGACGACGACGTAGAGACGCGGCGCCGAGTTAATCTCTCCTTAACTGCAGATATTTAAAAACAAATAAGAACTATTCTTTATGTTTTTAATGTATTTTATTTAATAAATAATTGGTCATTTTTGGTTTGGCTTGATTACATACTTTTTTATACCTAGTGTTTTTTTAGTGCGTTATTCAAATACTCTTATATCAAACCACGCGGTTGACCATAATCGACAGATTTTTGGCCGAGGTCAAAAACTCTACGTCGCCTTTTACGAAACACCCTGAGTAGACTAGGGGTGGCAGTATTCTTAGCCGCTACAACACGGCTATTATTACCTAATAATAAAATATCCTAAGTTTTTGTCCATTAGCTTGATGATTGGTAATAATAATATCATAATTTATTGTTTCATGGATTACATTTTCCATCGTCCGGCTCGATGAAATGACAAAGAAAATCGATAGCATGAGATCAAAATACAGTTGGTAATGAGCCGCTCTTTAAAAAAACACCGCATTAATCATTGTGCCGTTTTCAAAGGTACCGTAATCGGTGCCATAAAGGGATTAAGTAAGCACCATAATCAATAGAAACATTCTTATGTAGGAGGTAAAAGTAATTATTGAAAAACAAAAACATACAGATTAAAATTTCAATGGATCTCGGCCGCAGTAATTCTTTTTTATTTCTTGAGATTAAATTTTTCTGTTTGCTTTACGGGTTATAGTACCTTAGATATCTATTTAAAGATATTTTTCAGATTAGTCTGCTACCAAAACAAGCAACAAGCACAGTTTTTGCAGATAACTGAGAAAGTATTCTCATCATCATCATTGGCCACAGCATCTATGTAGATGATTGTTGCAGCGCTCGTGGGTTAAGATGATCTCCGACGGCCGCACCGTCGTTGATGGCTGTATAGTCCTATAGCAGCACGACATTTTTTGCCACAATGGTTGCAGACGAAACGCGACTCTGTCGGAGGAGGCATAGCACGGCGAATTCATTTCTGCTTCAGACTTTCAAGCCAGTCTTCGTCATGCTTCGCCATTCCTGCTTGGATATCACTGCGCCATTCAGGTCTCATTTCGGCGCGATTTTCCCAGTCACTCGTCTGTAGTCCGAAACTATGCATGTCACGCTTGCAGCAGTCTTTAAAGCGTAGTATTGGTCTTCCCACTGGTCGTTTGGTATCGGCAATCTGTCCTAGCATTACCTGGCGTGGCAGCCTTTCAGTACTCATTCGGTGAACATGACCGAGCCAGCGTAGACGACGTTGCTTTATCATGGCTGTTATACTGCAGCATCGCGTTTTTTCGAGAACGTTCTGATTGGTCATTCTGTCTTCCCACGTCACTCCAAGGATAGTTCTCAGGCAACGGATATGAAAAGCGTTAAGCTTGCGCTCTTGTTTAGCGTAAGTAGTCCATGTTTCCGAAGCGTATAGTAATATACTTAAGACGCAGGTCTGGTATACAAGGACTTTTGTATGAATGGTAAGTTTTGAGTTTCTCCATACGCGTGCAAACAGCTTTCCGAAATAAGTCGATGCTTTGCCAATCCGAGAGTCTATTTCCTTATCAGTCGTCAGAGCTGAGGTGGTTATGGAAAGTATTCTACGCAATACCTTTTCCACATTTTCTAATTAAAGCCAAGATATAGCTGAAGTGAATGTAAAATACCTCTACAAACAAACTACCTACCTTTAAGATCATATTCGAAACGCTTAGCAATTTTTTTTATCGTGTTATGATTGTGATGTTTGACGAAAATAATAGTAATTTGATAAACAATGGAATTTTTGTGCGGTTCCAATTCATATGTAACCTATTTTTTTATTTACCAATATGTACAAAATAACTAATTTATCGGTTTGTTTGCCTCCCGGCGTCACTCCAAATAAACAGTAGTTAACAAATATGACATAAATACAATGCACGTCCTAAAGATAGAAGATATTTTACAACATGCGCTTAATATGTCCTCGTAAGGACTAGAATCCTTTTTATAGTTCTAAATAAAGATCACATACCGACCCAACAAAAAAATCTGATCACCAAGAATAAATATCCACCATCACCATCCTATAATAAGTATCATATAAGTTTGATGTTTTACAGGATTTAAAGCCGCGACTTTGCCTTTTTGCGAATATGGAGGAACGGAATGGTCTGTCTGTAGGTCGATCCATAGATAGTTAGTTATAACTGTACCTAATATGAAAATTTTAATTATTTTTACAATTTCTCCAAGTATGAAAAACAGGTGAAAACGTTTTGGGTCTGAATGACTATAAAAAATAATACTACCTATCCTACAAAAACAATTAGATTTTTGATCCAACTCACTATCTTACGCCTGACGAGAAAAATTAAAAAGACCTATCGTATTTTTCCACAGCACTTGATTTTAATACTATACTGAATAGAACAGTTATGTCATTTATGCCGACAGATAGGTAAATTACAGATTAATATACCAATATTTTTACTTAGTCGGACATTTATCATTATGGGTACTTATGTTAGATATAGGCAGGCAGTCCCTCCATAAGAGAAACTGGCTTAACCCCATAATTACCAAAATTAATACCAAACATGACTGATATAATTAATAGAATTAATTAAAGTCATTCGATGGTAAATGGGTAGATAGATACCGTCAGTACCTAGATTCCTAAATTCAACCTAACCTTCCCATATTAGTTTTAATTACCATAAAAGGTAAAATATTTAATTAGTAGGTATCTATTCTATTATATACCACTTAATATTAGAAATTAATATAATGACGTCATAATATATTTTTATCGCGTTGTCTGTTGGTAATTGTAATTGGTAGGTAAATATAATAAAAAAATCTATGTGGAAAAAAAATCGTCATGAATTTATGACTTCAAAAATATATTGATATACTCTATTGCACAGCTTCGTATCGTAAGTACCTCTACAATACCTAATACCCACATCCTGAAAATGAATGCATAGTATCGCATACAAATTAAAAAAAAGAACAATGGTTTTATTTTTATATGTCTGGCCGCAGCTCGACATAAAACGACTAAAGAGGGCATTCTTTTTTATCGCGGCCCCGCGATTGGTGGATTTAAAAAGCTCAACAACGCCCCTTGGCTCGCTCTTTTTATAGCGGGGTTTTTTACAACACTGATGAGATGAAACTTGTGTGGTGTATAAAATAAGGGAGAGTCGAATTGAAAGATGAAAAAATCAATTATATAGGTACAAGGATATTTTATTTATCTATCTCTACATACTAGTATTTTATGACGATCTTGATGTTACTTGTAACATGTAGCTGACAATATTATGTTGCCGTGTTATCTGTTAGAAGATTTAAAAGCTCGTGTACTAGGTACGTAGAAGAATCCGGAGTTGATTCAGTCTTAAATCAATTCGGAGCCCCACTCAAAAAGAAGATGAAGTTAACTTTCATACTGTACAAAATAGGTAAATACCTACCTACCTAGACGAAATATTATAATGTAATAAGCTTTATAAATTATTCCGTCTGCCCAAATATGCAATCATAACAAATATAAACAAACATGAAAATCGCATTATGGCCGACAATAACACAATAGAAAAACAATCTCATTTCCCTGCGTATTAGATTTTTACTGTCTCATAATAACCGATACCACAAGGCCTATCCTATACCTACTATATCAAAATAATAGCTCCCACTGCGAGCGAGATTCTTATTTTTTTATTATTAATATCGCATAAACAATAACTTAATAAGTTACTCCCCTCCTACAGTAGCCGGGCTCGTATTGGCTCGAATAAAAATAGGCTGTGGGGGAGCGACAAGGACGCACGTATCTGGGTTTATAGCTGCCTCTTTTACTCCGGAAAACTCGTCGCCTTCAAACCTAGAATACATTTATCGATGTTTGGGGCATAAAAATTGACAGATTTTTTTCAGTTCATTGTCAGCCGTGACCGCGCGCACACGCTCCGCAGCAGCCTGAGCGTAGGGTTGTCCCAAAAAACGTTTTAGTCGTCTCGTGTTTTACAATTAATAAGTTTGTGCTTACTGACTGTTCAGTGAAAGTTAAGAAGCCAATGCTTCTAATTTGTGTTTGTGATTAAAAAGTTACAGTTTATTTTGGGGAAGGTGAGTTCTGATTTTATTTATGTTATTAATTATTTCATAATTAAATCTTTACGCACCTTACGGCATTTTTATATTTTTTAAATCACAAATACCTACCTGCACGGTAATTAATCACTATTCATAAACGAATCTAGCCCAAGTTATTATTGATACAGTTTGTTTATTTCCGGGTATCTCGAATTATAGGTATTCTCTACATATCGGATCAACGTACCTACATAAATACATACATGATAATATGATAACCTTATATCTAACACTTACTACAACAGCAAATATTTGTTGATAAACATTTGATCTAGGTACATAACACTTAGTAATACGAAGAAGATTTGTAACATGTATGAGTACTGGTATTCAATAACCTAAACCTAAATATTTGTTACCTACCTCTATAGCTAATTCAGAATAATATAATTTTGTGCTATTGTAATGCTATTAAAAGAAAGATAAAGTTGAAACAATTCTATATGTTTTGTTTAATTTGGGCATAATTTAATAAATATTTACCTACTATATTATTTTCCACTGATATAAGAAGAGATAAACTAAACATAACAGACGGCGCCAAAAACAATTGATGACATTAATCACTTACCACAAATGTTAAAACAATAATAAAAAATATCATAAATATGTAATTAAAACAATTGACCTAATCAGGCGTAATCTTTAGGAACATTACGTCTTGCTTACCTACGTGACCAATGCGAGTTGGTTTTTTCAATTTTCCATCGATACTAGCATATTTTTTTACTTGGCTCTGTAAACATTCAGTATATACCTACATAAATTGGCATTTATTTATTTACGTCAATAGGCAATAGGTAGTGACGTATATTTATAAAAAAAACGTGTTCAGCAGTTTTATAATTTTTTGAGATACAGCCTTATCTTTTACATTGTTGTCAGATGAGACAACATTGTAACTGGTATTTCTATAATTCTGAATATCGTTAAATATTGTAATCCATTTAACTTTTTATAATTTATATGATTAAATTCTTGTAAATAAGTGTAAAATGTATTAAAAATTGAATGTTGGAATATTTTAATGATATAAAGAGTACATTATTTCAAATGGATTTTTTTGTTGTAGGTATGCTAAGCTGCGCTTCCCCCGCCGGCATGCCGCCCGCGCCTCACTCCTCCCACCCGCAGGCATGGGGAGCCCTACTGCAACCCCCAAGTGTGGTAAGCTTCACTTCTGATCATAGTGCTCTTTTTAAATTTTACATTCATAAAGACAACCATATACAAACATTTCCAGTGCTCTACAACACTCCATCTTGTTTCTAGAAATCGGAGCCAATGGATGAAGGAAGCTACGCTAAGGACCAGACAAGCGGCTTTTACTCCGAAGGCTTCCACAGCTCATCTCCGTCGTCCTCCAGCAAGGACTCCAACGGGCACTCTCCTCGCAGCGTCGGCAGCGGAGGAGACCCCGCGCAGTTCTACGACAATATGCCCCTAAAAGCTAAGGCAAACCTCGGCATGCATCTAGAATCGTTCCGCAGTGGAGTTCCCTACAATCTACTCACACCGCCTGGGTTTGAAAACCGAGCCTCAGACGGACGTGGGCCTTCTCCAGGTTATGAATCCTCGTACTCACCGCGGGCGCTGGTTCCGCCCGCTCACGTGTCCACCCCTATACAACGTGGTGACGCTACTCCACCGAAATCGCCTCCCGGAACACCATCATCTCCAGACCGAGACCATGGCAGACGTTCTTTTGAACGATTCCACGACTCTGGCTTTGACGCGCAAGGAATGAAACATGACAATGAGGATACACATGACGGGTCGGGGCTAGACGATGATTACGACGAGCCCGGCCTACGAGTACCGGCAGTCAACTCGCACGGGAAAGTGAAAACTTTTAAATGCAAGCAGTGTGAATTCGTCGCAGTCACGAAACTTAGTTTCTGGGAGCACAGCAAGGAACACATAAAACCCGAAAAAATGTTAACTTGCCCCAAATGCCCGTTTGTTACTGAATACAAGCACCATCTGGAATACCACATGAGGAACCACTTAGGTTCGAAGCCGTTCCAATGCAACCAGTGCTCATACTCATGCGTGAACAAGTCGATGCTCAACTCGCACCTCAAGTCACATTCCAACGTGTACCAATATAGATGCGCCGACTGTAACTACGCCACCAAATACTGCCACTCTTTGAAATTACACTTGCGCAAATATCAGCACAGCCCGGCCATGGTGCTGAATTTAGACGGCACACCGAACCCGCTGCCGATTATAGACGTTTACGGAACACGCCGAGGCCCCAAACAGAAACCGATTTCGAAAATGTTTGAGCAGCACGCCAACATCAATAACAATAACCAACCCCATCACCCACAAGCCACGCACCCAATTTTCGGGAATCATTTCCCCGTCAACTTGCCCTATTTACCACCTTTGCTACCTCACTCATTTTTGTTTCCACCCAACAACAATTACGAACAAAGAATGTCCCCTAAGCAGGACCTTCCAGTTCCGGTTGAAAAGCAAATGACTCCGCCACCTTCTATCTTACACCAACGTCTGTCGTACGAGAGTCACAATAGCGTAGAATCTGGTATGACGTCACCTCCAGCGAAATCACCCGCCAGTCAACCACGCACGCCGACGACACGAGCTGCGACTCCAGTACAAACTAATGATGCTCTTGATCTTACGAATGCGAAGACAAGCGAAGCCGGTACGCCTCCTCCTTCAACGCCTGAACAATCTACTCCTGTTACTCCAACTACACTGAAGAACAGAAGAAAAGGGCGTGCCTTTAAGCTGCAGCCAGCGGCTCTGCGGCTTCAGCACGAGGATGAAAAGCGCGAGCCGGCGGCGGGTTCGGAGTCAGAGTCTGACGCGGAAATGCCAACGATGACTACTCAAAACTATCAATGCCAGTATTGCGACATCACCTTTGGTGATTTAACGATGCACACCATCCACATGGGTTTCCACGGATACAACGACCCATTCATGTGTAATAAATGTGGAGAGCGAAGTGCTGACAAAGTTGCGTTCTTCATTCATCTGGGCCGCGCTCAACACAACTAGTGAAGAAATTTCTTAAGAAATCTGGTTTTCTGTCCTAGTCAAAGGCCATTAGAGGCTAAGGTGTTACGGGTATCTTCTAGTTATGGATCATTTAATTGTCATAGAGATGTTCCTGTTGTAAACCCAAGATAATTGTAAACGTTAGTTAGACTTAGATGACTAAAATAAGGCCAAAGACTTGCTTGTATACGTTGTCGATTCGACTTCTCATAAATTGTATGTGAGGACCATTTTGTAGATATTTTTTACTTTTATTTATGTTTTTTTACTTCAATAACAATGTCATTGTAAATAATGTACAATTTCATGTAGCAGTAAAATTATGTCATTTTAGTGCTGTGTATTTTAGCATAAAAATGTGAAGCCCTGTGTTATAGTAGAATGTAGTATGTATAGAAAAAGTGACCAATTTATAACAAGACTGTTACAATCTTGATTTAGTACAAAATATCTAAGTAATTGTAACTTATTCGATAATTCGTTTGTATATTATAAGCGCAACAAAGAAAACTCAAAAAGTCATTAGAATCAGCTTCGGCTTCGTAAAAAGACCCGCAGTACCAGTTGTACCATTGGACAGTACCATTGATGGTACAACTGGGACAAAAAAATCCCACCTGTACCATCAATGGTACAACTGAGACAAATTTCGTCCCAATTGTACCATTGGACCAACAGCTATATAAGGTCCTATTAAATTCACTGCAAATATTTTTAGGGTAAGTTCTACTCGTGAAACTGAACAACTTTTCTTAGTAACATTTTTCCGGAATATGAAAAAAAAATTTGGACCTCCCATACAAAAACGTCCAAAACATGTTTCAGTTTCTGGTCAGTTTGTATGGGAGCACCAAATTTTTTTTTCATATTTCGGAAAAATGTTACTAAGAAAAGTTGTTCAGTTTCACGAGTAGAACTTACCCTGAAAACATTTGCAGTGAATTTAATAGGACCTTATATATAAACGAGCAAAAATGTGTATACATTATATATCGGGTGAAATTTTACTAGTGACCGATAGCGAAAACTCAGAACTGGCTGGTGATAAGGAACAACTTTCCCCAAGGAACATAGGTCGAAATACGAAAAAAAATTTTGGGCCTCCCATACAAAGTTGCCGATCAGCTGATTTGAATTACTATGGGAGGTCAAAATTTTTTTTTCGTATTTCGACCTATGTTCCTTGGGGAAAGTTGTTCCTTATCACCAGCCGGTTCTGAGTTTTCGCTATCGGTCACTAGTAAAATTTCACCCTATATAATCGGGATCTCCGAAACAGCTCTAACGTTTTTCACGAAATTTCATTATCAGTGGGTTTGGGGGTGACGGGGATAAAACATTTCCGAGATAAATGAGTTTTTAATTTGACAGCTGTCATCTGAAATGTAGGTCCCCTTAAGACCTACAACTTTCTCTAAGAAACTTGTAGTCTACAATGCATAGTTTCCGAGATAAATGAGTTTTTAATTTGACAGCTATCATCTGAAATGTAGATCTCCTCAAGACCTACAACTTCCTCTAAGAAATTTGTAGTCTACCATTTATAGTTCCCGAGATAAATGAGTATTTATTTTGACAGCTGTCATCTGAAATGTAGATCTCGTCAGGACCTACAATTTCCTCTAACAAAGTATTAGTTTAGCGTGGATAGTTTCGGACATAAATGAGTTTTTAATTTGACAGCTGTCAACTGAAATGTAGGTCTCGTCAAGACCTACAACTTCCTCTAAGAAACTTGTATTCTACCATGCATAGTTTCCAAGATAAAGAAGTTGTCAATTTGACAGGCTGTCATCTGAAATTTAGGTCTTGTCAAGACCTGGAAAATCTTAGAAATAAATAACTTTTAATTTGCCACTTGTAATTTTTTTTGTAATTATGACATTCCACATTTTAAACAATTTCATGAATTTAAAATTATTCGCATTTTACATTCATTGCTATAATTTCAATGTGCAACAACATTATTGATGTTAACAAGCGTTAAAGTTAGTATTTCAAAATGAATTTTCATAAATTCCGAAATACGAGTAAAGACGGGAGAAATTTGTTATACAATTTTTCATGGTACAGGTGGGATAATTTTGTCCCAGTTGTACCATCAATGGTACTGTCCAATGGTACAACTGGTACTATTTGATTGGCTTTTAGTTTAACTTTTAATTTAAGTTCTATTTTCAAAATGTACATTGTAAAACAACGGTGAAGTTACCTATTAGTCATAGAAATAAGGTCATATAAAAATGACAGACGATAGATTAGTCTATATTAACATGTATTATAATGTATTGATTCAAAGTGTATTTATTGGAATAAAATCTATCATATTTATTGCGTAAATTGTGTACATTACATAGTTTGATTTTGAGTATGAAACTGTATTTCAGTTCTCTATCACATACATACCAACATATAACATGTACAGCATAATCAGAAATTGTTCAACAGTTAGGTACAATTTCTTAATGTCTACCTACTCCGCATCTTCGCATACAATATTGAAATAACTTGTATTGTAATGTTTTTACCTGAATTAAACCCTTGTCAACGAAAACACAAATACATTTTTCTGTAAAAAATATTCATTAAACGAAACTCACTACAATATAGGTACTCGTACTTATTTATATTTAAATATGCTAAAAATAACGTTACTCTGAATATTTTTCACAGATAATTATTTATTACTTCTAAATATAGATGGCAGTGATGCCTGCGTACTCAATTGATATCGTTTGTGTGCTGAGTTACGGTGAATAAAATAAATGAGTTTTATAGAATTTTGTGTTTAAGTTTTATTAGCATTCATCTCATTTCACCCATTGTACCAAATAAGGGAGTTACATAATGAGCCTAGAATAAAACAAGAAAAAAGCGTATCGGAGAGCGTAAAAACACCTTAGTCATCTCCTAAAAAACCTATACAAAATAAATAAAGCGTTGCAAATTGAAGAAAACCTTAAAAACCTGTCATCATGACTTGACATATTTTTGTCTACGTTTGTTTAAATAGTTATTTTTATATAATAATACTGACAGCGATAGGTATACGAAACAGCACCAACACTGAGATTAAATATAAATAAATGGAAGTAGCGAAAAACATAGATACCTAAATAAGTATCGTAAGTTTGCTTAGTCTAACATTTAGTAGGTACTGTGTTTTTTTTATTTAATTAAATTATCTATAAAAGTACCTACCTGTTTTTATAAATTTTACCTTATTTTATTTTAATTGCACCTAAATTATTTAACCTACTCTTTCCAGTATGTCACTGAAAGTATTATAGGAACATGTCTGGTTTATTGTTTACTAGTGGGCAGTCCCGGCTTCGCTATTTTCAATTGCAAGAGTGTTGTTGTGTAAGAATATTGACAAGTGGTTTATATATTTTGCTGTTTTTTTTGTAATTAATAATGAGGAAGGTTTTTTTATACAGCCAAAATCTGTACATATTCTTGCAAGCCAACTGTAAATATTGTATGTGTTTTGAAACAGATCGCATATAAAAATCACGATGTTCCATACAAATCTTCAACCCCTTTTTACCCCTTTAGGGGTTAAAAATCGAAAATCCCTGAAACACGTATTTCATTTTTTCAGCTCTCTGATCTAATCGCAAATATTAAAACAGATCGCTTTTATAAAATTATGATTTTTCATACAAACTTTAACCCCTTTTTACCCCTTTAGGAGGCAAACTTTGAGGTAAAGCTATTTAATAAGGATATTTAAAAACCTGCCTTTTGACTTACTTTATATATTTAAAAAAACCGCATCAAAATCTGTTTAGGTCTTTAAAGATAATAAGCATATATAGGTACTATGTATTGATAATGTATATACACCTAGGTACTAAAATATTATTCTTAATTTATTCCTAATTTGGATATATTTTGTATGTACTCGCATATTTCTGTTTCGGTTTTTCCTGTTTGTCTGTCTTTTCCAAAAAATAACATACTATATTATCATCGAAACAATACCTAACGCGACTTCACGAAGGTGTCGTAAAAGAATGTGCATTTAGTTACAGTACAGTAGGTCCAGTAAAACAGTTGTCTGTCTGATAAAAATAACAAAAGAGGTTGCGAAAAGGTTTACTTTTTTTAAACGTGCCACAGACAAGACAATATATGCGGTATGAAACGGTAGCCGCTGGTAACAACTAGGTAATGGATAATTCTGGTACCGGTGCCTTTGATTTTTTATGACGCTATAAATTATATTTAATATATTTTGGAAGGGATTAAAATTTCTAACCACTATGAAATATAGGTACGGTATGTGCAGAAAATTTAGGTTTAAAATACAAATATGTAATATTTTATAATATTAATACTAAAACTTTAACGTTCAGAAGCCATCTAAAGAATGCCTAAGTCAAAATTCAGTTACATCTAAAAATATATAAATAGAAATTTTTTAATCGGCAAATAGAAAGAAAATTATTAATATTAAAAATTATAATATTAATTTTCTAATTAGTAGATAGAAATTTTTTAACAGGCAATAATACTTAATTTAAATATATTTTCCTACAAACCAAATCTGTTTTGTCACCAAAAATAAAAAGGAAGAACTAGGTCCAAAGATTCAACCCTTGGCCAAAGTTTAAATCCTAACTTCGGAAAACTGTTTTGATTTCTAACTTGTTTTTATATTTTAAATTACTTCAATGTATTTTAGTCATTTTGCTTGAAATTTAATTTAATATTCAGTACTGACCTACTGACTTAATCTTGAGTATGATTTGTTTGATAAAAATATGACAGTTTACTTAAAAAATCGTACCTATTGCGGTAAGGACCCCATAACAGTTTGTGACAGTATGTGTGAACACCAAAGTTTAAAAAGGTTTCATATTTGATAATTTATGAAAACATTTACATGAATTGGACAGCCAGAAAATATTCCAAACTCGAACTTAGTTATTCTTTTGTTTCACTTAATTGTTATTTATGAAGCGAGTATTTTTTACGGAACAATATGATTTTATGTCACCGTTGCGGGTAAAAACTAGCCATGAATATTTATAAGACGAGCATTCTTGGAGTTTCTATATTTGGCCCGATGTGCTATAATTGTACATACCTTTGTCATGCTCTTTTGTTTTTCAGTCTGCAGTTGAAGGCGTAAAAAATTTGTTTCAGGTCAAAACTGACTCAAATGAAAAACGTCGTAACTTCCTAAATATGTACCCGTGGCCACCCCTAGTTCACTCAGGGTGTTTTGTAAAAGGCGACGAAGAGTTTTTAACCTCATCTGAATATCTGTCGCCTATGACGATCAACTGCATTTAACGTGAGGCAGGCGGGCCATGAAACATGGCCAAATCTTTTTGCTACACTGTTATTAGTTCTAATAATTCATGTAGCGCCGACTCCAGCTGATTTGGGATAAGGGCAGGAAGATGTTCATGGACTATATTTTCAAGTGATGAACTTACAACGTTTTTGTTTTTGCATACAGAATGTTAATTTAAGCTAATAGCTTAAGCTTCAAGGTAGGTTTGGTATCGATAAAGGATGCCGTAAAAAATTTAAAAGAAAACCCAGACACAATATTTTTTTTACTTGGCTGACATTTGATTTAAATGCTTATATCTCAGCCGAAATTCGTTCAATCTATACCGAATACAGAAAATTATATTTGACTGGTATTTTTTTTTCAATATTTTTTACTGCATCCTTTATCGATACTTAACCTACCCTGAAGCTATTGCACGCATTTAAATTAACACCCTGTATAAGTATTCATGCAAACCAAGGGTCCATATAATTAATAACTAGCAATTGTTACTTATTTTTTATTTATAAAAACTGATAAAAACCTATTAATTAGTTTTCTACCTAGTAGTTTGATTACTAACACTTTCACTCAATTTTTAATTTCAGATTCAGACTTAGAGGGTACCGTTCGGTCAAATTGATGAAAGGCCAGGATTCGAGAGAAAATCCAGAAAAGCAGTACGTTCGATTCAGTTTTTAAGCCCTTTACTGTGGTTACCGAGACCTCAAAAAATGTATGTCGTACCCAAAGAAATGCTCTAGACCTACTATTTTTGTTCTAGATTTGATTGATCTGTTAAGGTAATAAAAAATCACAAAAATAGTACCTAAAAATAAAAAATAAAAATTAATTTTTATGTAACAATTACTACTATTTTTCTTTAGTTTTTTATACGATGTTCCTCTTTTAATTCTCGAGCGCTACTAATAGGTTTTAGCTGATTTACTAATTTTAATTCAACAAACCGGTCCTCGCGGTGAAACCAGCCTCCCGACTACTCCGATGAACCCGCTTATTTTTTTCTGCCTGGATCCTCGCCTTAAGTAGGTAAGTATTATTCGTATTTCCTATTTGTTTCTTAAAACTAAATGAAACAAATTGGAACTTCAAGGTTCTATACATACATTGTCTCTGTTCGTCCTAATGTAAACAAAGCATACGTACTTTATTTGTGTCTTTTAATATATTTCAAGGGCTTTCCAAAAACAGCCACACCTGTATGGAATATTTTGGCCTCGAAATATTCACATTCTGTGAATTCAACAAGCCTCATTTTTAAAAAACAAAAACCCGTTAAGTAATTTTAAAGTAGTTTTGAATATGACACTCGTGCTGGTGAGACGATTCTAACGACAGCTCATATTAAGTACCTATGTTAACATCCCCGTCAATCCGTTTAGGCTGTAGCCCGTAAGAAAAAATACTTTTCCAAATACATACATACAGGGTGTTAATTTGAATGCGTGCCATAACTTCAGGGTAGGTTAAGTATCGATTAAGGATGCCGTAAAAATATTGAAAAAATATCCCAGTATTTTTTTTGTTTCTGATTTATTTAAAGCTTTTTATAAGTCAATTTTTGACACTGTTGTTGTTTAGAGAGTGCCCGTACAAGTAGATTTGTCTAAACGACTTTGAGATTGTACGAATTTCGGCTGAGATATACATAGGCATTTGAATCAAATGTCTGCCAATTAACAAAAATAAAATTTGACGGGGTTTATTAAAAATTTTTATATACGGCATTCTTTATCGATACTAAACCTATCCTGCCTGAAGCTATGGCACGCATTTAAATTTGTATCTATCTACTATCCGCGCGCGATACCTATGATGGCACTCCCATGTCATATCATAATCATAATTATATTGTCTTTGCTTTCATGGCATGGCATAATGGCATTTAAATGCCATGAGTTTGCACGCTGACTTTAAATGCGTGCCATAGCTTCAGGATAGGTTTAGTATCGATAAAGGATGCCGTAAAAATAATTGAAAAAAAAAAACAGGAATAAAAAAAAATTTACTTGGCTGACATTTGATTCAAATGCCTATATCTCAGCCGCAGTTCGTTCAATCTAAAAGTTGTTTAGACGAAAGTAGGTACTTGTATGGGCACGGGCACTCTCTAAACTATAACAGTGCCAAAAATGTATTTTTCAATAAAAAAAGTGTTGACTAAATCTGAAAAAAAAAATTGTCTGGGATTTTTTTAATATTTTTACGGCATCATTATTCGATACTTACATCATTAACCGACCCTGAAGCTTTGGTACACATTTAAATTAACACCCTGTATGTATACTCAAGAAAAACACAACACTCCTGTCTGAGGCAGTCAGATATAAACCGGCCAGGAGCGTGTCAGACAAGCCCACATATAGGGTTTCGTAGTCACCGTTTAAATATCAGGTTTTTCAGCGTTACAAACTTAATATTGTTGCTGGTTTGTTTGCAGCTGTATGATGACCAACCGCAAATAAAAAAAACTCATTTTTTTTTTATCCTTTAGGGGTACAGTATCCGTTATAGTTTTCATTGTAACTTCAGATTGTAAGCTATATTCCATATTTTTTCAAATTTTTAGTATTTATACTATACCTTAGAAGTTACAGCTGTAATAAATTATGGGTCAAAAACGCCCCCTTTAAAAGCAAATATCTCGTTACACAAACATCTTAATACTTAGTGACTTTGATTCAAAGAAACCTCCCCTTAGTTTTAAAAGACCTATTCAACGATACCTTACTTAATATTATAGGAGAAAGTTTTTTTTGACCCCCTTTCACTTGTATGGGAGGGGGTCCAAAACACATTTAATATTTTATTTTTTTTATTTTATTTTAATTTTTTCTCAACATTTCTATATTTGGGTCAACACGATCTATCTTCACACCAAATTTCATGTCGATAGCTCTAAAACTGACGAAGATATGAGGGCGCGGCATACAGACAGACAGACTTGACGAAATGATAAGGGTTTCTAGTAGACTACGAAACCCTAAAAAGCTGTAGGTAAGATTAACAAAAAATTGTACTTACCTAATTAAATAATAAATTTATACTTTAAACACAGTGCTAACACGTGTATGTTACATATTCAAGTACTTACCTATAGATGCGTTGCTAGGCTAATTTAATTTGCAATTATTATTTTAATGTTTAAAATTCTCGTTTGAAGGTGACCAAATTACATAAAATAAATAAAACATCCAGGAAAATTTTAAATCAGTTTAGTTTTTACAGACCAAATTACAATTTTATTCGTATGCCAGCCGCTAGGTGACAACCTAAGTAATTTAAGCAGAAACATGGTCAAACTGAACATAATTCACTGCTGAACATTAAATTTCTTGCCGTTTTTGTAATGTTAATTTGTAAATCTTTTGATTGAATGAAAATACTTAAAAATACTACTACATAAAAATATCTAGATCGCATTGAGTAGGTAGGTTCAAGATCGCAACGCTTCTAAGAATCATGGAGCCCTCAATTAACAAAAAAACGCCGCGTCATCTCATTTCAAACCTATTCGCTAAGTTGGCCTTTTATTGAACATGTCCTTTGCTTTTTTATAACCTCCAAGAGTTCCAAGTAATACGTGCGATATTTTACCAGCTATTGAGGTACGGTATGTATGGTAGTCTGGGGTCCGCTAGCCGAGTGATACCATTGTATCCTGACCTAAATCCAACGGATGTTGCAGTTTTGGTACTCCAAAGAATAAAAAAACGTATAAAAAGAATTCGGTTTAACTCTGTAAGAGGTGTAGGGAACAGATGTGCTGTGGAGTAGCTACCGAAATATTTTAGAGTAGGACGGAAATCACCGACCTGCGTAGGTACGTATTCATCACTCAGTAGTAGATTTTTTGTACCTAATAAGTATTAACTAAAAGAGAAGGCAGGTGTGACAACCTACAAAAACCTGAAGGAGGCTGTCCACAGAATAGAAGATTTGCGATCATTACACCAACAAGAGTAAAAAACTCTTAGATCATCATCAATGAGTTATGAAAACTTGCGCGAAAATCTGTGATGTCAAGAATAATCTGCAACTGAAATAACCATATCCTTGTTTTTCGGTTAATTTTCGGTTAAAAACAACACATGCAATACAAGTTCCCCTGGTCTGATCTGCCATTCATGTCTGACAATCGCGGAATTTATGTAAGTTGTCAGATTTCTTACCAATTTACAATTATGCAATCAAAGTTACATATACGCAGAATTTGACCCACATTTTACAACCGTCGCGCGTCGTCGAATCTATTCTATATCTTTTTTATTCCTTAGTATTTTGCTGAATAAATCCATGAGTCTGCCACAATCATGAATCAGCCGGTGCTTTTTTGCAAGGTTCGTGCCACGCAGGTGTCGTTCGATTTTTGAAAACCCTCAAAAAACCTGCAGTAATCGGTCTTTGTGCGCACAATGATACTCGTAGGTAGAGGATACATTCATGCGCATGCGCATTATGTGTAAATGTATTCGTCTGGCCGTTCTTTAACGTTTTTGGAGGCAGGTAGGAATTTAGGCCTTTGAAATCAGTCCGGATTCTAACTGTGGAAAGAGCGCAATACCTCACGTCATCACCTTGTGTAGCCAATGTAGCTATTAAAGATGATAAAGACAATTGCGAACCAAAAAGCAATGTTTTTGCTTAGGAATGGACGCGGGAAAATGATAATTTTGTAAAGTAAAATATAAATGGAGCTACTTTTTTAAACTGTAAAACAAAATCCACCTAAAACTGCTCCACGTTCGCAGAATTTGATTTTAATGGTCAAAATGCATCGATTATATCAAATCTTTTATTTATATATTTCATCCCACATTCATCTATCATGGCGGCGCCAAGCTTTTGGTTTTTTAATCGATTTCATTTCCCTTACAAAACACCGCTAATTTGTGATTCTTCACACACACCTACTGAATACTGCTCGTAAAAAGATCCACCTTTTTGCAAATTTTTTGCTTAGATTGATGATAGTTCGGAATTCGGGTAGAACATTCCCCAAATTTTTGAAAGAGGAGGTCTCCATCAAACAAAGTATGGTTGCAGAAACTACTCTTGATTTTAAGGATACCTCGAGACGACCCTTTATACTGTCTTTTCATACAGTAGGTAAGAATTACTTGTAGTTTCTAGAGACGTCAAGACGTAGGTAGGTATCTTTTAGCTCTCTACATTTTCATTGATGGCTTTGCGAATTCGATTTCGCGACCATATGTTTCCAGCAGGCACCTCTAGGGACCAAAAGTGACCGCACAAGGGCTTGTCCTTCTAAGTATAGTTACATAAAAAAATTGAATTACGAAATAAAACCCGTAAGAGGCGGATCAGGGCGGCACGCTCCGGGACCTCAAAACCGGCGATTTTTTTACATTACTTTATGCTTTTTTTCTCAAAAACCATCTGTTGTTTGACCACTCATACGGCACGGTTTTTGTCCTTCTGTTAACCGATACTATGATTGAAGAGGATTGTCCAGAAGTGCATAAAAATTGGACATTGGGAACAGATGTTTTGGGAGGTAATTTCGCATCTTGATAAGTCTACCGTACAACCTGCTTGTCTCGTTTGGGTGTCTCGTTTATAAAAAGGAGGCGAAACTACTTTATCTGAATATTGCTTATATGTTGCTTTTGTAAGTAGGTATGTAGGTAAATACTTAAGTAGGTACGTTACGTGCATAACAGAATTATGGATATTGAACTGGAATTATCAGGTTATTTTTGCCGGGCCAAAGGCCAATATCCAATCTGGAGTAAAAGTAGAAAATGACATAGGACTTTACCATTGGACATTTTAAATTAGGGTTTTAAAAACGCTGAATTAGCGTTGAGGCGCAGAGAAAATAGTCAAGGTTCAAATTAATATAGAAATAAGTCCTGATTACAAAATTATTGTTTAGGTCCTTTTTCACAATATTAAATTTTAAGAATTAGAAGTACGACACACTTTTTGGTACAAACTTGGAAACCCACAATCTTCTGATGCAAAAATGCACATATTCTCTACAAAAAACAACCTAAGCCGCACTTAATCCCCAAAACAAGCGAAACCAAGGGATGTTATTAAAATAAAAATATATTCCTTCTAGGAAGCAGACACTTGCTCAAGCCAGAGATTAATATAAAAACCTCTGTCACATGCTTGTTTTTTTATTATCATGGGTCCTTTTATTTCATTTCGCCACGTGTTTGAAGTTTTTTCGATATGAGGAAGGCAATTTTTAAGATTTCTTTTTAGGTGTAGGGGCGGTAAAAAAAAAACAAATGAAGAATATAAAAATTTAGAGAGCTAGAGTTCGTTTCAGTATAAAATCAGTCTGCTTCAGTGAATCATGCATGGGAGCCCACCATACAAATGACAACCTGTGACTGCCGCAATTTGCTGCGGTGACACATGCCATGCCACTGTTCTTGTATGGGTTTTTTGTAAATTCCTGTCAACGAAGAACCGGGTCCGGAAGAAAACGGAATAAAAATGCGTTGGATGTGAAAACTGCCTTTCTCCAATTATCTACCTACATTTTCAATGATACCAGGCATAGGTAGATAATTCATTCATATTTGAGTAGGAAAACTGTATCGAATAACAGTCCGATAAACCCGAAGAATCCTAGTGTTAGAGTGTCCAGACAATCAGCTGGTTCAGCTTACAAACCGGGCAGTGATGAAACAACTTTGTGTCTACCTTTCCTCCCCCTAGAATGAAGCAAAGGCCTTCGGTTTTGAGATCAAACTCAAACCGCTTAACTATGGGGTGTCAGACAAAATTATGAAAATGATACAAACTCTTTCAATATTAAATTTTAAATTGTCTTGTTGATCTAATAAAAATTTTGTATTGAAGGCCAGATTTTTACCCGACGTTATGTTTTTCGAGAGTATGAATGTGGTCAAGAAATTCTTTTTCACGGCCTACAGCCCAAACAGTTGGGCGGATCTTGACATACCTACCTACTTATAAGGTGTCGTTAGACGATGGTTATCATTATATTTATTTATCTTAATTCAACATGGACGATTTTAAACGCAAAATATTACTTTGTAACAACCACAGTCACGTTTTTGTTTTTAAAACATCTGCTTTTTATTTTCGGGAGTTATTTTGATCAAATAATCCACATCTTGTGGTCTCTATATCAGTTGCGCAATCGACACGCGCGAACATCACCTTAAGGATTATGAAATAATCTATAAACCGTACAAAACACGTTTTACGACTTGTTAAACTTAATACTGTTGATACTATCTTCTTACCTGTTTAGAGGTTTCTTGTAAAAGATAACATAATTCGACTCTTGTTATCGAATTATTAAGCTTTTAGCTGGGAGATAATCAAAACAAACTATCTCTGACGGTATGGATTTTCAACATTAAATACGAGGGGGCAAACTCCACAGAATAGGCGCGAGACGCGACGCCCAACATGACATCTGTCAGACAAGCGATCGTCAGCCTTTATCCATAGGAAGCGCGTCTGACGTGTGTAGCTTTGTTTCTTATGTTTCATACATTTTAATGTCGCACGTCCTACGTGTCCGACGATCACGTGTTTGACAGATGCCATCTTACGTCTTACGTCTCAGGTCTACTCTGTGGAGCTTGCGCCTTAAGAAAATAATAATTTAGCTGTGGTAAATAATTGTTATTAAAAGTACCTTTTGAAAGCACCTAATACAACCAACTTAATAATAGCAAGAAATCTAGGTAAAAATGCGAAAATTATAGAATGTATGAAATATGTATGTACATACTATGACAACTCAGCGCAAAATGTCATTGACATTATATTTAGGTACCTATATGATTTGTTAGGTATCTATATGATTTGATTTTATATACCTACCTACCTAAGTACCTACCTAATGTAAAACAGAACTTACCTATACTGCCCTCATAAGCATAAGCAACGCACTTGCATTCCGATCGATTTCGAGAAATGGCGCCATAAAGTTTTTTTTTGTTTTTTACGTGCACTGCCGAAACTATTACGAATATGAAAATAATTTTTACTTTTTACTTTGCACACGATCGTGTACTTTACAGAACATGGCCTTTTCTTGTTCTTTTTATTGTTATAAAGTTAAAAAATAAGAAAAATGTTATTGCCTAGTAAACATAATTGAAATGTACGCATTTTATTAGGCATAACAATCGCAATTGCGTCATTTGCGTCGCTTATGTCTAGGAAATCTAATTGCGCTTTTTATAATTAATAGATAGAGTTAGCCCATCTGCAGCAGAGTTCTCTGACATGGTTGCAATGGCCTCTGACATGGTTGCAGAGTCCTCTGACATGGTTGCAGAGACGTCTGACATGGTTGCAGAGACCTCTGATATGGTTGCAATGACTTCTGACATGGTTGAAATGACTTCTGACATGGTTGCAGAGACCTCTGACATGGTTGCAATGACCTCTCACATGGTTGAAAAGTCCTCTGACATGGCTGAAGAGTCCTCTGACATGGCTCTACAGTCTTCTGGCATGGTTGCAGAGTTCTTTGACTCGGTGGCAGAGTCCGACATGGTTGTAGAGTCCTCTGACACGGTTGCAAAGTCCTCTGACATAGTTGCAGAGTCCTCTGACATGGTTGCAGAGTCCTCTGATATGGTTGCTGAGTCCTGTGACATGGTGGCTGAGTCCTCTGACATGGTGGCAAAGTCCTCTGAGATGGCCGCAGAGTCCTCTGATATGGTGGCAGAGACTTCTGACATGGTGGCAGAGTCCACTGACATGGTAGCAAAGGCCTCTGATATGGTTGCAGAGACCTCTGTTCTGGTTGCAGAGTCCTCTGACATGAATGCAGAGTCCTCTAACATGAATGCAGAGTCCTCTGACATGAATGCAGAGTCCTCTGACATGGTTGAAGCGTCCTCTGACATGGTTGCAGAGGGCTCTTAAAATCGTTTCAGATGTCTCTGACTTGGTTTCATAGTCCTCTGATATGGTTGCATTGCAGAGAACACTGCCATGGTTACAGAGTCCTCTGATATGGTGGCAGAGTCCTCTGACATGGTCGCAGAGGCTTGTGACGTGGTTGCAGTGTCCTCTGACATCGTTTTAGAGACCTCTGAAATGAATGCAGCGTCCTCTGACATGGATGCCGAGGCCTCTTAAAAATTCAGAGGCCTCTGACTTGGTTTCATAGTCCTTTGACATCATTTCAGAGGCCTCTGACCTGAACACAGCGTTCTCTGACATGGGTGCAGAGGCTTCTTAAAATTATTTCAGAGGCCTCTGACTTGGTTTCATAGTCCTCTGACATAGTTGCAGAGGCCTCTGACATGAATGCAGAGTCGTTAGACATGGTGGCAGAGTCCTCTGACATAGTTGCAGAGTCCTAAGACATGGTTGCACTGTCTTCTGACATGGTTGTAGAGGCCTCTGATATGGTTGCAGAGGCCTCTGACATGGCGGCAGAGTCCTCTGACATGGTTTCAGAGTCCTCTGACGTGGTGGCAAAGTCCTCTGACATAGTTGCAGAGTCCTCTGACATGGTTGCAGAGTCCTCTGACATGGTGGCTGAGTCCTCTGACATGGTTGCAGAGTCCTCTGACATGGTGGCAAAGTCCTCTGAGATGGCCGCAGAGTCCTCTGATATGGTGGCAGAGACTTCTGACATGGTGGCAGAGTCTTCGGACATGGTTGCAGAGTCCTCTGACATGGTGTCAGAGTCCTCTGACATGTTGGCACTGTCTTCTGACATGGTTGCAGAGTCCTCTGACATGGTGGCAGAGTCCTCTGACATGGTTGCAGAGATCTCTGCCATGGTTTCAAAATTATGTTTCAAAACACCAAATTTTAATCTCTTCGTGTATGTCAAATGCGTTGGTTATGTTTAATATTCTTGCAGTTAATATTTTACCGAAACTACACATAAAGTTCACATAACTGACGTATTGGATTTTGCGTTGTTTATGTTTAGTGGTTATGTTGATTTAGAAAACCTAAACCTAATTATAATGATCGTAAGTGATCTTATGATATTTATGTTTACTTTTATAAAAAGAAATGTGTGGTGACATACGCCGTAATAGCCATTACGATGGTTATCACTAGGATGTCCACTTTTTTTTTGTCGATTGCGTTGGTTATGCTTAATAGAAATATGGGATAAAATATAGATATTTAAAAATGAGTCAGTGATCCTTGTAGATCTCATTACGCCGATTCCGAATATGTATATAACTCAAATCTCCCAAAAATGTCGATTGCGTTGCTTATGCTTATGAGGGCAGTATATGCTTTGGTTAGGTACTAGAACCGATTTCCTGCAACGTAGAGTCGGCTCTCAGAAAAAAACACAATATCATTCGGACGCCTGTCATTTTCCTCCTCGCATCTGTATTTTTCCCCGCCTTTTCGAATAATAAATGTGCTGATTCGAAATTCAAATGAGGCAGTAAATTTATGGCCCTCCAGCGACCCTCTGGCCATCTCGCCCTAAGCCCTCAGTCCTCACCTACAAACATGAGAGGGCGTTTTTTTTTTTATACTTTGTTGACAGGGGATATAAATACCTACCTATTTCCTTCGTAGTGTCAGATGAAAAGGTAGAAAAAAGACCTATAATATCTACCTGAGCACATACCTATAGAATTCAGGTTCATGGAATATAAAGCTTACCTTTAGTCGAAAATATTAAACGTTGCATCCGCAGCCGTAGATATGGCGTTCGTAATTCGTATCTATGGCGCTCCCTTTCTCACTTGAGTTTTAAAATCAAGTGAAATGCATCAAGTGGTCGTCTAGAGTCTTCTATAGTCTAGAATCTAGACTACAGATGTAAATCAACCGGTTTAAAACGTTTAAAACCAAATTTCGCGGTTTAAAACCTGAAATCAACCGTTTTCAACCGTTTAAAACTCGCCTACAAAAAAAAAAGTTCTGTGTTTTACATACACATACATACATACACAAATCACGACGCCTTTATCCCTTGCGGGGTAGGCAGAGCGTAAACAGCCGTAGGTACCTACAATACAGCCGCTATCGCCACGTCTGACTAATATTTCAGGGCCGTTGTAGAAAAATCGTGCCGAAATGCAAAAAAATTTTTGCCGAGTAGGTACTTAGGTATGAATTTTTGTATGGAACATCCAAATTATTAATATAACCCTGTATATACAAAATTCGGTGTTTCCAACGATTTTACACTGACTTGCTCATCATAGGTTACCTAAGCTCGGGCCTCGGAGCGATGTGATTTTGCGGGTAATAAACCCGCAAAATCACATCATTAATCCATTTCAGTGATCCTTACCTTTGTAATATTACGAAAATGTATTAAAATCAATAAAACATTGTTATCAACCATCCGCCGTTTTAAACCGAAAAAAACCGTTGTTTATGATTTAAAACGGTTTTTTTCGTTTAAAACGATTTGGTTGAATTGGTTTTAAACCGGGCTTACATCTATAATCTAGACTATAGTATGGGATGGGACATCTCCTCGTAATGAAAATCTTTGATGTCATATTCCTACAGACAATCGAAATTCTGCAAGATCTCTCAAGTAGACATATTTGACATTTTATGGTAATACTAATTACTTATTAGAGGATAAAAAATAAATAATTTAAAAAATTAAAAAACACGCCTGCGTTTGAGGGAAAAATTGATCTGAAAAGTAAAAAACAAGTTATAATTTGTGAAAAATTTTGGACGCAATACTTTGCTTCGATTGTTCTTCTATTTGGAAATTTGACGATGTTTTTATTAGTATCAAAAACATTCTATAATATGAATAGTTATCTTTACCGTACATATAGGTTCAATATTATGTTTTTTTGTGACCAGACTTTACAATGCAGTCGGGGGATAGTTTTTGAGATTGTAACGTGATTGTATGACAACAAACTATCCCCCGACTGCATTGTAAAGTCTGGTCACAAAAAAACATAATATTGAACCTATATGTACGGTAAAGATAACTATTCATATTATAGAATGTTTTTGATACTAATAAAAACATCGTCAAATTTCCAAATAGAAGAACAATCGAAGCAAAGTATTGCGTCCAAAATTTTTCACAAATTATAACTTGTTTTTTACTTTTCAGATCAATTTTTCCCTCAAACGCAGGCGTGTTTTTTAATTTTTTAAATTATTTATTTTATTTACTACTTTTTAAATTATAACAAGTAAAAATTTGTTCGCTTCTTCTGTTTTTCTGTGGTTTCCGGTGTTGGTTCATCATACTAGTCATCATGTAAAAAAAACTGAACGCTTCTATTATCACCCCCCTATGTAAGTTCTACAGTCATACCAGTCATCCTGTAAAAATCTGTGCTGTTCTATTGTCTTTCTATGAGGGGGGCAAGCCCTCTTCAACCCCCCGATGGTGGTCTTATATTTATACCAGTCATCCTGTAATGATCTGTGCTGATCTGTTGTCTCTCTATGAGGGGGGCATGTTGGTCCTACATTCATACCAGTCATCCTGTCAAAATCTGTGCTGATCTGTTGTCTCTCTATGAGGGGGGCAAGCCCCCCTCAACCCCCCGATGTTGGTCCTACATTCATACCAGTCATCCTGTAAAAATCTGTGCTGATCTGTTGTCTCTCTATGAGGGGGGCAAGCCCCCCTCAACCCCCCGATGTTGGTCCTACATTCATACCAGTCATCCTGTAAAAATCTGTGCTGATCTGTTGTCTCTCTGAGGGGACAAGCCCCTCAACCCCCGATGTTGGTCCTACATTCATACCAGTCATCCTGTAAAAATTTGTGCTGATCTGTTGTCTCTATGAGGGCAAGCCCCACAACCCCCGATGTTGGTCCTACATGCATCCAGTTATCCTGTAAAAATCTGTGCTTTTGTTTTGTCTTTCTATGAGGGGGGCAAGCCCCCCTCAACCCTCCGATGTTGGTCCTACATTTATACCAGTCATCCTGTCAAAATCTGTGCTGATCTGTTGTCTCTCTATGAGGGCAAGCCCCCTCAACCCCCCGATGTTGGTCCTACATTCATACCAGTCATCCTGTCAAAATCTGTGCTGATGTGTTGTCTCTATATGGGGCACGCCCCTCAACCCCCGATGTTGGTCCTACATTCATACCAGTCATCCTGTAAAAATCTGTGCTGATCTGTTGTCTCTCTGAGGGCAAGCCCCCTCAACCCCTGATGTTGGTCCTACATTCATACCAGTCATCCTGTAAAAATCTGTGCTGATCTGTTGTCTCTATGAGGCAAGCCCCTCAACCCCTGATGTTGGTCCTACATTCATACCAGTCATCCTGTAAAAATCTGTGCTTTTGTATTGTCTTTCTATGAGAGGCAAGCCCTCAACCCCGATGTTGGTCCTACATTCATACCAGTCATCCTGTCAAAATCTGTGCTGATCTGTTGTCTCTCTATGAGGGGGGCAAGCCCCCCTCAACCCCCGATGTTGGTCCTACATTCATACCAGTCATCCTGTCAAAATCTGTGCTGATCTGTTGTCTCTCTAGAGGGCAAGCCCCCTCAACCCCGATGTTGGTCCTACATTCATCCAGTCATCCTCTCAAAATCTGTGCTGATCTGTTGTCTCTCTATGAGGGCAAGCCCCCTCAACCCCTGATGTTGGTCCTACATTCATACCAGTCATCCTGTCAAAATCTGTGCTGATCTGTTGTCTCTATGAGGCAAGCCCCTCACCCCCCGATGTTGGTCCTACATTCATACCAGTCATCCTGTCAAAATCTGTGCTGATCTGTTGTCTCTCTATGAGGGGGGCAAGCCCCCCTCAACCCCCCGATGTTGGTCCTACATGCATCCAGTTATCCTGTAAAAATCTGTGCTTTTGTATTGTCTTTCTATGAGGGGGGCAAGCCCCCCTCAACCCTCCGATGTTGGTCCTACATTTATACCAGTCATCCTGTCAAAATCTGTGCTGATCTGTTGTCTCTCTATGAGGCAAGCCCCTCTCAACCCCCCGATGTTGGTCCTACATTCATACCACTCATCCTGTCAAAATCTGTGCTGGTCTGTTGTCTTTCTATCAGGAAGGCAATCTTCCCTTAACCCCTGTCATTACTGTGGTTTCACCCACGCAGTATTCTCGCGGTACAGGTGCGATACCGTCGCGGTATTTGTATCGATCGCTATCAGGTGCGGGACGTCCATGCAAATACCACGGCGGTATCGCAACGTTACCGCGAGGAGAACACCGCGTACCGTGTACTGAAATGTGAACGGGTCTTAATGCCTACTAGTTGAACTGCCCATAACTGATTTAAACTACTTAAATGATTTGGATTTTAAATGGGTTATTTTATTGACTACAAAGTCTAGACTACATACATTAATATTCCATAGCAGCTCAGCTCATAAAGAAGTTGCGTTTAAGTAATCAACATTTTCTTGATACCGACTTCCTTATTTTAATCAACACTAAAGTTTTTGCCGACCAGGGCCTGCGTTTTCATGTCTTACATTGGCAGTAGTAGTCTTTTGAAGAATACTTCACTTTACTATGAATAAAGTAGGTATCCCGAAGACAGCTGCTCTGCAATAAAATCATCATTGTTTGGTCAATGTAATAACAACCTACGTAATCTACTAACAAACAATGTAGCTATCAAAGTAGCTATGCAGAGAAGACACCAGCAGTAGCTTGTATATGTAATGATTCATTACATATACAAGTACCAGGCGCCTAAGATATATCTGCTGGCAGTGCACATCAGGCGCCTAAGATATATCTGCTGGCATTGCACATTGTTGTTTATGCTATTTTTATGCCTGCTCATTAGCCATAAATATAATAATAAGTTTAACTAATTACCTGATACTGAGATGCCTTTGAATATTTACATGTTTTGCATTACAAAAGCATCAAGGCTGGACATCGGGATAAGAACTCTGTGCCATTCGTAAAAACTATCAGCGTTATTTTATCTTTCAGTTTGGAATACTCGTTTTATTATTAATTAATTATTACACAGTATTTGTTTAAATTTATTTTATTTTGCAACAACGAACGTAAATATTTTGTATCAGTGACATAATTAGACATACTGCAACGTCAACTCAACCAATGTCAGCGACATCAAACTTCAACCAAGACTTCAACAGATTGTGTGACATGAATTTTATAATAAGATTTGTTCAAAGAGTTTTATTTACGGTGGCTGCTATCCCTAATTAATAAAATTAGATAATTTTTCTAGTCATCCTAAGGTTTAAGACGACAAAACCCAGCCTATGACACTCAGGATGGTGTATGGATTCTTCTCACACTACTCCCATTTAAATCTGTTCAGTAGTTATCGAGTTATAGTGGGTTATAGCATTGCACATATATACATACATACATGAACCCTGAAAACATTACACTCCTTTTTTTGGTTGGGCAGTCGTGTAAAAAGCACAAAGTTTGATGCTTTGAAGCTGTGAAAGTGTAGGTATGGACCAAAACCTGTGAGCAGATCAAGACCATTTCGCAAATTGTAGATTTCATGAAAACTTTTTCTAATATGGATCACTTACCCTGTTGTCATTGGTATCGTGGACCAGTTAGATACCTGTATATCACAATCCTTTGAGCATTGCATTATCTACACACACTCACCCAATTTCAAAATCTCTATAGAAAACACAAATAACAGGAAAGTATGACAGCGCAACAAAAAAATAACACATCTTTTGCGAAAAATATCTAAAATGTTGGCAACATTCGTCAATTATTATTTTAAGATGAATCCTTGTCAAGCTACGTCGGATTATTTATTTAAAAGAAAGTTTTTATTGTAAAAAACTTGGAAAGGAAATGCAAAAACTGCAGTAGGTACCTGCAGTGTCCCTTTGCAGCCACATGTACATTCTTGCATTGGGGTACCGTGAAAAGGGTCCACTGGACATTCGAGTTCTTGAGGAAGTTTGAAGTTTATGCGTTGACTTGACATTCTTCTTCTTCTTTTTTTGATTACGGCTTTGGCCAATAAGTAATTCAGCCAGTGTCAGTCAAATTAGATCATCACGTCAAAGAGAAATATTACTAAATGAAATTCGTTATAAGTTGTATGGCATGTCAGTTTGATTTTGGTAGATTCGTATTCTGCTAACACATTAGGCACAAATTAGAACCTACACACATGGCTCACTCAGTACTAACTAGCGTCGATTTTGACGCTTAATTAACTGGAAATACTTAACAGGAACAAAACTGGAATCTCAGGGGACTTCAATGTAACTAAGAAGATGTAACTATCTTCGGACGTCATGTTATTTGTAATAAAATTAGATCAGAAACATATGAAGTTTATGTATCAGATTCTGCTGTTTTGATATTCTAATAGGTAGGTAGGTACTTTGTGATTTTTGGCAGTAGCAACCCTGGCTATGTAACAAGTGACAATCGCAAAAATCCTGATTAGGATCGAGTCATTCTTCTGTTATACTATCTATTTTGTGGTTTTAGTACAGGCACAAAATCACGGTGGCAACAGTTGAGTGTCACTGGCAAAACAATGGCAAAAAATTGTAAACAGCGGATTTCAAATGCAAAAAAAAATACTTTGAAACTTTCGCAGTTGAGTTTTTGTTTTTTAATAGGCACATCTGTTTGTGTTTACGTTTAAAAATTTATCTCGTTTCTCTGGGAAAGTTACTTTTTGCATGGTCTGGTTCACCCTTTGCAGCAATGGCAGTTTTGTTGAATACTATACAGAACCATCACTCGCTGTTTAATAATTTCACTTGACCGCTTTCATAACTCTATGCCAATGATGATTGCCACACAAAAAAAGTACTAGCTTTAATAAAATATCCATCTTCGCTGGAAAAAATAACCTTTTGTCGTTGAGTTCCAATTTCTTTGTCAAAATGTGCAGCGAGTTGAAATGTAACTAAGCATGCATCCAAATGTAATCCTTTTAGGGTTTATTATTTCTATCATGTTTATTGTATTGGACATCCGTAAATATACATTCCTTATGTAAGGTGGTAACACTTACTTACATAGATATATATCACGCCTATATCCCTTGCGAGGAAAGCAAAGCAAAACGGATGTAAAAAACGGTCATTTACTTTACACCACTGATGACAAAAGATTGAGAGTCATTCAGAAAACTGTATATCACCATAGTGACAGGTTGTCAGCCTGACGCCTAATATTGCAATAAACATCAACTTATTAATCCCGTCGCTTTAGTAAGAATACGACAAAGAAAAGAAGAAGAGTCGCTTCTTACGACCCCTAAAGAAAACATATGGAGTGATGCTATTCTAAGCCGGCATCACGTGGCAATGTTATTTAAGATAAAAGAACAGAAATTTAACATTTCCGGGGAAGTATCTAAGTAATTAGCCCACGAAACTAAACGCCTTACCTTTCTGAAGAAACAAGGTCAAATTAAAGGAGAAAGTACCTATGTGGTACCTTAACTTCCACACAGTTGACTAGATCATATTTTAAACAATGTACCTACCTATAGATATTTAGGTGTTATAGGCTAAATAATAATTTAAACAATTTCATAACAAATTATGCACTAATTTATTAGCTGAGTACATACAAAGATATTTTAGTACATACATATTATGTCATGCATGCAATATAACATGATAAAATGTATTTATTATTATTTAATCATGAGGAAACTATAACTTTAGTGCTAATTAATTTGGTTTTGTTTAAATTATTACGCATTACGATATCAATTTGTGTGAAAAAAACTTTCACAGAAATAAGTGATCATTTTCCTATTTAATTTAAAATATGTTTCACAAAGTCATTCCTTAATCGAACATATTATTAGAAGGTAGGTATTTACTGCAGTCTTGTCCATTGCCTGTAGCATTTTCAAAGCTAATTTCCATATTTTTTTACTTTTGGAACCAGACAAAATTAGACACTCTTAAAAACGCCGTACCTACTCAATTTTACCAATTTGCATTTTATAACCGAACCCTTTGTCAGCTACGAGCAAAAACATACAAAACACAAAAACATTACTTTTACGAGTCACAAAATCACAAAATGCAAATCTTCCTGGGTCCGAGTATGCAAATATATTTTCTTGAATGACAATAGTCTCCTGTGGCTCTCGTAAAACTATCGTCAAAGGTTTTTGGACAAAGGTATTTGATCTACATACAGCCCAAGTAACGGTGCTTTAAAAAAAGGGTTGGAACATCAAAAGGGGTGCATTTTGTTCGTACATTTTTTCTAATCCCTTTAACTTGATTAATGAACAATGGCATTAAATAGTAAATCTTTGTTTAGTTAGGTTCGCGTTCGTTAGAAGTTTTTATTGGCCGATAACGGTGTTTTAGAAATCTCCTTTAATGTCACCGAACCGGCAAAATCCAAAAAGAAGAAAAACTGTGGATTATAGATGCGGACTTTTACCCACGAGGCCTCGTGGTTTTTTTCTTTTTATATGGTCAACATGAATAGAATAGAATAGAATAGAATAGAATCATTTATTCATCAAATTGTATAAACAGTATTTTACAAAGTTAGTAAAACATGTTATCAAAAAGACATGTCAATTCAAATATAATTATAAAAATGTTGTTAACATAAAAATGTTTCACATAAAAATGGTTTAAATAAGACACAATAACACGAAAAGTTATAAAATTAAATTATTAAACGACAAAATTATGTTTTCTATATTCTTCTAATTTATAGAAGGGATTAGCACAAAGTATTGATTTTACTTGAGTCTGGAATCTAGATACACTTTCAATATCTTTAATATTTTTTGGCAAATGTTCATAAAGGTCCGGGCCAATTACTCGCGCATTTTTTGTTGCTAATGCTAATCTTCTAGGAATAGAAGCTAGACGACTTGCGTTTCGAGTATTTCGTGCATGTATTTCCCCATTTCGGCTGAATGTGTGTATATTTCGTTTGACGTATACAACTGTATCAAGAATATACTGCCCGCATACCGTTATTATGCGTTTTTCCTTGAAAATTGGTCTGCAGGACTGCTTCCTGGGAATATTGGCTATAATACGGAGCGCACGCTTTTGGAGTATAAGCACCCTTTCAGAGTCGGTAGAATCACCCCATAAAATTGTGCCATAGGCGACGAGAGAATGGACGTACGCCCAGTATACTTCTAAAAGTACTTCTGGGGTTACAAGTTCCCTTAACTTACTCAAGGCGTATATTGCGGTAGATACTCTATCACAGATGTAATCGACATGTGGCTTCCATGTGAGTGTGCTGTCCAACTTAAAACCCAGAAACTTAGTCAGCTTCACCACTTCAATGTCATGCGATAAGTGGATTCGATTTGGGACTATACAACCGCTAAAATGTATACACTTTGTCTTTTCTGTATTTAGTTTAAGACCATTAGACCCAAACCATTCCTGCAATTCAGCAACGACTTTATTGACTTTTGTCTGAAGTGTTTGAAGTGAGTCAGCAGTTACAATTACGCTAGTATCATCAGCAAATAGGATGACCTGTCCGTCGTCAATAGCCACTGGTAAATCATTCACAAAAATCAAGAAGAAGACATTGCCGAGCGCCGATCCTTGTGGGATACCGACAGATATGGCACCCGGGGATGATTGCATTTTATTACTGCCCTTCTGAATTTCTACAGTCTGAGTCCGATCCTCCAAGAAAGATGAGAGGAGAGAGTGAGCCTTGTCTTTGATGCCAACTTTACTTAATTTTTTCCGTAGCAAATTGTGATTGACGGAGTCAAAAGCCTTGGACAGGTCGCAGAAAAGTCCTGCGACTTTGAGACCTTTATCCAAGGCGCTGATAATTGCGTCATTAAGGTTGATGCCTGCAGATGTTGTGGAGTGTTCTTTTCTGTAGGCATATTGCTTCGGAGACAAAATGTTGTTGCTTTCCAAATAGGAGCACAAGGAGGTGGCTAACACTGACTCTACTATTTTGGAAATAGTTGGAACAATGGCAATAGGACGGTAGCTATTAGGTTCATGTTTGTCTCCTGCTCCTTTGAAGATCGGACACACACGTGATGCTTTTAGAATCAGTGGATATTGATCGGCTTGTATGGTCTCGTGCACTAGATATGTAATCACTGGCAGAAGTATATCAGAATATTCCGCCAGTAGCCCACCGGAAATACCAAACAAATCGTTCGTGTTCTTCTTGCTTAGTTTATTAGAGATGAGTTTTTCAATTAATTTGGGATGTACAACTGGTAACTCATAACTACTCGAAATCACATTAGTGTCCACATATTTCAGAGCTTTAACCTCGTCTGGTGGATACAACCTCGAGAATGACTCGCCTACACCAAGAAAATAATTGTTAAATGCATCCGGTGTTTCGACATCTTTTACAAAGGCGTCGCCTACTTTCAAACGGATATCGCTGTTTTTCTTTGTGCCTTTGTTGCTTTCCTCCCTTACAACTTTCCACGTCTCTTTTTTGACATTAGTACTGGCATGGAGTCTTTCCGAAATAACTGTTCTTTTTGTTCGTAATGCTAGGTCTTTAAATTTAAGTTTATGTAATTTTAGACATTCTTTTAGCACGGGTTCATGCGGATAGTCTTGAAGCAGTTCACAATAGCCTATTATATTTCGATTGCATTCTATGAGTTCTTTAGTAAGCCATGAACATTTTTGCTTATATTTTTTTAGTTTTTAATAACTTTAACGGAAAGTATAGTTCGTAATAATATGTAATAACGTTTGTGAACTTTTCGATTTTAGAATTTATACTCAAATTACTAAGTATTAAATCGTTCCAGGAGTAAAACTCGAGTGAACGCCGGAATAAGTATTTGTTCTCACTGTTAAAAATTCTTCGTGATATGGGTGGGCCTACCGGAACAATTTCGCGCTGTGGTAGTTTGTGAGTTATTTTTTGCGCGAGGTGATCGTCTATACCGGTTGTTACGGATTCAGCTCGTATGCTATCTTTACAAATGTTTGTGGCTGCGGCGTCAATGGAAGTGCTCGACCCTTTATCTATTCGTGTATGGAAATCCACGATATTACGCAAGCCGTGGCATTGCAACAGATCGCATACCTTTATGTATTTTGCATCTTGTATAAGTGCATATAGATTCCAGTCCCCAATTATTAATATATTCGCATATTTGCTTGTAATCTCAAGCAAAATGTTGTTTAGTATTGACAAAAACTTATCAAAGTCGCCTTTTCCGGATCTATAAAATCCTACAATAACAAAGTCATATTTTTTTTAACAATATTGCAGTGCAGTCAAAGTGGAATTCTTCTGTTAATGATTCAACATTTAACTTTGTCCATTCAACTTCTTCTTGGGCAAAGATAATTACTCCGCCATGTATACGTTTTCTTCGGCAGAAACTATTCGCCACAACATACCCATCGAGGCGTATGCAGGGAACTTCACACTCTTCAAGCCAAGATTCGGAACATATCACTATCTCTGGTTTTATTTTATTTGCTGTACATTGTAGTAAGTCTAATTTGGTCCTCAGGCATTGAACATTCTGGTGCAGATATGTCATCGTTGTTTTATCGTTATTGTTTGAAACCAGAGACGGCGGTGTGGGTCGAGTGGTCACTGGGAGATGACCCAGAGAATGCTGGTGAAGAGGAGATATGTCCAACTCTTTGTCCGACTCTACAAGTTTATTTACTTGTACGCTGATTGGGTTTAACTCGAAAGGGCTGTTGTGAGGCCCAGCTGCGTCGTGGGTAATTTATCCACTGCTTTAATCTTGCGTTTTCAGGCCACATGTTCACAGAAAATAACAAGTCGAAGTTTTCCTCTGGAACCCCTATTTTGAATGATTTATACTTTCCACGGGGCGACAGCTCTTCTATGGTGCAGACACAGCTAGGGCAGATTTCACCGAGGTACTGCTTGATGTCTCCCAAATCCGAAGCCATGTTCCACAGGTGCATAAATTTAAGGGTTTCAGCCGCCTTTAGCTTGGTGACAGACGGTCCAGCAACGCAGCGAAGAGACCTGGCACGGCGTGTTTTTTTGCTGAGCACTTCCCGAAAGCCCTCTTCGTCCTCATTATGTATAGATAGATTTGCAGAACTGCATCGGTCGACTCTACCATTATTATTTGTTGACTGCTTAGTTGAAGTTTGTATAATTTCAGAATACATTTTAGGCGTTTCAATAGCAGCAACTACTGATTGGTTCAAGTCGGATTCAGTGTTCTTAGTGTCCGGTAGCTCAGATTTCCTATTTGAATTCAAAGTACATTTCGCTTTACGCTGCTTTTTCTGTTGTTTTGCGCCGCCTCCTCTATTCTTCTTTTGGGACTGTAAGGTAATAGTAATGGTGTCGTCTTGTGCGGACTGTATCGAAGGTAAGTCGGGATCAGGAGTTACGTTAGCAATAGGTTGGCTGTGAGGGGTTGAGCTATCGTAATTTTTTGCCGTGTTTGAGGAAATTTCTTCAAGTTTGGAGAGTATTGAAGTTTGCACTTTTTCCAGGTGTGAATTGAGGCAAACATTAGATAGAATCGATAGCGGTCCATGGAGCAAATCTTCCAGTTCTTCCCTTATTACCGTTCTCAGTATAGTCAAGTCCCCACACATGCACTTGCATTTATAATCTGAGTTATTTTGGGGCTTTTTTCTTGGATTTTGCCCTGGTCGGTATGTAACATTATCGTAGTCGAGAAATGTTTTATCGGCTGAAATATCAGCATTCTCAACCAGTGTTGAATTAGCTCTGGAAGTACTCATTAACTGGCGAACAGGCGTAGTCGTATCGTATGATTTTGGTATTGCGCTACGACATGCAGAGCACGTCCAAAACTGCGTTTCTTCTTTAGTAAGATTTGTATATTTTTCTGGTGAAAATCCAGCACATATCAATTCATAGCATTGATTGCAGTTGGCACAAGTCAAATATGGTTCTTCTGGTAAAATGTCATAACTGCAACCAGCGCATGTATTCATCTTGGTCCTTTAAATATTATCAGGGCAGCCTGTTTGCGATACGAATCAGTATGTCTGCTAGGCAGATTAGATCAGGCGCTTGACTGCCGTCGGCCGTGTGTAGGTCAATGACCGAAAGTGACCACTACTGGTGTTGGTCGCAGGATGACTCACCTCAGCGGGCGATCTGCGGGTTGGTGTAGGTCAGGAACGTTGATGTTTAACGGCTGGTTTAATAATAAATTCCCTTATATCTTGATTATTAGGCTGAATTTTGTTGCACACTATTCACTATTATACTCCTTATATCACAACCTTTACGTTAGTATTAAATTTTGACTGAATAATTAACTTTTTGACACTAAATTTTAATTTCAAAGACGGAGCGATTAATAACAAGTCTGCTTTGAACGGGTTTTGGACGACTAACACGTTCGTGTGTAGGTCACCTAACCTAACTTAGTAGAACTGAGAAGATTCGTTATGATTGAATTAGACTTCATCATGATAAATTGTGTTACCTACCCATACAATTATTCTAGTAATATATATAAGTATAATATCATTGCACATATATACGAATATGCCGCTTTTTCATTTCCTGTGCCAAAAGTAAGTTAATTAAATGTCACCCGGACGAGACTTGAAATTTTTGTTTTTAAATCTTTGCTTCAAACATTTTTTCGAATTAAAATTTACATTAATGCTTTTTAATTTAAAAATTTGTTCAGTTTTTATGAGCCGTCATTTTAACATTTGGTTGAAAAATTACTTGGGTACAAAAGTTGTTCAGTTAATAGGCTTGCAATCGCCATAGTGCAGTGCGGAGGTTTCAATTACTTTTCTGAGTTTTTTTTTGTAGAGTGTAGATAAAATAGTATATGCAACTGCATAATATTATTAGGCTTTAGAAAGCTCGTGTCAAACTATTATCACACTCGGCCGCGCGTCGTTCTAAAGCCTTCCGTTCAGTTGTAAGACAGTTGCATGAACTACCTCTACTATTACTACGCGTCTTTTTACTTTTGTTTTCCAATTTGACCTACATAACACATTAGTTACACCTATCTACACCAAAATATGTTTTCAAAACTCATGTAGGTAGCGAAATAGTATTTGTTGGGCTCAAGGTTTTATGACGGCAAGTTTTCCAAAGAAAAATACATGCCGTGTAGGTTTACAAAAAATATTGGTCCCAATCCCAATTCCATGTGTCTGTCAAAAATATAAATTTTAGAATGGCGCTGTCACTTTTAGTAAAATAGGGTTAGAAAAAGTTAGGGAAATGATTTGCGAATATTAGGTACTGTAGAGAACCTCGTCGTTCGACATAAAAAAAATTGAAAATGTTTATCTTGCTAAAATATTAAATATTTGACCCATTTGACCGATCGAACCCTAATTTTGATTTTATATTCCGTGTTGGAGTAAGAAACTTCTTTATAAGAACTTTATGTCAAAGTATAAGGTGACAAATGTTGTAGGCGGGATAAAAAATTTGAAATCGTGTGACGTTTTTGTTTTTGAAAAGGTTTCTGACAGTTTTAGAACAGAAAAAAATCAGTCAAATTTTTGGAGTGTTGAAGGAAGGAGCAAAATGGCAGCTACAAAAAGGGGATTTTGAGTGCTGGGAAAAAGTCAAAGAAATACGGAAAACTACCAAACAAAGGATGCCCGAGAGTCCGGGAGCATTGTGAAATTCTATTTTAAAGATAAGTATTTTTTTTTATATCTAGGAAAGATAGAATGGAGTAATATCTTCTATTGCAGATCGCTGCTAGGGTGCTCCTATAAAGTGACCAATCTCATTTGGATTTGTAGGGCGGAGATCGAACAAAGGGTGGTATGAAATTGGAATACGTGAATTTGACAAAAAAATTGTTTATTGTAAATTTCTAGAATTATGTTTTTATCTGTATTATATAAGAAATACTAATATTGTTCGTATTTTTCAGAGTAAAGGAAGAAGAAAAAAAATGTCTTGTAACAATGAAAAATCATCCTGTATATAGAACTGGATTATGATGGGGCAACTACTTTGAGAATGCCAGGTTTGAGATCCAAACCTGCAGACGTAAGTGTTTACCTACCATTTGTATCAAATAGGCGTGAAGGAAATTCCAAAATTAATGCTTAGGCAAAGTGATCGTAAAGTTATGTATTACGCGAATCTATCGTTTTGCGATTTATTATTGTGCGAGTGACAATCCGCGTGTGCAACATTTTGCGAATTTATTATTGCGCGAGTGACATCCCGTGTGTTTGATTCCGAAGCTGATCTTAGCGCAGTGGAAGCAAATTAAAGTTATCTTAAAATCTAAAACTAAATGGTCGATCAGCCTCGGAACAACATTTGACTACGATTCGTAGTGCTCTTTACTATAGCTAAATAAAATAAATTTAATGAGAGAATTTTGTTCCGGAAAGTTTCCGGCCGAGAAATTCTTGTTTCCAAAATCTACTTAAACAGGGCCCAGCAACGAATTGCTTACCGAGCAAACGATGACGCCGTTTCTTTGTGAGTTTAAGTATGACAGGAATCAGGTATTCAGGATATTTTAGGAGCGCAGGAATAGGGAATAACCTAAACTCACAGCACTGGAACATCCGCTCGTTCTCGAACTCCTTTCCTCCAATTTGCACTATAGTTCACAGTTCGACATCACATAATGTTTTTTAACACAAAATAACTAAAAGATTTCTCTCCGAATGAGAAATCGGCCCCGTTGGCCTCCAATCATTTATAATTAAAATACGTAGCTATCGGCAGCCACGACGCGAGCGACGACTCAAAGTGAGGTTATGTTACCGGCGACCACGTTGGCCTCAATCAAAAAGCCGAAACCAAAATTCACTTGGTTCACTTCCCCACCGAACAGGGAAAACCACACGAGAAAACCGAAAACACACTAATTACACCATTTATAGTTAACATTCGCATCAACGATGCGGGCGACGGCAGAGGACGTGACAATGACAGATCAGTGTTGCCAGCACCGCGCGCCCATTTTATACGAAAACTAAACATTCACCCGCCCCGGACCGACCCATCGGTCCGCTCTATGCATGGCAGGCGTGATAATGTAGCTACTGCTCGCTTAAGGACTGAATCCCCCACCTGAACTTCTGCAACTCGAGGAGTGCCATCACTACCCGGAAACAGGTTGAGAATGCGCCCCCGGCGCCAACGCAGTGGCGGTAGGTTGGCATCCTTAACCAGAACGAGATCCCCAATGCAGGGGGGTTCAGTCCTGTCCGTCCACTTAAGGCGTTGCTGCAGAATGTGCAAGTACTCAAGCGACCAACGCTTCCAAAAGTTTTGAGTCATTTGCTGCAACAACTGATAACGCGACAAACGATTGCTATTCACCTCCGTATAGGTATATTCCGGCAATGCTTTAAGTGGGCGGCCAATTAAGAACGTCCCGGGCGTCAGGGCCTCTAAATCATTTGGGTCTGAGCTGAGCGGACACAAAGGACGCGAATTGAGTACAGCCTCAATTTTACAAAACACGGTCGCCAGCTCCTCGAAAGTCAAAATTGTTAACCCTACAACGCGCAACAAATGCGTCTTAGCGGACTTTACAACCGCTTCAAAAATACCACCCCAGTGAGGGCACGCTGGTGGATCGAACACCCAGGTAATGCCCTGACGGAGAGGCCCGTGCTGATGGCTTCTTCGTTCTCCCTTAAGAACGTTACAATTTCCTTCATACACCGATCAGCACCCTTAAAGTTGGTACCACAATCCGACCTGATCAGCGCTGGTCGCCCTCGTCGCGACGTAAATCTCTCCAGCGCTGCCAAAAGGCCTCCGTAGATAGGTCGGCCACGAGCTCCAAGTGGACGGCCTTGGTGGCTAGGCACACGAACACGCACAAGTACGCCTTGATAGACTTTGCGTTCCGTAGGCGTGATGCCTTTACCATGAAAGGGCCTGCAAAATCCGTTCCCACACCTGCAAACGTCCAGGCCTCCGTCACCCGGTCCGGTGGGAGATCTCCCATCTGTGGCTGCATTGTGGCTGCCTTCAAGCGGTAACAAGGCAAGCACCTAAACACAACGCTACGTACCGTTCGTCGTCCCGATAAGATCCAGAACTCGCGCTGTAGGATGGCCAATAGCGCATTACAGCCCGCGTGCGAGTTTTTCTCATGACGATCCCTGACTAAGAGCTCAACTAAGGGTCCCCTTTTGGAAGTAACAGTGGATGCCGAGCCGAAAAGGGCAGGCTAGCGTTCCGAAGTCTGCCTCCAACCCTGAGCATACCTTGCTCATCCAGGAATGGGTTGAGGCGCACAATTCCTCCCTTCAGCTTTCCACGTCCATCCCTGAGCAGCCTGACCTCCTCTTCAAAATGTTCCGCCTGGACGACTCTAACCAATGAGCATAGAGCCGCATTCCGCTCCGCAGGCGAGAGGACAGGTGTAAAGTTCCGTTCTGCTTGAGGCTTCCTGCAGTTGTTCACGAACCGCTTGATCCAACCTGTCACCCCAAGAAGTTTGTCGAGGAGCTATACCGTTCCAGCAAGAAAGCTGGGTTAGGCTTCGGTACGAGTTGCCCCACGTTCACTCGCAAACCTCGATCAGGTGGCCCAAGCGGCGCCCTGCACTCGTTGAATGGCCATTCCTGCGGCGACTCAGTCAGCCATTGAGGTCCCCACCACAGTGGGTGACTCACCAAATCAGGTGCCCTGCACCCGCGCGAAGCGCAGTCCGCTGGGTTCCATTCTCCCGGTACGTGCCTCCACACTAACGGAGTTTCCGACCCCGTAATCTGTGACACCCGATTTGCCACGAAAACCTCAAGTGTATGTACCGACGTCTGCAACCAGCACAGAACTATCCGACTGTCAGTCCACGCGTACACCGTTTCATCCAAGTTGATGGTACCACGCAGATTGCAGGTTACATGATTTAGCAAGCGCGCTAGAAGAGCTGCCCTGCCAATTCCAATTTGGGGATGGTCCATCTAGTTCTGACTGGTGCCACCTTACTTTTGGCCATAACCAGACGCACGTGCACAGTTCCCGTTGAACTTGCTGTCCGAAGGTATACAGCTGCCGCGTACCCTCGCTCCGAGGCGTCACAAAACCCATGTAGGGTAGCCTTACATCCCACCGATGGGACTAACTTGCGGGGTATCGCGATGTGCACAATCCCTGGTAAGGTGGTCACAAACTTGAGCCAATCCTTCAACAACTCTCCGGAGAGTTGGTCGTCCCATCCTAAGTTGGCTAGCCACAACCTTTGTAAAAGCACTTCGCCATGAACGTAACCGGGGCGATCCATCCGCTAGGATCGAACGTTCTAGCGATTGTCGACAGTACCGACCGCTTAGTCCAAGTTTTCTCCAAAAGGTCGGGCTCGATCTTGTACGTGAATACGTCATGCGTTGGCCTATATTGCACCCCGAGGATGCCCAACGTGTTTGGATTGTCCGGGTTCTCAAAGAGGTGCGGGTCCTGATGGAACTCGCCTGGCAAACCGGCCAGGAGCTCTGGGCAACTGGACAACCATTTCCGCAACTCGTAACCTCCTGAACCCATGATCGCGATCAACTCGTCTCGTAGAATTAGCGCCTGCTCCACGCTATCAGCACCCGTGCAGATATCGTCCACGTAGACGTCGCGATCCAGTACTGCTGCGGCTCGAGGATATCTTACCCTTTCCTGTGCGGCCAACTCTCGCAGCGTACGTACTGCCAAATACGGACTTGGCTTAAGTCCATACGTCACTGTGTTAAGTTCGTATGTGACCATCGGCTCATCTGGGCTCTCACGCCACAAAATCAGCTGATACCGACGGTCATCCGGATGTATCATGGTTTGGCGAAACATCATTTTGACGTCTGCGACGAACGCTACCTGGTGTAACCGAAAGTCTGTGAGAATGTCCACAATGTCCCGGTTCAATTTAGGACCCGCGTGCAAACATTGGTTCACAGACACACCATTCGAGGTAGGAGCAGAACCGTCAAACACCACCCGTATTTTCGCCTCAGGTGACTTCAAGACAGCCAGGTGTGGAATGTAATAATGCTCGACACACCTCCAATCCAGGCTGGACACCGACATGTGGCCCAATTGAATATATTCCCGCATGAATTTATATACTTCTGCCGAAGTGCTGGGTCTCGCCTCATCTTCCGCTCCATTCCGAGTAGTCTCCGTTCCGCGAGCTGTCGCGAACTACCTAAAGCGGGGCGGTTTGGGAGAAAAGGTAGCCTGGTCACGAATCTGCCTGACGGGCATCTCGCAGTGTTGTATTGATAGAACAACTCGCACTCGTCATCCTCTGGCTTCCGTCTGTCCGCCGTGGGCGGCTCTTCAGACTCCCAAAACCTCTGCAGCACCTCTGACAGCACACTACCATAGAGGACCGGATCCCCTTCTGGTAGGTCCTGAGGTCTCCAAACTGGGCCGAAAACAACATACCCCTGTGGTATCTACGGCCACCAAACCAGTTTCCTGGAGTACCTTCTTCCTACCGCACCATAATCTCCCGAGGACGTCTGACCTGAGAAGTACGTCCACCGTACCAGGAGTATCAAAATCAGGATCAGCTAACTCCAACCCTGTGGTTAACCTCGTACCGTTGGTGGTAACCTAACCTGAGGGAGTTTCCCAACCACTTCATCCAGCACCACGGCTGAGACTTGATAGCTGACCCTGTACATGTGCTACCTAATGCGAACTCAAAGTTCGTCTGACCCCGAATGTCAGGCACATTTAGGCCCCCGATGCCTACAGCTTCATCCTCACTTGGCCGTACATTTAGGCCTAGCCTACTCACCAGCTTACTCGATACAATACATCCCTGAGCCCCTGTATCCAGTAGGGCTCTTACTTGAATGGTCCGGCCACCGTATCCCCATACCCAAATCTTAGCCGTTGGCAAAAGTACCGTGATTGGACGGGGGCCGAAGCTGATGAGTAGGCGGCGATTACCTAGCGGGAATCTAAACGCGGTGAGGCCGCGTCCCGCGGGGTATCCTCACTACCCAAACCTGTGTATGGGTCCCACTCCTGCTGGTAGGGAGGTCTGCCCATAAAGGCCATGGCTGGAGTTCTATAGTACCCCGACGGCAAACGTCCGTACCGAGGTTGCGCCTGTAGCCGCGGGTACTCAGGCATAGGCGGGGGCATGCGTGGGTCTTGAGACCCAACCAGGTGGCTCAAGCCCGCAGAATACTGCATGTACCCTGGTGGCTGCCTAGTGCCCCTGACACCCGCCCGTTGAATCCCGTACCTGGGATGGGTGTCCTGGCCACGTTCCTGTGCCGCTCTTCCCCAATCCGGCACCTGCTGCCGTGGCGGGGATTGTCCCCACGTCCTGGGTAAGTGGGCTCCGTCTGTTGACGTCCCCTGCCTGTCCCTGTGACCGATGCGGAGGTGGGCTCCTCCTTGGAGGGGGAGCGTTGCTCCCTCCTTGGTGGGCAGGCTCCTTCGCTGATCCGATCCAGCGCTGCCCCGGCGCCTCCGGAGCGATTCATGCAGAGCAGCGGATGGTGTGCACCCTGGCAGTACCTACAGTTGGTGCTTGAAGGGCACTCGCACCTGATGCGGCCCCAGGCACCGAAAACACCAACGCCTCTGCTGTGCCACACCCCGTCTCCTCTGAACCCGCTGCGCAGCAAACTCCTGACACGCCGTTACCCTGTGGCCTGTCTCCTGCAGTAGGCACACCCTGATTCCAATGCGGTGTTGTACCGCCTGGGTTGCCCACTGTTGCCTCCTCGCGCCGGTGCACCCGGCCGTTCCGGGTGGCGAGGGCAGAGGTCTCCTTGCGAGGGCTTCACCAGCCTGGACGTCCACTCGCCTGCTTTCGGCCTCGAGGAACGACTTCAGATCCTCGTAGGTCGGGAGGTGGTCCGAGGACTTGCCCCATGTAGCTGCTCGAATCGAGCGACCATTTCGCTCGGCAGGCGGCGAAGCACTGTGTGGACCAAGATATAACCGTAGCCCGCCACTGGCAAACCCTGTCGCTCTAGTGCGCTGACCGCGACACTGACTGGGTGGAAGATTTTCTCGCGGAGGTCCGTACCTCGCGTTATGGTTGGTATTGACAGCCACTGGTCTAACAGCCTGTCTACAATCAGGCGCTTGTTTCGATACCGGTCGGTAAGGATCTTCCACGCCACCTCATAATTGCTATCCGAGACAGCCAAATGCGTCAGCAATTCATGAGGCTCTCCATGTAGCCTGGACATCAGCTGAGCCATCTTGTACGCCGGCGTTATGTCCGTCCGTGTGTGGACCACACTGCTATACAGGTCCTCAAACGCCGGCCAGTCGGCGTAATCGCCTGCAAAGACTGGAACCGTAACAGGCGGAAGAGGCACCTGTAATCCTTGTCCCACTTTACCACGGAATGGCTTTTCCTTTCCGTCACGTCGCCTAGATATGTCCGCAGCTGCCTGCGCAATGTCCTGTGCCAGCTCCAAGCACTGGCTTACATCGCCCTCAACCAGCTCCTTATCTTCAGGGTTAGGAGCTTCCTCAAGGAGCATGAGGCACTCTGTGAGGTGTTCCGACACAACCCGAACCCGTTCATCTGCCTGTAGTGCACTTTTCAAGAGCGCGTCCTCCCGGTCCTCGCGGCCGATCATTGCCGCTGTGGTAGTAAACCACCTTAATTCTGTCTTTATAGCAGCCTTATACCTGGCGATCGAGGGAGCCATGGTACCAACTTTTACACACTCGACTTAATAAAAACGAAAACCAATAAACAAATACCACAAAATAAATGTTAGTTGACTGGCCTAGACCTTACCGATAAGGTACCGTTCACTAGGCAAACAATACAGTCACAAAAAACCGAAACAATATTTTCCAAAATTAATAAAATATGTGGGTAATATAAAAACACGCTTAATACTAAATTACGGCTAACTATGTTGCAATAAAGCAACCACGCTCTGCTACCAAAAATGTTTGATTCCGAAGCTGATCTTAGCGCAGTGGAAGCAAATTAAAGTTATCTTAAAATCTAAAACTAAATGGTCGATCAGCCTCGAACAACATTTGACTACGATTCGTAGTGCTCTTTACTATAGCTAAATAAAATAAATTTAATGAGAGAATTTTGTTCCGGAAAGTTTCCGGCCGAGAAATTCTTGTTTCCAAAATCTACTTAAACAGGGCCCAGCAACGAATTGCTTACCGAGCAAACGATGACGCCGTTTCTTTGTGAGTTTAAGTATGACAGGAATCAGGTATTCAGGATATTTTAGGAGCGCAGGAATAGGGAATAACCTAAACTCACAGCACTGGAACATCCGCTCGTTCTCGAACTCCTTTCCTCCAATTTGCACTATAGTTCACAGTTCGACATCACATAATGTTTTTTAACACAAAATAACTAAAAGATTTCTCTCCGAATGAGAAATCGGCCCCGTTGGCCTCCAATCATTTATAATTAAAATACGTAGCTATCGGCAGCCACGACGCGAGCGACGACTCAAAGTGAGGTTATGTTACCGGCGACCACGTTGGCCTCAATCAAAAAGCCGAAACCAAAATTCACTTGGTTCACTTCCCCACCGAACAGGGAAAACCACACGAGAAAACCGAAAACACACTAATTACACCATTTATAGTTAACATTCGCATCAACGATGCGGGCGACGGCAGAGGACGTGACAATGACAGATCAGTGTTGCCAGCACCGCGCGCCCATTTTATACGAAAACTAAACACCGTGTGTCTAACGTTTTGCGAAATTATTATTGTGCGAGTGACAATCCGCGTGTGCAACATTTTGCGAATTTATTATTGCGTGAGTGACATCCCGTGTGTCTAACGTTTTGCGAAATTATTATTGTGCGAGTGACATTCTGCGTGTGGTTAATTTATTATTGTACGTGTAACGTCTTGTGAACCCTTTGGTTTTCGTGTCATATTCCGCAGGAGCAACGGTTCCCGAACCTAACGTTGAGCTGGATATATCGTGCAAGTGTAGTGTTGTGCTATTTAAGTTTGAGAAACTAAAGTGTTCTACTTAGATTTTACTTTTGAGTGATTTCCCTTTTGTGTGATATTACAACCTAGTTATTTAGCTTAGATTTCAAGGGTTTTCAAGTTTTGACACTTAACATAGAATATTTCAAGGGTTCTCAAGTTTGACACTTAACATAGAATATTTCAAGGGTTTTCATTGACACTTAACATAGAATATTTCAAGGGTTTTCAAGTTTGACACTTAACATAGAATATTTCAAGGGTTTTCAAGTTTGACACTTAACATAGAATATTTCAAGGGTTTTCAAGTTTTGACACTTAACATAGAATATTTCAAGGGTTTTCAAGTTTGACACTTAACATAGAATATTTCAAGGGTTTTCAAGTTTGACACTTAACATAGAATATTTCAAGGGTTTTCAAGTTTGACACTTAACATAGAATATTCCAAGGGTTTTCAAGTTTGACACTTAACATAGAATATTTCAAGGGTTTTCAAGTTTGACACGTAACATAGAATATTTCAAGGGTATTCAAGTTTGACATTTAACATAAAATATTTAGAGATATTTCAAGTTTTGACATTTTTATTCTTTCTTTAATAAACTATCTTTGACACTTTGACATTCAGATGTCTAGTTTTATTTATAATTCTATTATTTCAAATTTGAAAATTTGCGTCAACTCGGTCTTTTGACAACAATCGATTATATCATTCTTTGAAAGTGAGTGTACGAGTATACTCGAGTTTTATAGAAGTGAATTATAAGTGGTAAAATGTAAGTATAAATTCTTTTAATTTATTTTTGAATTATGATTTTAATTTTATTTATATTTAAATTAGATAATAATCCAACGTTGAGATTTCCTTTTTTCTAAATTGGAACTGGGAATATTTTGATAAAATCGGAAAGAAAGGAAAGGAGTGAACGTTTTCAACCTTATATCTTTTGTCTAGGAGACTCATGGATGCTGATATATGAACGTTTTCTGTGAATGGATATGGATGAAGGACAGTCACAACATACTTACTTCAATGCCTAGATCTTCTTACTCTTCAGCTAGGAATGCCTTTGTAAATTAATGATTTAATTATTCCAAACGTTACAACCTTTTTTTTTATAACACTAATATATCTTAAATCAGACTAATCTTCCAAATTATAATAAAAATTATTTTAACAAATTTTAAAAGGGGGACTGTCGAATTTTCTAATTTAATTTAAATATTAAATTTTATTAACCTGTGTATGTATGCTGTGAAGTGCCACCGCGCGTACAGAGGTTGATTTGAACTGTAGAGTAGACGTTACATTCTATACCTGTTCTCGGACTAGGGGTGTGAGGTAATGCTAGTTGCCACAACACCTAGTATTACAAGATCTACTTCTAAGTTCCTGGGTTGGTATTGCAAGCATAATTTACTATACATGGTCTAGTCCAGACTACCCCGCGTTGAGGTGCGTAGCTTTCCCGGCCCTGGTGCCTTAGAGGGAAAGCTTCCATACCTCAACAAAAACACACAACACGAAGGGTTTGGCCACCCACCCATTATTCTACAGTTCACCTTCTGGGATTCTTGTGAAAGATTGTCCCCAAAATACTTTTCGGCCTTAGGGTACGCGGATGCTCAGTCTTTTGACTTTGAGCTAGTTAGGTAGGCTTAGATAGGTAGGAATCCGGGTTGGTTGGCCACGGGGACTATCCCCGGGGTTGCCATGGACCAGGTCTCTCCGGACCTGGTTCCCCAACCTAGACCCCTTTTAACTTGCTTCTTAGTGGAGCACAATTAACTTCGTTAGTTCCCATAATATTAGGAGTATTTGATCTTTTGGCTTTCTTCTTCAATATACAGAGCGTCGTGTAATTCAAAATTCTTCGGTCGTTTAGGAAAGTCGAATGAGTGCGTCTTGGCCCCTTTCGGACGGGTGTGTAGGATGGATGGGAGCCCCGTATTCTTGTAGTTTTTTGTATTTAAACTTAAATGTTTCCTCTCTATACATCTCAAGCAAAACACTGCTCCACTTCGTAAGAACTAACAAGTCACTACTTTAACGCAATGTATTCCTAACCCAATAGACGATCACACTTAATATTGGCCATCTTCAATTCTAAGTAAACAGTCTAACTGTTTTACTAAACTTATAAGGACCTCCAGAGGACAGGTTCCTTTCAATGGTGCCGTGACCAGGATATCGGAGTCGCAAGTGAGCGGTGTATTTTTGAGATGTTGTGAGAAAACAATAAGAAAAATCAGTTAGTTATAGTGTATAGGTCTTGATGCTAGCTTTTGTTTGTTACAGAACAAATATTAAATATTTTGATATAAATTTGATAAAATTTATATCCATGAGGAAATACAAAATCCTATTAGAAGGAAATATTGCTCTGGGAAATCTTCATTATTAGATGGCCTAGCATTACAAAGGATATTACTGTTTTGAAAGAGCCTATTGAAAAATGGCAAGATGTTGAGGGTCAATCTATTTAAAGCATTTTCGGAAGATAGAGAGCGATGGAGTTATACTTTCCAAAATTATGTGTTCCTAACATTATTAGAGAACCACCAGGAACCTATAACTACTAAATATAGGATCATGGAGCGGAGTATTTTTTCTGCGAAGAATTGTTTCATTAAAACACTCATTCAAGAAGGATATTTGAACGTTGTTGAGAAAACAATGTTAGACTATTGGTATGACTTTATATGTGAAAAGGCTTGGGTTCAAGAAGACTTGATAGTCTATCTTAGAACCACTCCAGAGATAGCTTTACAGAGAATCTCCTCAAGGAAAAGAGAAGGCGAAAATGCACTAACCTTGTCTTATCTAAAACAAATACACGAAAGTCATGAAGCATGGTTACTAGAAGGAAGAATGAATGGAGAAATCAATAATACAGAAGTAAAAATAATAGATGGGAATCAAAATGAAACCGAAGTTCTAAAAGATTTTTTCAAGATTTTAGAAACATTGGAAGATCCTAAAGAAAATATTAGATTTTAATATGGAAGGTTGAAATTTTTTAATTTTGTTGCAGTCAATTCGATAAAAAGAAATCATAGGCATGCCAAAAAGAATTACAAGGAATGTCGTCGGTAGACGGGGAGAGGGACAACGTGAGCAAGAAGATCAGATTGAAATGGTAGACCTTCCACAACAACCAGAGATTCAAGATGAACAGGCAGAGGGTTCTCAACAAATGATTGAACACCAAGTAGAGGGACCTCAAGGACAGACAGGCGGGTCACAACAAACTGATGGATTATCCCAGTAGGGCATTCTCCAAGGACGGACAGAAACTTCTCAACGTGCTGTCGTGAAAACCAATAGAGGGAGGAATTTATTCCAATTGATGCGGACTACTATTGGTCGTTTGTCGCACAAGATAAAGAGGTTTAGGTAAAAGATTAATGAGGAGAAAGAAAACCAAGAAACTTCCAGGAGCACCGTGGAACCTGTAACTGTTTATCACTCGGCTGAAGCAAAACTAGAAAGACCGAAATACCCCGGAAAAGCGAATATGCATCCGGTAACGTTCATCGAAGACCTCTTTGCCTATTTGAATAGAATTTCAAGAAAAGACCAGGTGATTGAAGAGATTATAGCTTGTCTGGAAGGGGAAGTCCGTAAATGGGCAAGGATTTATAAGGACAGGTGGATGAATGAAGAAGACTTCAAAAGGGATTTTCTTGAGTCATTTTGGTCTGAAACAGAACAAAATCAACTTCGCCGGTCAATAGTCTGTGGCACTTGGAGTGAGAAGAGAGAACCTTCAATGATGAGTTATTTCATAAATCTGGCGAGTCAAGCAAAAATGTTGGCAAGGAATATCCCTGAGGATCAATTGGTGGCTGATCTAATGAATCATTTCCCGATAGAGGTACAATATGTCTGGAGACAGAAGAAGTCAGGGAAAATTATACAAGCAGCTGAGTTTCTTATAGAACTTGATGATGTGGGACGTCAATGCAAGACCCATGTGGAGGTTTCGAATCATCCCCAAGGAGGATTAAAGCGTGTTGCAAGTACAGTTCAAAACAAGACTCAACCAGGAGTCAAGAGAACGAAAACATTGAATCATATTATGACTCAGAATGAGGGTGAGCTGGAGATGGAACCCGAACCTGATTGTATAGATTTAAACTAGATGCGGCTGGATCTTTGGCCTCGGAGTCAGCTGGAATTGGGGGAGGCAATAAAGAATACTTTGCAGTAAATTATCTCATTAAGAATGGATGGAAACCTGGAGACGGATTGGGAAGATCAAGACAAGGAAGGCGTCACCCTGTTGAAAATAAAAATTATAGGGTAGGAAATGATAGGCGTGGCCTTGGATATTTAGAATTAAATGAGATAATAAGACCTTATATTGAGTTAAAAAATTTCATAAAAGAAAAAGATAATAATTATCTAAGTGTTTTCAATATAAATAACTCGTTATTTACAGATGAATTAGAGGTAGATCAAAGCTTTATTACACAAGAGAATATTAGGATTACAGCCGAAATAGAGGTGGAATTTCTGGGGGAGGTCTTTGTGGTGTTAGTAGACACGGGTAGCGAAATAACTTGTATAGCTGAGGATTTCTTTTTCAAACTGAATTCAATCCAAAACTTGGCCAAGCTCCCAATAAAGCCTTTATTTATAAAAGGGGCAGTAGGACAGAAAAGCTTAAAAATAAATTTCTTAACTAGTATAACCTTGGAGATTAAGGGTTGTGAATTTGAGATCGGATTATTAGTTATTCCCAAATTGGCTAAAAATATGATCCTTGGGTTTGATTGGTTAATAGCAAATGAGGCTAAGATTGATTTAGGTGATCCGAAGGCGCTAATCTTAAACACAGGGGGAGGTAACAAGGTTGTTGTACCATTTTAGAGAAGGTGTACGAGGATTCTCCAGGAGTGAATCTTCAGAAAGAAGTACTTCAAAAGGAAACTAAAACAATTGAGTCAAATAGCTATAGAAAGAAAGTTAAATTGGGAATAGAAATCTCGTCTAAACAAAAACTTTCTTTGTTTAAACTTTTGGAGAAACACAAAGCGGTGTTTTCACAAAAATTAGGAAGGGCGAATTGTTACGTTCATGAGATTAAAATGGAAACAACAACACCAAAGATTAATAGAACTTATCCAATTCCTTATGCTTATAGATCAAAGGTCGAGGATAAAATTAACGAAATGATTGAAATGGGAATTATTTCAAGAGCATCAACTCCTTATTGTAGTCCGCTAACCTTTGCTATAAAACCTGATGGTTCAGTTCCTATTCTTCTAGATGCAAGGGAAATAAATAAATTTATGGTTGCAGAGTCGGAAGCACCACCACTTCAGATAGATGTTTTGAATGCTTTCCATGGGGTGAAATTTATTATGATTTTAGATTTAAATAACGCGTATTTTCAAATTCCCATTTCGAAAAATAGTAAGAAGTACACAGGATTTACAGTAAATGGGAAATCTTATGTTTATAACGTATTACCCCAAGGTTTGAAAACTTCGGAAGTTTTAGCAGGCCATGGATAAAATTCTAGGGATAGGAGTTAGAGAATTTTGCGTAAATTATCTTGATGATCTGGCTATTCTGACAGCAGGGACTTGGGTTGAACACCTTCATCATATAGACGAGGTTTTAAATCGGTTAGAAATGGCTGGTATGACCTGTAACATAGAAAAATGTAAATTTGTTTGTGAAGAAGTTAAAATGTTAGGACATATAGTCTCAATAGATGGGATTAGGACTGACCTGGCTAAAGTCGAAGGATCCAAGAGTTCCCAGAACCTAAGAAAGTTAAACAACTAAGAGCCTTTTTGGGGTTATGTAATTACTATCGGAGGTTTATTCCTAACTATAG